>JBAMMX010000010.1:12111005-12720297 GCA_037126225.1 Dillenia turbinata | reverse complement strand
CTCAAGATCTAGCGGCCGAATATAGAGCAATGGCATCGGCGGCCAGTGAGATCGTGTGGTCAAGGCCCTAGTGGAGGAATTAGGGTTCAAAGTCACAACTCCAATCAACCTACATTGTGACAATCAATCGCCATCCACATTGCTTCCAATCCGTGTTCCATGAAAGGACAAAGCATATAGAGGTTGATTGTCATTTCATCCGACAAAAAGTGGAAGAAAAGCTCACTACCACTCGATCAAAGGAAAGAAGAGCAACTAGTAGACATCTTCACCAAAGGAGGAACCGCAACTCATTTTCAAGAAATTATGAACAAGTTGGGCACTATTGATATCTATGCACCTAACTTGAGGGGAGTGTGAAAAGAAGGAGCCCAATCCATTATCATTACCAACCAAGCCCATCTACTTAAGTCCAAAAGTCCAAGACTTAGTTCTTATTTTAAGGTCTAGAAACAGCCCACCAAGGAAGGTATTGAAGACTCAAGGTGGCAGCCCAAGGCTGCCCATTTAGGCCAAAAGGACCCAGCCCTTGGCCCAAAAGAGGAGCCAAGTCCAACGGCTAGTAAACTAGTTGTTGGGAAGCATCCCAAATAGTTATTTTACTAGCCGTTTCGGATGGGGTCCACCGGTCAGGTGGCATTCCCTTTTCTCTCCTCTTTTCCCTCTCATTTATTGTCTTCTTTCTTCTCTTGTAGTCCTACAAATTGAGCACTCCATCCTCTCCTAAAAGTATGAGAAAAATGCTCTCAAATCTGTCCATGTATGCTCTCATTATTCTTCAATAAAATTCAGAAGTATTTTTCATTTCTTGTGCTCTATATTTTGATATTTCAACATTTAGATCCAGAATTACATAAAGCACTTAACCAGCTTTCTCAATGCACTTTTAGAAAACCTCCACAACAAGAACTCTTGAGTAAACGGAAATAATCTCTTTCGCACTGTATACCTGAAAGTTTCTAAAAGGGCCCAGGTTAAGTCCTGGTTTCAATATCCCAAGCATAGAGTAAAGCCACTTAAATCAACTTAGGAAAGATCATTTCCTCAGACTGGGGCCACCCCATGACCATATCTCTTCAAAACAAGCACCATTATATATCATGGGCACCAGATGCAGTGCTACAGATTCTATTCATTGTTATGTATAAAGTAGCCCTTTATTTTACCACTTTCTGCCTTCATCATTCACTTTTAGATGAAGCTAATTGGAAAAGATAAATTTATGTAACTAGTTAATTGGGGCATATAAGCTTGGTAGGGTCCAGTTAAGACCTAATCTCCCATTTAATCAACTGAGAGCAGCAGTTACAATGTGACTCAAATATCAACAATAGCAAAATAACAATATCCATCAAATTACATTTCTGTACAGAACTAATTCATAGATGGGCCATATAATGCTGAGGACCCAGGTTTGCACCCCTGGACATGCTAAGATCCCTTTATTACACATCAAGCTGTCACATATTGCACCTAAGAGTAGAAAGTTTTCAAACAACACCATTCACCTTTATGTCTACTATTATTGCAAGCCTTCACTATATTTATGTGTTTTGCATACTGTAGAAACAGACCTGCAGTTAACCACAATAACGTGTTTTTACTCATTTGATCTCATGATACGATGCTTCATGCTTTTGCAATTGTACTGAGTGCATAGAAGCTTACCTTGTCAAGATTGAGGACAAATAAGCTATTGATCTTCATCAAAGTCCAAAAGAAAATCAGTCAGGTTTTCAGAATCATCTATTGCTTCTTCAAGGCACAGCGGATCGTCCTTCTTTGGCTTTTGCTGCAAACAATAGAAAATAAATGAAAAATTATCCAAAAAAAAAAAAAAAAAAAGAGTAGCACCTAGGTTAGCAATTTCTCCTGAAAGGGGTATATTTTTATTCATGCCATAGTCATGGGATTGTTGAATATTCGCATATCCAGTAGACAGATCATTGTGGGTAGGCCTCATTGATTTGCTATAGCAAATAAATTAGATGGATAATCCTCTATAGTAAATAACTAAAATGAAAAAAAACATACATTGATAGGCAAATAAATTAGGATAGAAATTCAAATGAAAAATCTAATATAAAAATTTGATTGTAACAAATTAGGTTTTATCTTTCTAACATAAAGTCCAAAATGTTTGGATGAGTAATCATTTATTTTTGTTCTTTTTTTTTTCCTGGGCTTGAAGATACAGTGAGGTGTTGAGTGGATCCGCCAAATCAGGTCATAGCTATAAAATGATTAAAAAAAAAAAAATACTTAGTGTAAAAGATCACCAGTACACAAGATAGCGTTCTATATTAAGGTCCTCAAAAGAATTTCCTATTTTTAGGATGCTAGAAGATAAGAAATAGCAAACATGCTTTACTAGAGAGATGAAAACTTCACTTTGATCCTTTAGTTGAGTTATGTATGGCGAACTCAAAATTCAGGAAGAAAAAACACCGATCCAAAAAATTCCAAAAATATTTCCCATATGTCGGGTTTTCAAACCCTACATGCACTGCTCGCATGAATGTCGTGCTGAAGCCTTTGAAAGCCCGACATGCACCGATATCGTGGTCATGAATGTGTTGTCATGTCAAGTTTTGAACACTGAGCATGACACTATTTGTTATTTCATAAAACATGTTTTCAAAATCCCGACATGACACTGCTCTATGTAGAAGGGCATGTCGGGTTTTGGAAAACCCGACATGTGGGTATTAATTTCTAATATTTTTTTTGATGAGGTGTTGTTTTAAAATTTTTTTTAATTTTTTGGGTTAGAACCGTATACATATCTCCCTTTAGTACGCTGAAAAAAATACGTCAGTGCCACAAGTGTTAAGAGTATGGATTGCGAAAATTGCTTACTTTCACTATAAACTATAAAATATAATCAATCATAATGTTAAGAATTAGATAAATATATTAATTTGACTGGAAAATGACACCTTTGATTTTTAAAAAAAAGCTCAGGATTATTTCTAAGAACACCCAGTTGGTGTGTAATTTTCTCTCTGCATTATCATCACTTTCAGCCTCACTCTTGGGGTCATCCTAAGGTATAAGTGTATCCAAAAAATGATTACCATTTCAAACAGAAGAGCCTCAACTGACGATGCAAATGCCATTTGTGGTCATCTGACTCATGTCCAAGCACAGGAGGAAAAAGAACTCACAACTACCACTCAATGCCTAACAGCCCGAGCCATCACCGATCCATAATTGTTATCTGGCTATAATGTTTCCGAATAAGATATTAGTCAGAGAGAGTCGATATCTTAAGTTTTGTGGTTGTCCATCAATATTTCAGCCTATTTGTTATTCTGGCGGGGTGTAATCAAGTATTGCATTTGACATCTAGTCTGCAATGCATCTCAGCCACCCATAGAAAAGCTTGCCTAGATTTTTTCATTTTTCATTTTTATTTTTAATAATCATTACGAAAGAAAGCAAGAACTGAAATAGAAGTAGGACCCTAAACGAACTAAATGTTTTCAAGCAAACTCTTAAAACTGCTCCATTGTGAATTTTATACCGCTTTAAATTTAAAATTTAAATAAGGAAAGAGATGGGTGGATAAAGTTTGCTGGAATCTGAAAGCTAAAGATGCCAAGAGAATAGATCC
Organism: Dillenia turbinata; assembly: GCA_037126225.1. Taxonomy (NCBI): domain Eukaryota; kingdom Viridiplantae; phylum Streptophyta; class Magnoliopsida; order Dilleniales; family Dilleniaceae; genus Dillenia; species Dillenia turbinata. The sequence goes on along the minus strand of JBAMMX010000010.1, from coordinate 12,716,681 downwards.
AGGGTACATGTGATATATGGCAAGCAGTCCATATCCCATATGATGATTCTTCTTTTCTCCGATCACTTCACCCCAATTTCATGCTAATTTGATCTAAGAACCTACTTAGTGCACGGTCTATAAAGAACATCTTTATAGCATACCAACTTCTAATGGTATATTTCATGAAATGAAAATTTGAGAACAATCAAATAGAGCACAATTAGAACTCAACATACATGCTTGTCTGATAAATATATATAAAAAAAAAAAAAAAAAAATATACATAAACTCTCTGGGCAACATAATAAGAAGGAAGATGCACTGCAAATGTACTCTTGTGCACACCGAATTTCTTCAGTCTTTTCTTTGGCCAACCTCTGTTCAAGCTCCTCCCTTGAGATTATTTTTCCATGCTGACCAAACAATATATTCAGATGATTAGGGAAAGATTGCATAACTTACATATTACAACTGAACCCTATGTGTTCAAAGATTCCACCAAGGACACCAAGTTGCTTTGAAATTGTGCATGCTAAGATGTATTAAATGATGGCTTCTATAAAAGCAAGGCCCAAAATTTCAAAGGACTGCTTGCTATATCTTTAGTGAGGAAGAAATTTATTTTTATTTGTTTCTCTTGGGTAATTTAGCAACCAGAGCCTTTAAAGGATATACTGTTTGGAAGATGTTAAAAGGGATTGAGAGCATTTGAGTTTAGCTTGTTCTGTTGTTTTATTCCACCTGTCTTAATTCTTTTAAGGATGCATTATCCTCTGCCACGCAGTTATGTTTTTCTTTACTATTATACACATGTTTCCACATCAAAAATTTACTAATTAGATGTATGGAAAATTCAGAGTCAAACTACTTCCAAATTTATTTTATGGTAAAGGTGTATAACATATTAATGAGAGATGTACTGATGGAGAAATCATAGCATATGAATGGGAGGATGCACAAGGAGTTTCACTCATAGTAGGTTCACAACTAAAGATTAGCAGAGTTCATTTCATTTTTCTATCTTAAATGAGAGTAAACAAGTAGGAATTAAACTAAACACTACTTATATTATCATGGCATTTAATAAATAAGATTCTCTAACCATGAATAATAGTACAAAGATGGTACATATCAAGGTAGGTAAGTAGTTTGCTGCGACAGAATAGGATTAGAAATGAATACCTAATTGGAAAAACTCGGGCGACTCTGATTAAATTACACAAACAAAAAGAAGCAACAAACTAGGAGTCAATCAAAACACAGAGGATGATCAATCTAATATAGAAAAAAGAAATATAATTGGAGGGAAATTTAAAGAAAACAGGGTGATACCCACATTACCTCAAATGAATTGGAATGAGAAAAAGGGGTATAGATTTTTTGGACGCCATGTAGTTTGGAAAATGATTCAAAGCCGTGATGAGTTACTGAGGTGTGACAACAACGTATGCACGTACAAGAGCAAAAAGGTTCAGAGTTAACTATGGGGATCACTTAATTTAAACGAGCCAGGAAACGATAACAAGGATACTATCTAAATTTCATAAATAAATTGGGCATATTTAAATAAGTCTAAGAGTTGGTCCCTATTGTTAGCTTTTCCTACACATTCAAAATTAAGATATTGAAGATTGACACCTACTCAAAGCGACAATGGGAATACACACCCATTGTTATGAAACAGAAGTCACTACATCCAGATATCAAATTGATTGGATGACGAGAACTATTAGATACAACTTATCCGGGAAGTCTTTAAAATTAAGAACATTTAGGGGCATGTCCATGGAATAAATTCAATAAAATTGCTTGAAGGAGATCATCCTACAAACTCTTGTACGAAAAGAAATTTAAAAGACCAATTCAAAAATAATGCTGCAGTAAGTTTTGTTCTAAAATTTCTCAACTATCATATTTCTTCTTTCACCAACGAGGACTGGATTTTACACTTTGTTTGGTTTATATCAGTTCGGGAAAAAAGTTATAGTATATTAATCATATGGACTTACTGCAGGTCCACATGTGGAAATGAAAGAAACAAACATAAGGCAGTTTAGTCAGATAGTTCAAACCTCCTTCAAAAATCCAACATGCTGGGGTTGGTTCAAGAAAATCTGGACCCCCAAAATCCAATCACTTGATCTGGATCTTGAATGTAATTCACAGTAGGATAAACTGATCTCCAATCGCCATACTGCAAAGACCAGAAAAGTGTTTAATAGTTGTTGAAGAATATAGATCAGCTGACAAAGACTGAAAGACTGATCATTTCTTTACAAAGAGCAAAACTCAGACGTTAAAATAACATAAATGTCTTATGCTTGTTGGGCCTATTCAAAACAAGCAGAAAGAGGCAATACTTGATGGGCAAAATGACAGTGACATCACTATCTACTATACTTTCAACGTAAGAAATGGCATAATTTGGAAAAATGGAAATCACCCGGAAGGAAAAAACATAAAAAAGAGAAAATATTCAAAGCACATTAAGAAAAAATCAGAAAAATTGAGAAATATTGTTAAGTGCCCGAAACAAAGCTGATTATGGAAGCACTGACTGGAACTCAGACTCAGAATTTTCTCGACCAAAATACAACTCCATTTTCTGATCTAGAGCCTAAGCTCTCCCTCCAGCTCAAGGCTGTCCAATCTACGTAAATAAAACTCTCTACCCCCCTCACCAAATCACACCCTTTATTCTCATTCTTAACCCCTTCATTCCCTTAACAACTTTAGATTCTTTGGGAGGTTGGTTGAAGCTCGTTCTGTGCTGATATACCTTCAGATTGGATTCCACCTCAGCAGCCACCATTGTCCAGATGGCCTGCTGCAGAGTTGTCCTGACCTTCAATCCCTCCACAGCAGTGACTTGTTCATCCCCAGGCTTCATGTAATCCTTAGCATGGACAGCAACTTCTTTGAACCTTCCTGGTTCCTAATTGATCCCCAATGAATTCCTCCCTAACATTGCCCCGTGTTGAAAGTCCAGCCTTGTCCTCAAGGTTGAAATCTGGGAACTGTCTTTAGGAATTCAGAAAGTCTATGTCAGGTTGCATCTTCTTGGGTGCCCTTCTCCTAACGGATCATGTTCTCAATGTTAATGTGTCCATCATTTGTTAGCAAGACTGCCTCTCTAAGATTTCAGCTGGTTTGTAGGGTCGGACGTCTGCTCTAATTCCTGAGTGTGTTTGGTTCGGAACATGCTGGCCTCTCACCTCTTTAATTGAGACATGGAAAAAAGGGATGGATGTGTGAACCTTCGGGCAATCGAAGTTTATAAGCAAATGTAGCAACAAGAATCAATCAACTATGACACCAACGAATACATGCTTATAAGACCATACATAACTATAAAAATTTTCCTGGTAGCATTCTACAATTGCGTTAGCCAAAAGTATAGTAGCCGACAAAGGAAAATAAAAAATAGAATATGGAAATTAAACAGGAAAGAGTGGCTCAAGTACTCAAACTTCCCGTGAGAAAGCTTCTTTAAAGAGGTCAATGAAGAAGGATTTCGGAGCGTAGCAGGTTCCTCTGAGCAAATGTATCGCTTGTCTCATGAAAAAGGAACACCATGGTCATTAGTTGCCGCTGACGCAGACTTCTCCTAAAGTGGTCAACCAAGAGATGCCTAAAATAATGTCTATCTCCTTAAAGAAATAGAAGCAAATAATTGAGATAGTGAGGCACCCCAAATCAATCGTTGTGCCCATGCAAACACCGTAAGAGACTAGACGTCTCCAATCGCCCCGGGTCCCGTTAAAATGGTTCAAGAGGGTTGCACTCGCAGCCCTAAACGTCGGCAAGTGTGTTCACTACAAATGGTGACTTGGCCCCACTATCAATCAGACAATTAATTTGCAATTGAGAACGGTACCTTGAACCTCATGGTGTTAGGGTGGAAATACCTCCATCGAGAACAAAGGGGAAGCTCGAGGGGAAGTAGGGAGATGCCGTTGTCATGCTCCTGTGTGCTCAGAAGGATTTCACACGCGCGTCTCGGTAATGGGGAGTTCATCAACACCAAGACCGGGGTATTAAGAGATTTGTCAGCAGTTATGGAGCCGATGTGATACGGCCGCTTACATTTGAAACACAAACATTAGATCGCAAGTCCATGAGTTCTTCAGGAGACAATCACGGAAGGGGCCGAGGAGGAGTGTTCGACAGAGTGTTTGAACTGCCATATGCGAGCTCGCCGAGAAGAAGAAGAATGAATGTTGGCGGGAATGTGCTAACCGGGGCCGGGTTAAAAGAAAATTGGGTACGGGTTTGAGCTTTAGTTGTATGGGGGGGCTCTGAGCACTCCATGGTTCAGGTTGGGGCCCGCCGATTTGTCCGACCCTACGTTAGTGCTGTTGTTATCCCCAATTCAAAAGGCAATTGATTTAAGAAACCCATTCTCCCTTCGATTTCCGGAGCTAGCTTCATCGCTTGGAAGAGGGAGATAAGCCGTGGAGAGCGGATTCGACACGATCTCGCCCTGAGACCATTGGGAGTGAGTCCTAAAGGAATCGAGGGACTCAAGCCCCAACCAAGGTTGGTCAGGGACGGCTCATCGATGTAGTCATCAACTCACGTCGTTTTTGTTTGGTGGATGCAAGACCCTCAAATGGGTTAGCCGATAGCCCTCTTCGAAGCTGCCTCAAATGGGGATCATGTCAAGTCGGCCAAGAGAGTGAGGGATTAGAAAGCCACCGGACCCAAAGGCAGAGCCGGTCCATCCATGGAGAGGCGAGCCATGAAACTTTCATCTCGGCCGCTGAGATGGTGGATAGAGAAGAATTGTCAGCTCACAAGGAACCCAAGCCGTCGGATCGTGGCCATCGAACAAGGGAGATCGATTTCTTCCAATGCGACCGGAATTTCAACACCACAGGTCTCTTAAACGTGGTTGTGGCTGCGATTGGGTCCCGAGGATGGGAATCGAACTAATCTTAAGGGATGGAGAGCCAAGGGTCACATTCGGATTCGAGGAAGAAGACCTTGCTTCCTCGCGGCCTGGCCGGGTTTCGCGCGGCGGAGAGCCAGTACTCACCCTTCCAACGAGTCAAGAACCCAGCCTGGTGCGGTGATGAGTCATCTCTTCGAGCAAGGTAGCCACACTCTTCCTAAACTGCACAATACTCTTCTCCAGCTGAATCTATTTTCGCATCCACTCGGGTTTGAGTCATAAATGTTGGGAGAGATTTGAAGGAGCCGAATTGCTGCGGGAAAGAAGGAGAAGATAGAGAGGGAAGAGATGGCAGGCCTGACCAATTGTTATGCCTTAAACAAAGCTGGATTATGGAAGCAATTACACTGGAACTCGCAATCAGAATCTTCCGGACCAAAATACAACTCCATTTTTCTGATCTAGACGGGGCTCTCTCTCCAGCTCAAGGCTGTCCAATCAACGGTAACAAAACTCTCACCCCCTCACCAAATCACACCCCTTTATTCTCATTCTAACTCCTTCATTCCCTTAATAACTTTAGATTCGTCTGGAGGTTGGTTGTGCCGCCTTTCCGTGCTGATATACCTTCAGATTGATTCCACACTTCAGCAGCCACCGTTACTTGTCCGATGCAGAAGCCATGTGTGGAGTTGTCCTGACTTTTCATCCTCCACAAGAAATTGGGACTTGTTCATCCTCAGGCTTCATGTAACTTTAGCATACAGCAACTTCTTTGAACCTTCCTGGTTCGGAATTGATCCTTAATGAATTCTCCCTAACAAATATCCTATCTATTAGGGGGATGTAAAGAGAAAGCCAAAAATAGGGGATAAAGGTACAGTGATCTGCATATGCATGGAAAGAGGTAGCATATTTTAAATTTCTTTCTTTCATCATGATTGCAAAATTCTATATGTTTAGTATGAATAATTTCAATTTAATTCCTTCAAATATTTATGATTCATCTAAAAGCAGAAACTGCAGGTTATAATCTCTGGGAGCTCATGAATTAAAACTATTGTAATTATCATGGATAGATGGGACAGAAATGGTCAAAGTGAAACAACTTAACAGTGTTGAAGTAGATACTTTGCTTTATTTGATCCTCGGGCATGCTCATTGCTAAAGGATCACGACGAATACGAACATCAGTCCCATCATAATGCGAAATTTCCAATCTGTTTGATGACAGAACATTTCAATGAGTTGAGAGTTCTCATTTTCACCAGTTTCTTCAAAATACTTCTGAATAGCTTCACGGAGGTGTCTCTCTCTTCCATGCTTTAACCCATTCTGAGCAATATGCCATTGGACCTTCTTTCTCCAGCCTCTCTGGCTCAGTTTGTAATCTACAAATAAAAGAGCCATTAAATCTGGGAGTCTTCCTGTTGAATCCATACACCTACCACAAGCTTCTTTGATGAGCATATCAAGTAGGGAGCAAGTATCACCCTTAGCAAGTAATACACAGGCATCTGGATCCCATGTACATAGATTAAAATGATAGGATAGATGAGATAACAAATGATGGAAAGATGCAGGGAAATATGGTCCCAAAACCTCAGTAATACTTGCACGACGGCAGTGGAAATGCTAAAAAGTATGAAACCCCACCCCAACCCCCCAAAAAGGCATTTAATCTGGAACTATCGAACAGTGGAGTTTACCAAACAAATTGATTCCCGTGATTGCAAAGCCATTTGCCAACTTAAACAACCAAGCACAAATAAGTCATGCAGCTATGAAGCCCAACAATGACAACAACAATGATGCAAATTCTAATTATTGAAATAAATAACTTCATTTAAGAAAAAGATGCTAAACATTTTCAGAAAAAAATAAAAAAAAAAACCACTAAAAACTTAATAAGTATTATATAAACAGAATAAAAATAATAGAAAGAAATTAAAATATAAAAGTGTAAATATCGAAAATATGGAGGAAAAAATGAATGAATGTAAACCAAAGCATGATATAAAAAGAACAAAAGGATAAAATCTCAGACCCTAATTTTGGAACATAATAGGCTTTGTTATTGATAAAAAAGTAGAAGCAACCACAAAAGTTATTGGTATTCCACTTACTAATACACCAAATAATAATGCAAATGTCCTTTACCTTTTGTTCCTCCAAAGCTACCTCGAGTAAGAGATCAAATAATTAAACTTAGTTGTATAATCTAAATTTCCTCAAATATATTAAAGAATTTAAATAATCAATAGATGAACAAGGAAATGATGTAAATAAGTGATCCTGGCTCACACCTTGACACAACATAGATGTGTAAAAAGAGCCTTGTTTAGTTCCCAATTTGCAATAAAAGATTGGTATTAAATCTACTGTGAATAAAAGACCAAACACTTTCTCCCAAATCTGATCCATAAAAGGAAAGGTGTGATAATTTGAAATTATTGTGGAAAAGCAATTGGAGAAAGATATACAAGACAAAGTGACATAGGAATAAGTAGCCTCAAGATCAAAAATCAAATATCAAACTCAAAGAAAGGTTTAGAGGCGGGAGGTCAAATAAGCAATTGAAGCAAGGAAAGTGGCGAGGTCAATACTGCTATGGTGATGGCCATGGCTAAAATGAGGAGAAAATGAGTATTGCCACGAGCATCACCATGACGGCCATGGTGATACTAGTGAATTTGGCAGTCGAGGAAACCACTGTGGTGGTGACCATACTGCCATGGCAATACTTGCGCCGAGGGTGATTTGATCTTTATTTCAAATTTCTTTCCTTTTAACTCTAGGGTTTCTAGAACCTATAAAATGTTGTAATCGGATTTTTATTTATTTTCTTAATTAATTTGAGTTGTTTCAGAACTTTATTATTAATTACCTACTTTAGAAGATTTGTCTAGAGTCTTCCAGTGTACTACTCTAACTTAGGTCTATATAAACTCTTTTAGGGTTTAATATTCAGTTTCGGATTATTAATGTACCATTTTCTTTCAACCGTAATTGGTTTTTATCTCTTTGGAGGTGGATTCCTCTTTGTAGCATTAGAGCTTTGACTAATCAAACTCAACCCACATTTCGGCTCAGATCATGAAGTACCACATTATCAAGAAAATGGAAGAACACAAACTGTCTCCTTGTGTCATTTGGAAATTGGAGTGAGTTTAAGAATATTTATCATTGAAGCAATATTAAGATAGCTACTTGTATGATGAAAGAATGAAAAGTAAAAAAAAAAAAAATCACTTGCTAGAGACCTCAAAGTTGGGATTGGTTAAATTATGAAGATAAAGATAAATAAAGTTCTAAGATAAGATGTGGGCAAGGGAAAATCCCATCCATGATAGTTAATTTGGCTTTATATTGTATGAAACAACAAAAAGGTGAGTGAAAATAGTGACACAAATTTCTGAGGACTGCACTTGTGGTATCTGCTCTAGTCTTGGCATCCCCAATTTAATCAATACTAAAGATTGTAACTGCTTAATCACTTCATACCTTTAAAGGGTCTGGTTGTAATAGAAATCTCTAGAATCTTTTCTCACTATAGGAATATTTTTTAACAGCAAACTTATCAAGATCACAGCTCTCCTCACTTAGCTTGCACAGAGCAGTTTGTCCTGACCAAATGGATCCTGCCCCTGGGGCTGATATTCCTTAACCAAAATTTTTGCATCACTTGCATGAATTGATTTGCAATCTAAATTGAAATTGAAAAAGCCACATAATACAAAGAATACTAATCGACCAACACAGTATAAAAGTACTGTGGCCCTCTGAACTCAAAAGAGCTCTTTCCAACCTTCAGGCTCTTGAGAATCTTAGGAAGCCACTAGGCCTCAAAAAAATAAATAAATAAATAAAATAAAATAAAAGGATACTAAGGATTGCTCACTAAAGAAATACTTGTTAATGAGCTACTTACTCATACCATAACCTGTCCTAGATAAAACTCATCTAGAACTTGTTAACATCGATCACAAGAAAATTGCTCTCAGACCTAAGTATATTCAATAGACATTTTAAACAAAAACATTGTTTGAATCCATGATTTCCAATAATTGCCTGGGAGAAGCCATCTCATTTCCCAAGCCAATGTTAAGACTAGCACATGATTTCTACTCAATTTCTACCCAAAGCACTGCGCCAGAAACCTCCACAATGAAAAGTTGGCAAGAAAGAAAACAGAGGATCACCATACTTTAACTACAAAAGAAATGAAATCAGGTCAGTTAGAAACTTAGTGAAAATAAATCACAAGCCAGGAGTTAAAAAGCTTGGAACTGCCTTGGTCAGAATAGAAGTGTAAGACCCTACCAAGAATAGTTGACCCTCTCCCAAAATGGCAGATGGACATGCTAAGGAGACACCTAGATCCCAGTGTCATAACTTCTAATAAACTAGGATGTATTTGAATATCATCTAGAACCAGTAACCAAGTCAGAAGCTGGAGCCTTCTTTCCAATGCAAAAAATGAAATAATTTGGATCGAGAACACACGACAGTACCTTTCCTCTTTGAAAAGATGTCTTCTAGCTCTGTATAATGACGCTTCAGTTAGTGTAGGTTCTTTCCATAAAGCTTCACTTGCCCAGTTCTCTGCCATAGTTTGAGAAATACCTAAAGAACCAAAAACAAGTATGTAAAGTATTGGATCAGATTCAGAGATCACCTGTTTGTCTCTGGGGCCAGCACTACACTCTATCCATGAGCATGTATTTTTAAGTTCAGCCAACCAAGGACGGCCTTTGGAGATATAATTAATAGGTGGATCACTACAGGGGGCATACATAAAATAAAAGGGAAGCCCGCAGTAAAGGATCATTTAAGATTGCAATATTCATTATTTATGGGATTTGAGAAATCAAGGAAAGACACCCATTTCAGAGGAACTAAGGGCCTCAACTCTTTGTAAAAAGTATCTAAAAGTTTCTTAACTTTCACATATTACTGGTATTAGTTAACAACAATGGGAGTAGAAGGCATCAATAACCCTTATTATCTTCCTAATGAGATACACAGGAGAAGAGGTCTAGTACATGATATTTCTTTCGGCAAGGTCCCTCTGTCAAATTATTAAAACTTTTTTATGGACAATGTTCTAGTAAATGCTGAAGTATAGTAACTAAAGGTGCAATATTATTGAGCATTATTGGTGGACCTTCAGGAAAACCTTGATTCCCAACACTAATTTGACACAAGCAGTGTTAGAACAAGGAAAACAACTGTATAGATCATTCTTGTGATTCAAAGAGAGTGCGCGTTACAAGAGGGTCTAGACTAACTATATTTGGACTCTTGGCCAGATAACTTTGTTACATGCATATATAGAAATGCAACCATTATTAGCAAAATGAAAACAGAAAAGGTTCTCGAGAAAATACCTAGATCTAAATCTGATAAACTCTGTACATTTGAGTCTAAAAACAATAGATGAGTTGAAGGACAAACAAAGTAGATGGAAAGTCTTAAGACTTGGTTGGACAATAATGAATAATGCTACATACTCGATGCATCACAGTTGCAATGTCAATTATCACTTCATTATCAAAGCATTATGATACTCACAGTCTCAACATCAGGTTTCCTTCTTTGCCATCTAGACCATTGCTCTTTCTCTGGCTTCCTCCACCCACCATAATTCTTCACTGGTAAGTGGCTCCTCTATAGGCTTCTTCTTTTTTGGATCAATAAAAGCATGAGGGCGTCCCAGTTTTTTGTCCAAGTCATATCCAGAGTAATTCCTCTTTCTCCAAGTTCCACTGATAAGCTACAAGCTCAGATGAGAGATCTCTACTCTCCTCTGATGCATCATCTCAGTCTCAGCTGCAGCTGGATCACTTGACTCAACACTCTCCTCTGTCACTGCACCTGAAGCTTCAGGCTTCTCACTCTCTCATCTGTTGCGGCACCTGAAGCTTCAGGCTGCTAGCAGCAGAAGTCTTAGTACTTTCTCCTTCTGCTTCCAGGACTTTTGCCATAAGATGGAGCCCCTACAGATTCCCCAGTTGGTGCAGGAGACCTGCCAGCCCTAACCCTACTTGCTGTGCTTTCCTGGCTAGTATTCCTGCCCGGAATACTAAGCCCCAGGCCCAGACGCAGGTTCAAGCTGGCCGGATGTGGAGTCCATGTAACTATAGTATGGTGGGCGTGCAACAGATACATGTTCGAAGTTCCCATCCTTTTTCTCACACTTTATGCATGGAATCAAAGCATCCTTTCTGGGTGCATAAATCAAACCAACTCTAACACACAAATGTCCCAAGGGAAGTGAACCTACAAATGGTGTCTGAAATATAATATACCTATGCCCCTAGTTAGCTGAACACCATACGTGTACATTATCCAGTGCAAAAACTGTAGTGCAGATTTGGATATAGGATCATAAATTGAAATCTATCAGAGTGCCCATTTTTGGCTAATCAAAGGAAAAAGAACCCTAATTGAGCTCCCAAAAGGGGAACACTTGGGTGCAAATGGATGCTTCTATTTCAGCTAGAACTTTATACAATCAGCTTCGCTGCACCAGATTTAGGGCGATAAAGAAAAGAGCAGCAGACCCAAAATTTCTCCAACGAAAATGAAAATGAAAAGTGGAAATTGATAATTACAAAATTTTGATGAAAAATATTTAAGATTTAAAGCAGAATCAATCAGGAGCAGAAGAGGTGAAGACCCAATAGAGATAGGTTTTGGAAAATACAAAATTTCACAGTAAGAGGACCAAAAAGAGGAAGAAGTGACATGCCTTCCGAAAAGACAACGAAGAAGAAACTGCGACGGTCGGCGAGAGCAACATGTCCAAGAGCGCTGCAGTGAGCCCCTGAAATCCATTTGCCAAAACTTATCCCGTAAAAGAAAGAAAGGCAATCACAGTCAAATTTTGTTCAAGGATAATTGGATACTCTTTATCAGTAGTTCAAAGGCAATATTATGTACTCATATAAATATATATATATATATATATATGTATATATATATATGTATATATATATATATATTATATATGTATATATATATATTATATGTTTTATTTTTATATATAAAAGTTTTTTATAATGTTCAGCTTCAGCGAGAATATAAAACCTTCCAAAATATATTTATTTCCTATTTCTGGTCTTATTCTCTCTGTCACGAGCTCATTAGAGGAAAATTATTTTGTAATATTTTTTAAGAAATAAAACAAAAACGGATATAAACGCATACGAAAAAAAATAATATTTAATAAAATAAATAAAACAAAAATATGAAAAAATATATAAATATAAAAATGTAAGAATTTTTATATAAATATTAATAAAAATAATAGTAATAATTATATTTTTATAACAAAAATATATAGTGATTAGTGTATAATTATTAATCATAAAAATAATATAAAAATAAAAATTATAAATAAATAAATAATTAATTAAATATAGATAAGATGTTATTCATGAAAATTTTTATATAAATATTAACTAGTTTGATGTTGGGTTGTAACGAAAATGGTAATTGTTTTGGAAAATAAAAAAATATTAATTTTAAGAAATTTTTGTTGATGTCAACCATTCTCATACATGAACCCCAAGAATTAGAAAAGAAATTATTTTATTTAGGAAAGAATTCAAAGTATATAAACCAAATTCAAATGGGTGTTGAATCAAAGAATATACAATGGAATTTTAATAACATACCCTTCTTACGCCATTGTTGATTAAATGTAAACCAGTCTCAAATTTTAGAAGAGGATAACCCTCTATATTTACCTATAATTGTATTCCATGGAACAAAACTTAAAATTTTTAAATACCCTAAATTAGGAACCCCAAATTGATAATTTTTACTCAAGATAATTCTTTCCATGAAAAACTAATGATTGTCAACCAAGTCTACCAAAAAAAAAAATCCACCAAGTCTACAAACACAATTTAGTGCCTGCTATATGGTATTTAAAATCTTAATTTAGATAGATAATAATAATATATTTGAGAGTTTTTGAGATAAAATAAAAATTAGTTAGAAGAAAAAAAAAGAAAATTATAATTTTCTTTCATTTTATTTGGGAGTTTTATGAAATAAAAGAAATGAGATTTATTAGAAATAAAAAATTTTACTTTCGGTTTTTAAATGATAAATTGATATATTTATGAGATAACTTTTTTTCTCATTTTCTCTCATTTTCTCCACTTTTGGGAAGAAAATTTTTGATATTAAAAATCACTCCATTTTTTTTCTTTTTTCCCACATAAAACTTTCAAATGAAAAGAAATAAATAATTTTCTCTCATAATTTTTTATTTCTTTCCAAATCTTTGAATCCAAACATACCAGTAAAAAGTATGGGTCATTGGAATATGTTGAAGTGATACATGTTATATTCTCATATTTAACCCATATAACACTATTTTTTCTATATCTATCATCGGTATTTGAAACTAAATTTCAACTAGACTATATTTAGGACGGCAACTCTTCTAGTATAATTTTTTATATTTTTAAATTTTAAAACTGAAAACTTGATAAAAATATCTAGCATTCCATCCTATTAGGTCAACTATTCGTTGATGACCCACATAACAATATAATTAGCTTTGGTGCTTAACAAGGGCCAAACCGTCTAGTCATGAAAAGCACTTAACTTATAATGTCATTGAGAATAGTGCCTTTGAAGTTATAATGGTGCTAATTTGCTCCCTAAATTGGAATGTTAAGGAAATTGTTTGTTGAACTTTTTTGTTTCGATGATAATAAAACATTTAACAAGATTCAGACATTTTTACTAAGTGTACAGATTAAATCTCATTTGGAAATTCTCATCAAAATTGCCTAGGAGCGATAAAGAGGTTATTATAAAAGTATCATAGAATCGGACGATTTTTTTTGTGAACTCAATAGTGAGATAATTCATAAATGCTATAGAGATTGATATAGGGATGGTTTAGAATCTACTGCAAAAATACAAAGTCTATTACAAAACAGAAAGAAGATAGAAGATCCATAAAGACAAGTTATCTTGGATTATATAAATTGTTACAAAGGCAGAAGATCTTTTTTTTAATTGAAAGCCTAGCTCAAGACATTAAGTATAGAATGAGTACTACACATAGTCTAAAAATATTATCAAATATACAATACAATGATTCAACAATTAAGAATCAAATTTATTGAAATAGAAATTTCAAGATCCTAGGAGTTAGACAATTTTCTAAGAAAAATAAGATGATTATTTACACATGTTGGATCTATATCTCTTTTGTAATCAAATATTTTCAAATTCAAAAATAACATATCAAAAAATATATGAAGGACTACAAATTCAAATATTTATAATATTAAAAGCTCGAGAATAAGATGGAGAAAATATGTGTAAAATTAGTCGATCACTTGGTTTTTCAAAGCAGGAGCACCATCTAGAAATTGATTTTTAGGAGGGATTTTGACTTTTTTGCAACTTCAACAATTAAATAAATTCAAATCAAAGTTTAGAAATATCAAGAGGGAAGTTCAAATTTTAAATTTGAATTATAACAATTGAAATTTCATAAGAAATCAAGAGATTTTTGTACCATAAATCAAAAAGTTACCAAACATTTACTGCTATAAATATTGCTGGGAAGCCAATTTTGTAGAATTATATCTTCACAATAGTGACTAGTTTTGCAAGGACTTTTTTCTAGAGTTTAAAGAGTGTACAAAAAATTTTTACAGAGTTATTTTGATATTTTTGGACTAAGATATTTATTCTGGAAGTTGACTACTTGAATAGCCCAAGTTATTTGTTTATTTAGTCTTGTTAGGTAGTTTGACTTTCACTGTTGGATAGAAGCATCTTCAAGTTAAAGAAAATTAGAAATCAACAGTTTTAGATTATAACTTATAACTCTTCATTATAGTGGAAAACTAATAGATTGTTAGATCCCGACTTGCCAAACTAGAGAGTGGATGTAGGTATAAAATCGAATTACTAAAAAATTGTGCTTGCTTCTCCATTCCTTATTTTTTATTTCATATTGCATATATTTAAATTGATCATAAAATTATATAGAATCTAAATAGAGTTAGATTTAAAATTAAAATTAATCAAAACAATCAATTCAACTCTTTTTAGTTGTCACAAAATCAACAAGTGGTATCAGAAAGCAAGTGCTCTATTCCACCGTAAAGAGCTCTTAGAGTAAAAGGTTTATAGCTTTTCCTTATACATTTGACCAACTCATTAATAGAATACTTTATTTTGATGGTGTAAACTTTTCCCATTGAAAATGTAGGATAGAGAAATTTTTAAAAGTCACTGATTATGAAGTTTGGGAGATTCTTACCTCGAAGATATAGATATAAAAATCCAAATAATAACCGAAAATGATAAGAAAATGGTTTCTATAAACTCTAAGGCTAAACACTTATTTCTTTATACCATTTCTCCCACTGAATTTAATCTCATTTCTTCATGTGATACATGCTAAAGATATTTTGGTAGACTTTACATCACTCATAAAAGAATTAACACGTGAAGGAAACTAGAATAAATTTATTGATGCAAAAGTATGAGTTTTTTCAAATTTAGCTAAGAGAAAACATTTAAGATATGTTTAATCATTTTTCTATTATTATTAACTAATTAGACTTACTTGTCAAAAAGATTTTACATACTAATTAGATTAGGGAAGATCCTTCGTGTGTTGTGTAGAACATAGGATGCTAAAAAAACAGCAATTGAAGAAGCACAAGTCTTGAACAAGGTGTTCTGAATGAGTTAAGAGACAACCGATGTTGTATGAGACAGAAATCTTCCATGTTGTCAAAATAGAAGACAAAAGGAAAACAATAGCCTTCGTAGCAAAAGATGATAAAGGTTCAGAAGATGAAGAAAGTTGTGATCAAGAGCTGAACATGCTAACTAAGCAAAATAAGAGTAAGAAAATTTTCAAATTTAAGAAATTTAATAACTTAAGAATGTTTAAGTTTAGTGCAGAAAAAATAGCAAAGAAAAGAAACAGAAAGAGGAAATAATTTGTTATGAATGTAAGAAAACGGGTCACATAAAATATGAGTACCCTGTTCTAATAAGAAAGATTGAGACTTTCAAAAAGAAAGGAAAAGCTACGATGGTAATACGGAGTGATTTATATGAATCCGATTCAAATCGAAAGTTCAAAAATGTAGAAGAAATACACTTTTGTCTTATGACAAAATCATATGTTACTTCTAACACTGAGTCTAAAAATCTGAGAATTTTTGTTTTGACACTAAAAATGTGCGTAATATGATTATTAAACTAAAATGCAGAATAATTAATTTAAAAAATAAAAAAGATGCTCTAAAACAAACAAATCAACTTTTAAATTATGAATTAATTAATGTGAAGTATAAAAATAAAAGCGTAAAATGGAAAATTCTGTTATGAAAGAAGAAATATGTCTATTGAAAACAAGGGTAGAAGATGTATCCATGTTCATTAAAAACACCTTCCAAAAATTTAATAAAAGTGATGAAAAATTAACTAAACTTCCTGTAATTCAAAAAAAAAAAAAAGATTTTTCTAAGATGGGTTTAGATTATTAGAATGAAAATAAATTAGTTTCACAAATTAAAAGAATTGTTTTTGTGAAAAAAAAAAAAAAGAAGAGGAAATGGATAGAAAAAAAACACACAGAATGCAGATTTCAAGTATAGAAGCATGCATAGAAGCACTTATAGAGAGTATTACAAAAAAATATAAAATTTCAGAAAAAATATAATGCTAGATCTAAGTATAAGAAGCCAATGTCTATTCAAAATAATTATAGGTATAAAAATTTTAGACTTAATTATTTAAAAAATAAAAATAATTTTTCTTATTATATATGTCACAAATTTGATCACTTTGTTAAGAATTGTTTCATGAATAAGTTTAATACATTTCAAAGAAAATTTAATTTTTATATAAACTTGTTTTCTAAATGATTCAAACTAGTTTTTCTAAGAATAGATGATTTTTTGCTTATTATATATGTCACAAATTTGATCACTTTGTTAAGAATTGTTTCATGAATAAGTTTAATACATTTCAAAGAAAATTTAATTTTTATATAAACTTGTTTTCTAAATGATTCAAACTAGTGTTTCTAAGAATAAATGATTTTTTGCTTATTATATATGTTACAAATTTGATCACTTTGTTAAGAATTGTTTCATGAATAAGTTTAATACATTTCAAAGAAAATTTAATTTTTATATAAACTTGTTTTCTAAATGATTCAAACTAGTTTTTCTAAGAATAGATGATTTTTTGCTTAAATTGCGTACAAAAAATAAAAATTATTGGTAAGGGAATCATCGGTATAAATTCTTTTACCATTAACATTGTTTTACTTGTGAATAATTTAATGCATAATATTTTGACTATGTCAATTATATGATAGTAGTATAAAAAATATTTTTGGATCGAAACTGCTTTTAATGGCATATTACATAATTGGAAACAGTTTATACTAGAATTTTGACAAATAAAATCCCCTATAAAATTTTAAAGGTAGAAAACTTAGTGTTTAATATTTTCACACATTTGATTACACATGTTACATTTAAAAAAAATTAAAAACCCTCGGTAAATCTGATGAAAAAGTTACAGAAGGAATTTTTCTTGATTATTCATTAAATAGCAAAGTATTAATAATTTTTAATAAAAAATCTAGGTTCGTAGAAGAAACAATTAACGTTAAATTCCATTAAAATGAATTTCAAGATCTAATAAATAAAAAAGATAATGAAAATGTAACACAACATGAACTCCCCTATGAAAATGAAAAAGAAGTTAATATAGAAAATAAAAATGAGTTTAGGGAAGAGAATATTATAAACTGAAATTTTTAATTTATCACTCACAAGATGATATTATTAGTGATATAGATGAAAGCATAACAACAATGTCAAGTTATAGAAATATAGAGAAATAATTTATATTATTGTTTAACATAGAGGCAAAAAGTAAGAAATATATTTCAATAGGAAATTGTTGTATTCAAATTTTATGGTTAAAATAATAACTAAAAAATTATGAGTTGGATTATAAAAATATTTGATAAAATGTGATAATATAAGTGCTATATGTCTCATAAAAAATCTTTATAAATCATTCAATATCCATATATATAAATGTAAGACACCATTTTATTAGAAATCGTATTATAAATAGAGATATAGTATTGGAGTATATTGAAACCACACTCAGCTTGTAGATAGTTTTATAAAAACTTTTAGATAGAGATGGATTTAAAAATATTAGAAATGAAATTGGAATATGTTTTCCATTTTAATTTTTTTTTAAAAAAAAAAAAGAAAAAAGGTTTGCATAGAGGTTGGCATAAATCAATGAAAATTTAGCAATTTCCTACTCTCTGTTCCTCTGTGTAATAGTTTCTCTAATGTTTGCTCTATTTTATTTTGATGAAACAAAAAGGGAGAAAAAAAAATAAAAGACTATATTTTCAGGTTCGAATGTCTTTAATTTTTTGAAAGATTTCTTATTTTTTATGAAACAAAAAGGGAACATATATATGAAAAAAATAGTGTAAAAAATTATGCACATATTAAAAAAGAGAAATCAAAATGTTCATATGTTCATTAATAGAAAGGGAGCATGATCTTGAATATTCATAAGCAATTTTTTTTTAAATTTTTCTTTATGGTTTGTTATTATAAAAAATGGGGAGAATATTAGAGAAATTGTTATTGAATCCTTTTGGTATTGATGATAGCAAAATTTTTTATATTATTCGACATTTTTACTAAATATGCAGAAAAATGCCGTTTGAAAATTTTCATAAAAGTTTTCTAGAAATGATATAGAGGTTATTATAAAAGTGTCATAGAACTTAACAATTTTTTTGTGAAGTCAATAGTGAGATGACTTAGATATATTATAGATGTTACCATGGAGACAGTTTAGAAACTATTGTAAAAATACAAAGTTTATTTCAAGGCAGAAAGAAAGTAAAAGGTCCATAAAGATAATTTATTCTGGATTATAGAAATTATTATAGAAACAGAAGAAATTGAAGGCTCAGTTCAATACATCAAGTATAGATTGAGTATTAAACTTAGTCTAAAAATATGACTAGATACACACTTCAATGATTCAATAACAAAGGATCAAATTTACTAAAATAGAAATTTGAAATTCCAAGAAGTTGGACAATTTTTCATGAAGAATGGGATGATCATTTGTACATGTTTAGCTTTGTTGCATTTCTTTGTACGATCACGTATTTTCAAATTAAAAAAATTACATATTAAAGAAGGAATGAAGGACTACAAATTCAAATATTTACAGTATTAAAAGTTCAAGGATAAGATGAAAAAAAATGTGTGTGAAGTTAGCTGATCACTTAGTTTTTCAAAACAGGAGCACCATCCATAAGCTGATTTGTAGAAAAGATTTCGACTTTTCTACAAACTTAAACAACTAGATAAATTCAAATCAAAGTTTGCAGATATCAAAAGAGAAGTTCAAACTTTAAATTTGAATTAAAAACAATTGAAATATCACAAGAAATCAAGAGAGATTTCTGTACTACAAACCAGAAAGTTACCAGACTTTTGCTACATAGATGTTGAGGGGAAAAGCCAACTTTGTAGACTTATACCTTCACGACGGTGATTAGTTTTGTAAAAACTTTTTCTAGAGTTTAAAAATTGATATACAGAGATTATTTAGCAATTTTTACAGAGATATTTGACATTTTTTGAATGAGATATTCACTCTGGAAGTTGGCTACTTGAATAGTCCAAGTTATGTTGTATATTTAGTTTTGTGAGATAGTTTGGTAAAAGTTGAGTCTTTCACTATAGGATAAAGACATTTTCAAGTTAAAGAAGATCAGAAAGCAACACTTTTGGATTGTAACTTATGACTTTTCATCATAGTGGAAAACTAACAGATTACTAGTTCTTAACTTGCTGAGTTGGAAGAGTGAATATAGGTATAAAGTCAAATCACTATAAAATTGAACTTGCTTTTCTATCTCTTATTTTTTATTTATATTGCATACATTTAGATTGACTATAAGATTATTTAGAAACTAAATGGAGTTAGTTTAAAAATTAAAACCAATTAAAAATAATCAATTCAATCCCACTTCATGGTTATCATAGGGATCAATCTCACAACCTCTCCCGTTTTCTTCTATAATATTATTGGTGCAAGACAATTGTGTGCAAATCTTGTATTCCATTGTAGTATGAAACACATTACTCTTGATTATCATTTTGTTTGCAAGCAAGTTTGGGAGGTCAACTCCAAGTTCAACATGTCAATACCATAGATAAATTGACAAGTTTGGGAGGTCAACTCCAAGTTCAACATGTCAATACCATAGATAAATTGACATATTCCCTTGCCAAACCTCTTTTGGTCTTGTCATCATTTTTGACCCAAGATTAGCGACACAATTGGTGCCTCCATTAAGGGAAGTGTATACCAACGGATAGTCGATTTAATGGGATGTGATTTTAGATCTCTTAATCAAGATCTCGAGTTCGAGTTTTGAAAATGAAAAAGACTGCACTGGGAGGGTAATCTTCAAAATAGGTCACTATAAGTTTTAAACCAGATTAGTGAGAGTATGGTTTCAAATATCGGTTGGTCTAAAAAAAATCTTGGCTCAATGATACAAGCATTGACAATAATAGTATATATTGATGGAATAGTACATATTATATTGTAGCAAGTGTTATAAAAATAGTTTAAATTTAGTTTTGAATTCTTGTTGCTAGATTGTTGTTTTCAACTAAGTATAATAGAAACTCAATATATATAATTAATAGTATTGAAATATAGTTCTCCTTTCATCTCTAAATACTATATTTTAAAAATTCTTTTTTAGAAAGTTTATTAATTTACTGAGATAGTATATTAGATTTTTTAATTAAATATTAGATTTAAAATTTTAGAATAAAAAAGAGAGAGAACTACGCACTAAATAGGGCTCCAACAAATACTCAAATCAGATTTGTCATGACTCGAATACCTCTTATAGGGAAAAAAAGGTTTATTCATTCAATGTTATAAGGAATTCTCCATATAATTTTGACCTTGGACTTGAGTGCAGAGTTGCAGACTCTTATCTCTAGGATTAGGATTTTGATTATGAGCATTTTTCTATGAATCCCTCGATCTATGATTAAATTATGTTGAAAATGTAAAGCCAAGGTTATCGTATTTTCATATTTTGTATACTGCAATGCTAAGTATAGACCCATTTTCTTAAAATTATATTAAAAAATGAAATATATACTTTTTATGAGTAAAATCATTTCTTTTAAAATTCTAACATAAAAATTATTAAATTTTTATATAACCCCATTAGCTTTATTTTTGTATAATAATGGTATTTTATTGTTGATGCTGATAAATCTCCGTCCAATTTTTTATTATTATTTAAAAATGAAATTTTATTATTAATTTTTCTTAACAAAAAAAAATTCTTAAATTAAGGTTTGTATTAAACAAAAGTTAAATAACTTTCGTTGCTGAAATAGATCACATGACTCTTTTATTTTGTTTTTATTCAATTATTTATTTTTATTTTTTATAATATATCAATTATATTCGGATTTATATTTCAATCAATTTTACAATTTAATTTTTTTAAACGGACCATAATTTCGTGCAATAGGCACCAACCAGTAACTTCTGCCTTTCGGTTTCCTGTTTCTTATCTGAAAACTTTCTTTGGGTTTATCCCTTTTCTTCTTTATTTTCAACAAAGCTTTGAGAGACCAAATCGATTACATTTTGTCCTTAAATCTGACTCCATTTGTTGAAGAAAATTGACATTACCCCAACCTCAAGGAATATCTAATAGATCTTTCGGTATCTTTTTGAGGGGTTTTTTTTTTTTTTTTTTTTTAATTTTTTTTGGCCTTTATTCTTTGAGATCATCGCTACATCGTCAAGAAGGTTCTTGGCATCTTCTGCTTTACAATGTTGGTATAACTCTCGAGCTCTGTTTCGATTTCTGATTTTTTTTTCTTTGGGCATTTTTTTTCTTATATGGGGTTTCTATTTTGAGCCATTGGAAGTGATTGTGCTGTAATTTGGATTTTTGAATTCTTGAATCAATTAGGGAAAATGGGTTTGAATGTAACTTGTTTTCTGTAAAGCATTGGAATTTTCTGAGTGTGGTTTTTGGTCTATTGTTGTTTAGGGTTTTCAGCGATTTGAAGAGATTGGATCTGAGTTTCGGTCTTTCTTGCTGGCATTGAGGATTGGGGCAGTTTGAAGGTTTGGGGAGTTTGATTTTGATGTGGGGTTTGGATATCTGGGGTCTTGAATCAGTTGGGGCAAATGGGTTGGAATTAATTGCCGTTTTAGTCGGCCCTTGTTTGTATATTTTTTATATTTAAACTATGAAGAGGCCCAAGGTTGAACCTCTAGGTGCGCGGAGGTTTAAGTTGTCTCATCTATTGATCGGCATTGGAACTTTGTATTTGGTTTTTATCTCGTTTAAGTTTCCAAAATTGTTGGAGGTTGCCAGTATGTTGAGTGGGGATGATAGTTATTCAGACGTAATTAGGATGTCTAGTGGGGATATGGAAGATGCAGATGTAAGCAAACCATTTGTGGGTTCTGTTTACAAGGATACATTTCATAGGAAATTAGAAGATAATCAAAACCAAAAGGTTCCATCAATGCCGTTGAAGGAACCTTTGGAAGAGGGAAAAGGAAAGTTGACGCCAATTAAGCCACTTCAGCACAAATATGGTAGAGTAACCGGCAAAATCATGGAAAGAAAGAATAGAAGTAGCGATCTGTCAATGTTGGAGAGAATGGCAGATGAAGCTTGGATATTAGGTTTGAAAGCATGGGTAGAGTTGAATAGTGACTCAGATGAAGATGTAGGGCAGAGCTCTTTAATTGAAGGGAAGCAAGAGTCTTGCCCATCATGGGTATCTGTGAGTGGCGATGGATTAAACCGGAATGAAAACACCATGTTTCTTCCTTGTGGGTTAGCTGCTGGTTCGTCCATTACAGTGGTGGCAACACCACATTATGCTCACAAGGAATATGTGCCCCAACTTGCACGGTTGAGGAATGGCAATGCCATAGTTTTGGTTTCACAGTTTATGGTCGAATTGCAAGGTTTGAAAGTTGTAGATGGGGAAGATCCTCCTAAGATTCTGCATTTTAATCCACGACTAAGAGGGGACTGGAGCCAAAAACCAGTCATTGAGCACAACACCTGCTATAGGATGAAATGGGGGAAGGCTCAAAGATGTGATGGTTTACCATCCAATAAAGATGATGATGTGCTTGGTAAGTCAAAACTTCTTTTAGTTATTTGCATACTACACTTACTGAAACTTATTTCCAAATGTCTGATTAATGTCAAATTACTAGCATCATGATTAGGTGTTATTCGAAAATATCTGTTTTAGATGCCCCATTTGAGTTTTGAAAAAAAAAAAAAAATAGTGTCGTAACACATGCTGGACATTGACAATGAAGGAGAACTATTAATTATTATTATTATTATTATTATTTTCACTTTTCAAGATTTAACATTTGGACATCTGGCATTTTGCATGCAAAAGTGATTACTAAATTCCTGGCATTGGCTCTTGCTGAACGTTGATTATGTGTGTGAGGTTCAATTTTGCTGCATTACTTTATCAGAGTTTGAAACAGCAATGAGACATGTCCAAATACTATTCCCTGGTGTATGTTTTTGAATATGTGAGGTTAAGGCATGCGGGTCTAGGGGCCGAAGTTTTTTTTTTCTTTTTTTTTTTTGGCTTGTGTGCAGGATTATGAACTCGAGATCTTATTTGACTTCTTGATGTTATGTGTGGGCTTACTCTAAATACTTCCTAATACTTAGACCTTCTTGGACTACCCACCAATGTAAGCTTTATGATTAGATTAATTGTGGCAGTTAAAGGAGATCAGGCTTGGGCATCATTGAGTACCATTTGGAAGGTTGGTGACCTATTGAGGGTGATCCTTTTTTTTTTTTTTTTTTTTTTTTTTCACCGAGGGGCCGGACAGCAGAGAATCTTGCTCAAGAAATTTGCAAGGAAGTGGGATTATTCTTCTCTATCAGTGTGCTTGTGCGATTATGTTAATTAATCTATCAACTACCTGCCCTTGTACTGTCATGGGATTAAGAACTGGAGAATGGTCTTTTTTTCTGTTCTTATTCAATGGATTGTGTGTGGCATGATTGATGAGCTTTTGTATAGGTTGGGTCTTGACAAGGCTACAGATTGGCATCCTTCTGGAAGTTCTGGATGATCTAGTAGGACAATACTCTAAGATTCTACGTCCTTTTTAGTAAAAGGAGATGATTTGTGCTACTACTAGTTCTACATTTGAACACGTTCTTTCTAGCTAAATCATCCAAGGCAGCAGAGTTGTTATGCCTGCTTAATGAAACTTTGAGTTGCCTGAACATGGGGCACATATCGACCCCATGGGAACCTTCACATTTTTTGAGAGTTAATGGTAAATTTAGAAGTGATTGATATGCACAATGCATATCATTGGAGAGAATTATTCTAAGAAAATATTTAGGAATTAGTAAAAAGGAAAATTTTAGGAAAAATAGTGGTTTTCTTATATTAATCGATAGTGATCTTTTTAAAATTAGTAGTTACTTTAATTTTGGAAATTCTTCATATTAGAAATCATTTTAGGAAATTGCTTTTAGTAAAAATTATATTTTATTGTAAATCCTACTTTTCCCTATTTAAAGAGGGTATGATCTATAAAGAAATAAGTCTAATTATTATAAAAGAAGTGTGGTGGTAAATTTATTAGGGAACAAGTTCCTAGCTAACAAACCTAGGGTCTAAGAGAGGGAAAACTCTAGCAAGGGAAGAAAGGAATTCCCCGCAAAGTATCCATTGACTAGATTTTGTACTAGGGCTCATATCAATTTGATATTAGAGCCAACTGTTATGGAAATCTCTGCAGAATGATTTAGCCATATAGAGAGATTCATGAGGGGTTACGAGCAACGAATGGAGCAACAACTAGCTAGGTTGGAGGAACTCCAGCAACAGTAGGCAGCATTTGTCTCGCAGATGGAACTGCTTCAGTGAGAGATGCATGGGCGCAGCAAGGTCTATGAGGTGAGGAGCAGCAGCCACACCCTTGCAGACCATGGGGAGGAAAAGAGTACTTTGCTGGAAAGATTGACCACCATCCGCAGAAAGTACCCTGACTTCAGGGGCGCAGCAAAACCACTCAATATGGCATCAAATAGTTGCATCAGACCTCTTTGGCTATTGGTCATCCTTCCCCTCCTAAGGTATCTTCCATTACTACCATAAATGAATGAGTTAGTATTACCAGATCTCATGAGGTTCCTAGAAAATCTAGTACAGATGGGTCTACTTTAGATGAGGTTCCTGTCTCTTGCTTTGGCAAAAGCTAAAAAAGCTTTACAAGCGCAGAAGGAATTGGCAGAGAAGCTGAAGAAAATTCCTTTGTTGAATAAGGGTGCTAGTACAAGGCAGCCCCTCTATAGGACCAAAGGAGGGGACCAAACCCCTTCCCTGGGTACCGGCCGATTACCTCTGCATGTTTCATCTGCTAGTACTGTTACTGCTTCTATGCAGGTGGAACCAAGTGCAACTACTTTGCCTACTGTGGCTTTTTGTGAAGCCATCTATGGGTGGCATGGTTGGTCGGCTGTTCTTACAAATATTCTCAACATTGAAGCTGTAAAACGCACACAGGTGCTAGCTACCAAGATGGGATTTCACCATAATCCTGAATTCGCACCTCGTGTGAATGTGTTTCCATGTCAATTAACAACTGAACTAGCAATCTAGCAGAAGCCACTCGAGGTCCCTCTTTGTCTGGATGCTCTTGGTAGGGAAGTAGATAAGCATGGAAATGTCACAAATGTGCCTATTACCGATGCTTTTGTTTTCAATTGCCAGATGGGCAGAGGAAGGACAACCATTCTCAAGGCAGGGTCAACTTCACTTAAAGAGAAAGTGGAGGCTGAGGCAAAGGCTCTCAACCCAATGAAACTGTGTATAGAGGAACTTGAAGAAAAGGAGAGAGTGACAATTGAAAGTGTTGAAGGACTTATGCTGGACATTGCTGCTGTCAAAGAAGAAATTACAAAATTGAAAGTGGCTGCAGAACAAGAGGCTGCAGCTTGTAAAGCTGTTGAGCAAGAACATCTGAGACGGTAGGCAGCTCTTTGCCAGGAAGTTGAAGAGGCTAAGTAGGGTATGTTAAAGTCCAAAGAAGAGGATAAGGGTGGAGGCTTCTTTGGAGTTCTTGAAGACTTGAGAGAGAAAACCCATCTTGAATTCGAGCTTGAGGACAAGCTCTTTGTCCACGAGGGGAGTAATGATATGCATAATGCATATCACTAGAAAGAATTATTTTATGAAAATATTTAGAAATTAGTAAGAAAGAAGGATTTTAGGAAAAATAATAGTTTTCTTATTTTAATTGATAGTAATTTTTTTTTTAAAATTAGAAATTATCTTAGTTTTGAGAATCCTTCATATTATGAATGATTTTAGGGATTTGTTTTTAGTAATATTGTGAACCCTAATTTTTCCTATTTAATTGGACTATGATCAATAATGAAATTAGTCTAATTTTCATAAAAGAAGTGTAGTAGGAAATTTGTTAGGGAATAAGTTCTTAGCCATCAAACCTAGGGTCTAAGAGAGGGAAAACTCTAGCAAGGGAAGAAAGAAATTCCCTGTAGAGTATTTATTGACTAGATCTTGTACTAGGGCTCATATCATTGATGTAGTGGGTGATTATGGATTGTGGATGAAAAAATCTTACATTTTAATCCTTTCAAGGAAGGATGTGTTTTTACATTGTTGCACCATGTTGGCATAAATTAAATAGAATCATGAGCACTTCTTCATTGTTCTTTATTTGGAGGTGAGACTTTAATTGTGAGGTTCCCATGTTTGTTGTTACCAAAGGGTCATGAAGTAGATTCATCAGCAATTTTTTACCAAATAGTGAAAAGAATCTGTATTTAGGGTTTACCAAATAAGACAAAATGGCTACGTCTACACCAAAATTCTCTCTTGACTAGAGGATTTTGAGGAAGTTGAAGGTCATGCCCAAAGGTAACCCACTAAAGAAGTGAAACAAACCACTCTATGTGTTTAGGGTTTACCAAATACTATCAAAATGTGAATATGGGTTCATTAGTATTGGACATAGTTTTCAATTGGAGATGGAAGATATGGCGCTGGAAGCAGCTCAACAGCTGAAAGAAGTGATTGCATGAGTTGAGGAAACTACAATCACATATGCTCGTACAAGATGCAGGTACTTTTTGTTGGAGGTCATCATTGCAAACTGCAACCAATGTGATTGGATGAGTGGAGAAAGGAAAAACTGAATTTTAAATATCCAATCCAGGTTGGGGATGGGCTTTGGGCTGAGCTGCTAATGTAGCCCAACTGCTTTTCTAGCTTGTCTGAGTTGAGACGAGACTTGGGCCCAGGGAAAATGGATGTGTCTCTGTTGTTGGAGCACTAGGTTAGGCCAGTGAAAGTTTGGCCCTGGATTGGTCTGTTGAGAAGGCCAACCTACTAGTTTGCCTTGTCTAGCAAGCCTGCCACCTTTCAATGCTTGATTGGCTTTGGTTTTGGGGGCTTTTTAATAGGTTTTTCTTCCAATTTCAATCCAAAAAAACATATTGACTATGGTTGGAAGATTGAAGTTGCTGCTATCGGGTTCTTTGGTGGCAAAGGTGATGTTTGTCCTCAGGCTCTACCTTTACTGATGCTCCAGAAGTGGCAGCAAAGGGGAATTTTCAACTAGTGACAAAACCGAATGGGCGGGACTTTAGTTTAATGATAAAGTTACTTGCATACTTACTCCATGTTTTCAGTTCAATTAGCCTCTTCATAATTGACTTTCATGATATAGTCTCTTCTTAATAGACATCTCATGATGATCAAAGAACGTTAATGGTAGGGCCTGGTCAGTAGTCGAGTATCTAGTTTCTCAAAAGGACAGTGAGACGTGAAAAAAAGACCTGGCCATGGGAACGACAAGAATGAGGCCTGTTGATGTCAATGATGAGAATGGTAATAGCTTTGAGGTGGTGGACATTTTGCTAACAGGAAGTTTGCATGCCAAATGTGTAGAGTGGGACAACCTCATATTTGATGATGATTGTATGGGTTAATTGCTCTTTCTTTTAGGAACCGTGCAAATATTGGTTTTGTTGCACCTTGTCATGACTAGAAAGACACCACCGTCTTGTTGTTCCAGTGGCATTGGATTCCCTTAATCAAGTTTTTTGGTTTGAGTCTTGGGAATGGAAAAAACAGGTGTTGGGAGACTTCGCTTCATAATGGACTCGATAGTTAGCTCGAATCGGATTAGTCGGAACCAATAAATTGGTTATCGGATACTGATCCGTCAAGCAAAGAGGGGAAAAAAAACTCTAGAAAGGCAATCCTTTCTTGTGTAACTCATGATCTTTCTCAAGCAAGTTATAAAGGTGTGCATGTGGGGAGTGTCTAAATTAAAAAGATAGGCTTTGAATAAGGGCAGCAACTCCATGGGAAATATTTACTAGGGTACTGCTTATTAGCCACAGTTAGGGACTTTCACACAAGTAAATCCTCCCGCAAGATTTCAAAGTTGACAAGTCAGTATGGAGATGTTTTGAGTAGTTGGTTTTAAAAAATTAGAGGGACAATTAATATCTAGTGAATAAACTATTGGCCTATATCCAGTCAAGAACATGATCTTTCGATTTGTTCATTTTAGGACATCAATTTCAAATTTTTGGTTTAATTGAGAAGATCCACTAAAATATCTTGACAAATGTTAATGAATACCACATGGCATTGAGAGGCAAAAGTCTACTTTTATAACATTTAAAAAGCACTAAAAAGAGATAAATATTATAAGAAAAATAAAATGAAGGAAAATGTCATCTATTTTTCATTCCATGATGATGCAGATTTTTATTGATCGGCATTGACAAAGGTGGTTGGAGACACAAAAGCACAATTACTAGGATTACAATGCCATTAAATAAGATAATTGGAGATGATCCTACTCCTTTCCTAAATCTAAACCCAAACACCAGCCCTAACTCTAGACCATGTATTAGTCTCCCATGCATCACCTGGACTTGGCTGAATTGATTGGATGAGAAGATGAAAACGCAAATTGTTCAATTTCCATTTCTGACTACCTTTGCCGCCATTATCCATTGTCAAAAATTTGTGGCACTGTGAAAGGAGATCAGGATGATATTTTCCTTATTCTGTTTCATTCTTTTGCTATTTTTATTTTTATTTTTTGTTTTTTTAAACTTAATTTTGCCTCATTGCATTGTGGCATAGTTTTTTCATTTAAAAATACTTCATTAACACTTCTTAGAGGTTTTTAATGGAAGGATGTCCTCAATTGAAAAAAATGAAGTTGATGCCCTTAAATGAACATATTGAGAGTTCATGTCCTTTATTGGACATTTGCCCTGAGTTTATAGTTTATGTCCCTCACGTATGATTGTCCCAATGCTAAACAAGGTTCTGAAGTCTTCTTTGACAGCTTGGCTGTAAAGTTTTATGTTCTATGGTGAGGAGGTCTAAGCGAGTATTTCCCAAGGAAGAAATAAAAATAAATCCAAAAGAATTGCAAAAAATTGTTTTTCTCTTATGATTTTTGGGGTCAGAAGGGCAAAAGGCCAGAGGATAGTTTTATAATGTAAGCGCTCCCTCATTGGTTATTAAGGGTTTGGGGTTGTTGAGATGGTTGTTGTGGTGGTGTGGTATTTGGTTAGTTTTTTATTAGTCTTCATTGGGTTATTTTATTTTGGCTGGGCTCCTTTTCTTCCTTCTTGATCTTTTATTTTGGTTTTTACATTATCATGGAAGATGTCTTTCCATATCATAATTACTTTTTTTTCTTTGAAGAATTATTTTCCCTAAAAGTGCTTAGAGGGGATTTTCAAAGCTCTTTATCTCATTATCTCATACAGCATTCTCACGATTTGGATGTCATGAAAATGGATTCGTTGCTTAACCTGGGATAAATTGTGGCTATTCTGTAGGCCACAGTAAATTCTAATATGAAATAGTAGTTTTCAAATGGAATAAATTCCTTATCATGATTTTTTAAACTTGATAAAACAGAGCATTTTTAAGCTGTACCTTCGTGGAATTTTAGGAAAATTTTACCATCAGTCACCATGATTGCTTTTGTTGTTATGCCAAATACAACGATATTGGCAGAAGATGGGGAGTTTTAGGATTGTTACGTTGTTATCTTCTCTGCATTTCCCTTCCTTTTGATCATGGAAGGTTGGTGGCCAACTTGCATATTCACATGTTTTTGAAATTTATCTCAACTCTTCTCTTCATCTTTTGGAGTACGTTAATGCCTGCAATGTGAATTTTATGCAGGTGGCAAGGATGGAGGGAGGCACATTTTTTTTTTTTGGGGGGGGGGGGGCCCTGCCCCCAGTGAAATTCTAGAAATTTTGAAATGCGGCACAAAGCATGTGATATTTTTCCACAATAGTCGTATTTCCCCTTCTAAAATTACCAAATAACTTTGTGATATGACTTTATAATTATTTATAAGTGGATTTGAATGATCATTATTGGTCTCAAAACAGTATTTAAATGGTATTTTTTTTTTTTGATTCATTTCACTAACACTTAAGCATTTCATTCTAAATCTGGATATATATGGTTTCTTACATCACATATCAAATCATAATCTTCCATAAAATAAAACTTTATTTGTTTTTATTTGCAATTTTTTAGAACAAATCTATTGTTGTTGATATAGATTATCTATGATAAGTTCTTTTTTTTTCGAATAGTGGTGGGAATCTTGGTCACCATGGTTGTGCATGGGTAAAAGCCCATCATATGCATGCATAATAGTGCGCAAATTGGACGTGAACAAGCCTCACCTTGGAGAGTTTTAACCCCCAATAGCTTAGAGACTTATAATGCTCCTTTCTATGATGCCAACCTTGGGTTGTGTCTTTGATAAATTGATTATAATGCTTACAGTATGTTTATTTCAATATGTAGCAGGGCATACAGTTCAATTGATTAAGTTATTATACATTTTAATTGTGGAAATTTCATAGACTTGTTGATATATTAATTTATTTCAAAGAAAGTTTACCATTTTGGTATTCTGTAATTAGTTATTTTTCTAATGTATTCTTTAATATTTTATATTTTATTAAGGTGATTGCTATGTTAAAAATACACTGTATTTGAATTTTCCCCAATTTTACCATTAAATAATTATTAACCAATTTTTTTGTAAGATAAATTCAATTGTATTTTTTTTTTTTGGGTTAGTCATCCTGGTAAGCAATTGGACACACAAGTTTATTTAGTGTATAAAAGAATCGAAAACAATCTGTTAACTTATACATTATAAATTAATTAGTGCTACTCAATTAGTTATTTTGTAATTTTTCCTCACTGAGCAAAATTTTTGGCTCTGCCTCTGCAAGGTGGTCTTGAAGCATTCTAAGTGAGAGTATTGTTATGTACTTGATTTATGTTCTGGTATAAGGTGAGATGGTGCTTAGAATTCATTAACGTGGTTGTACATGCTTGTCATCTTAATTTGGAAGTGGATTTCTATCCTTTAATTTTGTTCTTTGTTGGCTTATAAAGCTGCATGGTGAACACATGGCAGGGGTAGGTGTACTTTAAGATTCTGAGGTTCTTCTTTTTGTAGATTATATGGCCTAGTGAAGAAAAAATTACTTATTATGTGTAGTTATGTTTCTGTGCCCAAAGCAAATAACTAAGCAAAGCACAGCTTTATGGTTGAACATTTACTCTACAAATGATCTATCCATCCTTGCAACTGATTTTACCTTCTTTGGGACTTTGAGATAAGAATGCAGCAATCCTTGTTCCTAAGATGGAAATTAGTTGGTCTTTGGAATTGGTTTATGGCTTCCTTGGTTTGGATAAATGATTGTTGAAAGCATAGAGTAAACTGAGCTGAGGCAAAACTCCATTTCAAATTTTTATTTATTGGAGAAAAGATTTTTATTCACAAAATCGACATACAAAAAGCTGAGGTAGAGCACCAGGGAGGTGCCTATCTAGGTTCTATAGTGAAATAGAGAAAATATGAAATCAGCGCCATCTACGAAAGGTTCAAAGAACTTCAAAGACCTACCATAGGCACCAACACTTCATAAAATTATCCAGAAAATCCATCATGGAACTCTCTATACCCTCAAAAATTATTCTGTTCCTTGCCCTCCAAACATAGTAGTTAAAAGCGAAAAGCTCAAAAAAGTGACAGACCTTCCTGGGGCTTAAGCGCAAAGCGCTCGGCTTTTTCATATAAAGCGCATTTAAGATATAAAATTAAAATATATATTTGAATATACAATAATAGCACATGAAATATATTATAATACTAGAATATTAACATATATAAGAGTTAAAACTTTTAATGATAAGATATAAAATTAAAAAACAATAAAAGATCATGAAGCTCCTAGTTAGTCGTCATTTTCATCTTCCTCCAATTCAATCTCATCATCCTCCTCATCATGAGTTGATTTGTAGTCCTCCAAATCCTCCTCTTCAACATCATTATCTAAATCTAACTCTTCATCTTTTATGTGAACCCTACTAGATGAACTTGCAATAGCTTTTCCTTTTCCTTTTCCTTTATTTTGTGATATTACATTGTCCCTTGCACTTAATGAAGAACATACACATTAAGAGAACAAAGTAGTTGACTAGTCATTGCAGCAAACACTTTCAATAAACCCAACAAACACTTTCAAATACAGGCAGAGCAAAAAAAATGACAAACAAAAAAAATGGGCAGAACAGGGGGAAAATTGTAGATCAAAGGAAAAAAAGAATTACAGTACAGCAATTGAAAAGAAAAAGAAAAGAAAAGAGGCCTGAAGAGGATGCAGGAGGGGGGGAAAAAGAGGACTGAAAAAGGATGCAGGAAAAAAATTATAGAACCGAGAAGAAAGGAAGAAAGAAAGAAAGCAAGCAAGAAAGAAAAAAAAAGAAGAAGCAGGAGCAAAAGTAGAAGGAGAAGCTTGCTGCTGCAGAACATTTTGACCTAAAAAATGAAAAAGCGACGCTTTTCAGCGCTTTGCGCTTTGTGCGCTTTTTTGCACTTTTTGTGTGCTTTTTCATCTGCGCTGGGCTTTTTTTAAAAAAAGCCCTAAAGGGGCGCCTCGCTGCGCTTGGCGCTTAAGCGCGCTTTTGACTACTATGCCTCCAAACCAACCAAAACACACCTAGAGGAAGGATCCTTGCAACTCTATTCTTCGCAGTACAAACCGTGACACCGCTCTAAGCTGACAACTTATTCTGGACAGAGCTTGAACTTGTCCAACATAAGTGCAAAAGAAAATTTTTTCCCACAGGGATTGGGTCTATTTTTCCTTTATGCTCTAGGTTATACTTCATCCGGAAGTTTGGATGACCAAGCATTGCTTTACTTCTGGTTAATGCTAACGAACACACTGGATTTAACACTCTTGGTAATTGTGGAGGTGTTTAGCAACTGCTCTGGTTTGCTTGCAGTGTAACCACCAGCTTGTTCTGCAAGTTGTAGTTAATCTGAACTTAATGGTTTCAGTGCAACCACTATTAAAGTTAACTCTTTCTCTCTGTCTCTCATGTGCATGTACTAAAACCTCTAATTTTTATTATGGTGCTGCTGGTTCTTCTTGGAAGGTTGGGTAAAAAATATTACTCCAAACTTCAGTAAACTTAAACCTTTGCTCTATGTGGTTGTTAAAATGGGGATTCTCATGGACATTACCCAGAACTTTAGGAAACTTAAACCTTTCCTGTAAATGGTTGCGAAAATAGGGATTCTCATGTACTCATTTGAACGGTAGACCTGTAAAATTGTGTAGGGATTCTACTAAATTTTGAATCGAGTCATTTACAAAATTGTAAAATTGTATCTGCAGGATCATGATTTACTTATTTGTGATGGAAGTCTTGTTAATGTTGACATCTTTATCCATCCTGATTCTGTTTATACTTGGAGTATCACAGTAATTTCTTGTTCTTCTGTTTGGCAGTTGATGGATTTGTGAAATGTGAAAAATGGATTCGTAGTGATATTGTGGACTCAAAGGAGGTGAAGACAACATCATGGTTTAAGAGATTCATAGGGCGTGAACAAAAGCCAGAAGTGACATGGCCATTTCCTTTCGTGGAGGGTAGACTTTTTTATATTGACCATACGTGCTGGTGTTGATGGATACCATGTCATTGCTGGTGGCCGCCATGTCACTTCATTTCCTTATCGAATGGTACATAACTCCAGGAAAAATTTGATGAATTATAACTATCTTTAATTTTAACAGTTTCAATGTTTTGCGGAATCCTTTGATGCTATTGCTAGATGAGTCTATACAGGATCAACTCATTCTGATTTTGATTGACAAATGGAAGACGTATGTTGCCTAATTTATATCTTGTGTTAGGACCTATGTCAGTTGACAAAGCATCTTGAAATAAATTTATTAGGGTGGAGGAAAAATGTTTCCTTATCATAATCAGCGGATTAATTGGTTATGTGGTGGCCTTTTTCCTTGGAGATCTAGGTGGTGGACCACAGTGGATGATTTTGAACCTCTGTATTTCTATGTATTTCCATATGTTGGTTTCATTTTACTTGATTTTTTTTTCTTGTTTTTGTCCTTTTTTGGGAGAGGAGGTGGTCTGACATGACACAAAACCTAATCATTGGAAAAAAGAACTTAAACATGAGAAAGAACTTTCATTTCAATTCCAGAATAATAATGTCTAGTGTTATCCTCGCATGGCTGGTGCTACTTCTCTTCTCTGGATGCATGACATATGTGTGTAAGGTTATACACAGGGTCCTTTTGGTATTTTGATTTGATTCGTGCTTTAGTGTACTTAGTCTGGGAAGAGGACAGAAATTCTTGGTACCTGGATTCTTGCTTCATTAGGAGAAAATTCTTAGTTCTTTTTCTAATCAAACGTTTATCCTTCAGGGTTTTGCACTTGAAGATGCAACGGGATTGGTTATCAAGGGGGATTTGGATGTTCATTCGGTATATGCGACTGCATTGCCCTCCTCTCACCCTAGTTTCTCACCGCAAAGGGTATTGGACATGTCAGGGAAGTGGAAAGTGCGTCCTTTGCCAAAGACTCCCATTCATCTCTTTATTGGAGTTCTTTCGGCTACAAATCACTTTGCTGAACGTATGGCAATTCGGAAAACTTGGATGCAATCTTCAGCGATCAAGTCTTCAGATGTTGTTGCTCGTTTCTTTGTTGCATTGGTAAAATTTCTACTTTCAGATTTCATATTATACATGCCTGTAGTTGGTTCTGGATATTGCAAATGAAGCTATAAGATGTTTGGATAACTTCTAGTTAGTGGGACTTCTATTGATACCATGGATCGTGAAGACAGTTTTATGGCTTTTTTTTTTTAGTATTATTATTTTGTTATTTTAAATAAAACCCTGGTATGTTGAGTCTTTTACGACGTTATGGAGAAACTCACTAACGGAATATTTGTATGTTATGATTTTTTTTTTGGGTTGGGGGGGTTGAGGTATGATGCTTCACTGGATGAAGATATATTTGAAGGGTCTCATTCTAAATACCCATAAAATATGATACAGAAATTCCTATGGTTTGTCTGTTCCTTATGGTGCTAGAATTTGGTATCCTTTTCTGATGAAAGTTTCTTGGCTGAAGTGAATTGATGACCAATTGATCCAATTAGCCTCACAAAGTGGCATGTCATATTTCAGTACGATTTAAAGTGGTGGCAAGGATGATCTTTTCTATTTGTTGAAGATTCTGATCCTTTAGTTATTTTTGTGCTATACTGTTTTGTCTCCATCACATATAATTTGTTTATTTTAGTTCATACTCTTCATTTAGTCATGCATAATATTGACATGCAGAATCCGAGAAAAGAAGTCAATGCAATAATGAAGAAGGAAGCAGAATTTTTTGGTGATATTGTGGTCCTGCCATTTATGGACCGTTATGAGCTCGTTGTACTTAAGACTCTTGCCATCTGTGAGTTTGGGGTGAGTTAAAACTTCTGTTTCTGATTTTGAAATACTTTTATTTGTGAATATGTAAGCATTAGGTCTGAGTTGCGTGCATCACCATAAATTTCCCAAATATCTTCCATCCAGGTCCAAAATGTGACAGCAGCATACGTCATGAAATGTGATGATGACACATTTGTTAGGGTAGATACTGTATTAAAAGAAATAGAGGGCATATCTCACAGACGATCTCTTTACATGGGAAACCTGAACCTCTTGCATCGGCCTTTGAGAAGAGGAAAATGGGCAGTCACATATGAGGTATGAATCTCTGCCTCTTTCAACCTCTGGGTGGTTGTAATGCCCTTTCAAAAGTGTGTCTTACTAACTCCTAATTTGTGCCCTTTGTCTTTCGACTGTAGGAATGGCCTGAAGAAGTATACCCACCATATGCCAATGGGCCCGGATACATTATTTCTAGTGACATTGCTAATTTCATAGTCTCACAACATGCCTCTCAGAGCTTAAGGGTTTGTCGAACTGTTGTTTATAGCTTATCTATAATGTCATCCCACTTTATTTGTACAATTTGTCCCCTGTCCACGATTAAACTAATGCTGGACTCTGTTGCAGCTATTCAAGATGGAAGATGTGAGCATGGGAATGTGGGTCGAGCAGTTTAACAGCTCCACACCTGTCCAGTATTCCCACAACTGGAAGTTTTGTCAGTATGGGTGCATGGAGAACTATTATACTGCTCATTACCAATCACCGAGACAGATGATTTGTTTGTGGGACAAGTTAGGAAGAGGACATGCACATTGTTGCAACTTCAGATGATGAATGGGATCTGATGACCAAAAGAAGGTGAGATTATATTCCACTTCCTGTCTGTATGATTGTTTTGGTCCATTCCCAATTTTTTTTTTTTTGGTATGCGTATGGGTTTCTAAGATGGCTGTGTCGAGTTACATCTGTTTGTTGTGATTCAAAGCTGCATGTTTGTTGTATTCATCATGGCTGAGCATCGGGGAAGCCCAGAACTATTTGTGATGGAATCAATCTCTTGTTGTAAAAGTATAATGTATATGACCTAATGCGTATAGTGTTCGGGATGTAGTTCTCAAGAAATTTCTAGATTTCTTGATCTCTAAAAGTAGCCTATTGAGTGCAGTTTCATGGAATGGTCGGTGACTGAGTCCTAGATGCTCTGATTACTGGGCCACAGGAAGTTGCTAGTTTAGAGCTACTGTGTTTCTGTTACCCTTCTTTCTTTATCTGGAATGTGACCAGAATGACACTGGACAAGTAATTTTTGGACAAGTTTTGATGATTTTGTGTTGCTCGTAGATGCTGTAACTAATATCAGGACATATTTTTATTCTGCTCCATAGATGCCTTTACTAATTTTCAGTATCCCGAGCTAGACAGATAACTTGAGGACCCCCCAGGATGAGCTTGTGGATGATGGTGAAGGTGTTCCACAAATTATGCTCTGCTCCTAAGCATGGTTTGCCAACTTTAAGCTTTTTCTTTGACAGCATCTCTGCACTAAGGGCAAAAGAAAAGCACAAAGTGACTTGTCTAGCATCTTAAAATCTGGGCCTGGATTTTCAATTCCATTTTAAATTTTGAGTTTCATTTGATTTAGTGTAAGAAAGTTTGGGATGAGATAAAAGGAATGATGTCTTTTATTACATTAGAAATGCATCAATTTATAACATCTTACATTTTATGGGAAAAAAAAATGAAAATCTTAGCTCATGATTTTCTGATTAAATGACTATTCATACTTTGAGGACTGCAGATTGCAAGAAATTGGTGAACTTTGTGAGATATAATACATAACATAAAGGATGATGGAAACCTCAGCAAAATTGGAACTAGTGAAGGCCCCCAAAATACATGTTATTCCCACCTGTGCCATGGAACAAAGATGGGGTGATTTCTTCCTTTGTTTTTAAAATACCCGTCGGAATTTAATGTTCCTACTTTTAAAAAATTTGTGGGCTCTGTCATTTCTATTCACAAAATTAATGGGAAAGTTTATATTACTTCTCTTTTTTCCTAATCATTTGAATCTGGCTAGTAGCTATAAAATCAAATCATCTAGCGGATGTTAGTTGTATAAGAGATTTGGGTGTCCCAAGGGATAGTCTAGTGGTCTCACTCTCCCTTTCCTAACCCGGATATTCTGGGGTTCAAATAGCGATGTAGTTAAAAAAAAAAAAATTTGAGATTTGGGTATAGAGGTGAATTGAAATGAGAAGCTGGAGGTTGATATTTGCACTTAATTTCATAATTAATTAATTCTTCTTTTCTACTTATTTCTTAATCAATTATTTAAATTAATAGAGTAAATAATATTGATGAAAGTCGTTAGTTTAAATGAAAAAAGGGAAAAATATTGTCAAATTTCAAAGTTGATGGGAGGATGTAAGGAAAAAAATGAAAATTAGAGGGCCAAATTGACAATTACCCAAAGCTAACATGGTAGATTTTTAAGCATTGGTGGGCCAATTTAAGCTTTCCTTTGCCACTACGTTTGCAAAAGTGAATGATAAGATGAATTGATGAAAGTGGGAATGGTAGTCTTCATGAATAAGTATCAATGAAGATGGGATGGGCCCTTCATTATTGGACATGGTCAGAGAGGCCTTTCCTGCTCCCAAATTGATGTTATCCCCACTTGTATCCCCCCCCCCCACCCCAAAAAAAAAAAGTTATCGCACACTAAAACTGCAATATTCCCACAGACTTAATTGTTGACAATGTTCACCCTAAACTATTTGATTTGATGCAATGTCTGACTCACTCTCTCTGCCCAGCATGGCATATTTAGGTGTTGGAAAATATTGAATGAATTCGAAAATGTAGAAACGAATGGACTTGTATATGAAATGATTATCGTTTTTAAGAAAATTATGCATTTACTATGTTGTTGGTTAGGTTTATAGCATATTTCTCTATGATAGATAAGTTAAAACTGACAAACTTCACTCCAAAGCGAAAAGAGATTTTTGTAGTGCATTGCTAATGACACGAAAATTTGAACTAATTTTTTTGTTGAAGGGAAACCCTATTTATAGAAAAAGAAGGCCTACAATAGGAAAGATCTGTTTGTTCAAAAAGGCACAACAAATGGGCACAGATCTTGATTCGCTTGGCAGAGACATTTCTTGGTTAAAACCTCCCGATTAGAGATCTGGGTCATTATCAAAGTTGAGCTCTCTCGATTACATCTCTTGGTCACCACAATTTTAGTTATTTATTTATTTTTGTAATTGTTACAAAGGAGGACATGGCTCGGGAAGGTAATGGTGATGTGGGTTCGAACTTGAAAATTTGGCCAGTGGAAAAGTCTTTGCCACCATTAGACCCTAAGATCTTGATGATAAACAAATTTTATAATTACATGATGAGGGTTGTAGAATTTCATGGAATAGGCATTACATGCACAACATAAACTTATACGACACATTACTTTTTTCCTTTTATTTGCTTTTTTACTAATATTACAAATGAAATATATATTTAACTCTATTTCATTTTATTTATATATCATTTAAATTAGAATACATACAATCACACTGAAACATTTTGTATCTATTCCACATGTATCGTTCCGAGATAAAATTATCATTTTAATAAAAGATATGAATGAAATTAAAATTTTATCCTTAAAAGAACCTAAGGATTTTAATTGTGATTTTATTCTTGTAAATTTGCAAATTTATAATTTTAACTATTGATTTTTGACTATTTAGAAATATTTTGAGTTCTGAAACTTATTTTTAAATGTTTAATTTTATATTTATATTGCATATTTTGAAATCAATTTATTTTTAAATTTGAATTTGAACTCATATTTACAGAATTAATACTTTGATATATATATATATTTATATATAGAGGATCCAAAATAGAATTCCAAGTGCTTTCGTAAAAGGGTTTATCAGGTGAAATTTACCCATAAACTCCGATTATGTTTTAATTGATCTAATTTTTATAAGAACCTTTTGTATTTCGTAGTAGTCTATCTTCTGTAGTTTCTTATAAAGGAATTCAAATTGAATTGTATTTTTTTTTATTTTTAAATTTTAAGTATAAAATTTTATTTATGAATGAAATTTAAGTACGATTTATTTCAATTAAATTGATTTTTTTTTCATTTGATTCCAAATATAGTTTAAAGATGACTGGCTCGAGTCATTCCCTTCTCTCCATGCACCAGATTTTAAATGAATGATTACTTATACAGATTGTATACATTAAATGATACAAATAGCATGGAACTTTGATGGAGGCCTACTACTACTGACAAGATTTTTTTTTTTTTTTTATTTTATCTTGATTTAGTCATCACTTGATATTCAAAACTGTATTCCGATCAAATTGGATCGACCTTCTATAAGGCCCAGAATAGAAAAAGATCTCCTATCGTGGTTATTTTGCGTTACCAAGGAAATTCGAATCCGATCCCTTAAAAATAAAATATAATACCCTTTTCATTGCACTCAAACTGCATTGGTACTACCGGCGATGGTTGCTTGGCAATTCAATATCATTTGATGTATTCACTTAGTTTGATACCTAAAAATAAACAAGTGAATTTTAAATTTTAAGTTTAAAATTTATTTAAATGTTTTTCGTATAATAGGAGAGAAATATAGGGAAATTAATATCCCTTTTAAACGTGATCACTGTTCCCCATAAAGTAAAGTGTAAATCATAAAGGGAGAAAAGTTATCTCACTCGTTTTAATAGAATAAAATATTATATATTTTAATTAAATTTTAAATTTAAAAATAAAAAAGTATATTAAGAAAATTATCTCATAAATAAGATTTTATAAATATTTAAATTAAATTAATTAAAATATAATTTTAAATATCAAACAAAAAAAAATTTGCACCGCGTCCTCGCCGTAAAGTTTTTGCTTTCTCCACCCACTCAGCATGAATCCCTTTGCAAGAAATACCAAAGGCAAATTGGGGCAAAGGGTACACCACAAATTCCAAGTCCTATCCTTGTCTCCAACTAATGTCGGCATGTGCAACAGACCCTGGCTGCCTCACAGCCACGCAAAAAACCTTTGAAACGGACAATCTTTGAACCCTGACCCCAACACTCTTGGACTGCATTGGTCCCACTTGTTGGATTTTAATTGCTGATTCGGCCGTTGTGATTCTCGGAGACAGTAAACAAACCGCCAGTCAGTCGGCAACCTCTCGTCCACGTTGCTTACGCGGGTCTGACACTTCACTCGCCAGATTAGGCGTTGAGTGCAAAAGTTTCTGACACGTCACCGCGAAATATGGATATGGTACGCGTGGGAATTTCCCCTACCGCTGGCAGTCATGTCGACAGCAACTGGACGTCTTGTTGAAATGACGAAAATATCCCTATTACGTTATTCCTAAACTTCTTATAAACTTGTTAAGGTCTATCTTATATTAAATAATTTAAATTTTGTTTTCCAAACTTTTATAAAACATTTTACGGATGTATGAAAAATTAGACTAAGATTCCGTTTGGTAGAATTTTTTTTGACTTATTTTCTCGTTTTAAGAAAAAGATCTACTAAACATTATTTCAAAAAAACTCTTAAAAAAATAACTTTTTTTAACGAAGAAAATAGAATTTTAACAAAAGCTGCTTGGAGGAGCTTCTGCTTATTTTTTTTTAATATCTAACTTTTTATTTTTTTATTCTTTTTATATCCACACTTAAAGGATATGAAATCTCAAATATATCTATATCATAAATTCATTTATCTTAATATTCTCTTTTTTTTCTCTAATTTTTACTTTTACTTTTTTACTTTTTAATTTTTACTTTATTTAAAAATTATCAAATAAGTTTATTTTTAAAATTAAAATTATTAAATAATTTTTAACTTTTTTTAAAAAATTATTAATTTTT
The DNA here is from genome assembly GCA_037126225.1 of Dillenia turbinata. Taxonomy (NCBI): domain Eukaryota; kingdom Viridiplantae; phylum Streptophyta; class Magnoliopsida; order Dilleniales; family Dilleniaceae; genus Dillenia; species Dillenia turbinata. The sequence continues at coordinate 12,674,865 of JBAMMX010000010.1, read as the reverse complement.
GCTTCTCCTTATAAGGAGAAAAAAAGTAAAAAATAAGCCATACCAAACGACACTAATACTAACACTGTGACCCAAAATTAAAAACAAAGATTTTTGATATATACCTGATTAATAATTTTACATGATGAAAATTCAATATTCTAACGAGTTTTCAATTAAATGAGATATTTATTTATTTATGTTGAATTATTATCAATTATATGATAAAATTTAGAAGTTTGATTTGGAAAAATTAGGAGAAGTCTTAATTGGAACATTATGTTGATTATATTAGTTATTATGAGAGTTATTTTAGTGATAAAAAAGAAAAATATATAAAATGGGAGATTGTTTGATTGAGAGAACATTGCATGAATTATTAATAAATTTATTTCATGGAAGTAAGCATTTTTTTATAATAATAATAATAATAATAATAATAATAATAATAATAATAGAGTCCTAATCATTTCTCAAATTTCTCTTAAAAATATCGCTTCCAGATTTGGCTTCTTTTCACGTTGACAAATTCGTACAAAATGACTGGGAGCAGCCAATCTCCAATAATAAAATATATTTAGGATATCCGAATTGCAATCACATTGGTCTAATGCGACAGAAAGTCATAGTAGCTGTCATTTTCAATACCTTAAAAAATTGAAAAGATCTAAGATCTGCAACTCCCACATAGTTGAGGGGACAATCCCAAAAAGGAAAGATACCTAAACTAAATTATATTATTTGAATACCATAAGTAATTACAAAAGAATTTGAAATCGAGCATGATATAAATTATCTTGTATAAATTTTTTTATTATATAAAAATCATAAAAAACACATATATCTATAATATTTTGAAAAACAATATATGAACAAAAATTTCTTATCATTTAGATATCTACTTTGAGTAATTCTTTTTTAACCATCAAATTTATACAAGTTAACACGTGAATTAAATATTTTTTTAATTAAAATTTTGAATTTAATTTTTATAAATAAAAAAATAAATATCTAGACAATTAACCTGTAAATTGATCTTATAACTATTCAAATCCGATTAATGAATTTTTAAATACCAATAAGTAATTTGAATTTCTGAATAAGTATTATAAATAAGATAAAATTGATAATTTAAGTTTGAGATAAGATTAAATATAGTTTTTAATTTTGTTTGCAAAATAATGTTGGATTTGGTGCAGCTATTTTATGAATTGAATAACCTTAAAGATCCTCTGATTCAACTCTACTCGTCTGTACTGTAGCCAGATTTGATAAACGCCATTGTTGTTTCTCTTTCTCTGTTCTTCGTCACTCCTATCTTTCAGAAAAACTTAAAAGGGGGACGATCCAAATAATCCTGGTACAATGGAGAAGGGGCATTTTAGTCATTGAACAACCCATGTTCGCCTCTCACCATCACCGTTGTCCCATACATCGAATCCACTCCCTAGCTCACTGAAACCTCCCTCTCTCTCTCTCTCTCTCTCTCCATCAAAAGATGAGAGCGAATTCAAAAGTAATAATAAGTATAAAATGGGACGCGACCCACGACCAGCTAATCAAAACCCCACAGATATTTGCATTACATCCTCACCAATCTCTCTCTCTCTCTCTCTCTCGCATTAATCTTTCTCCAACGGTTACTTTACTAGATTTCATTGTCCAAAACCAACGCCCTTTTAGATCTCTAAGCCCCCCTTCTCATCTTCTCACCTTCTCACACAAACCACAGAGAGAAAGAAAGAAGAAAACATGGATTTCAGCTCATTCTTAACATCCTTAGCGACATCTTTCATAATCTTTGTGGTTCTTATGTTACTATTCACGTGGCTTTCTAGGAAACCCGGGAACAAAGAAATTTACTATCCGAATCGGATTCTGAAAGGGTTGGATCCCTGGGAAGGGGGTTGAGAACCCGAAATCCGTGTGCCTGGATCAAAGAGGCTCTCACTTCTTCCGAGCAAGATGTTATTTCCATGTCTGGTGTTGATACTGCGGTTTATTTTGTCTACCTAAGCACTGGTATATTCTATTTTCTTTTTTTGTCCATTTCACTCTTTTGTCTGTTGGTAATTTATTTTTATTTTTATTTCTTTGTTCTTGGAAGCATTTTGTCAACTGGATAGTGATTGAATATGGTTAGCCGAAGAGGGGGAGGGGAAGAGATGGGGGAGATTTATTTCACATATTTTTTTCCTATTTTATTTGATGGTAGGAGTGAGAGGGTAGGAAATGTGTAGTACCTTTCTTGTTAGAGTGAAAAGTGAGGGAGGAAAAGTAAATGGGTATTACTTTGATAAAATTGAAAAAAAAAAGGTAATTTTGTTCACAAATTTTCATTATACCCCCAATCTATCCGTCCCTTCCTCTTTTTCTCTCACTTCCAACCAAACTTATTGTTAATCTCAGTATTTTCTTGGTTTGTATTTGGATTTTTTTTTTTTTTTTTTTTAATTTGTATTCTTGGGTTCTCAGAACTTAGAAGCACGTTGTCAAATTGGTTTGTCTTAATTTGAGTTAATTTCAGTATTTGACATATGGTTTGTGCTAATTTCCTTTACCCATTTGACCCGTGGACTATTCTGTGTGATTGTTGTTGTTGTTGTTTTTTTTTTTTTATAATTTAATTTAATTTAATTTAATTTTATATATTTGATGCGGCTTGTTAATGGATTCTCATTATTTGTTGTATATGAAATAGGGCTGCGTTTTTTTCCCTTTATGTTTTTAGACGTTTTATAACGATTATTTAGTAACTCTTTAAGGTTTTGTCAAAATTTTCTCTCGGTGTGCTGACTACTAGTGAGTTTCCTGCCCATTTTTATTTTGGTTATCTTTACTTATTCGTTTTGATTGTATTTCTGACTTATGGAAGCTATCAGCAACTCTCTAGGGCAGCTAAAAATTCATTTTTTTACATGAAAAGTTTTGATGAAATTATGGAGAAATGTTGTAGCATGTTTTTATGGTCCTGAAAAGCTCAATATTGGGTTGTAGTTAGAAATAAATTTCAGTATGCTGGTTTACAATTGTACCTGTTGATATTTGGTTAGCTGCTTTCTGATTGGGCTAGTCATAGCTGAAGATTTTAGTGAGTAATGAAACCAATGCATAATGGACTCATGAGACATGTGGATGATGAAAACTAAACTTTTTAGTTACACAGTCTCAGGGCCTGTTCTCGTATTTACAGGATGCCATGACTGTTAAAGTGGCTGATTTTCATCACAAGTAGAGTTGGCCGGCCCAAAGTGTGGTTAACAAATCTTTTTGCACAAAATTTTGAAGTATGAACATAGTAAACTGTATTTCTCCATTTCCTTTTACTTCTCACAAAGAAATGATATTTGATAGCAATATGCTTTGTCTTGCTATGGTGAAAGTCGATTCAACTAAAACAAGACTAACTAAAGAGCAATTTGCAATTTCTTCTGGAAAAGCACTATCAAGAGCAAATTCTAAGAACACTGCTAGGAGTAAAGAGGAATATGCATCAAGGAGTGTTAAGAGTCATTGATGCCCAGACCTAAACAAAGCTAGAGCATTCTTGAAATATTAAGTGAAGGAGAAAATCTCTCAATTAGTTATCTGAGTCATGCTGTTGATTATATGAGTTACATTAGTAGACATGCCTCCTGTAAAATGAAAACCTGCACCTATACTGTGTGACCAGAGATCCGGGCCTGCTCCCACAATTACACTAGTAGTCTTCAATCGATTATTCCAGTTGCATTACAAATAATATACTATTTTAAATTCCAAGTAGACATGAATTTCTGTATGCTGTGTTGAATTTTTTAATCAATATTTTATTGGTTGATTGGTTCGGTCATGGTGCAAAAGATACCAATGAACAAAAAGGTGATGTGACATATGGATGAGGGTGCCCTGCAGCCTCCTCCATTTCTCTATGCCATCTCTTTACACTTGGTAGTTTTGCAAGACAGGAAAGTCAACTGAAAAATGTTATTTCCAATATTATGAAGTAAGATGTGATTATTTTTTCAATCTTTGCTTCAGCATTGCACTCTTTCCTGTCAATAAATTGTAAAACTAAAGATAATGTCATAATTTAGTTGTGATTACATAGTGATTCGTTGTCCTTCCATGAGAGCATCTTGTTCAAATGAACAACTCTTTACATTCCACAAGGTGAATAGATTCAAAGGCCGCAAGTAATTAAACAAACAATTTGGTTGTACTAAGTTCAAGTCATGTAATAGTGAGCATGACAGCAGAGTTCTCACAATATCAAAATGATTGTCTGTCCGCAGGTTAGGAATCTATGATTTCTTTGATTCCTGTAGGTGCTAATGCATCTCTGATTCTAAGGCCATGCCATATTGTGTGAACATATCCCAATTGGTTCAGTGTCTTCCAAATGTCTCTGTCCCTGCATCTTAGTGATTTATGGTTTCTTCAAGCATGATTTTGTGTAAAAGCTGATATTCAGCTCTTTGTATAGTCAGAATTTATTATGTTATTAACGCTTTCAATCTAAATAAAACAGATACTAATTCTTATCCTTTTATTTACTTACATCTTAGAAAGATGCTAGCTTTGCTTACAAATAAAACTCAAATTTTGGTTTGAAAATTGTCAAAATTCCTCTTCCAGATACTAGCCTCAAAGTATGTTGTTTTTTGTGGATTATTTGTCACTAAACCTATGATGTAAGCTCAGTCTCTTATTGATGCTGCAGTGCTGGGAATACTGGTTCTCGCAAGTGTTTTATTGCTACCTGTACTTCTTCCAGTTGCTGCCACTGATGACAATGTGAAGTTACAATCTCAGAGCACTAGTAATGGGACGTTTAATGACCTTGACAAGCTGTCCATGGGAAACATTACGGTAAGGCATTTATAGCTATTCAATTTCTTTCATAATATTGTAATTGATACTTTGTGCCCTCTCCCTATATCCTGTCTTTTGTATGCGTTTTATTGCTTGCTGAGTCCTGGAAAACATTTTTAGAGATGACATGTCCACATCTTTGTACCTCTCTGTTTTGACAAGTCGAACTCCCCCAGAGTTTTACATGTATTTTAATGCATGTAATGGAACAAGTCGACATCAGTCTGTCCATCCACTTTTCTTTTGGGACCTGAGTTAGTATCTGAACTTGACTTTGATCCCCTCTCTACATGCATTCAACACATGGCATTGTACCAAGTGTACTGCTGAATCCACACATGTTTGAGCTTGTTACTGTTGAAACAACACATGGTTGGGCTCCTGCAAATGAGATCTTGAATTTCAACCATTTACAATCCTAAGCTGACAAGTGGCAGCACATCTTAGAGAAAAATGTCCCTTATCCATTTGGAAGCTGTTTTTCGCCTTAGGAACTTTTGGATATCTATCAATCTACAAATTAGATATTTATGCCCAGTTTCCCAACTTAGCATCCTCTGCCCGATAACTGATAGATGATGACAGTGGAATTTGTTCATTTTATTTTATTTATTTTATTTTTCTTTTTGGTTTTTGAGTTTTATATTGGCATGATTCTTTTAAGTCCAAAGAACTCAGAGCAGCTTAATAGTAGATTTGGAGTCTAAAAAGGATCTCGGTAGCTAAAAGTAACAGCCCAACCCAGTCTGATGCCATTTAGCCTGAAGTTTATTGCATCAAGACGCTCAGGGTCTCAATGTAGTGCCACTGCCGGTTGACGTTCTCTTTAAGGATACAGGGACAATCTGACACACGGTTCTGTTTGTTCAGAAGTACTAGCATACCAAGATACTTGTATATATGCTACAAATTATTGATTTGGTTGTGGGTTTATGCTGTTTTAACTTGTTGCAGGAGAAAAGTTCAAGGTTATGGGCATTTTTGTTAGCAACCTACTGGATTTCGTTGGTTGTATATTATCTGTTATGGAAGGCGTATAAACATGTTTCAGCTCTGCGAGCCACTGCTTTAATGTCTCCTGAAGTGAGAGTTGAACAATTTGCAGTACTTGTTAGGGACATTCCTCCTCCCCTTGAAGGTCAAACCAGGAAGGAACAAGTTGATTCATATTTTAAGGCCATATATCCAGATACATTTTATAGATCGCTGGTGATCACAGACAATAAAGAGGTAAGTTTTTATTCTGTACCTTTCTTGGTATCTGTTTAAGATTGAACACCCACAACCGAGTTCTACAATTTGCAAGTAACCGCTTGTTTGTTATTAATTTCATGTAAGAAGATGTCTTCAAGTAACTTTTCCACTGTTTACACTCTCTGTCATTTATTTTATTAACCGTTAATAATGGATCCTTTACAAGAATTGCAAACCATCGTAGACTGATTGTTTTACATCTTGATATTTAAAATGCGAGAAGACATAAGTGGTGGAAGAAAAGAGATGAATTTAATCTACAATGTCAAAATATTAGTTTTAACCTTTTGATTTGGTGTAGTGTTCTATGAATTCAATTTGACATGTAACTAAAAATTCATGCAGGTCAACAACATCTGGGAAGAAATGGAAGGGTACAGAAAGAAACTTGTACGTGCTGAAACCGTATACTTAGAGTCAAAAACAAATGGGAATCCAGAAGGGACAAAACCCACAAACAAAACTGGCTTCCTTGGTCTTCTGGGGGAAAAAGTAGATTCTATTCAGTTCTATAATGAGAAGATTAATGAGTTAATTCCTAAGTTAGAATCTGAACAGAAAGTCACCCTCAAAGAGAAACAGCAAGCTTCAGCTATTATCTTCTTTACCAGCAGGGTAACTGCTGCTAGTGCCAGTCAGAGTCTACATGCCCAACTTGTCGACACATGGACAGTGATGGATGCTCCTCAACCCAGTGAACTATTATGGAAAAATCTTCCTATCAATTATTATGAGAGGCAGATGCGTCAATACGTTGTGTATGTCATTGTTGCTCTCATGATATTCTTTTACATGATTCCAATTGGTATTATATCTGCTTTCACAACATTGGAAAATCTGGAGAAACTACTTCCATTTTTGAAGTCAGTATTGGAGCAGAAAGCTGTTAGGACGGTGTTGGGAGCCTACCTTCCTCAGCTTGCTCTCATTATATTTTTAGCAATATTGCCGAAATTTCTTTTGTTTCTATCAAAAACTGAGGGTATCCCTTCTGAGAGCCATGCAGTCAGGGCTGCTTCTGGAAAGTATTTTTATTTTACAGTGTTCAATGTGTTCATTGGAGTCACAATTGGTGGAACTTTGTTCAGTTCATTCAAGACAATTGAGAAGCATCCAAGTCAGATTGTAAATCTTCTTGCTAGCAGCCTACCGAGCAATGCCACTTTCTTCCTAACTTATGTGGCTCTGAAGTAAGACAATTTCTATTGCTTCTTTTTTTTTCCCTGTTTTTGCTTGGGGTTTAGTCCATCCAGGTTTGGCTCCATTTTACAAGACTGCTATAGTCATATTTACATTGAAAATGTACTCAAGTTACATTAGGGGTCTTAAATGCCACCAAACTAGTCCTTTGTTTTTAAGGCAGTCAAGATTATTGTCTTGCTGCTATATTGCATGGTCTTTTGTTTTCAAGCTTATTCACGTGGTGGTTAATGTTGATTGGGCATGAGCAGCTCGAGTGATGATTCAACGTAAAACTAGTTCTTGTTGCATGCATATCCATGAGTTGAATCATTAATGCTTTCTGGATCCTTTCTTGCATATTCACCTGTCAACTAGCCCCCTTCTTGCTTTGCTACTAGTTTGCATTTATGGATCATTGCTTTTTTGAATTAATAGCTTCTTTCTATGCAGCAGAAATTGGGAGTAAACTAAGCTTTTTATGCTTGATGGAACTATTTATTATAATTTAGGTGAAAATTTTATAAGTTCAAAAATTTTATTCGCTGATGACAATTTCTTGTCAAATTATTCTAACATATATATGTTATTTCATCATTTGATGAATTCAACTTGGGAAAGCATTGACGTTATTGACTGATTTCTTAAGCAAATCGATTGATCTCATTGTTGTTTTTTGGAGCAGTATTTTCATTTATCCCAGTATGCCATCATTTCAGTTCCAGGTCATTCTTTTTCTTTCGCGATTCTGGTTCATGCTTGGCTCTTTTTTATAGGGCGCTTCATGTTATTGTTTAGTTTGTTACATATTTGAGGATCACTGTTACCTTTTTATTCTATTATTATTATTTTTTGGAATAATTTGGTTAATTTTCATTATCTCATGCATTTTAGGTTCTTTGTTGGCTATGGGCTTGAACTGTCACGTATAGTACCTCTGATCATTTTCCATCTGAAGAAGAAGTATCTTTGTAAAACTGAAACAGAGGTGAAGGAAGCTTGGGCCCCCGGAGATCTTTCATATGCTACAAGGTTTCCGGGTGACATGCTGATTCTGACTATTGTACTCTGCTATTCTGTGATTGCTCCGATAATCCTTGTTTTTGGTGTGATCTACTTTGGTCTGGGGTGGCTTATACTTCGCAATCAGGTATGGAGCAATATTAATTTCCTCATTGTTGCTGTAAATAATCACTTTCGTCCTCTACTTCTCGAAGTGATTGTGCCCCCTCCTTTCCCGGTTCTCCCCCCAAAAAAGCCTGGCATAGTTACCGTGCTCTGACTATTCCACGTACCCAAGAGAGCAAGAAAAAGAAAGAAATCATTGTTTAGTAAATGAAGAAACTGCATAGGATATTCAATTGCTTTTGATGGGAGAATATGTGATACCCTTAAGAAAACAAGATGTGACAGATTTTTTGTTGCAAGCCAAATGCACTGTTTATTCAGTTTTCCTTGTTAAGTAATGCGAAAGTGTTGCAAAGCTCTCTTTGGAAAGTTAACGAAAAGGATGAAAATAGGGAGAGTTGAAGCCCTTCTTATTATGCATGGAATGGTTTCCCTCTGCTAATATTAATTTTTATGCTTGTAGGCACTCAAAGTTTATGTTCCTACATATGAGAGCTACGGAAGGATGTGGCCACACATGTACTTGCGCATTGTTGCTACTCTTGTGTTGTTTCAACTAACAATGTTTGGTTACTTTGGAGTAAAGAAATTTGTATATGCGCCAATCCTAATCCCACTTCCCATTTTGTCTTTGATCTTTGCGTTCGTGTGCCACAAGAAATTCTACCGTGCTTTCCAGTCTACATCTCTTGAGGTTGCTGCCAGTCATCTGAAGGAAACACCTACTATGGATCAAATATTCGGGTCATATGTCCAGCCAAGCTTGAGCCACGAGAAGAATGAAGATGATCAGTTTGAAGATGCATTATCTCAAGTTTCAAGAAGTGTGTCCATGGCTTGATGTAGATTCCATATTTCCACTGAATTTTTGTGCTTTTTTCCTGTAGCATCTTAATTATCACCGAAAACTAGTCTAAGTACTAGGCTAATGAACAGTTGTATATTGTTTCACTGTAATTTGTGTGTGGTTTAATTATGCTTTTAGGGAGCTTTTGTCTGCCAAGTTTGCTTATCTATTCTTGTTGAACAGATGATTGTGATTAACCCGAAAACCGTTTGTCTATTTTTGTGGATTCTTGAAAGTTGCTTCTTTAGGTACCACTGTGGGAGAATCTCTCTCTCTTTCTCTCTCTGAAACAGATGACCCAAGGATCTTGCTTTGTTGAAATAAACTATTCTTCTATAGTAGGTTGTCGTTGTGCCAGGGATGATCAAGGAAGTCATAACTAGACTTGCAAATTCTGGCATGGTTGAGGCAGGGACCGTGTTTGAAGGATGGTAAGACAGCAGTAGCTAAATCCCAAGTTTCTATTTCTCATTGTTGAAAGGATTTAGAAATTCTTCTCAGGTCAAACCATCATGCGGGTGTAAGAGCCAACAAGTATTTTTTTAGGTGTATTATTTCTAACATTCTTAAGTGCATTTATTAAGCATGTGTAGGTTTTAAATAATATTCATTTTTTTAATTGATCTATAGATATTTCCCTAGTTTGTTTAAATAATTCTCATTATAACTTGGTCATCCTTATGGTTGAAGCATGATGCCTTACTCGGTTCGTGAGATTATGAGTCTAGAGAGTTAGATCTTAGAGTTAAGAGTTGGATTACGGGTGGAAATGACCCAAGGATATCCATTCCCCACTGAGCAAACATCCAGGGGCTTACAATGGGGTCGAGCTCAGCATAGGGTAATTGAGGTACAGTTGAAAAGTGCTAGCATTTGTTACACCTTTTGACATAGTTATCTGATTCGGTCTTCATGGTCAGCTATTAGTACCCTTGACGCAGGGCCTTGCAAACCAGATTTCGAGCCCTGAAATGGTTGCCATATATCCTTTCATAGATCTGTCGGAGGATATAGTCTTATTCTTCAGGGGTTAGACATCTCGGGTATGGGTAAGTGAAGGATTTTTGGTATAAACTCCCATCAATGAATGCATAGTGAGTGGCCTTTCATTTTAGCTTTGCCGTCTCCAATGGAGAGTCCAACAAACGATCATGCTTCAAATAGATTTCTATGGATATTTCCAACCGGGAGGTTGGTCCACTACAAAGATCCTCTCAGATTCGTCGATACTAGGACAGGGTAGGCTATTGATATAAACTATTCAGCTAGAAACAACCGAGTTTGAACTAGACAACTTAGAGAGTATGTCAGCTTCTGCATTTTCTAATCTAGAGATTTGTTGTATGTCCACTTTGTTTACCTTGCTCATCGTTTTGCACAGTTTGCTCAAGTACTTAGCCATGACCGGGTCCTTAGTTTCATAGGCTTCTTCAATCTGTTTGACAACTAGCTGGTTGTTTGTGAATATTCGATGCATAGGGCCCCCATGGATGTTGTGATTCAAAGTCCTGTTAGCAAAGTTTCGTACTTTGGTTGATTATTTGAAACCTTAAAGTTGAAATGAAGGGCATATTTGCCTTGAAATCACAGGACCCATTAGTATGAGCCCAGCACCACTTTCTAAGGAGTTCGAGAACCCATCAACATGTAATGTCCAATTTGGTAGTGACTACTCTTCATGGCTATTAGTAGGCTTTTGATCAGCTGGAAATGAAAGGGTGCACTTGAGGATGACGTTTGCTAGAGTTTGGCTTTTGATCGCAGGTTTTGGCCGGTACTGAATGTTGGACTCACCTAACTCCACACTCCATTCGATAAGGTAGCCAGAGGTATCTCTTTTTTGAAGGATTTATTTCAATAGTTGATCGGTGAGTACCATGATAGTATAGGCTTGAAAGTATGGTCAAAGGCGCCTAGCTGAGATGACCAGGACATATGCCATCTTTTCGATTGACCGATAATTACTTTAGATTCTTTGAGTAATCGATTGATATAGTACACTAACTTCTGTACGGTTGACTCTTGTCTCACAAGGATAGAGCAAAGTGTCCAGTTAAAGATAGAAAGGTATAGGTATAGTTTTTCACCAGGGACAGGATGAGAGAGCAATGGGGGCGTCATGAGGTATTCTTTACGTTGGTCGAAAGCTATTTGGCACTTGGGCATCCATGTGAACTTTTGGAATCTTTTTAGGGTATCAAAGATGGGTTGGTACTTTTCTTCCACCTTCAACATGAATCGGCTTAAAGCCGATATTCTGTCTGTGAGGTGTTATACTTCCTTCAACATTTATGGTGGTGATATGTCCAATATGCCTTGTATTTTTTTGGAATTTGCCTCGATTCCTCGGTTGGTTATCATAAAACGCAAGAACTTTCTTGTTGTGATTCCGAAAGTGCACTTCACTGGGTTCAGCCGCATGTTGTAACACACAAGTGTCTGAAAAGTCTCTTCGAGGTCGGCAACATGGGCTTCTAAATTGGTGCTCTTGATGAGTATATCGTCTATGTATGCTTTTATGTTTTTGCCGAGCTAGTCCTTAAAGACCTTGTTGACCAACCATTAGAGAGTTGCTCTGGCATTTTTCAAGCAGAATGGCATGACCGACAGTAGTATGTGTCGAACTTTGTGATAAAATTCATCTTTTTCTCATCTTCCGATGCCATGCGTATTTGATTATAGTTAGAATAAGTGTCCATAAAACTCAAAAGTTGGTATCCCGAGGACTTGTCTACCTACTTGTCAATGTTGGGAAGCGAGTAGCTAGTTTTTTGACACACCTTATTGAGATCAGTGAAATCTGCACACATCCTCCATTTACCGTTCGCCTTTTTCACTAGGACCACATTGGCTAGCCATTTGAGATACTTAATTTCACGAACGAATCTAGCTGTCAACGGCTTCTAGACTTCTCCTTGTATGGCACGTTGGTGTTCTAGAGTGAACACCCTCTTCTTTGTTTGACCAGTTTGTATCCGACATTGACTATTAGCCTATGGACTATAACTGAAGAGTGAATACATGACATGTCTTCAAGGGACCAAACAAAGACGTTTGAATGTCGCCATAGGTAATTGATAATTGCTCTCGTAAATATGTTGGCAGATTAACTCTGACTCGGATGATCTAGCTAAGGTCATTGGTTAGGGGAATCTCAATTGCTTCTTCCGTGGGTTTAGGCTTAGTCACTGATTCAACATCGTCCCTAGACTCTACGGTGTCAATAAGAAAGTTTCCTTGTTCACCTTCAACTACGAGGAAAGCGTGAGGGTCGGGGTCGCTATAGAGAGTAGGGATTCCCTCTGATGTTTTAAACTTGATCACCATATGTTTCGTACTGGGTAGTGCCTTCAGTTCGTCCAGTCTAGGGTGACCAAGAATAGATTATAAGGCAAAAATACCTTCACCATGTGGAAGACAACTTTAATGCCTACATGATTGGGGGGGAGTTCCTAGTGTTATAGTGAGAGGGATGACGCCTTCTGGGTAGATGCACTCATCAGAGAGTCCCTTGAGAGACCCGATGGGAGGTTGAAAATAAGATGAGTTGAAACCCATTCGTTAGAAGGCGTCCCAAGTGAAGAGATCATAATCTATTCCTTGATCAATGAGGACTCTCTTAACGACGGAAGATTCCATTTTAATGGTGATGACTAAAGGGTCGTTGCAACTAGGATTGACTCCGATTAGGTCGTCATCGTCAAAGCTAATGATTGATCTCTTTCTCTAGATGGTTGTCATATTTAGCGTAAGTAGCGAAGAATGGATGATACGTTTAGCCAGAGAGTCAATCTAATGATGTGAATCTATTGGAGGTGGGTTTCAGCTCCACAGATTCTGGCTCCTTTGATTCGAACGAATGCTCTGAAGGATGAATCGAAACCTATAAACAACTACCGGAGAGTGCCCTAGTGGGAGGGATTCCGACACTCAAGCCAGAAAGAGTGATTTTGAGAGAAATGAACAGACTGAGCAAGAGAGAGAGAGTAGCTGAGTATAATAGCCCTATGATTTTGTGTGTCGGGTGTGATGTATCTAGAGAACATACTTGGGACTTCGTATGCAAAATGTTTTTATAGGTTGGTCGTCTGCGAGTCATGTGTATGCAGGGTGTTGCAATCCTAGTTTCCTTGTTAGGCTGTCCTAAAATCTCGGGACTCCATAGTCAATTATTCTCAAAAGATTTGAAATTCTTATTATTGGAAAGTCCATCGTGCCGAGGAGATCATTCCTTATCGATTAGATTTCAAAGATTTTCTTCCGTATCTAGAAGATATGTCTCGTGCCCGAGTAGGAAACAAATGATGATATGAACCCTAGTTAAATATTATCTTTAGTCGATGAGGGTAAATGATTAGCTCCTTAACAAAACAGTCGGTCATCAACTAAAAAGAAGGATATCATCTGGAGCTTACCGAATGCGTCTAGGAATCACGAACCGATTGGGTTGGTACTAATAAAGGTTGACCAAGGAGTGAGTCTATGTCTGTCATTCGGGAAGATAAATCCCTTGTTGTTGTCATGCCAAAGTGTGAAACGTTTGCTTGATCATGGTCCTTCAAAACTTTGAGCGCTGCCTCAACAGGCATTCAGATTATGTCCCATCAGAAGTCAATACTAATTCCACAGAAAAAGAAGATTTGTAAATTAGCAAAAAAGAAGAAATTTTGAAATAAACCTTGCAATGATTTGTGGGTCCTAAATGATTTTCCTATAAATAAATATTATGATGTAACAATCTTGGAATTAAACTCAAAGGTAATATAGTTGTTTCAAGTAATGAAATTCAAATGATTTTTATATTTTCTACTAGGTAAAAAAAATTCATTTCAAAATTAATAAAATTAAATAATTTAATTGAATTTAATTAAACTTATTTTTGAATACATTCTAAGCAAAACGTAAATGAATTCATTGTGATAGTTGGGTTTGGAGCATCCCATGAACGAGTGCAATTTCATTATTTAACATTTCATCTTGTGATGCCTAGTTTGTCCTCAAGTAGCTCTGACTGTATGAAGATCACGGTTTTAATTGTCAGCTGCGGCCAAGCCACCAAGGAGAAGTCATGACAGCTGCCCCTTAATTTTTCGAAAAAGTTGTATACGCATATTTTTAAGGAATATTTAAAAAGAAATGAGATTAAAAATTTTAAAAATAATACTAAAAATTATAAAGTTAATATTGAAAACTTAAAAATATATTATTATTTTCAAAAATTTATAATGTCTGCCCCCTCCTGATATCTTGTATTTCGTTTTTAATATAATAATTTTTTAAGATCACTTTTATTACATAATATAGTTGCTTTAAATTGATACCATTTATTTAATAGATCGAATAAGTAATCATATTTTCAATTTGGGAAATATTTTAATAATCCGAAGTTTATGATTAATAATTTATTTAATCACGTTATGATCTATAGCATTAAATTTTATGTTGATTAATTTAATATTCGAAACATGATATATGAAATTGAGTACTTTCTATGTTAACGACTAGTTTCTAAGTTGAGAAAATTTTCTTGGGGCCATAAATTAGTTAGTAATATAACTTAAAACATTAGAAAAAATATATTAAAAATTGCTAGTTTCCTTAAAAACCTTGGAAGGACACCCCCACCCCCCCCCCCCCCCAAAATGACAAGACCCCTGTTGTGGCGTTCGCACAAAATTTCAGCAAGTTGAGACTCGGAAGATCTTGAACCAGTACACGAATATAATCTCAGCTTACAAGTTCCCAACAAATCCCAAAATTAAGCTTGAGATACAGAAATTTCGGGTTATCAGTTTTTATGATATAAAAATGTCAAATATTTAAGTAGTTTGACTAATGGTCACACTAAATGATGTGAGCTTTTAGCATACATTTTAAGGAATAGCAGCCGAAAGCTGTTTTCGAATATAGTTTAGGGCAAAAATAAAAATAAAAATGGGGTTTTTTAGTTGCTAATTTTAATCAATTATGCACAGGTTAATCACCAAACTTCCCTTGTCCAAATAACTGATCAAGATATTGTTGAAAAATTTTAATCTTGTTATTAGATTTCTCGTATGTTTCTAGACATGCAATCTAGAACTAATGTTACGTAAGGAAATTATACCAAAATAAAATTCAAAGAAGAAGAAGAAGAAAATGAAGAGAAAAGATTTATTTGTATTGATTGTTAAAGAAAATTACAAGAGGGAGGAGAAAAAAAGCTAATTGCAAGAAAGAAAATTGTCTCTCATTGATTACAAAGTATGAAGAAACGTTCTATTTATACAAGAGTTTAGCTAGTGGAGAAAATGAAAGAAATTTGAATAAAATTGATAAAAAGGAAAAAAATCAAAAAATAAAGTTAATTTTCTAAAATATAATGATTGAATAAATCAATCATTAATTAAACCAATTAAATATATAATAATTGACTAAATCAATATTAATAATTTATTAAATAAACCAAATATATATAATTGACCAAATCAATTGTAATAGTTAAATCAATCATAATAATTGATTAAATCAATTATTATGATTGAATGATTGATGGTTGATTAGATCAATCATAATGATTGATTAGATCAATTAATGAATCTCATTTTGGTCTATTTTAACACTCCCCTTCAAGTTTGGCGAGTAGATATCTATAGAGTCTAAATTGTTGAGAATGTTTTGCATGTGATTTACCGTAGTTCCCTTAGTAAAAATATCAATAAGTTGCTCACTACTCTTTACGTGAGGAGTGACTATGGTCTTGTCTTCAACCTTTTGGTACATGAAGTGACAATCAATTTCAATATGCTTTGTTCTCTCATGGAAGACAGGATTAGAAGCAATGTGAATGGCAGATTGATTGTCGTAGAAAAGTTTGATAGGGGAAGTGACCGGAAATCTCAATTCTTCAACTAGAGCTTTTAGTCTTTCACTGGTTGTTACTGCTATGGCTCTATACTTAGTTTTTGCACTTGATTTTGAAACTACAGATTGTTTCTTGCTCTTCCAAGACACGAGATTCCCACCAACAAACATGTAATAGTCTATGGTGGATCTTCTATCTGTTGAATCTTTGTCCTAATCCGCATCATAATAGCCCACAATTTTTTAACTTTGATTGTTTTTCATGCAGATTCCTCTCTCGGGAGAGCCTTTAAGATACCTAAGAATCCTTTCAACCATCTTCCAATGGCACACCTTAGGAGCATGCATTGACTGACCGATTTAACTCATGGCATATGCAATATTGGGTTTGGTGATAATCAGGTAAATGAGCTTCCCTACGAGTGTCAAGTATTTCTGTATATATGTGAATAGTTGATCAACATCAGTCCCTTCATTAGATGTTGAGATAGGGCTAATGGCTGGTTTTGCTCCCAATTTACTTTTCGCAAAAGATTAAGAGTGTACTTTCTTTGGAATAGGACAATCCCCTTGAGAGAGTAGATAAGTTCTATTCCTAGAAAATATTTAAGTAACCCCAAATCTTTAACTTTAAAATTAGATTTAAGAAAATTTCTGAGATCAATATAACTTATATCACTCCCGGTAACACTAATATCATCAACATATATGAACATAATAGTGATTCTTTCATTATCAAGTTTAGTAAATAGGGAGGAATCACTATTTCATTTTTTAAAATTGTTACTGAGAAGTATAGAACTTAGTTTTCCATACCAGACCCGAGAAGATTGTTTAAGACCATAGTGGCTTTCTTCAATCTGCACACTTATCCTTCGTGACCCTGGTTGAGCCCTTGAGGTAGATGCATATAAACCTCCTCTTTTAACTCTCCTTGCAAGAAAACATTCTTTATGTCCATCTAGTACATTGGCCAGCTCTTGTTGGTGGCAAGAGATAAGAGGACCCTTATAGTATTCATTTTCACAACGGGTGCAAAGGTCTCAGTATAGTCCACTCCAAAGGTCTAGGTAATCCCCTTGACTACAAGTCTAGCCTTGTAGTGATCAATCAATTGAACCGTCGCTTTTATACTTGATTTTGTAGACCTATTTGCATCCAACTATTTTCTTTTCTCTTAGGAGAGTCATTATTTTCCAAGTCTTATTCTTTGTAAGAGCATCTAACTCTTTTTTTATTGCTTTCCTCCATTTTAGGTGATTATTGGCCTCATTGAAACTTCTAAACTCCTGTACTTGATCAATGCCACTCAAGAATACTTGGTAACTTGAGAAAATGTTAGTAGTACTATAATAGCTAGCAATGGGATAAGATGTGACCTTAGAGATGTAGTATTCCCATCTTGATGGAGGGAACCTTAGCCTTGTTAACCTTCTGAGTGGTGGTGGAGATGATGACAGATCATTAGACTCCGCATTTGCTTTTGAAGGAAGTGAGTCTTCTTGGATTTGGTCTCCCCCATACTCCTTACTTCCTTCAGTTTTGGGGGAGCTTCTATCTTACCTTTACTCAGAATTTTCTTTTAATCCTCTCTCTTGCTCTTGCTCTGAATTCTCTTCTTCGTTAGATTGGCTAGAAGAATTGCTAACTTCTTTAAGAGTTAACAAGAAAATACACAGATCTTCCTTTTTTGGTGTTCTCTCTTCACTTGCATCTACAAAATAAAACTCATTTTCTATAAATATCATATCCTTTGATATGTGTATTTTGTTAGTCATAGAATTATAGCATATATAACCCTTTTGAAATGACTCATATCCTATGAAAACACACTGCCTCCCCTTTCTATCTAATTTATTTCTAAATTATTCTGGTATATATATATAGCATATGCATTCAAACACTTCTAAGTGAGTAATGTTTGGTTTGGTTTTAGTGAGAACTTTTAAGAGAGATTTTTCTTGAAGTGTCCTAGTGGGTAAGTGGTTAATTTGGTGAGCTACGGTACTAACAACATCACTTCAAAATATTTTAGGTATGTTAGCATAGAACATGATTATTTTTGCTATTTCAAGAGAAGGTCGATTTTTTCTTTCGACCACTTTATTTTGTTGGGGGATATATGGGTATGAAGTTTGATGGATTATTTCTTTTTCTTCTAGAAAATTTGTGAATGCATGATTCATGCATTCCCCTCTATTGTCTGTTCCAAATATTTGTATATTTGCGTTATATTGCTTAGTGACGAAATTGTAAAAGTTTTTAAATGTTTTGAATGCTTGTGCTTTTGAAGTGAGTATATATACCCATGTGTATCTAGTTTTGTGTTCAATAAAGGATATGAAATATTTAAAACCTCATTTAGATATTACAGGAGACGTTTAAACATCAAAATGTATAAGATTAAAAGCATTTTTATAAGTTGTTTTTGAAATCGGATAATGCATTCGAGTTTCTTTTCCAAAAATACAAGTTTCGCAACGTCTATGTTCATAATTTTTTGTTGGAAATAGGCATTTTAAAACTTGCTTACTAGGGTGATCTAACCTAGCATGCCATAAAATATAACTTTCTCCTTGATGTGCCGTGTATGCATGGTTATCTTGACTCAAAAAATATAGGTTGTTTCTTCTGAATCCCCTATCAATCACTTGTTTGTTTTGAGATCTTGAAAAACAACAGTATTAGGATCAAATATAACTTTACAATTTTGCTCCTTAATAATTTGGTTAATAGACATAAGATTAGAGGAGAATTCGGGAATATATAAAGCATTAGTTTTTTTTTTGAAAAAAAATTGATTTTTTTAAATTTTCTTACATTTAAATTATGTCCATTAGCAACCTTGGTTGTCTTATGATTTGGAAGAGATTTCAGTTTCTTAAATTTATCCTTATCTCTAACCATATGATGGTCTCAACCCGAATCTACTAACCAATCTTGGAAATTTAAAGTTGAGTTTAAGCAAGTACCTAGATTAGTTGTTCCTTGCTTGAGCAGTATCTTTGATACCATACTTTCGATAATTGACTCAAGTGAAGCATTCGAGTTGAAACCATGCCCTTCTTCTTTGGATTGAGGAGCAGTCTCAAATTTCATACTTGCTTTTGCTCATTGCTCTTACTTCTTGGTAGGAAGGAAAATCCTTTATTCGAAGGATTTCTTGACGAACATGTGTGAATTGTTCCCCAAGAGAAATTAGGAGGCCAAAGGACTTGTCCTCATTCTCTCTTTTTTGTAAAATTTTGAGATCGATTGTGATCAGTCTCAAAGTTTTGATCTCATTCCAAACGTCTTCATATTAATCGAATAGTAGGGAGAGAGTCTTTTTATTGTTTTTTATATTGGCGATTTGCCTCTTTATATAAAAAACTCTTCCTAAATATGACTTTTGCCCATAAAAATTATACATTTGATCTCATAGGGCTTCTAAGTTTGGAGAGCAAATGACCATAGTTCTATGAGTTTGAATCATAAAACTTATGAGTATGATGAAAATTTTGTCATCTCTCATTTTCCATCCTTCAAATGTTGGGTTCGACTTTTCAAGAGGATCCTTTGTAATGTAACCTAAGAGATTTTTTGAGTTTAAGGATCTCTTAACATGAGTAGTCCATTGGAAATAATTTGAAGATGTAAGAAGAATGGGAGAAAATGATTGTGAATGAAAAGAATTGATTTGAGAAAGGGGATCACCTAACCTCGAAGAGGAAGGAATCAAAGTTTGCTCTGATATCATTTAAAAAAATTTTAATCTTGGTGTTAGACTCCTTGTATGTTTCTAGACACACGATCTAGAACTAATGCTATGTACAAAAATTATACCAAGATAAAATTCGAAGAAGAAGAAGAAAATGAATAGAAGAACTTTCTTTGTATTGATTGTTAAAGAAAATTACAAGAGAGAGGAGAAAGAAAACTAATTGCAAAAGAGAAGATTGTCTTTCCTTACTTGATTACAAAGTGTGGAGAAAGGTCCTATTTATACAAGAGCTTAGCTAGTGGAGAAAAGAAAAAAAAAATGAATAAAATTAGTGAAAAGGAAAATAATAAAATAGTAAAGTTAATTTTTTAAATATATAATGATTGAATAAATTAATCATTAATCATTAATTAAATTAATTAAATATATATAATGAATGACTAAATCAATATTAATAATTGATTAAATCAACTAAATATATATAATTGACCAAATCAATTATAATAGTTAAATCTATCATAATAATTGAATAAATCAATTATTATGATTGAATGACTGATGGTAGATTAGATCAATCATAATAATTGATTAAATCAATCACAATGATTGACTAGATTAATTAATGAGCTTTATTTTGGTCTATTTTAATAGATATGTCCTAAGAGAATTCCTCCTTGAGCGTCAGCACGCCATCTTACCACCAACACATGACACCTACCGTGTTATCTGCCAAACATGAAGTAGCAAAACATTCCATTACTCCTAAAAAATGTGCTGTTGGTCATGGGTCAATTAGAAAAAATCTAAAAATCCTTTTGCTCATTTCCCACTCCACTCTTTGCTTTCTCTCTTTTGGCCAAATGTTGCTGTCAAGAACATTTCCAAAGTTCATGAACTCCCTCAATTCTCTCAAGGTTTAACATCACAAGGATTGAACTTTTTGACTTTTGAGAATCAAATTAAGGCAAGCATTTTCTTTCTTTATGGTTTATGAATCCTTTCTTTGAATGAATTCCTAAGATCTAGAAATGAATCCCTCGAGTTTTTTACTCAAAAGCCAGTAATTTTATTAAATTAAGGGTTCACGTTTTTATTTGGAACGAGGTTCTAAATTTTATTTATTTGGATTTTTGAGAGTAAATTTTTATTTGGGGAAAAAAAGTCCAAAAATTAAAAATTCATGTATATATATTATATATACATATATATATATAACTTCTTTATTATTATTATTATTATAGATTTATAGAGCACGAATATCAAACAATTAGAATATTAGTCTGTGTGAGCGCAAATCAACCGCAGACATTGCCTGGTCATGTCACCTCAAATTAACCCATTTGAAAGCGCGTGCTGGAATTGGAAGGATTCAAGCAATGAAAGGCTACCTTACTACGACTTTCAAAGTCAAATTCTCAAACAGTTTTACTCAGAAATAATCAACTCATCCACCACAATACTCATCTCACCATATAACATACATATGCACGTCTTGCACCTAACATATATTTCTCACAATCAAATCAATGCAATAGTTTCTTCCCATTCATACCACTTGAAACAAACTTTCAAGGGCAAAAGATGAAGACAATATCGTCCACCCTCCATCCCCACCTCCCCAACAAGCAAAAAGCCTCCTCTTGTAACCCAAAAAAAATAAAAAGCCTCCTCTCTGACCCGCTACGTCGTGTCACATGCCTTTCAGGAAGCCCAGATTGAAACCTGGTCGTGTTCCTGGTCATCGGATTAGGCAATTCCTCCACCCAAATCCACCGTCTCAAGTGTCCCCGCCATCTCCGAATTGTAACTTCTCCCAAAGGCGATGATGATGGCCCTTACAACTTACAATGGAAATTAGTGCATGAAAGTGTTAAACACTCTACTCGTACAGGCTCCCCCAAGGAAAACATATCCAAAAAATGGAGGGAAATCCATGGATCATGTGATTGGGACAATCTTTTTGATCCACTTCATCCTTTGGTGAATTCGCACAAGCTACTTATGATGCTTTTGACTTCGATTCATTTTCAGAGTATTGTGGGAGTTGTAGATACAATCCTAACAAGCTTTTCAATCAACTTAGCCTTAGTAAAAATGGTTACACTGTTAGCGGCCGCATCTATGCCATGTCACATATAGAAATTCCTAGATGGCTTGTGAGATCACACTTCTTAAGAGTCGGCATGGAGCAAAGATTCCAATTGGATGGGCTACGTAGCAGTTAGCAATGACGAAGAGACTCATAGGATTGGAAGAAGATACAGTTGTTGCTGGCGGGGCACAGTTGTACCATCCAGAGTGGTACGGGAATTTACAAAGGAAGATTGTGCATTTTGGAGAAGGACAAGCTAGGGTTGAGCATGGAGTCAAAAGCATTTAAACATCTAAGAGTGAGGCCACCAGGTAAAACAAGTCAAGCGCCTCAGAACAAGTCATGAGAGAAGTGAAAAGGCTAGTACAAAAGTACAAGGAAAAAGGTCAACAAGTGAGTCTCACCATCACAGGCCATAGCCTAGGCGGTGCTTTGGCTCTCCTCAATGCTTATGAAGCTGCACAGTCCATTCCTGGCCCTAGCATAAGCATTATATCCTTCGGTGTGCCTAGAGTTGGAAACAATGCTTTTCGAGATGAACTCAAGCAATTAGGAGTTAAAACGCTACACATAGTTGTGAACCAAAACATAGTTCCAAAAACACCAGGAATTTTCTTCGATGAGAATTTGGAAAAATTGGAGGACTTAATGGGGACCCTTGAATGGATCTATATCCATGTCAGGACTGAATTGAAGCTTGATATACGGTCCATGCCATATCTCGACCGTGGGTTAAATTTAGTGGGGTTCCATAGCCTCGAAAACTACCTACGTCTTGTTGATGGTTGTATCAGTACAACCTCAAGTTTTCATAGAGATGCACGAAGAGACATTGCCTTGGTGAATAAGGCTTGTGATATGCTGGCACATGAGTAAAGGATACCGCATTGCCAGTACCAATTAACTAACAAGGGCCTAGTGGATAACGCAGAGGCACATGGTAGGGGGATGAAACGCAATAGGGAACCAGAAGACAAGCCTTCCCCTAAAAATCATATGTCCACTCTCTTGTAGTTTAACTAGGGCGGAATTTTTTGACTTAAATTGGTGCTGTAAACAAGTGTAAAGAGTACCTCTAGTGATAAATGGTGTAAAAAATAATTCTTTCCATTTAGAAATTGTAATTTAAAAATGACACTTTTTGATAACTAAAGCGAGATATTGGAGAGGAAGAGGCAGACCCAGAACTGAAAACCCCCCTGCCTCCGCAACAAAAGGTGAAGAAGGTAACTAATTAAATTGTTTTGCTTTATCTGGTGTGGCCTCACCCTTAATTCACCTATTTTGCACTTGGTCATCGACAAATCCTCTTATTGAGCAATGCAAGAACTCTACTAGCAAGTCTGTACGAAACTTCAGCTACATCGAGGTCTTACCTTACTAACCCGCCCATGGCAGAAGGTTACTTCCACCAAGATTATGAAGAAACCATGTTAACTTTAGTACTTCTCTTTCACAATGCAAAAGTTTTTCTTCCGAATTATTGAACAAGTCCACACAAAAAACAAAAATTAAAATCCAGTATTTGCCTAGTGTACATGGTTTAGATTCATCAATGCCCTGTAACGGTAAGATTAAAATGTTAAATTTGAATATTTCATGTATGTTAGGCTGAGAGATGAAGAGATGAGTCTATGTACTTTTGATCAATACAATGATCTGTAATTTCTATTCCCTGCAAGTTGGTGGCATGACACCATTTTTCATTAAGATTATTAGCATTTTCTAGTCTTGGAAATTTTCCAACCCTTTGGGGAGATGGACATGATCAAAAGAGCCAATGCCCCGCCAAGTCATGGCCTAAGATAGGCGACGCTCACCTTATGAACCTAAAGGGATTAAGTATTATCCATACTTTATATAAATATATAGGTGAGATGAGACAATTGCCCGCTTGTGGTCTACCAATATTTCTATTGCTTATCTTTTCCTAATCCAGCCAAGGATATTTGTTGATATAGATTTATTTTCCCTCACTTTTTTTTTTTAAAAAAAGGAAAAACAAGTAAATATCTACAATATTATAGAGTTATCACAACTTTCATAAGTTCTGATAATGGAGCATTAGATTGAAGGCAGGTGAGGCCACAACTTATTCGGTTGTTCACAGCGAGTTGCTAAAGGAGCCGCAACATCAACTTTGCAGATGAATTGAAATTGCAAACTTGGTAGTCTCTAAGGAGACAGTTTAATAATCACAACCCTCCTCCTATAATATGGTGATCCTGAATTCAAATTCCAATGTAATAAAAAAAAAAAAAGAAATTGCAAACTTGGTGGCACTTATCAAACAAAACCAGGTATATATGTAATTAAAATAAAAAATGTTTTGTACATGTAATTAAAATAAAAAAAAAATGTTGCTGCCTAGGGTCGAACCGGGGACCTTTAGCATGTAACTTATCAAACAAAACCAGGTATATATGTAATTAAAATAAAAAAATGTTGTGTACATGTAATTAAATTTAAAAAAAAATGTTGCTATTCCAATGTAATAATAAAAAAAAAGAAATTGCAAACTTGGTGGCACTTATCAAACAAAACCAGGTATATATGTAATTAAAATAAAAAATGTTGTGTACATGTAATTAAAATAAAAAAAAAAATGTTGCTGCCCAGGGTTGAACTGGGAACCTTTAGTGTGTAACTTATCAAACAAAACCAGGTATATACGTAATTAAAATAAAAAAAGTTGTGTACATGTAATTAAATTAAAAAAAAATGTTGCTATTCCAATGTAATAAAAAAAAAAAAAAAGAAATTGCGAACTTGGTGGCACTTATCAAACAAAACCAGGTATATATGTAATTAAAATAAAAAATGTTGTGTACATGTAATTAAAATAAAAAAAAATGTTGCTGGCCAGGGTCGAATTGGGGACCTTTAGTGTGTAACTTATCAAACAAAACTAGGTATATATGTAATTAAAATAAAAAATGTTGTGTACATGTAATTAAATTAAAAAAAAAAATGTTGCTATTCCAATGTAATAAAAAAAAAAAAAGAAATTGCAAACTTGGTGGCACTTATCAAACAAAACCAGGTATATACGTAATTAAAATAAAAAATGTTGTGTACATGTAATTAAAAAAAAAAAAATGTTGCTGCCCAGGGTCGAACTGGGGACCTTTAGTGTGTAAGACTAACGTGATAACCACTACACCACAGCAACCAGATGGCCTTTGCTGATTTTTGAATTAGAATCATGCTTAATGAAACTTGATCCTTGCACACAACTATCGACAATGTAACATTGTGAGAGTGGCGAACAAATTCAAGAAGAGAGCTACCAAATTCAATTTTTTGTTTCCTCCATTAGTTATGATGGTCTCATACATGTTAAAATCAAATTTAAAATGGTGTTTCTTTATTCATTTATGTCAAGAGGCCAAATATGAAATCAAAATTGGAAGCACTCATTTTGCTTCACAAGCCAAATATGAAGGCTTCATCTATTGCTTTCTTATAAGAGAGGTTCCCATAGGGTGAAAGAGTGCGCTGGACTCTCACTAGTTGTGATGGATTTCAACCAAACGAAAAATGCTTCTTAGAGAGAAGTATCGATTAGGATCCCCACACAGAGAGAGAGAGAGAGTATTGCCTTCCAAGTCGTTTAGATTTGTGAATTGCATTGTGAGTCAATTTAGGTATTGAGATTTTGGGTGAAATTATTCTCGGCCTTTTTAATTTTCTCCATCAAAATAGCTAACCACTTGTGGCCCAAAAAATTACCAACTGTGGTTGAACCATTAAATCACTGGATCCACTACTGCTATCCAATGGGGCATAACACTAGTAACTTCAATTTCCCATTCTGATCTTGTTTGCTCTGCTCCTCCACATAAAGGAGCAAAAACCTCACAGGATTGAGCAACACTTCGACTCTTCTTTTACAAAGGAATATATTGGTGCTAAGGCATTATGTGGCATTGCCATGATTTGGAGGTCCTAATTATTTGTTTAGGCCTTCTTATATAACTAGGAAAAATTTTCATTGGTACCCATATTCTTGTCAAATGGCTGACCAATTGCACATTAAGTAAATCCCATCTCCCAAAGTGGACATTCGTTTCCAAGTAAAATAGATATTTGCTCAACAAAGGTTCACTTGTGCACCCGCGATCTCTCTTCATTCACTTCCTTCTTTCCTGTGCACCCACAAACTAGGCTAATCCAAAAGGGTTCTACTCATCGTGCTCAAGAACTGGACTGGCTAATTCCACTCACAATGAGATTTAGAACTCCCAAGTTGTTTGTGCTTCAATTGTATGATGGAAAGCAAAAATGGAGATCAAAATAGGTATGCCAATGCGAGACAGGAATCAGCACGTGAATCAGATATTTAAGTGTTCACAACCCATGTATCCACCGTTGGTGCCACACTGGCAGAGGTTCATTGCATGAACAGTGCACGGCCAAGTGATGGAGGAGGATGCAGATGTCCATGTGGAGATTACAAACAGTGTTTGCCTCAAGTGCGAGCACCACATAACAAGTATAGAATGCAAAATTTGAAGTTTTTAAGCAATTTGCATAATCTAACTTGAAAACAAAATTTTCTTCCTCAACATATTATCGTTTCTCAAGAGAATGAAACAATTACAAAAGCTAGTAGTTAAAGATTAACATTGAATGATGAGATACTGTTACCCCATAAGCCAAAGCACATGGAAGAGGGAAAAATATGTTTTATGATTCAAGATTGTTATACAACTAGTTTTTCCCATTCTATTGTATTGGTAACAGGTAAGCTCGAAAGTGGCTCCCTGTCCATGTCATGGGGATATGCCAACACTCCTTCCTAGGAACGCTTTTTTCTTAAAAACAATGAGTATATGCAAATGCGTGGACTTATGATCATGGATGAAAAAGGAAGATTCAGGCACTCTTGCCACAATTATCAACAAGGTCCCATTGTCAGTTGTACCTCTAGCACAACTGAAACCAAATCATGCCTGGAAATGTTCTCACTTTGTAGCCTTCAGTGTCACGCTTCATGACCGGGACATAACATCATCAAGAACAATGAACTAATCACAATTCACAAGAATCTGAAACATCAAAATATCTATTACATCATGTCATCAAGTAAAAATAATCTATGAAGTTTATTTATAGGTTTCATAAATTCATCCATGCATACCCCATGGTCAAACTCAACAAATTACAAATCTGCGGTTCATAACTTTTCATAAAAGTTTTCAACATAACTAATAAATATAAAATATAAGTAACATTTTATAAGTCTAGATTTCTTCTAAAACTTCCAAATATTTCTATACATATCCTTAAAGTAATCTTCACCCTTTGCAAAATATTAATAAAAGAGGAGTAAGTGAAACTTCACTCAATAAATATTCTATGTATTTCTTTACTGGGCTGAGCAGGTTAGAATATCATAGTATATTTGACAATATTATAATAACATTTTCATATTCAAAATATTCGGAAAGGATGGTCAACAATATCAAAAACATCAAGTAATGCGATAACCAAAAAAAAAAAAGCACATGATACAACTTATCTTCCATTGACAATCTAAATATCTAGTCCTGACTATTTATTTCGTCAAGTAGGCCAAACATTAATAATCTAGCAACACACAATTAGGTGTTGTTCCAACATTCATATCAAATAGTGGGACTAGTTCCGTCAACAGTTAATAAGTAACCAAGAATTCATTCAAATTATTTTATAAAATATCAATCAAAGACTACGCCATATTTAATAGTCGAATCATAAAATACACATATGATGTCATGTTTTTTTCTTTTACATAGCAGTTTCAAAAGTATTATATTTATAAAGGTCATTTCCAAAATATAAAAATTACATAAAATACTTATCTCGAATCATGAATCTACTCAAGGCTTAACTTAACTAACTTGATTTGAAACCAACTCCCTACCTAAGAAAATAAATCAATCAAAAGACTCAAAACAAAGCCCTAATAGCTAGATTTGCACCGATAATCTCGAGAAATAAATATTTAGGGTTCAACTCATAAGGGAATTAGTATAGGATTCATCAAAATTAATTTTCTAGTCTTAGAAAATTTTCTAACAATTCAATAACACAAAATCCATATGAATAATCTTTCAATTCACCCATTATAAAAGTATCCCAATTTTTTAAAAAAACTTAAAATCTAAAAATTTTGATCTTAAACTTGCTCAAACTTATCATTATTACCTTAAGTTAAAGCTCCTTGACATCCCTTACGATCCCTCTTAGCAATTTCGTCTTGATTAGCTTGGTTGAAGCCTTAACAATTAAGAGAACAAAATTTAGAAGAGAGGAAGACAAATGCAAAAAAAGAAAAATAAAGGTGAACGAAGGAGGACAAAAACTAGGGACGGTTGGTATTCTATCAAATTTTCATAATTTTCAATTTGACCTTTCAATTTATTGAGTAATTCAAAAACAATCCCCAACATTTCAAAAATTAATAAAATGCCCCTGGTTGGATATCGCATTCTCCCCTCCGTACAAAAATTTCGACCTCGAAACTTAACGTACCGTGGCTTTCAAATAATTGTGGATATTTGTCATGCATTTCTTCTTCAAGTTCCCATGTAGCCTCTTGAACCTCATGATTGGACTATTGGACTTTGACATAAGGAATAATTCGCCTTCTCAATCGTTGCTCCTTGCAATCCATGATTCGAAAGGGTACCTTGTCATAGGTTAAATCTTCTCAAACCACCAAAGGGTTGTATTCCAACACATGACTAGGATCAAAAACATATTTCTCAATTGTGAAACGTGAAAGACATTATGAATCTTGAACAAGGCAAATGGAAAAACTAATCGGTATGCTAGATCTCCTACTCGATCTAGAATCTCAAAGGGTCCTACATATCTCAGACTTATCTTTCTAGTTTTTCCAAATCTCATAACTTCTTTGGTTGGTGAAACTTTAAGATACACTTTGTTACAACATTCAAACTCTAAGGGTGTAATACCGAAAACACAATGTCGGTTATTTTATAAACATCCTTATAATAAAAAAGAAAATTTTTATTTATATTGATTTTCGATTTTAGGGTATTAAGTTTGAATTTTTGGTATATTTTAATATGTCGTGATCGCGAATCATAATAAACCTCATTTTTACGAAATTTAAAACCAAGTGAAAAGTGGGTATAAATATATATATAGATATATGAATATTTACTTATTTATTATTTATTTATATATATGTATATATACATAATTCAAAAAAAAAAAAAGAAAGGAAGGCACTGTGTTTTGGCCCAAAACGCAACACCTTCCTCACCCCCAAATTAATTAAGTTTTGAAACCCTAATCACTCTCTCTTCCTCTCCTTCGATCGACTCTCAAACTCTCTCTCGTACTCTCCATCGCTCGCTCACTCTCTCCGCCACTCTCACTACCAATCTCCGTCGTCCTCCACCGTTTCCCCCTTCATCGTCTCTCTGTTTCTCTATCTCTCTCTACCTCACTCTCTATTTCCCTCTCTGCTCTCTCTCTCTTTCTCCTTCGATCGCGTGATCTCTCTCTCTCTCTCTCTCTCTCACGCTATCTCTCTCACTCTCTACCTCCGACCACCGCATAGCCTCTTCCTCTCCGTCTCTCCCTCGGTTACTCTCTCTGTTTTCCCTCTCTTCCGAACGTGAACGACGCTTCCTCTTCCCTTGCGCACGCAAACAGAACACCGCTATCCCTTGCTCGCATGCGCTCTGCTCTGCTCTCTCTCTACCAAGGGCTCTTCTCTAATCCTTATAGAAACCCCAAACTGGTAGGAGTAGGAGGCCTTCAGAAACCCTAGGTCAAATCTGTAGTCATCCCCTGCATAGGTGAGGATGACAACTCTGATCAATTACATTAGGGTTTTAAATGTTCTTTGAAGCTAGGTTTAATTGCTGACATTTATTTCAATTTGGAAGCGTTGCAGGTTTTGGACTGAAATGAATGGCGCATTGGAGCTTGGTCTGTGAACCGCGAATACCCTAGGTGAGGAAAATACTAATTCCTTCGATAAATTGAGTGAATTTAGGGTTAAATCTAAGGTAAAGAGTTATGTATATGTGTAAGAATGTATGTTAGATTCGAATAGAATGTGTTCTCTGAAATTGTATATGCGATTATTAAGGTTAAGTATAGAATTTTATATAAATTAGGTTGTTTGATACGAAAGAAGCATGCGAAGGGACGATAGAATTGAGTTGACTTGATTAAAATAGTTTCCCTTAGAACTTAATTTGAAATATGCATGAAAAGTATTATAATTATGTGAATTTGGAAGAAAATTGAGAAAAATTGGAAATATTGGGAATTAAAGTTCATTGGTGAAGTAAATGGTCTTAGGTTGATGAAATGAGAGTCTAGAATTTGTAGATGTGCAAATTATGACTATATGAGATCTTATTTGATGATAAATTGCGATGTTTGATTGGGTTAATCTTTTGGGGACTTGAAAGAGATCAATTCGAATTTGATTGAAAAATAGAGAGTAAATACCCTCTCTAGAGGTGAGTGGATGATTCATTGTATTCATGAATGAGTAACATGTTTTAAAATTACTTTATAAATGATTTTGAAAGATTTTTATATATTTTATATAAATTGTTTTGTGATTCTGGGCTGTCTGAACTGGATTGTGAAGTACGAATGCATCCACTATTTTTATGAATGCTTCTGTGCCATGTGTTATTTGATATTGCTCTATGAGTTGCTTTGGCATGAGATCATTGATTATTTGTTGGAAATCATGGCACATTATTTGTGAAATGGACTAATTGAGAAATGAAGGGTGCTAGATTGTTAATGGCTATAGTCATTCCCACCACGGAGCGACCCGATGGGGTGGCGTGGTTTGGGGTTGAATATGAGGGGGATTTAGACGTCTCTCCCTTTGTCAAAGTCATGCTATATTTGGATTGCACCCTGGTGAGGTGCGAACCAACGCCAAGGAATGGGTATGTTTTGAAACAGTGGATGGAAAAACTCTTGGCGGGCTTTCTTATAGGTTTCGGCCAGTCTAAGACGGAAGTGTTTTCGATGGGAATCCAGGATATTCTGAAAAGATAATCGATGTGGATGCATGTTTGTAAATTGTGATTTATTAAAATGTTTTTATGTATGTGAAGTGATATTTATGAGATATCCCTTTACTGCCCCACATTCACCCCTTGTTTATGAACTCAATCACACCATTGCACTCTACTTACTGAGTATTCCCTAATACTTACCCATCTTTCCACATTTTTCAGACGATACTTAGTTCGGAGATTGGACGCTGGAGCTTGTAAATGATTTTTGTTGTTTTGTATAGGTACTTAGAAATGCAGGATTTTGGGAATTGTATTTTTGTAAACCATGGAAAGAGAAGTTTTGTACTTCTCATTTCGTACGGATTTTACCGATACTGGTTGAGTTCTTTGGCAAGTATCGGTAAAATCCGACGATTATGATTTGCATTTCACTCTTTTGTTTGACTTATTTTTTGGAAAATGTTTTTGTTATGTACTGGGACATTTGGATTGTAAATTCTAAATTTCGATACTTTCTTTTATTTTTGAATGCTTTATTTGTAGCTAGAATTCTGGTTGGCTGGGATGGCCATATTGCATGCTTACATGTACAGGAACCCCTTCCCCGATTGTGTGCCGACGCATGCTTGTGTGTACAGGAATGGACCAGAGGGGTCCTTTGCATGTATATTGTTACATGCTTTCCTTATCTTTGATGGATTGTGTACTGTAGATCTAAATATTCATAAGTGTAGCCTTGCAGAATCCCGGTATATGGAGAGATTCTGCCCGTGTACCGACACAACGTCGTAGTTGTTGCGTGCTCGATCCGAGGATCGGGGCGTGACAGATTTATTGGTATCAGAGTTCAGGTTCATGATTTTAAAAGTTTGATGGTTTTGAAATATTTTCAAATGTTTTCCAAATGTTCCAAAAGTTTTTTTTAAAAAAAAAAAAAAAAAAAAAAAACTTTGAAATGTTTAGTTATTGAAAAATGTTTAGATCTTTTAAATAGGTCTTCGGAGAATGTACAGAACTTTCCATGGTTTTTCTAGGGAATTAGGAATATTATTTTTAGGGAGTTAAGTATTAGTTTTCGCTTAACCCTTGATTTAATTATAGCTTTTCATTTTGTAGATTGCCATGCCTCCATGAAGGAGAATGAGAAATGTGAATGACATTCCTCCATAGGAGCACGAGGATGAGTCATCCTCGCATGCTCTTTCTCCACCTGCACCCACACACCTGGCTCCTTCTACCGGGATTGCTGCTCCTCCTATCGCCGCTCTTCAACAAGTAATGGAGTGGTAGAGTACCTTTGGAGCGTAGTATCAAGCTCCACAACCGTCTTCAGTCCCTCCACCTGTTCCTCCTTCAGTGCCAGCTGCTACACCCAGTACCCCACTAACACCTCCTCCTCCGATTGCTACACCAATCAGCCATTCCCCAGTTTAGTTATCCAAACTAATCAAAGAAGCAAGGCAATTGGGATGTGAGACCTTCTCGGCATCTGGTAATCTGGCAGAGGCAAAGAAATGGATCAAAAAGGTCAGGAAAGCTTTAACGGACATGGGGATAAAGGATAGTTTGAAGCTCTTGGTAGTCGTGAGATTGTTAGACAGCGATGCTAGCACATGGTGGGATGGAGTAAAGGAAAGGGCAGCTGTACCTCTCACTTGGCACGATTTCCTTAGGGAATTCGACCAGAGGTTCTACACCCGATTCGATCGGGACCTGAAGAGAAGAGAATTCCTTTGGCTTCGCCAAGGAAATATGTCCATGATGGAATACGAGGCGAAATTTAGAAACGTATCTTCATTTGTACCGGAGTTAATAACCTTCGAGGAGTACAGGCATTTCAAGTTTGAAGATGGCTTGAATCTAAACATCCGAGAGAAGATGTCGGTCACGGATGAGCACACATACCAGAATGTATTGCAATTAGCCTTGAGGGCCGAATAGAGGGTGCTTGAAAGGGGAAATGTTAGGGACCACCGTGGGAAGAAGAGGTCCGGCGGATTCATACCGGGCCAAAGCTCTAAGAAGAACAGAACTACAGGCTATCAAAGCGGTGGATTTGCTTCGGGATCGGTTGGATTTCCTCAAAGCCAACCAATTCATAGATCGAGTGCTCCTAGCACTGGGAATGTTGGATTGGGAACAAAACCAAGAGGAAGTGGAATTGAAACTTGCCCTAATTGTAAAGAGTATCATACGGGTCCGTGCAGAGGACCTAAGAGATGTTATCACTGTGGAAAGGAGGGACATCTCCATTATTCTTGCCCTGAGTTAAAGGAAGAAGGGCAACGGAGTCGTCAAGTCAGAGGTCCCTCTAGCGGCTCCAAAACTGGCCCAGTTGCTTCTGCGACACCTTCTACCAGTACTAACCCTAGGACGGGCACGGGAAGTAATGTTATAGCCACCTCCACTCAGCGACCTCAGCCTAGATCTCAAGCTAGAGTCTTTGCTATAACTAATGAAGAAGCCCAAGTTAATCCCGACGTAATTATAGGTAATTTTCATTTAAATTTAAGTTCAGAATTTGAAAATGTGATATCTATGATTTATAATTATGATTTGATGATTTGTGTTTATGAATTAAGGAGTGTGGTGATATAATTTTGTGTATGGTTTATATTTGTAGGTATGATAAATATTTTTGGTGTTAATGCCCATATACTTATAGATACTGGGTCAAATAATTCATTTGTGACTTCAGAATTTGAGAGGCATGCTGATAGGCCATTAGTCCCACTTGATGAAGAATTGTTCGTTATCAGCCCCTTGGGAGAGCATTTGATTAGGGATTCAGTATATAAGTCTTGTGAGGTGAAAGTTGGTGAGACAATCTTTGAAGCCGATTTGATTCCGTTAGACATGAAAGATTTTAACACCATCCTAGGCATGGACTGACTAAGCCTTCACCGAGCTTCAGTGAACTGATTCACTAAAGAAGTGGAATTTAGTAGGCCAGGGCATCTCCAACTTGTGTTCACTGGTGAACGGCGAGTATTGCCAAGATGTGTGATTTCAGCTCTTGAAACATGGAGATTAGTGCATAAGGGTTGCGAAGCTTATTTAGCTCACATCATTGACACTACGATGGAAAGCCCCAATCTGAGTGATGTCCCTATGGTGAATGAGTTTCCGAACGTCTTTCCGGAAGAGTTGCCTTGGTTACTACCGATCCAGGAGTTTGATTTAACTATAGATCTTGTTCCCGGCACGGCGCCAGTCTCTATTCCTCCTTATCGAATGGCACCGGCGGAATTGAAAGAGTTGAAGGTCTAACTTCAAGAGTTGTTGGATAAGGGATTCATTCGACCGAGCATTTCACCTTGGGGTGCTTCGGTTTTGTTTGTAAAGAAGAAAGATGGCACGCTTCGGTTGTGTATTGATTACTGGCAATTAAATAAGGTAACCATCAAGAACAAATACCCCTTGCCAAGGATTGATGATTTGTTTGATTAACTCCAAGGGGCCAGTGTCTTCTCCAAGATAGATTTGAGGTCCGGCTATCATCAGTTGCGGATAAAGGAAGATAATGTCCCCAAGACTGCGTTTAGGACGCGATATAGGCACTATGAATTCTTGGTGATGCCTTTCAGTTTGACAAATGCTCCGGCAGCTTTTATGGACCTTATGAATCGAGTTTTTCACTCCTATCTCAATAAGTTCGTCATTGTTTTCAGTGATGACATTCTTGTGTATTCTAAAAATGATGAAGAGCATTCAAATTATCTTCGGATTGTACTGTAGACTCTCCGAGATAAGCAATTGTATGCTAAGTTCTCAAAATATGAATTCTGGCTGAAGGAAATTGGCTTCTTGGGGCATGTAGTATCGGGAGAAGGGATATTTGTTGATCCGAAGAAAGTTGAGGCAATTCTGAAATGGGAACAATCCAAGAACATCACCGAGGTGAGAAGCTTTCTCGGATTGGCGGGTTATTACCGAAGGTTCGCAGTGGGTTTTTCCAAGATTGCAGCTCCATTGTCTGGCTTGACGCGGAAGACAATTAAGTTTGAATGGACGGACAAATGTGAGCATGGTTTTCAGGAACTCAAAAAGAGACTCACGTCGGCTCCCATACTTGCTCTTCCTACCACTAGTGATGATTATGTTGCCTACAGCGATACCAGTAAACAGGGGTTAGGATGTGTCTTGATGTAGGGCGGCAGAGTTATCGCTTACGCTTCTCGACAGTTAAAGAAGCATGAGCTGAATTATCCTACCCATGATCTAGAATTGGCTGCTATTGTATTTCTGTAAAGATTTGGTGACATTATTTATATGGAGCCACTTGCAAAATCTTCACCGACCACAAGAGCCTCAAGTACCTTCTCACCCAGAAGGAGCTCAATTTGAGGCAGAGGAGATGGTTAAAGCTGATTAAAGACTATGATCTGGTCATTAATTATCACCCGGGTAAGGCGAACATAGTTGCGGATGCTTTAAGTCCAAGTCCTCATCTTCTTCTCTGATTTAGGGAGATTCTTACCTCTCATGTGTAATGGGACTTCGAGCTCTTGGAGCCAAATTTACTTGTGATGATAATGGTGCATTATTGACGAAATTCGAAGTTCGACCAACCTTGGTGGACCGTATTAAAGAATTCCAAACCACTGATGAAGAGTTAAAAGAGATAGTGGAAAAGGTTCGCAAGGATGAAACTAGTGATTTCCATGTTCGAGAGGATGGTACAGTAATGTATAGGAAACAGATTTGTGTTCCCAAAAATGATGAGTTTCGAAAGGCTATTCTTGAAGAAACACACTCTTCGGCTTATGCTATGCATCCCGGAAGCACTAAAATGTATCAAACCATCAAAGAAACTTATTGGTGGTCGGGATTGAAGTGGGAAATAGCCGATTTTGTAGCAAGATGTCTAGTTTGTCAACAAATCTAGGCCGAATATAAAAAACCGGCCGGAACGCTTCAACCATTGCCTATACCTGAATGGAAGTGGGAGCATATTACAATAGATTTCATGGTAGGATTGTCCCGTACTCCGAGTCGTCATGATGCCATTTGGGTAATAGTGGACAGACTCACAAAATCGGCACATTTCTTTCTAATTCAGAATACTTATTCTTTGGAGAGGTTAGCAAGGTTGTATCTCGATGAGATTGTCTGACTCCACGGGGTTCCAATATCAATTGTATCAGATCGTGATCCTCGATTCACATCCAGATTCTAACCTAAGTTACAAGAGGACTTGGGTACCAAACTGAAATTCAGCATTGTATTTCATCCGCAGACGGATGGGCAATCTGAACATACGATCCAAACGTTGGAAGATATGTTGAAAGCGTGCGTTATGGATTTCCATGGGAGTTGGGATAGGCATCTTTCACTGATTGAATTTGCATATAACAACAGCTACCAAACTAGTATTGGTATGCCTCCCTATGAAGCTCTCTATGGAAGAAAATGTCGGACTCCACTTTGTTGGGATAAAGTTGGAGAACGGAAGATTGAAAGTATCGAATTGATTGAAACGACCAAGGAAAAGGTGAAGCTAATTCAGGAAAGAATGAAGGCAACTCAAGATTGACAAAAGAGCTATGCCGATAAGAGGAGAAGACCCTTGGAATTCGAAGTGGGAGATATGGTGTTTCTGAAGATATTTCCTTGGAAGGGCATAGTCCGATTCCAAAAACGAGGAAAATTAAACCCTCGTTATATTGGACCCTTCAAAATCCTTGAAAGGATTGGAACGGTGGCATACCGACTAGAATTGCCGTTAGCATTGTAGAGGATCCATGATATTTTTCATTTTTTTTGTGTTGAAAAAGTATTTGCCGGATCCCTCACACGTATTGGAAGTTCCTTCAATAGAATTGAAAGAAGACTTGAGCTTCAAAGTACAACCCATGCAGATATTAGATAGACAGCTCAAACAGTTGAGGAATAAGCAGATTCCTATGGTTAAAGTACTGTGGAGAAACAATCAAGTCGAAGAACAGACTTGGGAAACCGAATAACTAATACAGAAACAACATCCGCAGCTCTGTGATGTATGAATTGTATTTTGAAAATTTCGAGGATGAAATTTGTTTTTAGGGGGTTATGAGTTGCAATACCGAAAACTCAATTTCGGATATTTTATAAACATCCTTATAATAATAGAAAATTTTTATTTGTATTGATTTTCAATTTTGGGGTATTAAATTTGAATTTTTTGTATATTTTAAGATGCCGTGTTCGCGAATCATAATAAATCTCATTTTTACGAAATTTAAAACCAAGTGAAAAGTGGGTATAAATATATATATGGATATATGAATATTTACTTATTTATTATTTATTTATATATATGTATATATATAATTATAAAAAATAAAAAAAGAGAAAGGAAGGCACTGTATTTTGGCCCAAAACGCAGCACCTTCCTCACCCTCAAATCAATTAGGGTTTGAAACCCTAATCAATCTCTCTTCCTCTCCTTCGATCGACTCTCAAACTCTCTCTCGCACTCTCCGTCGTCGCTCGCACTCTCCGCCACTCTCACTACCAATCTCCGTCGTCCTCCGCTATTTCCCCCTCCATCGTCTCTCTGTTTCTCTATCTCTCTCTACCTCACTCTTTGTTTCCCTCTTTCTGCTCTCTCTCTCTCTTTCTCCTTCGATTGCGTGATCTCTTTCTCTCTCTCGCACTATCTCTCTCACTCTCTACCTCTGACCACCGCATAGCCTCTTCCTCTCCATCTCTCCCTCAGTTACTCTCTATGCTTTCCCTCTCCTCCGAACACGAACGACACTTCCTCTTCCCTTGCGCGCGTGAACAGAACACCATTGTCCCTTGCTCGCATGCGCTTTGCTCTGCTCTCTCTCTGCCGAGGGCTCTTCTCCAATCTTTGCATAAACCCCAAACTGGTAGGAACATGAGGCCTTCAGAAAACCTAGGTCGAATCTACAGTCATCCCCTGTATAGGTGAGGATGACAACTCTGATCAATTACATTAGGGTTTTTTGAAGCTAGGTTTAATTGCTAACGTTTATTTCAATTTGGAAGCATTATAGGTTCTGGACTGAAATGAATGACGCATTGGAGCTAGGTCCGTGAACCGCGAATACCCTAGGTGAGGGAAATACTAATTCTTTCGATAAATTGAGTGAATCTAGGGTAAAGAGTTATGTATATGTGTTAAAATGTATATTAGAATCGAATAGAATATGTTCTCTGAAATTGTATATGTAATTATTAAGGTTAAGTATAGAATTTTATATAAATTAGGCTGTTTGATACCAAAGAAGCATGTGAAGGGATGATAGAATCGAGTTGAGTTGATTAAAATAGTTTCCCTTACAACTTAATTTGAAATATGCATGAAAAGTATTATAATTATGTGAATTTGGAAGAAAATTGGAAAAAATTGAAAATATTGGGAATTAAAATTCATTGGTGAAGTAAATGGTCTTAGGTTGATGAAATGAGAGTCTAGAATTTGTAGATGTGTAAATTATGACTATATGAGATCTTATTTGATGATAAATTGAGATGTTTGATTAGGTTAATCTTTTGGGGACTTGAAAGAGATCAATTCGAATTTGATTGAAAAATAGAGAGTGAATACCCTCTCTATAGATGAGTGGATGATTCATTGTGTTCATGAATGAGTAACATGTTTTAAAATTACTTTATAAATGATTTTGAAAGATTTTTATTTGTTTTATATAAATTGTTTTGTGATTGTGAGTTGTCTGAATTGGATTGTGAAGTACGAATGTATCCACTGTGTTTATGAATGCTTCTGTGCCATGTATTATTTGATGTTGCTCTATGAATTGCTTTGGTATGAGATCATTGATTATTTGTTGGAAATCATGGCATATTGTTTGTGAAATGGATTGATTGAGAAATGAATGGTGCTAGATTATTAATGGCTATAGTCATTCCCACCACGGAGAGACCCGACAGGGTGGCATGGTTTGGGGTTGGATGTGCGGGGGAGTTAGACGTCCTCCCTCTGCCGAAGTCGTGCTATATCTGGATTGCACCCCGGTGAGGCACGAGCCAATGCTAAATAATGGGATATGTTTTGAAATATTGGATGGAAAAACCCTTGGCGGGCTTTCGTCTGGATTTCGGCCAGCCAAAGACGGAAGTGTTTTCGATGGGACCCCGGGAGATTCTGAAAAGATGATCGATGTGGATACATGTTTGTAAATTGTGATTTATTGAAATGTTTTTATATATATGAAGTGATGTTTATGAGGTATGTTTTGACTGCCCCACATTCACCCATTATTTATGAACATAATCACACCATTGCACTCCACTCACTGAGTATTCCCCAATACTCACCCATCTTTCCACCTTTTTCAGAGGATACTTAGTTCGAAGATTGGACGCTGGAGCTTGCAAAGGATTTTTGCTGTTTTGTATAGGTACTTAGAAATGTAGGATTTTGTGAATTGTGTTTTTGTAAACCATAGAAATGGAAGTTTTGTACTTCTCATTTAGTATGGATTTTACCGATACTAGTTGAGTTCTTTAGCAAGTATCGGTAAAATCCGACGATTATGATTTGTACTTCACTCTTTTATTTAACTTATTTTTGGAAAATGTTTTTGTTTTGTACTGTGACATTTGAAGTGTAAATTGTAAATTTTGATATTTTCTTTTATTTTTTAATGCTTTATTCATACTAAGAATTCTGGTTGGCTAGGATGGCCATATTGCATGCTTGCATGTACAGGAACCCCTTCCCCGATTGTGTGCCGACGCATACTTGTGTGTATAGGGAATGGACCAGAGGGGTCATTTGCATGTATATTGTTACATGCTTTCCTTATTTTTGATGAATTATGTACTGAAAATTTAAATATTCAAGAATGTAAACTTGCGGAATCCTAGTATATGGGGAGGTTCTACTCGTGTACCAAAAGTTCATGTGAGAATTATCTTTGATTGAGTTGGTTTGGAATCTATTGAGTAGAGATTTGTTTTATATTATATGGAATTGATAGGAATTGCCGGGCTGGTATTGTATATGTGTTTAGATTTGAATGGCCAATATGGGCTTATGCATGTATGTTTTGAACAAGAAGGATCTGGCTGGTCTTTTGGTTATGTGATGAACGCATGTTGTTTTGTTTGGATTTGTTGAATTATTTTAGGGTAATGTGGTGGTTGTCACGTACTTGATCCGAGGGTTAGAGCATGACATTACTTCCCTTAATCTGTGGTTTCATGTTTTAGGCTAAGGAAATGTCATTTTAACAAGTTTTAATTTACAAATATTTGCTTAAAATTGAGATTCTTTATCCAAATAAGTTGTGATTGGCTGACAGCTGAATTTGACAATATCCAATCAATTGTAGGGACTTTTAAATATAATACGACACTATTGCTCTATCGATAACATGATATGGTAGTTATGAGACTTTTATTTTATTGGGTCTCAAACAGACCCAATGTTAAAGAACCCATTTTTCAAAGGAATTTAGGGGCCAATTTTTGAGACCAAACAAACTCAATTGCGAGTGAATAAGGATTTGGATCTAAACGGACTCAATTGAACCTACTTTTATCTTTCATCATTTTTCATCATCCCTTTGAGTTCAGAGTTGGTTCTTCCTTTAGTATGAAATGGTATATCTAGAAAAATTGTCTAAGGAAAGTGGTACTTAAGCAATGACAGACAAACTCCACCATTTATATGAAAACTTACCTAGTGCTTTTGCTACAAAATTAGGATTAGCTAAGTTTTGAATTAGATGTCGCCAAAAGGGGTGGAGACTTCAGATTTTTTTTTTTTTTAATGCTGACAACAAGAGTATAGGGATGGAAAAAAGAGATGAAGCAGGCAGACTGGGTTGATAAGATTGGATTTTAGAGCAACCCAAATTTCAAGTTTAAGATCTATATTCAATTAAGTCCATGAGGATAATATTAGAATTTTTTCAATTAAAGAATATAACTCAAATATGAGTTAGGCTATATAAATATATATTTCAAGATAAATTACTAGAATTAACATGTTGCCAAAGTGATTTCTCTTATAAAAATTAATTTATTTTAAATATAAAAGATTGTATGTATGCAACTTATATGGATATCGACCGACCCAAGAGAAGGTCTGTATTTGAAAGAGTTGCACATACATCTTGTGATAATAATTGTATGATAATTTTTTGGTTTTACATATGAATAATAAATCGGCCCAAAGGAAAGTTCATTATTTGACATGTTCTTATTGTTAATGTTTGATTACTACTCAAAAATATCACTTACAAGTTAATATAGTTGTCCCAAGATAAAATATTAATGGAGTGTGGTATTTTGAGATGGGCTTTACTTTTATTTAAATTTATTATTAATTTGTTTTAAAACTTATGTCACCTTGTTTTGTTGATTGTTATTTTTGATCAGTTATGAATATTCCTACTAATATTACTGCTAACATCAACTCAATTCCTATATTGAATGGTTCCAATTTCAAATAATGGCAATATAACCTTTTGATAGTTTCTCAGAGTTATGGATGTTGACCTTGCATTAGGTGTTGATTCTTCAACACCTGTTATGGATAAAAGTATCTCTGATGAAAAGAGAGATAAGGAAAAGTTTAAGAAATCAAATCGTATGTGTATGATGATAATAAAAAGAGCCTTCTTAAAAGCATTCAAGGGCATTATGTCTAAAAAG
Source organism: Dillenia turbinata (assembly GCA_037126225.1). NCBI lineage: Eukaryota > Viridiplantae > Streptophyta > Magnoliopsida > Dilleniales > Dilleniaceae > Dillenia > Dillenia turbinata. The sequence goes on along the minus strand of JBAMMX010000010.1, from coordinate 12,633,334 downwards.
ATTACTATAGTTAAAGATTTCTTTGCAGATATTAAAAAGAGATTTGTCAAAAGCAAAAAGGCTGAAATAGGTACAGTTTTGACAAGTCTCGTTTCAATGAGGTATGAAGGTACGGGTAATATCAGAGGGTATATCTTAGAGATGTCTCATTTTGCTTCCAAGTTGAAAATACTTAAATTTGAACTCTCTAAGGAATTGCTAGTGCAACTGGTTTTGGTATTTTTCCGGCACAATTTAATCCGTTTAAGGTAAACTATAACTTTTAGAAAGAGACTTAGTCTCTAAATGATTTCATTTCACACTGTGTTTAGGAAGAGGAGAAACTTAATCAAGATAAGGCTGAAAGTGCTCACCTGACGTCAACCTTTAAAGGCAGAGGCAAGGGAAATAAAAGGAAGAAGGATAAAGAAGTTGTAGATATGGAACCTCAAAGAAAACAACAAAAGAAACCAGGTAAACTAAATGGTACTAGTTATTTCTTCTGTGGAGTTGAAAGTAATGTTAGCAATCGAACTTTTTGAGTCAGACTTTACAAAGTCCAAGCCCAACCTATTTAATATTTTATAGGCCTAGGCCCGAGTTCAGCTTAAGAAAGCTCAAAGAATCGAGGTTCGAGCCCGACCTGAAAAATTAAAAGGGCTCAGACTCGTTTTGGGATAGGCTTGAGCTCGAATCTTAAATTTCATTTTTCATATTTTTAACCTATTTATAAAATAATAAACATAAAGTAAAAACATATTAATTATCCAAAATAAAACATAAAACAAATACTATCAAAATCTTTGTCATCATTGTCATGTGGTACACAATGCCAAATTAAGGGTTACATACTATTATGAAAATTAATAATAATAATATCATGAAAGATTAAAGAATTACATCAAAAATAATATATTAAAGTTATCAAATTCACCATTCAAGCACCATAATATTTGATTTTACTTCTTGAACCTAGCTGTAACAAATACATATACATATGAGAAAAACAAATGATTAATAAAAAAAATAGATTTTATTGCCAAAATGTGGGTAGTAACGAGCTAAAACAGAGTCAAATTGGGGTTAGAATCAATTTCCTTGGGTTGAGTCTAACCCAATCTTGAGCACAAATTAGTGTTTCAATAGTAAAAGGGAATGAAGAACTACGAATAGTCAATATGAGCTCACTGAAATAGTCAATATGTCTTTAGCCATCATAGATATAATTGACTTAAATTGAACACTTTTCCAATAACCAAAATATTAAAGTCATCTTTTGTTTCCTTAGGTTGTGTTAGGTGGAGCCTTTCCTCCAAATAAGCATTCAACTCACTTTTAGATAGATCATCTTTCTCATCCTCATTTGTATAAAATTCAACTATATAATTATTTTGAAAATTCATTTTGCCTCTATCACTTCCACTTGCTTCATTGTTTTCTAACTTCTTTTTCTTGATATTTGTTCATGCATTGATGCTTCAAATACTCCAGATTATTCCTTAAAAAGAGCATGCAATTCCCTATTAACACGATCTATCATAATCCCTACCAAAACATTATCATATATCTTTTTATAGCAAAATTTTATATTCCTTAATTTGAATCTAGGATCCAAAACAAATGCAATAAAGAGAAATACAATGCGTTCTTTTCCAAGCTAATACTTTTCAAATTTGAAAAGCATATCATTTTCCATGTCCACAAAGATTGAGCTTACATCTTGAGTAGTTTGACTAAGCAATATTAGAATTTGATAAACTTCATGCGAAAATATATTTACTATACAATAGTTGCTTCGAGACAAAACTTTGGTTGCTATGTAAAAGGTTTCCAAAATCTTGTGAACAATTTAAAATTTTTCCCAATCTTCAAATCTTCAAGTAAAGGACATCTTTAAAATTTAAATCACAAGTTTGCATGTAGTCATATGCATTTATAAAATGTAATGAAGATCCAAGCATCCTATATGTGGAATTCCACATAGTACACATAACAAGAACTAATGTTTTACTTTTGGGAATACGTTCTTGATCTGCAAATTAGATGAACTCCAGCTTTCTTTTTGGTGTTACCTTCACATACTTTATTGCATTTCTCACCCTATCAATGCATTCCATTATCATATCCAAGCCCTCTTGAACAACTAAGTTCAAAATATGACCCCAACAATGAATTTAAAGGTGTTCTCCTCTATGCAGCAACATCCCTCTATTTGAATAATGATTTTGAAGGCATCTAGCAACTGCATCATTAGTATAAGCATTATCCATGGTAAAAGTACCAATTTTCTCAATGTTTACCTTCAATAGGTAGCTAATGATTATATCAGATAAATTTTCTCCACTTATCTTCACAAAAGGCAATACAAAGTTGATAATTTTTTTTTAATGAAACTTCCATTCGTTGCCAATGAAATAAGTAGTAAGAGCCAAGAAAGGAAAATCCTATTTGGATGTCCAAGGATCTATCGTCAAAGACACCCTTGGATTTGATAATAACAAAAGCTCCTTTAACTAATTTTTTTCAACTTCATAAAGTTTCAAACAATCACTCTTCATTGTGTTATGAGTAGAAAACCTAACTTTTGGATTGATACCTAATACATATTTCTAAAATGAAAGGTCTTCAACAAAACTGAGTAAGTGCTCTTGATTACTTATAAGTTTTGTCAAATCGTTCTAACTTTTTTCTTGGTCAAACTTCTAAACAAGTGAGCTATCTTGATCTTATTTGTCATTGGCAAAGTTTAGAAGAGTCTACCCCTTTTTTTCTTATTGTTCTGCTAGACCTACTTTCATTTTATAGGCAGTGTATATTCCATTTTTAATATATCGTACCAAATGTGTAGTTCCTCCTGAACTTGGACATGAGAGATAGTAGTTGCATTTGCATTCCAAAAGATTTTCTTCATTCCATACCTCAGACTTAGGTTTCACTTCTCTCTTTGGTTTTTGAACCTTTTCACCATAATTTGGTTCAATTTATACTCTTGGTTCTTGCTCTAGTAGATCAAGATCAGTGACAGTGATAACAATATTTTAATTGTTTGCATCTGACATCTATAAACAATAAACAAAAATATGCAAAGTGTGAAGAAATGGAATTCAAGTTGACATACGTAGAAATCTTAAACCTATGTCAAATAACACATATCATTTAATGCAAATTACATAACTCATACCTCTGAACTGCCCATTTTCCAAATATAAGAACAAATATTACCAAAACAAAAGATGGGGAATGTGAGGCGATAGCAGATATATTTTCCTTGATTTAGAAGTGTGAAAAATTTTAATAAGGACAATCAAGTGCCAAAATAGGTAGGATATCGGAGAAAACACTATGATTAGTATCAACTCAAAAAAATCTAGTGAAAAAGCAATCAAAATCTCTGATTAAGCCATATATGAAAAATGAGTTAAGCTATTTTTTGGAGCTCTACGGAAATTACTTTTTCAATTTTGAATCATTTGCACCATATTATTACTAATAAGATCTAGAGAGAGAGAGAGAGAGAGAGAGAGAGAAATCAACAATCAGAGATGTCAAATAAAAAACAATAACTAAAAACAAACAACAACTACAAAAAATTAAAGTATTGTAGGCACAATAACTCTTTTCACAGATTAACACTAAACCACTAATCTATATCAAATTAGTTAATTTTTTTGACAAAAGAAGGATGATAAATTCAAAAATCAAAATAGAGATGACATTGATTAATATTCAAAAATTAAAAAAGAGATGATATTATTAATTTGCCAGAATTAAACCCTAACAATTGGTGGAAAATCTTGGGCAAGAGAGAGAGAGTTTGAAATCTGAACTTACATTTATAGAAATCAGAGAGAAGATCAAGGCAACTATATCGTTTGGAGGTCCAAATGTTTCATAGTTCCAATAACAATGAGCACTGTTGTTACCTCTGAAAGGTATTCATCCAACGATAGGTTTTCTTTTGAAGACCGAAAGAGAGGAAGACATGATGTTTTGGTTTTCTTTGGATTTTGTAAATAGTTTATATTACACTTCAAAATGGGCCATACCTATAAAAGTTTGAACCCAATGGTGTCCAAACTTAGCCCGTAATTAAAACGGGTCTAAATAATAAGCTCAACCTTGACTTGACCCTAAAATAAGCTAAACTCGGGCCAGCCTAGCCCAATTGCCATTTCTAGCTGAAAGGCATAAGGAAAAGGAGTGTAACAATTATCACACATGGTGTGTTAAGAAAGGTATTAATTTTGTTAGTTCTGAGATTAATTTAATTTCGGTATCTTAGACACACTTGATGGATAGATACTACTGCAACAACTCACATGATGTGTTAATGCAAGGTTGGTTAAATTGTCGAAAGTCGAGTGATAGTAAAAGACACATCTATGTGGGTGATAACAAGAAAGTTATGGTTGAAGCAATATGAAAATTTAGATTATTGTTAACGATAAAATTTTACTTGGATTTTAATGAGACATTTATTGTATCATCTTTTAGACAAATTGTGATTTCTATATCTAATCTAGACAAATCTGGTTATTCTTGTACATTTGGAAATGAAAATTTTAATTTATTTCATGATTCAAAATTGGTTGGATCTGGTTCTTTATTAGGATATAATAATCTTTATTTTATTGATACAATTGTTTCATTTAATGAATTTCTACATTCAAGTACATGAGGTAAAAAGTGAAAATTAACCAATGAGAATTCTGCTTCACTATAGCACAAGAGATTAGGTTACATCTCCAAATGGAGAAGTGAGAGACTTGTGTCAAATGGAACTCTTGATACTATTAACTTCAAAAAAGGGAAACAAATTAATCAAAGGAGATTTGAAACCAATAGGAATTTTAATATCTTAAAACTAATACATACAGATAGGGTCATTCCGTACAATTTCTTGGAATGGTCAACAATATTTGATAATGTTTGTAAATGATTTTTCTAAATATGGCTATATATATATATATATATATATATATATATATATATATATATCATTCATAAAAAGTCACAGTTATTGGATGTGTTCAAAAATTATAAAGGTGAAGTTGAGAACCAATTTAGTAAAAGAATTAAAAGCATTAGATCTAACCATTGTGTTGAATATTATGGCAGATATGACAGTTAAGGTGAACAATGTCCAAAACCGTTTTCTAAGTTCCTAGAGGAATGTGGTATCATCCTATAATACACTATGCCAACTTTACCCATAATAAATGGTGTCGTTGAAAGACGAAACATGTGCTTAAAAAAATGCTGATAAGTATGATTTCTTATTCTACCTTACCTGAATCACTCTGGGGAGAAGCGCTTAAGACTAAAGTATATATCCCTAATAGAGTTCTAACTAAAACAACTACCAAAACTCCTTATAAACTTTAGACAGGTAGAAAGCGTAGTTTAAAGCACTTACACATTTGGGGATTTCTAGCTAAAATTAGGTCTTATAGATCTAATGAAAGGAAATTGAATTCAAGGATGGTGAGTTATATTTTGTTGGATACTTTGAAAGATCCAGAGGGACAAGTTTTATGATCCCAAAACCAAGTCAATTTTCGAGTAAAAAAATGTCTGATTTTTTGAGAATGTCAAGTTTGTGAGGGGGAAATATAGTTAAGAACATTATCTTTGAAGAGAAATATGTTGATATTCGCATAGATGTTATTGTCTTTGATTAAGATTCTATTCCTGATCTTGTTCAAAACACAATAGAACAAGATAGTATTGGAGAGCCTCCCATTCAAGAAGTTATTCAAGAAGTTGTATTTTTTTCAAGAACATGAGGCGGACATTGGGGTGATGAAAGAAGGTCTAATCAACTTCCGTCAAGTTATAGAAAGTTCAAACACTCAAAAATAAATTGTTGCTATGAATGATGAGATTAAATCCATGAAAAACAATGACATATGGGATCTTGTCCCCTTGTTGGAAGGTAAGAAAGCTATTAGTTGTAAATGGATATTTAAAACCAAGAGAGATTCGAAAGGCGACGTGGAGATATATAAGACTTGTCTTATCGCAAACGACTTTACAGAAAGAAGACATTGAGTATAAAGAGACTGTCTCCAATTTCTTCAAAAGACTCTTTTAGGACTATAATGGCATTGATAGCGCATTTCAATCTAAAGTTATGTCAGATGGATATAAGGACAACGTTTCTAAATGGCGACATTGATGAAATGATTTATATGATGTAGTCAATAAACTTTGTGTAAGGATATAAAGAATATGGTCTACAAACTCAAGAAATCAATCTATGGGCTCAAATAAGCATCTTGACAATGCTATTTCAAATTTCATCGAGTGATTATCTTGTTTAGTTTTGAGATGAATTTGGTCGCTAGTTGCATATACCATAAATTTTGTAAGGTATTTTTATTTTTTTGGATTATTACAAAAAAAATATATCAAAAAGATTCTTAAGAGATATGGCATGCTAAATTGTAATCCAAATGATACCCTTGTGGTTAAGGGATACAAATTTAATCTGAGTCAGCGTCCTAAGAATGATTTTAAGAAAAATGAAATGCAAAAAATTTCTTATACATCAGCAGTGGGGAATCTTACTCACATTTGTACACATCCATCTATTGCTTATATTATAAGGATGTTGGGTAGGTACTTAAGTAATCTAGAATAAACCATTAGAAAGCAATCACATAGGTCCAGTGGTACCTATAGAGAACAAAAAAAATTAATGCTTATGTATAGAAGGTCTGTTCAATTTGAGATCATTAGATATACTGACTCCAATTTTGCTGGATGTTGAGATAGTATGAAATCTAAGTCAGGCTATATCTACATGTTAGTTTGGGTGCTATCTCCTGAAAGAGTGCTAAACGGCCTCTTATAATCCCTGTGCTTCTAAATAGTCTCTTATATCTTATATGTTAAATAGTCTCTTATAACCTCTTATACTATAGTGGTAGAGTTCATAATGAGTTATGAAATACCCAATCATGAAATGTGGCTACAAAAAATTGTCACGGGACTACACATAGTGGTTGGAATTGATAGACCACTCAATTTATTTTATGACAATAAATCAACAATCTTATATTCCAATAATAATAGGAAATCGATGACGTCAAAACATATAGATTTCAAATTCCTGGTTGATAAGGAAAGAATTCAGAGTAGTCAGTTGTTTATAGAACACATCGATATAAACTCTATAATTGTGGATCCGGTTACTAAGGGATTGCCCACCCAAATTGTTTCATGATGACACTACTTGTATGAGTGTTTTGTCATTTAAAGATATTTTGTTTTAATTGGAGTTTGCACTTTTAGGCGCTCTTTTACTATAAACATTTTTGTTATTTCAGTTTATAGTATTGCAAGTTTATTTTCTACAAAAATAAAGTTTTGGTTATTCACACTTTGATTATGGTATGGTTTGATCTCAATAAGGTTTATGGTGGACTAATTGAAAAAAGACATGTTAAGATCACATTGCATGAAATTTCCATACTACACATTCATATATTGATTCATGTCATTTAGTTATATCAACATACATAATCATTGATGGGTCGAGTTATGACAGATGTAATGAAGGTCGTTTTGATTCTATGTTGGTATGATTGATGGACCAAATTGATTATAGATACGCTTTGGTAATGATAGCAAGGTTGAGAACATATGGTTATTTTTGTAGTATATAATTATAAGGTTACACGTGGTATATTGTTATATCTTTAATCCAACGTTGGATTTATATATGAATAATTATGTGTTATAAACTATCATATAAGTTTGAGTCTATTTAAAATGATCTATTAAACTTTTGGATAATTTGAATTTTAATGTATCTAATATTTATAATAGAGTGTGCTCCTTTAATGTGTAAAGATTTGAGAGATAATTTTTATTTTTGTGATGGGTTAAGACAGGGATACAAAAAAAATAATAGTTATCAGATAAGGATACCAAGAGATAATAAAGTTGTCTATGTGTAGTGGTTATAGTCCCAGATCACGTGTTAGAGAAAACTCAGAGAGAGAGAGAGAGAGAGAGAGAGAGAGAGAGTCTTTTTAGGGAAAATGTGTAGATGTGAAAAGCTAACCACACGACTCTCAACAACAATTGGTCATTATGAGTTTAGGTAGACTTCCGCTTATAAATTTTATTTTTTTTATAATTTAATGTGAGATTTTGAATATATTTATAGATGAATGTCTTTATCAAAAATTTATTTTTTAAAAATAGAGTCATTTCCCTTTAAATCATATCTTCAATTAGATCTAAATCCTACAACAATTGCAAAATTTAAGTTGTAAAAACTCTTTCCTTGGAATGAATCGCTGCAACTTGAGTAATGAAAAGAAAAAATTGCATTTCTAGTCAATTTAGAACTTAATTAACAAATTAAATATTTTGTTATCCCAAGATATGGTTGTGACACAAACTAAGCCCTAAAAGTTTATTCAAGAAAGAGAAATCAAATTTTAATGGCCTCTTACATTGATTTGACGGGAGAATGACTGAGGACGGGAAATTGAGTAAACCCTAGAATGTGTTACACAGTACTGTTCAGTTCACAGTTTCTGTTTTATTAACCTTATTTTTTGTTTATTTTATCTTAGTGTCTAATTATTTAGAGAGTTAATTCTATTTTATTGATTATTAGAAAAGTCATCACTAGAATTATTTAGAATTTTTAAAATTTTATCTGAGTTGTAATTTTTATTTTTTGTTAAAATTAATTGTCTATTAAAAGATTTATAACTTTATTACGAAGATGAGGAATAAAATTTTGATCTTGAAGATGAACCAGACACTGCTGACACAACTCGGACAAGAAGTATCTAGGTTTTGGATTTTTTTTTTTTAATGAAATATCTGATTTATTGAATTTTAAAAAGTAGATTACAGTTCAATAGGGCTTTTTCTCTCCTCTCTCACTCTCCTTTTTTGGTATTACAGCGTTTGGTTCAGTTTTAGGAATCAAAATCAGAATCAGAATCAGAATCGGAATCGGAATCATATTTTCTGGAATTGGAATGGACAAAGTGATTCTAATTCATCTATTTAGCTCAGTATACTGGAATGGGTATCATTATCACACCTGATATTTGGTTGGCTTTTTTTTTTTAATAGGAATTAATAATTTTTCAATTTTACCCTTACTCCAATATACAATAAAAACTATAAATAATTAAAAAAACAATTTTAAAATATTTTATGAAATTAATTTCACATAAAAAATTAATATTATATGAATTTACTTTTAATTCTTTTCAAAAATAAAAAATGAAAGTAACTTATTAATAAAAATTTTATATTTTTTACTTGTTTAGTTTTTTTATATGCATGAGTTATGGGTAATTTTATAATGAAAAAAATAAATATTACATGAATTCATCAAGTAAACTTTATATTCTTTTTAAAAATAAAAATAAAGTAACTTAATAATAAAAATTTTATTTTTTCACTTATTTAGTTATATATATATATATATATGAATAAGGAGTAATTTTATAATGAAAAAGATAAATATTATATGAGTTCATCAAATAAATTTTATATTTTTTCATTTGTTTAATTTTATATATATATATATATATGAGTAATGGATAATTTTATAAAAATATTGTATGAGTAATGGGTAATGAGAAATTTTATAATGAAAAAAATAAATATTATGAGTTATCAAGTAAACTTTATATTCTTTTCAAAAATTAAAAATTAACTTAATAGTGAAAATATTATATATATATATATATATATATTACATGTTTAGTTATATATATATATATATATATATATTTATGAGTATGGATAATTTTATAAAAAAATAAAATAAAAAAAGAAAGTGTGAGAGATGAGAGTGATGGATAATTTTGGATAAATATGAGAGTAAATGGTTATTTGGAAATCAAATGTAGGTTTATAGCAAAACCCACCACTTTATTTGAATTATGTGGATTCCTAAATTTTTGGATATAGTTCCAAAATGTTCATTCCTATAATATTAATCCAGATATCATATTTTGATTTTATTTTGATTTCTCAATTCTATACTCTCTTTTCAAACGACCCTTTAATTTACTGTTGTTGTAGATATTAGAATTCAATAAATTTTTAAATCTATTGCATAAATATAATTAGAAAGTTAATCATATATTTAGATGAGTCTTCCAAAGTAATTAGTATGTTATTAACATATTTACAAATATTAAATTTGATTTTGTAATACAAAATAAATATTTATATATTCATTTTTTTAATAAAAGAAGGAAAACATAAGAAGAGAAAGAAACCATGTGGTGAAGAGTACTTTCCTTTTTGGGCTTTGTTGTCATTATTTCCCAATCCCAATGCTTCACAGTGCTTCACATAGCTTCACATTTGCACAAAGACCAGCTTGCGTAACACGTAGATGCTTAATTGAACTATAAGCCAAATGATGCATTAGGTGTCAAAAGGTAAAAATAAGAATACCTTTTCGATTTGTGTCTTCATATGCTGGGGAGTGGATCGTTTGGTGGATTTTTCAAATTTTCCTTATCATTACTTTCGTCCTTGTGATGCTGTTTGTGCTTCTTACCATAATTATTCTTCTTGTCCCGGTGTCTATGACTTTTATGTGTCCTCTCTTTGCCTATGGACTCGCACTTCAGCTTCCTTCCGGAGGAAGGAAATCTTCACTATCTATTCATTTCAAACCATATCATAAGCATTAAGGCATGCTATGAAATAAAACAGTTAGCAACTTGGTGTCATTCAGACATTTGAATCTTTATTTCTCTCAAGCAAGGTATGGGAAAAAAGATAGATATTTAACTTTCTTACTAACTTCATGCCAGCAGCAGCTGATTCTCTGAACTTAAAAGCATCTCTGAGAACGTCCAGTTCGGAAGGCCGTAAATGTGCATCAGCTTCTCTCTGACAGGAGGTCTGAGAAGGCTGGCGCAATCCCATTTCTTCTCCTTTCAAAATCTGTCCCCCCCCCCCCGGTGAAGATGATGTGTCTCCGATGTTGACGAAGGAAGTGATCTCTTGCAGAAAAATTCGTGGATCCCCCAAAGTTTGTGGTGATTTACAGTATTAACATCATCTCCAAGTTGTTTAGACCCTGAATGTTTGCTGCATGACTCGGGAACAACAAAAACTGGTAAAGTGAATCGGAATTGACAGCGAATGGGACAGACACCAAAAAGTGGTGAAAAAAGGACTAAAGGGTAAAGTAATTTAAACAGTCCCAACGCTAAACAGTTAAGTATGAAAAAAGCAATTCCAAAGTCAATCAAACATGGTAAGCAGAACGAGCAAAATGCCTTCAACGTCTAAAAAGAGCCACAATTATACTTCGATACTGAGGCCTTTACCAAAGTTAAGATACAGATGTCTTACCCTGATTACCTGAAGGTAATCAATCCAATCATAACCAGTTCGGCTAGTGTAGAAACCGACACGAAATTTCTAAAGCTCGTGGCAGGTACCCTTCACAACAATGGCAGAAGACAAACAAAGAAAGCAAAACATGGATTCTTGTGACACCAGAACCTTGTTTCAAGGTTCATTCATACACCAGAACATGTCTAGGACCTTACCAGTCGAGGTGGACCTTCTTCCCCACCAAGGGAGAGGTGAGGTGTTTGTGGATATCACTCTTCCCTTAATCCTTAATTGGGTCTAAGTTGAACCAAGAATTCAATAAACATTGAAGTGGTAAATAACAAGCAATAAAATATGCTTCTTTAACAACATGGCAAGCATAAACAACTCAAGCCCTATATGTTGCGAAGAAACAATGAATATCTACTAAGTGTAGAAAATTATAACATGGACAGGACAGAATAAGATGTCTAGGCAAATTAACATACAACCATTAAATTATACTACTTACGTTTTTTCCTAAATTGCGCCCAACAACGCTTGAACTAGATTAGTAAAAATATAAATCCGTATACCGATTGGTATACAAAAAAAAAAAAAAAATACTATTTACAGTTTCCATGCATGGAGTATGAAATGGAGGTTCATAATGTATAAATAACCTTACAAGATGCCTTTATGGCTAACTTTATTTATGAAGTTAAAAACATGAAACAAATATAAAAGAGAAGATCCCTAGTATCTTCTATATTTCCATTATGTTTATGTAGGCATTATAATGAACGTGGGAAATTTGACGTCAGCTGAGTTGAGATTAGGTTTGTTGAGATTTTCAATACAAAAAATTATCTATATGAATAATAATTTTAGCCCTTTTTATGGAAACCCACTCAGTAGAGTTGAGGTTAAATTGAGTTGAGATCAGGTTATGTAAGATGTTTTTGGAAAAAAATTATTACTTAGTTCATTTCATGGAAAAATTCGATTTCTACTTGCAAAATTTTATGTTTCCTCCCAAAAATTTAGTTAAAAAATATTAGTTGATGCCCATGTGGGCGGTTATTTTTATCAAAAGTAAAAGTTTAACTTGCAAAATGAAAGGTAGTGGACAGTTACCCATTACCCCCTCTCTCCCCTATTTTTTCTCTAAAGGACTCCTACGGGAGTTGTATTCTCTTATGGGAAAGGAATTAATAATTCCTGAATTATGGTTGGTGAAAATACTTGAGTCTTGAGAGATTCATTAGAGAGAATTTTAATGGTTGAAAAGAACAATTAAAATTGAGGGTTTTTCGATCGTTTAACAATCACCGGGTTAAGGGTTGGATCATTGTAATATTGTGATGATAGTTCGATTATTGTGACTATCATCCCAATTTCGAGAGTTTCGTGTTCAGAGTTTGCGGTTCCTGAAGATTTCAGCATCACCAATTGAGGTATATCGCGAACACATCCTTTTACAATTCTGGAAAAATTATTTATTACTTCCGCTATGTGTATATGTCATAAAATTTCTAATATTGGTATCAGAGTATGTTAGAAATATTTTTAAATAATTTTTCAGAATAAAATTTGGGTATAAAAATATAGGGTATAAAATTTGGGTTCAGATCACGGATGAATTTCGTGAATCCGATTATACCACTGTGTTACTCAAATCACGTAGAATACGAAAATAATTTTTTTGTAATTTTCTGAGCACGTTTAGGTCAAGAAAATTCCGATTGAAAAATTCAGTCGTGAATAATGACCGAATCCTTCAACCTCAGATTTGATGAGATTTAGGTCAAATCGGTTCATAAAAATGATATATCTGTGTTTGCCTCTGTTAGATCTACATTTTGATATATATATTGCTTGTATTCTGTACCGGAAATTGAGTTTTTTTGAAAAATAGGTCGGAGAAACCCGAGTTGCAGAAATTCGGGCGAAGAAGATGAAGGCGCATGGCAGACACGTGCGAGAAGGCGCGTGTTGCACCTTGGGGATGGGCGCGTGCAACACATGCGCGAGAAGGCGCGTCGGTGCACAACACCAGGTGCGTGCATCTCACGCGCGAGTAGGCGCGTGAGATGTCGGGTCTGACCGGGTTAGACCCGAACCGGTTTCAGACCCGACCCGAACCCGAAAATCGGACCGGGTTCCGGGTCCTGACCCGTGCAACGCGTCCGGATCCATGCGCCGACGCGCAACGGGCGCGTGCCTGACGCGCTACGCATCCTGCACGCGGCCAGGCGCCTCCCCGGGGCGTGAGGGTGCATGAGACGCGCCGCCGAGGACTTGGCGGTGCGTGAACCCTCTCGGCAGCGCGTAGGTCGTCCTAAAATTGGAATTTTTTGATTTGTTTTTAGGGTTTTGTGATAAAAAGTGACTATTTATGGGTTTTTATGTTCCGAATCCTATTCCGAATGGTGAGATATAATCCTGGGTTGTAGTGTATGGTGTCCGTTGACTCATACGCTCGTCTTGGGATCTGTATTCGAGTCATCTTGGTATTGGTAATTCGTAGGGTACATAAAATTATGGATTTAAGGATCAATTTGTCACTAATGTCTCTTTTTCTGTGTGACAAAGACATGGCTGCAACGAAGACTGTCGTTCTAGATCTCGTAAAGGAAGACAAGCTGAACGGTGACAACTATGATATTTGGCACCGGAAGGTTCAGTTTGTCTTCGAGGAATAAGAACTCGGGAAAGTTCTTAAGAATGAGATGGTGGACCCCGGGGAGGGTATCACGACACAAGCACGACAGGATCAAGAGGTGTATCGTGCTTGGAAAAAGAAGGATGGCCAAGCGAGAGTGATCCTTCTTAGTTGCATACACGATGAGCTGATTCTCATCTATAAGGAGTATCCTACTGCACAGTCGATCTGGCATGCTTTGAGAGAGCATTATGGTGCCCTATCAGCTCTTAAGTTGAGGATGCTGACTTATAAATTCATCACGTATAAGAAGAGGCACGATCATACCATGAAGCAGCATTTAATGCATATGTCGAGTATGATAGCTTCTCTGAAGAGTATGGAGGAGCCGATGTTTGATGAGCTTCAGGTACTGGGTGTGATCCAGTCCTTGCCTGACTCTTGGGATGTGGTAAAGACCTATCTCATGCACATTGAGAGTATTCATACTTTTATGAACGCGAGTAGGCACTGTGAGCTCGAGGAGGAGTGCCAGGAGATAGCTAGGACTTCTTCTGCACATGCTACTATCGCGGAGTCGAGTAAGGGCTCCAGAGGAATAAAGCGCAAGTGGCGTAAGCATGAGAAGAAGGCCAAGGGCCAAGGCAAGAAGAAGTAATCTGCCAAGACCGACGACAAATGACAGAAGCGCAAGAAGAAGGAACTCGATAAGAGCAAGGTCTAATACTTCGTGTGTGGCAAGACTGGACATTTCGCACGCGAGTGTGGCGAGCGAAAGATAAGTCCTTCTTCTTTACATGGTTTGAGTTACGTGTCATCTAGTGTGATGCTCGCTAACTCTTCTCCTTTGTGGATTGTAGACAAATGAGCCACGGACCATGTAGCTTGCGAAAGGAGCGCATACGTGGAGTTCCGCCATTTGAGTCCCCAGGTGAGGAGGCTATACGTGGGGAATGGAGCATTTATTGAAGTGAAAGGGATTGGCACTTACAAGCTATTGCTACGAAGTGACCAAGTCTTATATCTTCATGACATTTTGTATGCTCCTGAGATTAGGCGGAATCTTGTATCTGTCCGATGTTTGGATTTGTTAGGATATTCGTGTTGTTGGGAAACTCTAGAGTTTCTATTACATATGACAGTTATTTGATTTGTTCCGATTTGGTCCATGAGGGACTATATGTACTAGATATGATTTCATTTTATGAGATTCATTTTTCTTCTACTATTGTTTTTGCATCTGATAGTGTAATGAATGATGTGAATGTATAGCATAGTAGGCTTGGCCACATAGGGCAAGAGAGGATGACCCGGTTAGCTACGAGCGGTTTGTTGGGCCCGCTAACCAAGGTCCAATTGCCTGTGTGTGAGTTTTGCCTTGCGAGCAAAGCCACTAAAAAACCATTTGGGAAAGCAATCAGAGCTGGGACTCTATTGCAATTAGTCCATTCCGACATTTGCGGACCCATGAATGTGAGAGCCCGAAACAGAATCACGTATTTTATTACGTTCATAGATGACTACACGTGTTTCGGTCACGTTTACCTGATCTCACACAAGTCTGAGACATTAGAGTGCTTCAGGAGGTTTATTTGTGAGGTTGAAAATCATCTAGACATAAGGGTGAAAACTCTTAGAACCGATCGGGGGCACGAGTATCTATCTAAGCAGTTCAAAGAGCTCTATTTCGATAGATGTATTACTAGACAGTTGACTATTTCTGCTACTCCTCAACAGAACGGAGTAACCAAGAGAAGAAATAGGACTCTGTTGGAGATGGTGAGGTCGATGATGGCGCAGGCCAACTTACCTATCTCCCATTGGGGGGATACGTTGTTGACTGCAACCTACATCCTTAACCGTGTTCTGACGAAATCCGTAGTCAGCACCCCATATGAGCTTTGGACAAGGAGACAGCCTGACCTTAGCCACTTGAGGCCATGGGGTTGCGCTGCATGTGTTCATGATTCATCGCATCAGTACGATAAGTTAGGTCCGCGAGGAAAGAAGTGTATCTTTATTAGATACTCTGAACAGTCCAAGGGACATGTGTTCCTAGGAGAATATACGGACGGCACTGTCACTGAGATAGAGTCTCGTGATGTCACTTTTCTCGAGAGTGATTTCCCTAAGAGAGGAGAAATCGATCGAGACTTCACCTTCTATGAGATGGATGAGCCTAGTGGCTCAGCCGAGCCCAGCGGCGGGACTCAAGTCCCTATTACGGACCTTGGTCCTAGTGGGAGCGGTCCATCCGAAGGTGTGATGGCTCTCTCTCCTCATAGGAGTAGTCGGGGACAAGTGCCTCATCGCCGTTTTCTAATTGAGGATGAGATCCTCATTGTAACTCCTGAGGATGATGAAGAGCCGAGGACTGTACAGGAGGCTCTCGAGGGTTCAGCAAAGGTCCAATGGTTATAGGTCATGCACGAGGAAATGGAATCAATGAGAGTCAATGAAGTCTGGAAGCTAGTTGACTTACTTGAGGATAGAAAGGCCATTGGGAACAAGTGAGTTTTCAAGATTAAAAGAAAGGCCGACGAATCGATTGAGATAGTACAAGGCCCGTCTAGTAGCCAAGGGTTACACACAAACTAAGGGCATTGATTACGAGAAGACTTTCTCCCCAGTAGTCAAGTTTACTTCGATCCGTTTACTTTTGGCGATTGTCGCTAGTATGGATCTAAAGTTACACCAGATAGACATTAAGACCACTTTCCTTAATGGGAGCCTGGATGAGGAGATCTACATGGAACAACCCCCGGGGTTCGTTCTAGTAGGTCAAGAGGACAAGGTCTGTCGACTTGGGAAGTCGATATACGGCCTAAAGCAGTCATCCAGGCAGTGGTACCTAAGATTTCACAAGGAAGTGATATCTTACGGTTTTACGATGGTCGAGGAGGATTATTATGTCTATCTAATTCAGTCCGATAACTCTTTTGTGATCCTGTCGTTGTATGTGGATGACATAATGTTGGCTGGCAACGACATTCAGAATTTAATGACTATCAAAGCGTGGTTGTCATCCAGTTTCGACATGAAAGACATGGGTGAAGCTGAGTTCATCCTTGGAGTTCAGATCCAGAGGGATCGCTCGAGAAAGATGTTGGCTCTTTCACAAGAGACCTACATTAGGAAAATTCTCGAGCGTTTTGGGATGAGTGATTGTAATCTCATAGATACTCCGATCACCAAAGGTGAAGGACTGAGCCTGGAAATGTGTCCGAAAACTCAGGAAGAAGTAAGGGAAATGCGTAAAATACCTTACTCCAGTGCAGTGGGAAGTTTAATGTACGTAATGTTGTATACTAGACCGGACATTTGTTATGCAGTTGGTATAGTGAGCAGATATCAGGCAAATCCTGGAAGGGGTCACTGGAGAGCAGTGAAAAGGATTTTCCGATATCTAAAAGGAACTGCAAACTTCTCCTTGTGTTATGGAGGAGGCGATTTGCGCCTTGTGGGCTATTCAGACGCAGACTGGGGATGCGATTTGGATAAGCGCAAATCGACATCAGGTTTTGCTTTCTTGCTCAATGGCGGGGCCATCTCTTGGAGCAGTAAGAAGCAAACCTGCGTTGCTCTATCTACGATGGATGCTGAGTTTGTGGCATGCTCAGTTGCAGTTCAGGAAAGTGTTTGGCTCCGGAGACTACTAGATGACTTAGGGATTGTAGCCGATAGTGGGAGGCCAGTAATGATTTATTGTGATAATCAGGCCGCTATCGCTTACACTCGAGACCCTAAATTTCATAGTAGGATTAAACACATTGACACTAGATACCATAACGTTAGAGACATCATCGAGAAGGGTGAAGTGACCGTCAAGTATATTTCGACACATAGCATGGTGGCTGACCCCTTCACCAAACGGATTACTAGAAACTCCTTTCTAGGGCATAGAGAGTCATTGGGTTAGGGCATAGAGAGTCATTGGGTTTGGATATTTTCTGACATTTCTTAGTTTGTATTTATTGATGACATTGATGCTTATTGATTTTCTATATATATGATTATAGTGCATTATTCAGTCACTTTTGTGTTATATTTTTCATTTAATGCACATTCTTTTATTGTCATATATATTTTGTCATGTGATAATAGATATGTCAAGCAGGCGAGGTCGACTCTCTCACACGAGTGACCACCTCCGGCTCTGAGTGAGCGGGGATGAGACGTTTTCTAGCTGTAAGAGGCTTTGAGAGTGGTCCTGCTAGAACATAACTTGCCCTGATATGTGTTCAGGATAAGGTCATATGCGATATGATCGAGATGGACGTACCCACATCCATGTTGCTTGTGAGTAGCCAGGTTTGAGATCTCAGATATCACCTACGACTTGTGATATTGTCTTTGAGGTATTCTCTCTAAGATCTCTAGGTAAAGTTTTATATGTAGACTGAGTCCCTATACCTGTATAGTGTTAGAGAAATCTGACATATGCCCTTTTGATAGATGGGGGAATAACACTGTGGCACGTATTTTATACCGCATGTAAAAAGACGACTTGGGATATTGGGAGTTGTATTACTTGAGATAATAAATTGAAATTTATCCCCAAACCCCACTGTGTGAGACCCGAGATCCACTGGGGGGATCTCTTGTGCCCTTATTACTTTCGGTTGTTTCTTGAGATTTTGATTCAGTGTTTGCTATTTTAGTTTGTTTACCGATGGCCCGGAAGATAAAATGAGGTCTGAGGGACAGATCTAGGAAAGCAGCTGAGTTGAGACGATAGATTTGAGTTTGGGAAAAGGAAGACCAATTAACATTGCATCATTATGTTGTATTCACCAACCGGTCTTTTATGTTCGTTCATGTAGGGATTTGAACATAATAGTGGATACATAGTCGAGCGCTATCTGGGGATTACTTTTGATGAGGAAAATAGCTCGATGGATGTAATTAGTCTTGGACGTGGGGTACAGCGAGCTTTTGTTTTGATACTAACGGTGACTACTCGATCATCCTAACAGGTATATCGAGAAGTCTTTGTTTGCAGGTGTACTCGCTAGTCGTACAACGTCCAACCCTATATGAAAACCCTGCAGAGTGATGTGGCGGATCACATGAGTTGTGATCTTATGACGGAAGTAAAAATGCCTTCGTGTGCAAGTGACAGATATTAGTTGATGCCCATGTGGGGCAGTTATTTTTACCCAAAGTAAAAGTTTAACTTTCAAAATGAGGGGTAGTGGGCAGTTACCCACTACCCCCTCTCTCCCATATTTTCTCTCTAAAGGACTCCTACGGGAGTTGTATTCTCTTATGGGAAAGGAATTAATAAATCATGAATTATGGTTGGTGAAAATACTTGAGTCTTGAGAGATTCATTAGAGAGAATTTTAATTGTTGAGAAAAACAATTAAAATTGAGGGTTTTCCGATCATTTAACAATCACCGGGTTAAGAGTTGGATCGTTGTGATATTACGATGATAGTTCGATTATTGTGACTATCATCCCGACTTCGAGAGGTTCGTGTTCAGAGTTTGCGGTTCCCGAAGATTTTGGCATCACCAATTGAGGTATATCGCGAACTCATCCTTTTACGACTCTGAAAAAATTATTTATTACTTCCTCTGTATATATGTGTCACAAAATTTCTAATAAAGAAAAAAAAAATGTTGCCACTAGAATATGACAAAACACAGCTTAATTGAGGCAAAGTGAGGCTTCCCAAATGGGACCAATATCTATAGGATTCATCTAAATCAATGTCACTAGCCTGCAGCATGAAGAATCAAATATTTCTTTATACCAGAGAACCATATTTACATGGCATAATTATGTATCAGAGAATAGGCATCCAATATTTTGCTGAGAGTATTTTCCAACGCAAATACAACATCTAAAAACTATCTGTGGATATCAAAAAGCATCTTACAGCATCCCCCCCCCAAGAAAGGACCTTTTAAACCCAAACATATGTTCACAATTATTTGCCAAAAGCTAAGCTAGGATCAGTCCAGTATAGACAGGCCTGCTAGCCCTAGTGTAGGTGACAAGCTTTCCTCAATTACCTTTGGATTTGTAACATTTGCAGAAAGTAAAACAACACAAAGGATTTGAAGACTCTAATGGTGACAAGCTATACTCAAATACTGTTGGAAATGTTAGAGAAAATCTATTTCAGGTTCAGATTGCTTGAGATATGCCTATCAACAAAGATTGTAGTGAAGCAACCAAAAACGGTATACAAGAACAAATATTGAAACCCTTACAATTAAAGAAAAAATAGAGGAAGGAGAAAAGAAGGAGAAGAAGGCACAACAACAAAAGTTAACAAATATATCCCAAAGGTTCCACAAAGACATCTTAGTGTGCATTGAGCCATGTAGAATCTAGTAGGCCTCTATCCTTATAAGCAAATGTTGGATTATTTTACTTGATTCACATGCAACGGAAGCATTCGAACAATTTTTGAAAAAATAAAATAGATCGGGTATAGGATTAAATACCTCGAATGTAGAACCCCAATATGGATCCAATCGTACGTCCCTCGAACGGATCTCGTGGTTGGGATGGTGATCACAAATCAAACCACCACCGCAATACCATGACGCCTCAACCCTCAATCCAACGATCATCGTGACGGGAAAAAATTCCCTACGCGGAATTTTTCTCAAACCCTCATATTATTCTCTCTCTAGAGAATAATCTGTTTCTCTTACTCTCTTGAGAATTCTCTCATGGCAGCCATGTGACTCTCTTGGAGCAAGATTAGAAAGAGAGAGGAATCCTCCATTATTGTGATACGTTCAAGATGGAGAGCATTAAGGGAGAATCAATTATGGTAGTTATGGGTTAGTGGGAGTTATCCCACTAACCCCTCATACTTACCAAAATGCCCCTTGAGAGCACATCAAACTAATATCTCTCACTTGCACACGAGGGCATTTTGCGTTCGTCACAAGATCACAACTCATGTCTTTCATAACATGGTATTAGGTATCAATGTGTTTGGACTTACTGATACTTAGGGTATTACGTGTGGTCAAGGGTGGCCTGATTTTCTCAATAAATCATCACTTGCCTCCCACTGTTTGCCATAACCCCTAAGTGATCCGAAAATCTTCGGAGTCAAACACTCTCTTGAACTGCCGCTGAGCATCTCATAAGCTCAGTAACTATCATAGATAGAGATATACAGGTTTGCTTCTTGGTACTCCAAGACAGCAAAACCTGATATCGATTTGTATACGTTCAGATCACCAACCCAGTTGGTATCTGAATACCCAATAAAATGCAAATCACCTCCTCCGTAACACTAGAAGAGGCTCGCAGTTCCCTCGAGATATCTCGAAATCCTTTCACTGTTCTCCAGTGATCCCTTCAAGAATTCGATCGATATCTAATCACCATACTGACTGCAAAGCGAGCATGTGATCGTATACGTAACACTACATACATCATATTACTCAGTGCACTGGAATAAGGGATTATACTCATTTCCCTTGTCCTTTTTTTTAGTCTTAGGACATATGTCAAGAATTAGGCTTTAACCTTTTAGCAATAAAAGTATCTTTAAGGTCGTAGTCGATCTTCTCGAAGTACTCGAGAACTCCATTGATGTTTGACTCTTGTGAAAGAGTCAACACCTGTCTCGAGTGATCCCTCTGGATCTTAACTTCGAGGAAGAACTGAGTTTCACCCATGTCCTTCAGATCTAGACTCGACAATGTCTATGTCATCGTGGTCATTAGATACTCTCTGTTGTTTCCAGTCAACAGAATGTCATTCACATGAGAACATGATCACAAAAGAATCAAAAGAACGTAAAAGGTATACGCGATGATCCTCCTCGATCATCACAAAACCATAATATATCACCTTCTCGTGAAATCTCAAACGTCACTGTCTGGATTGATGATTAAGGTCGTATGTCAACTTCTGAAGTCGACAAACCTTATCATCTAGATCTACAAGAATAAAGCCAGATGGCCGTTCTTTATAGATCTTCTCATCCAAAAGTCTCACTCAGGAGAACAGTCTCAACGTTCATCTGGTCTCACTCCAGATCCATATTATGTCCATGACAATTGCTAAAACTAAATGGATCGAGGTAATCTCGCCCTCAGTCTAAGTAACCCCTGATTATCAAATGGGCATTATACCTCTACATCGATCCGTCAGCCTGTTTCTTGATGTTGAGAACTCACATGTTTCCAACGGCCCTATTACCCTCAGGTAAATCAACTGGATCCCAGATCCCGTTGATTCTCATCAACTCCTCTCACCCATAGCCTATAACCAATGGTCCTTCACAAGACCCTCAAGAGCCTCTAGGACAGTTAAAGGTTTCTCGTAATTCTCAAGAGTCACATTGAGAGCCTCTCCCTCAATTGGGAAGCGACGGTTAGGTACACGTCCTCGACTACTCTTAAGAGGAGGGGAAACCTTTTTACCTCTAAATGGATTGCTCCCACTAGAACCGAGATCCGTAACGGATTCTTGGGTCCTACCACTGGGATCAGCTGAACACTAGGCTCATCTATCTTCTAGAAGGTAAAGTCCCAATTGATCTCACCTCACATAGGGAAATCATTTTCAAGAAACTCGGCATCATGAGATTCAATCTCAATAAGAATGTTGTCTGCATGCTCATTAGAACACAACCCCCTAAAGTGTTCTGAGTATCTCATAAAGATATATCTCTTTTCTCACAGGCCTAACTTGCCTGTAAATGCGAGAAATAGTAAACATACACGACACAACCCAATAATCTCAAATGGCTAAGGTCAGGTTGACTCCCTGTCCAAAGCCCATATGGAGTACTGACAGCAGACTTCAATAGAACACGATTAAGGATGTAGGCTGCAGCCAATAGCGTATCTCCCCAATGGGAAATGTGCAAATTGGCATGCGTCATCATCGATCTCAGTGTCTTAAACAAAGTCCTATTCCTTTCTCGTAGCTACTCTACTCCACTGAGTAGCAAGAAATAGTCAGTTTCTCGCAATGCCCTTCTTGAAACAAAACCCTTCAGACAAATACTCACGTACTCGTTCGGTTCTGAGAGTCTCTACTCTCAAGCCTAACTGATTCTCAACCTCGCTAGTAACCTCCTGAGGCACCTCAATGCCTTAGATTTGCGCAAGATCAGATAGATGTAACCGAAACACGTGTAATTGTCTATGAGCATAATAGAGTACCCAACACCATTTCAGGTTCTCACGTTCATAAGGCCACAGATGTTAGAGTGAACCGACTGCAATGGAGTCCCAGCCCTCATTGCATTGTCGAATGGTTTTCTTATAACTTTGTTGTCTAGGTAAGACTGGTTAGCGGGTTCTACAAAACCACTCACTGTTAACCGGTTCATCCTCTCTCACACTAAGAGAACAACAAGAAATACCATTGAAAAGAAATCATTTCCAGTGCATTCAGTCCCTCACGGACCAAAATAGAACCGATCAAAGGATTGTCGTAATAAATGGAAATTATAAAATTTTCAAATTAATAGAGCATGTCCTAGGCTGAAATTAAGTTCCGTCGAACATCCGGAGCGTAAATGACATACAGAACTTAGCAACTTTGCAACTCCAACTTTTAAGTGTTACTCCCTCTGATGTCGACAAACGCTCCGTTTCTGTACGTAAATCCTTCTACTTGAGAACTTACTGGACGGAACTTTATAAGCGCGCTCCTATCTCGAGCTGCGTAGTTGGTTGTTCCTGAGTTTACAATCCACAAAGGATAGAAATCAGTGAGCATCTTTAAACCACATAAAGAAGGAAGAGATAATTTCCACTCGTCGCACTTAATAGTGAAATGACCAAGTCTACTACTAATATAGCACTACACCTTGGTCGAATCTAACTCCTTCTCGCTACGCATCATTATTATCGGTTTTCTCGGATGTTTTCTTTTTACCTGAATCTCGAGTCCCACAGAAGTCCTTGCTCAACTCCATTGCATAAGCATGACCCGAGTATGGCCTACTCGTCTCTAGATGCTCATACTCGAGCTTACTATGCCTATTTACATTAATGAAAATACAAATACTTTCGTCATATATGAAATAGACTTTCATGATTTCTCATGAATCAGGTGAAGAACTAGATCAAATCCAACACTAGAAAACATATCCGAAATGGGCTCGGCTACCCTATCCTTACAAGTTATTAAACTCATAAGATAGTATCCTCATCTTAGGATCTATAAGAGCACCACAATACTCTTTATAGGGTGAGCCAAACCGATAAAGCCGTAGGATATTGCTCATAGACTAAGATCACATCGTCGTGCATACTACTCAGGAGGATTGCCCTAACTCGGCTATCATACCTCTTTCATGCACGTAATGTCTCCTAATCCCGTCTGTCTGAGGTGTGGTACCCTCCCCGGAGTCCACCATCTCTTACCTTAGAATTTTAATTAGATTTTGCTTCTCGAGAATAAATTGAATCTACCGGTGAAAAATCACATAATTATCACCATTCAATTTTATCCCCCTTGCAAAGATCTAATACGATAATTTTAGAAGCAGTCAATGAGATAGTCGTGACTTATGATACTTATTCTCATATTTTGTGCATCCTACGAATCAGCAAGACCTAAATAATTCGAATACATTAATTAACAAACACCATACACCACAATCCGGGATAGTATCTCACCATTTGGATTAGGATTCGATTCACAAAAAACCCACAAAAGTCACTTTTATGAATGTGGAACCCACAAAAAATTTGAAAAATTTCAATTTCGGACAACCTGACTCGCCGTCAGTCGTCCCATGCGCCGCCACGCACCGACGGCACATCCCCATGCGCCTGACGCGTAGGCACGCGAGTCACGCGCCTTCACGCGCGGACCCGTATTCGCGGGTCAATTCCAAACCCGGTAGCGGGTTGGAACCCGAACCCGGTCCGGATCTATGGGTCGCGGGTCGGGGACACGTGTCCGGGTCGTAATCGACCCGGACGACCTGACCAGTTCACGCGGCTCTCTTGCGTGTGAACGTCACGCCCCGAATGCCTTGCGCTGCATGCGCTTGCCTCGCGCGTGTATCCCACGCGCCTGTGGGTTGGACCTCTTCGTCTTTATCCGAATTTTCCTGTAAATGGGTCTTTTGACCCGGTTGCCGGAAAACCCCATTTCCGGCACCATTTTAACCTATTTTTTTATGGAATCTCTAATTCTATTTATTCCAAATATTCTTGACTCGATTTTTAGAATAATTGTGCCCTAAAATCGACGTATTTTGGATCCAAAAATCCGACCATCCGCGGTCAATTTTGAATCCCCATTTTCCGGCCACAAATATTTACAATATATATATCAAATTAAAGAGCATGAAACGTAGAACACAGATCTATAAATTCCATGCATTAATTTGCCCTAAAACTCGACAAATCTGGGGTTGAATGAGTCGGTCACTATTCACGGTCGAAACTTTCAACCGGAATTTTCTTCGCCTAAACATGCTCAGAAAATTACGAAAAAATTATTTTCGTGTTCTAGGGATCATGGGTAACGCAGTGGTGTTCTCGGATTCACGAAACTCATTCATGATCTGAACCCCAAATTTTAAACCCTAAATTTTTTTATACCCAAAATTAAAATTTTGAAAATTAATTTTAATAATCCAACAAAACTCTGATACCAATGTTGGATTATTTTACTCAATTCACATGCAACGGAAGCATTCGAACAATTTTTGAAAAAATAAAATAGATCGGGTATAGGATTACATACCTCGAATGTAGAACCCCAATATGGATCCAATCGTATGTCCCTCGAACAGATCTCGTAGTCGGGATGGTGATCACAAATCGAACCACCACCGCAATACAATGACGCCTCAACCCTCAGTCTGGCGATCATCGTGACGGAAAAAAATTCCCTACGTGGAATTTTTCTCAAGCCCTCATATTATTCTCTCTTTAAAGAATAATCTTTTTCTCTTACTCCCTTGAGAATTCTCTCATGGCAACCATGTGACTCTCTTGGAGTAAGATTAGAGAGAGAGAGAAGTCTTCCATTATTGTGATACGTTCAAGATGGAGAGCATTAAGGGAGAATCAATTATGGTAGTTATGGGTTAGTGGGAGTTATCCCACTAACCCCTCACACTTACCAAAATGCCCCTTGAGGGCACATCAAACTAATAGCAAAAGAGCTGAAGATTCTCTACTCAAACAATTGTGCATGCAGAAAATCTGAAAAGAAATTATAAACTGTTTGTGAATGGTGTCATGTATAATCTATAATTCAGACTTATGTTGCACCAACATTTCTAAAGGCGACTTTCTTTATATTGTTGCCTATGTTCAACATAGACACACCGATTCAGCGTTTGGTGAATTATAATAAAATTTTTATAGCTTTTCCATGTTAAGTTTGTGTTACGCTGTGTTATATCATGTCATGTTTACCAGTTAGTTATATCTCAACTAATATTGCCCCCCTACCTCTTAAAGGTTTCGAGTTCAAATCTTAAAAAAATATATATATTATGTCAAGTCATGTTGTGGAACAAATTCCAGTTTGACAGAGAAAACCCACTTCATTAGCAACTTGGAATCCTAACTACGTCCCCTCTCCCCCCCCAAAAAAAAAAAACCCACAAATTATGGTAATTAACAATAATAGCTAACTGTACCATGCCCGCCTTGTGTCCACAGCAAAAGATGAATAAAGTGAATTATAGAACAAAGCCATGCTCCAAACTCTTGTGAAACAAAATCACGCCCCCATTTAATTCAATAAGTAAAAAAAGTTCTACATTCAAAATGATAATTTAGGATTTGGTTGATTTCAACTTGGATAATAAAGAATACTTATAGTGACTCCAAAAAGGGCAATGATTTTTTTTTTAATAAACCACCAATATTCGATAAACACGTTAAATCTGATTAAATTTGGTTTGAATCGAATTAAATTTTTAAAAAACAAAACTCTCAAGACATCTGTTTTTTTATCTCACTTTTAGGTCTTTTCACTAATTAAAACAAAAACATATTAAAACTGAAAAAAAAAAAAAAAAAAAAAAAACATTCAATCTAGCCCCAACTAATCTAATAAGATGCCCATTTTTTATGGTCTCTAAAGCTGCAATTTAAACCAATTTACTCATTAAACTTTGTATCTAAGTCAATACTCATTTTATTTAATTATTTTAATATCACAATGACATTGAAAATTTTACATTTTATTCTTGTAAATATAGAATTTTTAAATTAAATTGTAAATGATTAAAACAAATAGCTTCCCTAAGCACTAATACTAATGGAAAATCAAAAGTTTTTTTGGATGATTTATGTGATTTTGCACGTTCAAAAACAAAATATCAAATAAATTCCTGTATATATTAGTTTTTTTAATGCAATTTAAAAATATTTATCTGGTGATGCAATTAATTTTGAGATTTCACATGTTATAACACAAAATTGAAATCAAATAAATTTATTCATATATTATAATTATATATTTTTTAATGTAATATCAACTATTAAGATTTTAACACCTGTATTTTGGTGAAATGAAGGAAGATTGTAGGAACAATTCCCAAAATGGTGTATTTTTAGGGATTAATTCATAAAATGCTGTGGTTTTGTGAGGAGTTCCAAAAATAGGGTTTTCGTCAATCAGAATCGCGCTTTCATATATATATATTTTTTCGCAATACAGAGGAGGAGGAAAAAAAATATTGAATCAGGAAGCGAAATCCTGAATCTTGCTTTCAGAAAGTGAGAACTGAAGTGTCGCGTTATGAAAGCGAGGCTCCGGATCGCGATTTCAGTAGGCGAGACTCCAGATCTCGCCATTTGAAAGCGAGACTTCAAACATCATTTTCAACCTTTTTTTTTTCATATTATTTAAATTTTGTTAATATTATTATGAAAATAATATTATGAAATGAAAAGAATATTATGAAAAGAATATTAAATTTTAATATTATTATTAAAATTGTTGATAAATTTAAAATTTTAAAAGAATATTACGAAAATAATGAGAAATTGTTGTTAATATTATTATTAAAATTGTTGTTAATGAGAAATTACATTGTTTATTGTTTGAAATGACATAATGAGAAAAATAGAATTACAATGTTTGAAATGAAAAGAATTAAGAATTGTTGTTATTGTTTTTTTTTTATTATTATTAATTATGAATATTATTAAAATATTTTGAAAAAATTTTAAAACAAAAAACGTAATATTTTTATTAAAATGATTCAAGGAGAAATAGTCGATGATGTACGAGTAATTCTTTTGCACCGTCTTATAAATTAATTGCTGTAAGGTTATTGGTTTCACAAATTACTTTGTTGGAAAAAAAATTCCCCAGATGGGATTGTTTTTTTGAATCGCAAAAAAGAGGTGTCAATATTGAGAATCTCGATTTTACTTTTTATTTCCTTTTCGGTCAAAATTTTGAAAAAAAAATAAAGCCGAGAATGCATATCTCGCCCTCTGGAAGAGAGATTGCGTATCTTGTTTTCTGGGAATCGAGATGCCCAATCAGTACCAATACATATCGCTTGATACATAAATTTGTAATATTATTGGTTAAATTTGAAAAAAATCATTTAAAATAAATTGAAAATATAAATTCTAAGTTGAAAAAAGAAAACAAACAATCAATTAAGATGAATTGAATATCTCAGTTCTTTAAAATAAATATTATTGGTTAAACGTCCTATATCTTTTTACAATTGTAATGTATAAAATTTTGAGTTTATTTTGCTCTTTGTATAATATGCGAATTTTGTAGAAAATTTAAGAGTATTGTAAATCCGGTAGTTGGTAGATGAAATGATCCGGATATAAATTAATCAAAAACTCTTATAACTATGGAGAAAAATAGAAGCTCAAAAACCACTGTCGCAAATGGAAAGAATAAAGATTTGTAATTATGTTTTGAATAGCGAATTTTGACCGGTCATGACAAACTCATATTATTTGTATCAAATGTAATAAAGAAGGGGGGTTGAATTGGTTGTAAAAAATTAAGCTTTTCAATATTATGAATGGTAGCTAGATCTAGTTTAACCCTATGGTGAATTTAAGTAATATGTATAAAAAAAAAGTAAAAGAGGGAAGGAAGAGACAAATCTAATTTATAGTGATTCGATTTTGTGTCTACATCCACTCTTCCAGTCAAGCAAGCCGGGGTTTGCCAAGCAAGCCGGAGTCTAGTTAATAGCTAGTTTCCACTGTTATCCACACAACAATGTATAATCCACTTGTTGACTTTTGATCTTCATACTATGAAGATTGTTTTGTCAAACAATGTAAGACAATACACACACAATACATTCTCAGAGATCAACTTTCTCAAGTCATACAACTCAAAGAAATGAAGTACAGAATGTAGAAATAAAAGATGGCAATATGAAGCTATTTTTTGCTTCAGAAATACATATTTTTTCTCTATTTCATAGTGTTGTATCTTCTTTAAGATGTGTGAATTTTAAGCACATATTGCACTTAGAACCTGCTAAATAGTTGCTCTATATGAGAAGAATGAATCTATGAATGCAAGAAGAAAATATAATACCCAAAGTTATAAACATTAGCTCCTGCAATTTCCTGCAAAATAGGCTGAGAATTTTCCTGAAAATGAGATAATTATATATTGAAAGGAGATGTTTACCTGCGGTACAAAGTTTATATATGAAATTTAAAGATCCATCAATTATCCTCAGTAAAGTCATTGATTATAAGTACGTGGTAGCACTTCAAAAACAATCGAGAATAGCCCTTAGCAGTACTCTAGAATTTTTGATTAGCAATTAGCTGAATTTATCATTTTCTTTATCAACCAACATCTTAAGATAATTGTGACACGAACCATCATACTTGCTTTCCAACTATAGTAGTTTAAGGTAGAATAATTAAATTCAAAAGTTCTTAACCTATGGTGAAGATATTGAATGACAAATATCATATGAAATCAAATTTCAACAATCATTTCTGCTATAGAAAATGAGTAACCAACGAACGTATAGTTGACTTTTCACCAAGGTCTCCACGAGATATATGTCATGTAACTACTTTATATTTAAGTCCCATACACCTTCTTTAAAACACAAGTTTCGATTTAAAAAATATCTCAACACATAAGATGTTATGGCTGTTGAAACATGGCCAAATGATCAAACTTCGAAACTTAGAAAAATTTCTAAGTATTGGAATATTTTGAAATGCAAAATGCCCTCTCATTATGAAGTCTTTGAAGAATATGTAGACTTAATTATAGGCTAAGTGTAGTTCCGAGACTATACTTACTTTGCTGGCTAGGACTTCCATGACTGGTTGTATGACTTTGGAGATCATACTTCGTCGAAAAATTATTCTTTAGAAAGCAGACTACTATAATTAAATTATAACTATATATATTAATACATATTGCTATATATCACTATATATTGTTATATATTACTATATATTACAACATACTACTATATATTAATATATATTACTATATATTGTATATTACAATATATCATTATATATCACTATTTATTACTATATACTACTATATATGAATATATATTACTATATATTACTAATATAACTAGTATTATATACTAATATATTATATTATAACAAGTATTATTATGTATTAGTATTATATTACATACTATTATAATTAATATTATATACAATATAGTATTATATTTTATATTATTGTATTATATATTATTATATATTATATACTATTATTATTAATTATTATTATATATTATATTAGTATATATATTGTATTATTACTATATTATTACAAATTACATCATAATTTATTAATTACTTATTAAATTATAATATATTTTTAATTATTTGAAAGAAAATGAAATAGAAAAAAAATTTGAAATGTCGATTGGTACACAGAGATCTGGCGCCTGCACGCACGTTCATGGGGCGCTTCGCCGCTTCCAACGGCGCCGCTCAAAAGGGCCTAGCGCCCTTAGCGTGGTACTGCATGCACTATATATATATTTTATTATATATATTATAATACTATATATACAATTAATATATAATTCTAAAATATATATATTATTATATTATATATTGTTGTATTATATATTAATATAATATTTAAAATAGACAAGATTATCAATTTATGTAGTTTGTATGAAAAAAATCTAATTCCAAAATTAATTATCATTATTATTTTATTTTATACAAATTCCAAAAAATAACTTACAATAATAATTTTAATTAATAATTTTTTGACACAAAAATTGGCGTCAAAAATATATTTTACTTCTTTAATTTTAATTTATATGCCACTAATTTTTGGGCGCCAAGAATAGCAGGTAAAAATAAAACTGCGGGAGATAATTTTTAAAAATGACGGGTTTTGAAATTAATAGTGAAAATAAGGGGGTCAAAATCACTTAAAGCCATCAAAACTCTCACATTCGCTCAAAAGCTCACTTAAAGCTATCAAAACTATCAGGATATACCTATCCCGACTGGTGTATACCTAACTGATGGTTCATCCATTGGAGAAAGTGTTAGTGACAGTTTTAGTGTATTTTACTAACACATTTTGACAAGTCTGAATATTGTGTTAATTTTGTAGTGTTACCTACTTTGGACACCGGACCACTAAGAGCAATGAGGGGCAAACGTGTTGGTTAGAATGGTGTTCGCCAGTTAAACAATGAGCAAACAATCGCTCACAATTGAATGTCCACGTTGTCTTGAAGCTTGTTCGCTTGAATAACTTGAGTAGAAGCATGTTATGCAATTTATCACCGTGTAATTTAAATGTAGAAGGAAAAAAATTAATGTATCAACAATAAGAAGGAGTACTTCTGTGATTTATTTCGGGGTTGAAACTAGAAGTGGATCAGAAAAATATAGGTCTCATCAAAACTATCAATCGCATTGACGAAAAAAAGTATCATAGAAAGAAAAGAGTCTTAATAAGCGTATCCATGAGCAGTGGCTCTAATCCACTTCAAATAGTTATATCAGAGTTACTGTTAGAGTATTTCTTGATATGCAAAGTAGGTTTAGTAATAATAATGTACCCACTTGTGAAATTGGGGCACATATTGGAAGATATGTCTTTGTCGCATGTACTTATAATCATATGAATCAAGAACCTGGATGCACTTATAGTTATAATCATATGTAAACTCATGCGAAGGAGGAATGTTCACAATACCAAACAGTATTACGTGTGGTATTCTCTTCTCTTCAAAATCGCACACAACAGTATGAGCATGAAGATCAGGAGAAAAATTCAATCACGGTAAGCGTAAATGGGGTATGAATGAGAGTGGAGTTGACAACACAGTGTAAAAATTGAACTTATCATACCACTTGAAGAAATTGCATTCGTTATGGAGTTAATATATCAAAAATCGACAAATCAAAACTAATCAGTAATGTAATTGGGGGATGATAAGAGAGGAAATGACATCATAGTGATGAAATTTAACTCCTTACAACAGTTGAACAAATTACATTGCTTAAGAAAGATAGTTATAAGAAGTGCATTAGTGAGAAGAAATAATATTTGAAAAATAAAATTCTTTCATACACACCTTTATAATGTTGATAACGTATTTTTTACCTCTGACTATCAATCACAGTCTCGATATCTCACTGTCCACGAGAGTGAGAGTGAGAGACCGAGAGTGATGGAGAGAGATAGAGACAAAGTGATCAACTTTATGAATAGGTGAATGAACGAATTTTATTTTGTAAGACATTCTTTCATTCTCACTTATGCGCTTTATATACATGTTTTTATAAGTAATGTAATTTGTTCAACTGTTGCGATTAATAAAATTTCATCACATTGATGTCAATTCCTCTCTTATCATACCCTCACTATATTGTTCACTGGTTGAGATTTATCGATTGTTAATATATTTATTCCATAACAAATGCAATTTGTCCAAATAGTGTGATGAGTTCAATTTTTACGCTATGATGTGAACTCCTCCCACATCATACCCGAATTGCGCTTGTTGTGCCTGAATTTTTCTCCTGATCTTTATGTTGATACTGTTGTGTATGATTTTAATGATAAGAGAATAATGCACATGATGTTGTTTGCTATTACGGACTACCCTCCTTTGCATGAGTTTACATATGATTATAACTATAACCTCGTTTAGGTTCTGGATTCATATAATTATAAGTACACGCGACAAAGACATGTCCTTCAATATGAACCCCAATTTCACAAATGGGCACATCATTACCACTAAACCTACTTTGCAGGTCAAGAAATGCTCTAACAGCAAGTTCGATATAACTATTTGAGGACGTCCGGCATTTCTATGACACTTTTTTCTTTAAGATTTTTTGGATATACTCATTAAGACTTTTTTCCTTCTATGACACTTTTTTTGGTCAATACGATTGACATTCTGATGAGACCCATGTTATTTTGATCCACTTCTAGTTTCAACCTCGAAATGAATCACGGAAGTACTCCTTCTTATTGTTGATACATTATTTTTTTCCCTCTTACATTTAAATTATACAGTGATAAATTGCTAAACATGCTTATAATCGAGTTTTTCAACCAAACAAACTTCAAAATAGCATGGCCATTCAAATGTGCGTGATATTTTGCTCAATGATGGATGCGAAAACCATTCAAGAGTACTGCTCATTGTATATCATGACAACAAAATAGAAATATGATGTTGGAATTCGACTTATAAGAGTATCACTAATTATTCTTATATATTACATACCAATTTTTTCCCCTAAAACTTTGTTTAAGTACCACAAGGAGGACGTTCGGCATTTCTACATGGCTGACATCTAATTGGAACATGACTGGGCTTAGGGGAGGCTGAACTACATTGTGGGATGGACCCTCATCATTACTGATGAATAAATCACCTGCCTCCATGACATTCTGTGAATATCTATGACGCCATCGTTAATAAAAACTACAACGTGGTGGCCCAGTCGACAGAACATCATGAGTACCCACTGAAACTGGAGTAAATGTAGGAGTAAGAAAGGAATATGACGATGATATCGGTATCTCAAATGTGTCCTCATAGTCCCCAGCATTAGCAGGTGCTGAGGTTATAGCCTCCTCATACCGACCCGCATGACCAGATGTGGACGGGACATCTGGCGAAGGCTCATGACTCTCCGTCTGTGTTGATGTATGAGAATAATAACTTTCAAGTGGACAACTACCGAACTTCTATATAGAATCCGTTGTCAAATCTCTAATGTAGCGAACCCTGTAATCGCACCCCTTGACAGCAACAATATCAAAGGATAGAAGGTGGATATGACCGAGCCTTTGACACTAGAAACAATATGAATGTAAGAAAAATATCATGAAAATGACACTAAATGAATGTTGAAATTGATATAAAAAGTGTTGTCACTTACGAGAGACTCTATGTGTGTTCCCATCAGGAGATAACCCTGACGAGGGCGATGCTCAAGATTGGAAATATACAAACGTGTGATACAATGATACCATGTCATGTAGTCCGGTGTCGTGGTCGAGTGACCATACCACTCGTACCCCTGAACGACAAGATATCATCGATTTCTCCACAAGTCCAAATACAGAGCATGTGCTGTCCTCCAATCTACGCCGGTCAATTCTATGGAGATCCACACGAGTATCCACAGGTAAAGGAATACCCTATTGCAAACCGAATTGCCTCATTACCCTTTCAGGGTAATGAAACTCAATAACCTCAAAACATATTAACGGTACGGAGACACGCCATATATCAGATCCAGCGAGACAATAAGAAGGCAATGACTCAAAATCAGCATCTGAATATGGCATCCATACAAACTGAAAAAAAAAAGTAATATAATGTAAAAGATAAATTTGTAACGACCAAACAATTATGCTTACATCAGTCTCCCTCATATGATCAAGTTGATCACGATACGTGCGAAGAACATGTCACCCAGTGTTAACAAAACTACGAGGAACATTCCAACTATGTAAGAAAAAAAGAACAAAATTAAGTAAGATGATACTAGAAACTGAGTGACAGCGTGACGAACATCAAACGATAAGCGTAGTGAATATAACATATTGAGATCCTCGATGCCCATTCTGCAGATTCAAATCAGTGGGGACCGGATCAACAGCATGACATCGAATCGGAGTAAACATAGGTATTCTCTCCCATGCCTAAAGCTGTTAAGAACAAACATTGAACATATGTAAACATACGTACTCAAATTTATTGTACTATTATTAATAACAGGACCTGCATAAGTAATAGTGGTCCAGAAATCTGCGTTACTTCATTGACAGAGGCTCTACACATAGCTCTATATAATGTAGCTAATACAGCACTTCCTCAACTATAGCTTCCAGCACAGTCAAGATCTCGAAGTAGCTCCAAATACATGAGTTTAACATTTGATCCAGACTTATCCCCCAACAATGAATCTAGGAGTTGTATAAGGTGACCTCGCGTATGAAAGTCAACCCAGATCGCATCTGAATCTTTAGTCAATGGATGTGAGTTCAGAAACCTCGTGATAGCATTTAATTTCAGTCGATCCCTATCAAAATCATTTGGAGTAGGGATAAAGCACAAGAGACTATGACAAATATCCTGCCATGCAACAATTAAAAGTGTCAAGTCTATCCTAGTAACTGGTTCTCCATCAACAGGCAAACCGAATATAATAGATATATCCTAAAGAGTGATGGTAGCCTCTCCAACAGGTAGATAGAGTGTATGGGTCTCCTGTCTCCATCTCTTAACCAACGCTGTTATGAGTGCGTGGTCGTACATAATATGCCCACATCTATAAATATCGTAAAAACCAACCCGTAATAAAATTTCTTGAACCCTTACATCTAGTGGTCGAGCACTCCAAAATCCATGATCCGAGGGTTGGATCATCAAAGGGGTGTCAGAACTAGTGTTCCAAATACTCTCACTTCAGTGCGATGATTGCAAAGTCAATATGGTACGTTCACGGGGGCTGGGGATGAAGTCTGGTATATGATAAGCCATGTCGCATATGAAAATCTGTTACATTAAAAAGATCATGAATTACATTGACTTATGAAGATGATTGAATAGCACAAGAGATAAGATACACAATAGTTTATAAGATACAATATAGGAAATAGAAATGAAACATAATATCATCCTATATGTCATGTCGCGCCCTCTCTTCCAAATGAGTCATGTTTGGGCAATGATTACGATTATGACCATATTCACCACACACCTTGCAATGCTGTGATCTATGTTTGTCCATTTTATTATGAATCCGCGTGCTACGTGATCTCCCTGGTTGATGATTTAAACGTGAAACATTTTCATAGATCTGTAGCATGACTTCACATGTGTGCAATCTATTTACAAGTGTCAAGAACTGAAGTCCCATATCTTCACATACTCTCCACATGTGTGAGCATGGAAGCTTGCATATCGTATACTTCCCACAAGTACAAGACGGACCGTCCATACGCACTGTGTGCTCATTTCCACCCCTGCCACCGTGAATACCTATGGTGATCTCGTATATCCTAGTTCCTTTGTTAAAAGCTGTAAAGTGGTGATATCTACCTTTATGCTCAATTCTTAATAATCTATCTATCACCACCGCAGACCATGTCTTCCTATCTCGTATATAGTTTGCAGCTTCATTTCGATTATTATTAAAAAATTTCACAATGCGGTATAATATTGCCTTCACACATGCTGTGATAGGTAGCTTTCTTGCTCCTTTTAGAACTCCGTTAAATGATTCGGATCTATTCGTCGTCATATTACCCCAACGTTGTCCCCCGTCATAACACGTCTACTTTTCAAGAGGGATTTGCATCAACCATCTATATGCTGGGTCACTGAGTTCTCTGATTTCATTCATTATCGCATTGAACTTTCTAATTTGTCCTTGCTCAGCTGCCTTATGCATCTTGAAGTGCTTGCTAAAATTGGCTTCAACATGCCATAAACACAATCGGTGATGCACAAATGGTGGTTACAAGTGTGATTCATCTCAATAGATCACATGATACCAATAGCCCGATCAGAGATCAATAGACTCCCAAACGATCACCAATAATATGCAACCTAAGGTTATCCAAAAACCATGACCAATTCACGACACTTTCTTCATCAACAATGGCAAAGCACAAAGGTACTTTGTGATTTGCTCCGTCGGTACCAACAGCAATCAGAATTTTTTCTCTATACCTTCTGTATTGAAACATACCATCAATGCTAATCACAGGTTTGCAATGTTGAAAAGCATCAAAACATGATTTGAATGCCCAAAAAACTGATTGAAACACTCTCTCAAATGAACCAGGATGTTCAATTACCTTCCAATCAACAACAGTCCTAGGATTGTTTCTCTGCAAGGCTAACATAAATTGGGGTAACAACGTATATGATATTTTTCAATTTCCATAAACCCTCTCTACAGACTTTCGACACCCCATCCATGCCTTCTTGTATGATATATTTACCCCATAACATCGCATATCCTCGACAACATCACAAACTTTATAATCCACATTCTCCTTTATATGGCCTCGTATCAAATGGCCAACTATCTTAGAGTCTAAATTTGGGTGATCCCCTACAACCGTCGAAGGGAAGCAAGTGTGTTTGAGTTCAACCTTGTAATTTTCCAAAAACCATGACTTTTTTTCTGTTTGGCTCGAACACGCCACAAGCAATTTTGCTCATCAAACAATGAACACCACACATACCAAATGCTTGACTTACTCTCATGCACCTTGAAAAACCTATGCTCTCGCATAGAGCAACACTTAACAGCATGCTAAACCCCCTCTTTTGATTTAAATACCATGCCGACTTGCAACTCAGATGTGTGATCATTCTCCCAAATTGGATGATTATAGTCATCGTAATCATCCACCATCATATTTCCTTTCCCCAAATTAGATAAAAATGGAATTTCATTTTCTTCCTCACCTATCTCATTCACTTCATCAACATCTATTTCTTCATTATTAATGTCATCTTCTGAATCATTATCTGCAGCATCAACGAATGCTTCAATAGGATCGGCATCCCTATTACTCTCTTCATGGGGTCTGCTACTACTTCGCTCCCCATACTCAAGGGATCACCTGCTACTTGCCTCTCCATACTGAGGGAGTCGGCTACTATTGGGCTCTCCGTGCTCATTGCCTCTATTGGGCATGATATTATATTGTCTGGTTGTCAAGCCACAATCACCTGACAGAAATACCCCATACTGGAGCTACTCATCTCCGATCTACATTCTTAAACCCTCACTCATCAACTGTGTGTATGACCCCACATTACTATCACCACGGACATTCTAGCTTGGGCTCAAAAAAGTTTTGTCTATCAAATGAGGCACATCGAAAGTCTAATTCATTCTCAACGGGCCAACTTGAGCAACCCAGATCTGATTGTCTGACACTTGTATTCACAATACGCTCCACCTCTATGAATAATTCAATGGATGACAATTGAGGAAAAAATTTAGGGAGAGACAACACGTCCGGTAAAAAATCATCGTCCTCTAGTGGTATAGTTGTGTAACTCACCGATTGACCATAATTCCAAAGTGGATACCTACACAATACTTTCAACTTGAATTGCCTAGCATCAATATCAGTTTTGTGATACAAAACTTTTAATAATTGATTCCATCGAATCGTACTTTCAACACCAATACCGCCTTTTAAGGATATACTATACCCATACTAATCTACACCACATACAATTTCACCTCCCCAATACAGTACCAGTCTAACATGATTCTGATTCATCTTTCTTCTCCTAAAACCACAACAATAACATAAACAAATATAAATAACTTAAAAAACTAACTTTTATCTATTTCTAACATTTATATGATATTAATAGTATACATTTTTTTAAATCTAAAATTTATATTTTAGGATATTTTATTTTTATAACTATGAATCATCCAAGACTTTATTTTTCCAAATACAAACTCACCTAATTATTTCCTCTAATATTAACTTACATAAGAATTTAGAAATTTTTATATACTAAAATGATTTTTGAATATATATTTTTATTTTAATTGAACAACATTACAATAAAATATGTTAGTGATTTAATTTAACAACATTAACAATATTTTATATGAGCAAAAAATATATATATTATATCTAATTGTACCATTATTCTAATTTCATTTTTTTCAAAATATATATATTATATTTTTTATATTTAACAACGTGTTGTTATGATTTAATACTACAACAATATATGTTAAAAAAATTTATATATTATTATTCTCATTTAACAATATCTAAAATATATGTTAGTAATTTAATTTAATAACATAATTTCATTTAAAAATACCAAAAAATTAAATGATTTAACAAAATTAACAATTCTTTATATTTATTAAAATTTATTTGTTAACAAAATAAATCTTTTTTTAATATTTATTCATTTAATTTCATAACACAAAAAATATGGTAATAATTTTGTTCATTAATTTAATTTTTCTAATATTAGTATTTTCATTTTTTTAAAAAATAAATGTTATGACTTTTTAATTTAACAAGTTTTTGGTATATTTTCATTTAATTTTAACACTACAAAATTTATTATATTATTTCTTTTATTTAACAATATTGAATAATATATGTTAATATTTTCATTTAACAACATTTATACATATGTGTATATTTATGCTACTAATTTAATTTAAGAACAAAAAAAAATTGATTTAACAATATTCCAAAAAATTTTCAATTAAGTAATTTAATTTAACAACATTAATAATATTTTACATTAACAATATATATACACATTATATCTAATTGTACCATTATTCTAATATTAATAATTTCATTTTTATTTAATATAAGAATATAAAAAATATGATTTAACAGTATTCTAAAAAAATTTGAATTAAAACTTTATTATATTTATAATAATGAGCTCTTAACATTAATTAATTTAATTTAACAACATAACAAAAAATATATTAATACTTTAATTTAATCACATAAAATAATATGTTATTAATTTTATTCATTTTAACAATATTAACAAATATAAGTTCTTTTTTTAATTTAAGATCATTACAATATAAATTACTTAAAAAGATTAAAAAAATTAATATTTCAACAAATATTTATCTTATATCTAAACATTAAATTTTTACATCTAAAACTAAATATTATTTATTTGTATCTAATATTACATTAAACATTAAAATAATTCAAAAATAATTTTATTCATTTTAACAACATTAACAAATATAAGTTTCTTTTTTAAAAATTTAAGATCATTACAGATATAAATTACTTAAAAACATTAAAAATTTTAATATTTAAACAAATATATATCTTATATCTAAACATTAAATATTTACACCTAAAAGTAAATATTAATTATTTGTATCAAATATTACATTAAATATTAAAATAATTTTATTCATTTTAACAACATTAACAAATTAAAAAATTTAATATTTAAACAAAAATATATTTTATATCTAAATATTAAATATTTACAAGTAAAACTAAATATTCATTATTTGTATCTAAAATTACATTAAACATTAAAATAATTCAACAATATTAACTAATATCACATTACATATTAAAATAATTTGACCATAGGTACTAAAACATAGTGAAATCTAAT
Source organism: Dillenia turbinata (assembly GCA_037126225.1). Taxonomy (NCBI): domain Eukaryota; kingdom Viridiplantae; phylum Streptophyta; class Magnoliopsida; order Dilleniales; family Dilleniaceae; genus Dillenia; species Dillenia turbinata. The sequence continues at coordinate 12,592,777 of JBAMMX010000010.1, read as the reverse complement.
ATTTCGACATGCAAATGCAAATGATAAACCTAAATATTTTAAAAAAATTAAACCTAAATACTTAAAAAAAAATTGTACACTAAATAAATGATTCACAAATAAATGATTCAGAAATTAAAAAAAAGGTATTAAATAATTGATTTAGAAATTAAAAAAAGAAAAAACAGCAAGGGAAAAATAAAATATGAACCAAAACAAAATAAACATCACAAAAAAAATAACTAAAAAAAAAAATGCAGTCATCTTCTGCAAATGGCCGAGAAGAAGCAGGGAACTCACCTTCAGCCGCCACCACACACCCACAGCTGCAAGGTCCCTCTAGATCTGCTATCGCCGGAGAAGATCAAACCCCCATCCACCGCCGTTGCAATCACGACCGTCAGAACAGAAAACCAGAGGAGAGGAAGAGTGAGACTGAGAGTCAGAAACTTACTGATTCAAGCCATTCGACGACTGGAGAAGATGGAATCCTTGCTGAACGCCGTCGCCCGAGCCTGCATTCATTGACACAGCGAGGAGAGTAAGAGATAGACCAAGAGTGAGCGATCGAGAGAAGCTGCTCCAGCTGCGAGGAGAGTGAGAGATGTGAGGAGAGTGAGAAAAGAGTGAGACTGCGCGATCGACAATGGCGACTGAAGGTGTAGATAAAGGGTGCTTCGGATTCACGGGTTTTTCACCCGTGACTGACAAAGGCTAAGGAAACAAAGCAGAGGACTGAGTGCAAAAGGTTGAGGAAGAAAGTAGAGAATTTTTGTAGAGTCACGGGTTATTATAAAGCACAGTTTTGAGTAGCGTTTTTAGGAAGCGTTATTCGCAATCGTGCTTTTTGAAAACGCGATTGCTAATCGCACCTTTCAAATTCTTGATAGGCAATCGTGCTTTCAATATTTATTTATTTTTTTTTTTTGTTGAAAGCACGATTCTAAATCATAAAAACACTACTTTTGAAATTCTTCTTTAAACAATATCATTTTGATAAATTATTTTATAAAATATATCATTTTGGAAATTATTATGTATTTTATTTTATTTTGTTATGATTGATTATAAGACTTTCCATGTTGGAGGGTAGGTAGAAATTTGGGAAACAGGCAATTGGACAACTGGCAGGTCATCATAGCTTGGCAGTGAAGTGTCAATGCTGTCTGCTCCACACTTCAGTCTCTGATAGGTTATTGTCTTCCTCATTGATTGCCACGCGACAGCTGTGTTCCCCAGTGGCACGTCACTAGTCAGAGTGACGTTTGTCTCTCTTCTTTGTATTTTTTGACACCCTTGAGGTTGAGGACGGAGACCCTTTACCCGCAGCATAAATGCAAGCATCGGAATTAGAAGGGGCACAAAAACATGAGGTGGGACCTTCTATGGTTACAATTAGGGCGCTTATATAAATCGAGCCAAATTTAAATCGTTCCTGAGTTATTTGATTAATGGGTTGATTTGACTTTTTAAATTAAATTTATTACACAAGCAAATCGTTTTTAAATAATAAAATTTTAAATTTAAAAAATCAATAAATATTTCGATAATATATATTAATACATATTATATATATTTATATATGATTAATTAAATAAAATAAAATATATTAATATATTATATAATAATCAAATTTTCAAGTCAACTTTGAATAGTTTCATTATACAATCGAATCGAATTTGAATCCTATTATTTACTATTAATCGAGTTTGAGTTTAATTTCAAATTCTAGTCGGGTTAAAAAAATCGAGTTTGAATTCGAGAACAAGAATATTTAAAATCTACTCGACTCGAATATATCCCTAATTACAAAACAATAAAATTTGGGTTGTCGGATGATTTTTGCGATTGTTGGCCGATAAGGACCGACACCCTTCAACTGCAGCTTAAAAAGGGATGACACCCTGGGGGTTGAGCTGAAGTATTCTTCTTTTTCTCTCTTATTAGTTTTATATTTGAGATTAAAATCACAAGAATTCGCTATATGAGTTGGTGTATGTGTATAGATACATTGCAAATAAGTGACATCCTTTGCCCAAAAACAAGGAGGCATATGTACAAAGAGGTGCTGCACGCTCAGTACCGAAGGAGAGGGATTTGTACAAAAGTACCCCAGCTAAACATTGGTGACTTGGAACTTTAATATTTAGTGTTTTCATTACTCAATTACTAAAATGTTTTGATGAATCTACTATAACTATGTACAAAATGTCTTCTGATGCTCATGTATCGAATTTTAGAGACCTATAATGATAATAAACATGAGACTGTGAATCAAGCAGGATTTGGGGCCTAGTTGACATGGAAAATTACGTAGGGGGTTGTGCAGTTAGCTGCTCGATAGATTCGATCTCGACAATTGTAAAATGAAAGTAAACGGGATTGATTTTATTCTCAGTCCCCATCATGCATAACATAGTTTAGGTTTATGCTCTTCTAGCATTGATGTGTGCACTGAGGAATCTGATGATGATGTTAAAAGTGCGTTGGGTATACTCTCCGGTGGGATTGACATTTCATTTATAGAAATTAAGGAGGAACTTGAGAGTTCCGTGGTTGTGGTCAATGATATTTTCTGTTAGAAGTGGGGCAGTTATGATGTCTCGATGAATTGTGGTTAATTGGATTTCCATACTTATACTTCATGTAGTGTAAATTGCGGTACATACATTGGGAAATTTATGCACGTTAGGGACTTGGGAGAAGAGCATCTTCTAGAGAAGGTACGTATCCAATAGCATGAGCTCTGTGGTAGATTCTGTCTGCAAGTTATGTATTATTTTATCATTTCCATTTAGGTGACTGGAGATTCGGATAGATTCAAGATGGCACTCGTTCGCATCAATTTGTGAGGAGAACCGGGCTACCATATCAATGAAGCTTAATGCCAGGGAACATTTCTACAAGATAAAGGATTTAAAGATCAACAAAAAAATAGAAGTAACCTAATGAAGTCCTGCACAACTGAACAAGCTTGTGTAAATCCTTGGAAATATGCTGTAGGAATCCTCTGCTGGTGTAAAAGACAATATGTAATGAGCCTTTGACGAGCTTGTGTAAATACTTGCAAATATGTTGTAGGAGCAGCTGATGTTTGGTTTGGTTGAATGAGCTGTGCATGATGTTTTATTTTTCATAAGTTTTCATAACAGGAGCAGCTGGTGTCTGCTTGGTCGGATTTCGTATGCATATTTTTTTATTTCACGTAAGTTTAAAACAGGAGCAGCTGGTTTCTCAATTGGTTGGAAGAGCTATGCATATTCTTTTCTTTTACAAGGTATTGTTCCTTTATATGTGCAAGGGTAGGTTCAAATAAAAGATAGCACTTAGAGCATATCCAGCATATAATGCTGCCTAAAAATGTAAAATCAAAACAATATCGACATTTCCAACTTTTGCCTTGTCTGCAAATGATCTTGTGCTCGGTATGGTTACTGCATATGAATGCAAGTCCAGATTAAAGACGGCACTTAGCAAAAACCATCACTTAGAAACTGCATATGAATGCAAGTCAAGACTAAAGACAACACTTAGTGAAAACCATCACGAGAACACAGAAACTGAGAAAACCATAAAAACATTTCCAACTTTCTTATCCATCATTCAAGAATTCCATACATCTCCGTATTTGATTGCATCATGGTGGATTTAAATATATATATATATATATGTCTATGTATATATATCTCTCGATTATGCCCTCAAGAAAATAAGTTAACTCAACGTTGCAATAAAATTAAATAAACAAAAAAGCACAATGTTGCACCAGGGGGAAAAAAAAAGTTGAACTTAAAAAAAAATTGAATGTGGTATTTAGGGGTAAAGTCCGACACCGATAAGTTCATGCCTCTTGACGGTAAAATCAATCGACCTATGGTAACTAAAACCCATTAATGGTATATATATCGAATTTTGATTTACCGCAACATGTTGTGAAAGTATCCACCAAATGGTAATCTGACCCTAATTGTGATAAAAAATGAAAATAACCCATGAGTGCAGAAAATAGGCCATTGGTCATAATGACCGCCTAACTGTGGTAAGATAGATCGAATTGTGGTAAAATGGGAGAATGAATCCCTACATGAGGAGAACACCAAAAAATAAAAAAATAAAAAAAATAAAAATAAAAATTCCTATAAGTGGGAATAGTCATCTACCGGTGGTAAATATCACCGATTTCTAGTAGATTTCCCTGATATGTGGTAAATACATGACCATATATGACAACTAAAGGCTGATAGTGGTATTTAATGGTAAACCCCGATAGTGGTAAGTTCATGCCCTTTGATGGTAAAACCGGCTGACCTATGATAATTAAACCTGAATAGTGGTAAATGACTTTGATTTAAGACAACAAGTGATAAAAGCATCCCCAAATGATAATCTGGCTTTAATTGTAATAAAGAGTGAAAATGACTTATAAATGATAAAAGAAGGCCATTGGTGATATCGATTGCCTGTGGTAACATAGACCTAATTGTGGTAAAATGTAAGAAAGGGCTCTTACATGGTAAAAGAAACACATAAGTCATAATAGTCGCCTACTAGTGGTAAATAGTTTCAATTTCTGATAGATTTGGAAAATACATACCTATCTATGGTTACTAAAGACACATAATGGTATTTCATGATCAAACCAGATAGTGGTAAATTCGTTTCCCTTCGTGGTAAACCCGAACTACCTATGGTAACTAAGCTCCAATAGTGATAAGTGTTGAATTTTGAAATAGAGAACACTCAAGAAAAAATAAAGTGAACTTCAGAATTTTATTGATGTTTGTGAGAGAAAATACATGGCAATTTAAAAGCTTTTGTTCATAGTTTGAGAGCTTCAAATGAGGCTCTATTTATAGAGCAAGACACACAAGGGAGAGGAGGAGAGTTCCCTCTCCAACGGCTAAAAAACTAGCCGTTGGAGCCCTTCCAATAGCTAGTTTAACTAGTTTAACTAGTTGTTGGAGGGCTTTCCCTCCCCCAACCTTCGGCCGGATGGCCCATTTTGAGCCTTGATTGGGTAGCTTAAATGCTGCCCTACTATGACATTTTGGCCGGGCCTATTGGGCCCTCTTATGGGTTGAGAATTAGGCCAGAATTCTGGCCCATTTGGGATCAGAATTTTGGCCCTACTTTGGTCCATTCCTTGAGTCCTATTGATCAGGCCCATGAGTCTTTGATGAATGATCTTGATTGTGATGATGAAGGGACTAATTTGTTGGTATATTAGATGGACCGATCGATGCTTCCTTTCAATACTCCCCCCTTAAGTTAGGCATGTAGATATTAATAGTGTCCAAGTTGCTTATTATTTCTTGAAGGTGAACCGCGGTTTCTTCTTTGGTGAAGATGTCCCTAAGTTGATGTCCTCCATTGATATGAGGTGTGATAATTAGTTTCTCCTCCACCTTTTGACGGATAAAGTGACAATTCACCTCTATGTGCTTTGTACACTTATGAAATATGGGATTTGAGGCAATGTATATTGCGTCGGTTGTTACAATGTAGCTTGACTGGTGTGGATACCTTGAACCCTAATTCTTCAACCAAAGCCTTCAACCAAACTATCTCACTTAAGATTGCCGTCATAGCCCTATATTTGGCTTCCGCACTGGATCTAGACACTACATGCTGTTTTTTTTATTTTCCATGCAACTAGGTTGCGTCTCCATGAACATACAATATCCGGTGGTTGATCTTCTATCGATGGAATCATCCGCCCAATCGACATCACAATAACCTACAACTTCTGAACTCCTATTATTCTTCATCCAAATGCCTAATCCAGGAGATCCTTTGATATAGTGTAGAATGCGCTCTGTTGCTCTCCAATGTCTTCTCTTTGGGGTATGCATGTGTTGACTTATTTGGTTTACGATAAAGGCTATGTCCAGTCTAGTAATGGTGAGGTAGATCAGCCTTCCTATAAGTTTTTGATATCTCTCTATATCCTCATATGCTTCATCATCATCAGCTAGGGAACCAAAGGTGGAAACAGGTTGCAAGCCGACTTTGCTCCAGTTTATCTATCTTCTGCAAAAGATCAAGAGTACATTTTTTTTTTGGAATAGAAATAGCACATTGTGATAATAGGTTAGTTCAATTCCTAGAAAATATTTTAATTTCTCTAAATCCTTAATCTCAAATCTAGATTTTAGGAAATCTCTAACTAAGTCTACTTGGTATGTGTCATTTCCAATGATAATTATATCATCTACATATACTAGTGCAATTGTGATTTTTTCGTTGTTTTTCTACACAAATAATGATGAATTACTATTGCATTTTATAAATCCATGACTAATGAGAATAAGACTTAGTTTTACATACCAAATTTTAGGAGATTGTTTTAACCCGTAGATTGCCTTGTGGAGCCTACATACATCTCCTTCTTGGTGTTGAAGCCCTGGAGGTATTTGCACATATACTTTCTCTTCTAGATCTCCTTAAAGGAAAACATTTGCAACATTCATTTGGAACAAGTTCGATTTATGATTCACGGCAAGAGATACGAGTACTCGAATAGAATTCATTTTGGCAACTAGTACAAAGGTCTCCTTGTAGTCAATCCCATAGGATTGAGTGAATTCTTTTGCCACTAGCCTTGCTTTGAACCGCTCAATGGAGCCATCACTCTTGTGTTTGATCTTGAACACCCATTTGCATCCTATGACCTTCTTTCCTTTTGGTAATGTGGTGATTTCTTAAGTGTCATTCTTAGTTATTGCATTTAACTCCTCTTCCATTGCCTTCTTCCATCTTGAATCTTTTGAGACTTTTTCAAAGGTTCTAGGCTCTAGTTCTTTATTTATACCACTCAAGAATACTTGGAGGGCCAAAGAGACATGTGAGGTAGTATAATAATCGGAAATATGATACGAAGTTACCTTAGAGTTATAGTAGACCCTTTGGTTGATCTATTCCGATGGTGGGAGTCTAAGCCTAGTTGATCTTCTAAGTTAAGGAGGAGGCTCATCTGATTCTTCTGAATCTTCTTTGGGGGTTTCTTCTTTATTTTCTTCTTTATCTCCCCTTGAATGGTTTGATGTATCATCCTCTGAAGGGGTGGATTCATTTTGGTTATTCAGAGAATTTCCTTTGCCCACTTGAGGATGGTTTGTATTTTCGGCTTCTACGGATTGAGGAGGTGTCACTAGGAATTCCCAAGTGTTAGGTGAAGCTTCTTTTCTTGGAATTTCATTTGTCTCTTCACCTACAAAATAAAACTCTTCTTCTAAAAATATCACATATTTAGATGTGTATGTTTTGTTAGTGGTGGTATCATAACATCTATACCCTTATTCAAAGAAGGCATACCCAAGAAACACATATTTCTCCCTTTATAATCTAGTTTATCCTTCATGTGAGATGGTATGTGAATATAACATGCACATTCAAATGTTCTAAGGTGGAAGATGTTGCGTTTCCTTCCTAATAAAACTTCTAAAGATGATGATCCCTTTAAAACTTCAGAGGACATGAGATTAATGACATGTATTGTGGTTTTGACCGCGTCACACTAGAATTTTTTGGATACATTTGCATGAAATACTATGGCTCTAGCAGTCTCCAGGATGTGCCTATTTTTGCTTTCGGTTATCCCATTTTGTTGGGGTATACAGACACAGGACATTTGATGTATGATACCACTATCCTCTAGATAGTTTTCAAAATTGTGGATTGTATACTCGCCACTATGGTCAGTCCTTAGGACCTTTATGTTTGCATCATAGAGTTTGGTCATATACTTAACATAGCTTTTGGGTACACTAAAAGTTTGGCCTTTGGTGTTCAATAGGTATATCCATGTATACCTTGTCTTTTGGTCTATGAATGTAATAAAGTATTTATAACTTAAATGAGATGTAATGAGAAAAGTCCAAACATCTGAATGCAATAACTCAAAAATATTTTTATATATTGTTTTCGAAATGGTGTACATCATTCGGCTTTCTTTTCCCAAAATCAATATTTACAATGTCTATTTTTAAAATTTAAAATTGAAAATAAACGTTTTAAAACTCAATCACTAGAATTCCCTAAGCGCTCATACCAAAGAGACGATTCTTCCTTGGTATGAGTAGCAAGTGCATGTTGTTTTTGGTCCAAAAAATAGAAGTCTCCTCTTCTAGAACCCTTACCAATCAACTGATTCGACCTAAAATCCTGAAAAGAGACAAAATTTGGATAAAAAATAACTCTACACTCTTGATTCTTAGTGATTTTACTAATGGATAACAAATTTGAAATGAGTTTGGGGACATATAAAGTATTTGTAGGTTTTCCAAAAATCTCTATTTCTCTAATTTAACTTACTTTCAAATCTTATCCGCAACTCGAACTATTTTATGATTAGAAAGATTTTTAAATCTGTTAATTTTTCTTTTATCCCTAACCATATGGTAGTCGGTATCCAAATCGATGAGAAAAGTTTCAGAATTTAAAGAAGAAAAGGATGCTAAAAAATTACCAGCCATAGGAATAATTTGTTAGAGCCGTTTGTGACATCTTCAAGAGTGCTTTCAAGGGCAGCAATTTCGGCCATTATAAGATTATGAAGGGATGCATGTTGAGCATTCACTTGCTGTCCAGAATTGTAAGAACTCGAAGACCCTTGTTGCTCCATAGGTTTGAATATTTTAGACCTTAGATGAGGATGCAATAACCAGCATTTATGCTTAGTATGACCTTTCTTTTTGCAATAAGAACATGTATCAACCCTTTTTGGAGCTTGGTTCACTTTAACAGTAGTGTGTTCTTCTGTGGCCGAGAACCCTTGAGCTTCCATCTTAGTTTTGGATGATTCTTCCAACCTCAAGCTTGTTTCTGCCATTTGGACCATATAATAAACTTCATAGAATGAAGGAAAAACCTTTATTCTAAGAATTTCTTATCGGATGACAGTATACTCTTCTCTGAGACCCATGAGTGGCCCAAAAGTCTTGTCTTTATCATCTCTTTGGAGTAAAATTTTGAGATTTGTAGTAGAAAGTCTTAACAAATTAAGCTTATTCCATAAATTCTTATATTCACCAAAGTATTCAGGCAATGATTTACCTCCCTTTTGGATCTTGAAGATCTTCTTTTTTAGTTAAAAAATTCTTCCGGTGTTGGTTTCTTACCTTTAGAGTGCATGCATTTGATCCTACGAAGCCTTTGCGTTTGGTATGCATGTAACCATGGCTTTGTGAGTCTTGTCAAGAGACATTTGAAGCAAGACCACCACTTGATCATCACGTTTCTTCAAACTTTTGAATGTAGGATCAGCAGCATCTAGAGGATCCTCCAAATGTGTTTTTCAAAATTGAAAAAAATTCAATAATCTTTTAATAGTATCTTGCCAAGTATTGTAATTTGTGGAATCAAGAAGGAGGAAAGTAATCATAGATGTGCTAATTTGTGATGGAGGGTCACCAAGACTGGAGGAAGAAGGTACAGAGGTCTGCTCTGATATCATATTGAATTTTGAAATAAAGAATATTCAACAAAAGATAAAGAGAACTTCAGAATTTTATTGATGTTTGTGAGAAAAATTTCACGGCAATTGAAGAGCTTTTGTTCATAGTTTGAGAACTCTAAATAAGGCTCTATTTGTAGAGCAAGACACATAAGGGAGAGGAGGAGAGATCCCTCTCCAATGGCTAGTCCCTCTCCAACAGCTAGAAAACTAGCCGTTGGAGAGGGAAGTCCAACGACTAGTTAAACTAGTCGTTGGAGCCCTTCTAATGGCTAGTTTTACTAGCCGTTGGAGGGCTTTCCCTCCTCCAACCTTGGGCCGGATATTGCCCATTTTGGGCCTTAATTGGGCAGCTTAAATGCTGCCCAATTAGGACATTTTGGCCGGGTCTATTGGGCCCTATTATGGGCTGAGAATTAGGCCAGAATTCTCACTACTAGAATTGCAACAGATTAGCGATGGATAGATTAGCGATAGAAAAATCTATCAAAACTAATTCTGTCACTAATTTGTCACTAATTTAGCGACGGAATTATTTTCGTCGGTAATCCATCGTCAAAACGCGTACGAAAATCCCATGAAAATTTTCAGACAGATTAGTAATGAAATTAGCAACTGAAAATCCGTCGAAAATAATTTTGTCGCTAATCCGTCACTAATTTTAACAATAAAATTATTTCCGTCGGTAATCCATTGCTCAAATGCGCGCAAAAATCTAGCAAAAATTTTTGAATAGATTAGTGATGCAATTAACGATAGAAAAATTTGTCAAAAATAATTCTGTCGCTAATCTTAACGTCGAATTACCAACGGATAATTCCATTGCTAAAACATGCGCAAAAATCTCCCGAAAATTTTCGAACAGATTAGCGAAAGAATTAGCGATGAAAAAAAAATGTCGGAAAAAATTCCGTCACTAATTAGCGACGGAATTATTTTTGTCGGATATCTATCACTAAAACTTGAAAAAAAATTGTATTTTTATTAAATTAGAGTATTGTATTTTTATTAAATATAATTTTCTATTTTGGGTATTGTTTTTTTATTAAATATAATTTTTTATTTTTATTAAATATAATTTTGTTTTTTTATTAAATATAATTTTGTATTTTTTTATTAAATTAGGGTTTTTTTATTAAATATCTTTTTATTAAATTAAGGGTTTTTTTATTAAATATAAAATTGTATTTTTATTAAATTAGGTCATTGTTTTATTAAATATAATTTTGTATTTTTATTAAATATAATTTTATGTTTTTATTAAATATAATTTTGTATTTTTTATTTTTATTGAAATAGGGTGTTTTTTTTTATTAAATATAATTTTGTATTTTTATTAAATTAGGGTATTGTATTTTTATCAAATATAATTTTGTATTTTTATTAAATATAATTTTATATTTTGTATTTTTATTAAATTAGGGTATTTTTTATTAAATATAATTTTGTATTTTTATTAAATTAGGATATTGGTTTTTTATTAAATAAATTTTATATTTTTATTAAATATTTTTGTCCTAAATTTAGCGAGAATACTTTGAGCGACGGAATTTCCATCGCTAATTTTCCGTTATCAAAAAGTTCAGCAAAGGAATATTTACTACCAACGACGGATATTTCCATTACTAATGCTCCTTTTTCTAGTAGTGTCTGGCCCATTTAGGACCAGAATTTTGGCGCTACTTTGGTCCATTCCTTGAGTCCTTTCAATGAGGACTATGAGCCTTTGATGAATGTTCTTGATTGTGATGATGAGGGGACTAATTTGTTAATGTGTTAGATGGACCGAGTGATGTTTCCTTTTAGCAATAAATGTATCGAATTTTGATTTACCACAAGTATCCTGCAAGTGGTAATCTCATTCTAATTGTGCTAAAGTGAAAATGGTCCATGAGTTGTAAAAGTAGGCCATTGGTGATAACGACCGCATGTGGTAATGAAGACCTAATTGTGGTAAAATGGAAGAATGAGCTCTTGCATGGTAAAAGAAGCACATAAGTAATAATAACCGCCTACTAGTGGTAAATAACCCTGAATTCTGGTAGATTTCCCGATGTGTGGTAAATAGGTGTTCATCTATGATAATTGAAGGCTAATAGTGGTATTTAGTAGTAAAGCCCAACAATGGTAAGTTTATGCTTGTTGGTGGTAAAACCGAGCGACCTATGGTAATTAAACCCCAATAGTGGTAAATGCATTGAACTTTGATTTACCACAACAAATGGTAAAAGTAATCCTAAGTGAACTTTAATTCAAGTGACACCACTCTTCTTCCCCTTGTAATAAAGTCGGATTCGAGTCTCTCTATATACCAAAAAAAAAAAAAAGTAATCCCAAGTGGTCATTTGACCCTAATTGTGGTAAAGAATGAAAATAGCCGGTGATAAAAGTAGGTTATTGGTAGTAATGATTATTTAACTACGGTAACATAGGCGTAATTGTGGTAAAATGGGAGAATGAGACCATGCATGGTATTTAAAAAAAAAAAAAGAGCCCATAAGTGGTATTCGCCGCCTACTAGTGGTAAAGAACCTCAATTTCTAGTAGATTTCTCGATGTGTAGTAAATATCTGTTGATAAAGCCTGACCGTCGTAAGTTTATGCTCCTTGGTGGTTAAATCGGTCGATCTATGGTAACTAAGGCCCAATAGAGTTAAATGTATGGAACCTTGATATATCGAAACAATTGAAGAGGTGTTTGGTTAAAAGGTATGGGAACGAGGGATGAGTTTGAAACCTATATAAAGTGTTTGAATTAATAGAATGAGAATAAGTGTATGAGAATGAAATTCATGAAATGAGGGTTTTGTGAAACCAAGTGAAAATGTGGGTTTTGTGCAAAGCCCGACCCTGCGAAACCCAAAAAAATTTAATTTCCATTTTTACCCAGGGTTTCACCCTACACCTTCCATTCGCAATGAGACCCTCTTCGACAGCACCCTCTCTGGCAACACCACTAACAACCTTTCTAGCAAAGCACCATTGTCCTGCCAATGACACCATCCGCGAGGAAGCCTGCCATTAGCATTCGATGGGAACTTTTTTGTTCATCATTAGAGAGAGAGAGAGAGACCCACGATTTCAACACTAACACCCTCGCCATGAGGAAGCCACGGATTCACCCACTTGCCATTAGCTTCCGCCAATTGTTAGGGGGGAGTCGGTGTGGGGGGGTGTGTGTGTGTGGGGAGAGAGAGAGAGAGAGAGAGAGAGAGAGAGAGGAAGAGAGAGAGATGAGAACTTTTTTGCTCAGATATGGGTGTGGGTGGGTGTTGGGGGATTGTGCGTAGATCAAAAGATTTTTTTTGTTACATTTTTTATTAAGGGCAAAATGAACAATTAAATGATTTTCATTCTGAAAAATATACAAACCAAATATCAACAATTATAGTCATATTCATTTCAGAATTTAAACCAAACAAATGATATCGAATTTTGATTTTGATTTTGATTCTCGAGTGCGAACCAAAAACTCCTTGATAAAATATCGTCCAAGCGATAATTTAGCCCTAATTGAGATAAAGAATGAAAATTATCCATGAGTGGTAAAAGTAGGTCATTGATGGCAACGACTGTTTAATAGTAATAATGTAGGCCTAAGTGTGACAAAATAAGAGAATAAACCTTTGCATGGTTAAAAAAATAAATAAAAAATAAAAAGCCCCATATGTAGTAACGACTGTCTACTACTAGGAAACACTCCATGTCTACTACTAGGAAACACTCCAAGTTGTAGTAGATTTTCCCCATATGTGGTAAATAGGCACCTGATGGGACATGGCTCAAGACCCAAACCAAAGAAAGAATTCTCAAGAAGCCCACAAATGATGCTTACAGACCAGTACTTGATGAGCATCATCATAATATACCGAAGGGCCTTAACTGCCCAGATCGATCTATCAAACGATAGGGCCTCAGTCGCCCCGTTAACCGATCGTGACTCACCGAGCAGAGATAGTCATCCTGATCGGGCAAACAAATGTCAGCCCACCAACCATACAAGTCTCGAAGGCTCCTTATCGGTCAAATGACCGAATGATATACAATATTTCAAGCGATTCTAAAGGAAAGTCAGGATTTCTTTAATTTCAGTCTCTCATCTCATAACGGTAAATTTCGAATCTTTCAAGTAAGGAAAGTGCCCCTCCCAAAAATGGTAGTTCTACCGATAAATAAGGATCGTAATCAACTCATAATATTAACCTCTGAAATTCCCAGATCAGTTCGATAAGGAAAGTAGGGTTGAAGTCCCCCGTCGGCGCACGTCTCTCAGAGGTATAAGTTATCCCAAAAACTCTTATAACGAGGTACGCTCTCTAGGACTAACACTCTGGGTACACTGATTACAGGGAATAGTCTTCCCTCAATTCTCAGTCTGTCTCTTTCAATCGAAAACCGCTTTTTCCTGACTTAAACGTCAGAACCTCCCCGCCAGAGCACCCTCTGATGGTTTTTGCAGGTGCATCCACCCATTGACGGCTACTGTTCAGGTCAAGAAGGAGCTAGTATCTGTGGAGTTATAACCCACCTCCAACAGATTGTTACCATCTGTGGGAACAGATTGATTCTTTGAAATCTTATGATGATATATGCAACGGTCATCTCCGACACAGCACCCGCCAAAAGAAGAAGACCAATCATAGGTTTTGATGATGATGACCTTCCAATAGGGATAGATCTTTGCCATGATGACCCTATTGTCATCACTCTCAAAATAGACTCCTACACAATAAAAAGGGTCCTCGTTGATTAGAGGGCTGATTGTGATCTCCTCACCTAGGACGCCTTCTGCAGGATGGGCTTTAATCCATCTCAGCTTTTGCCATCTACCGGATCCCTCCAAGGGTTTTCAGACGAGCCCACTTATCCTAAAGGCATAATTTATCTTTCTGTGACCCTAGAAAGATTCCCTAATCACGCAACAGCTCCCGTCCTTTACCATGTGTAAATCTCTACTCTCCCTATAATGCCATACTCGGCAGACCCAACCTGGATGATCTAGAGGCGCTACCGAGCACGAGACACATGAAAGTGAAGTTCAGAACACCACTAGGGGTGGCTACCATAAGAAGTGACCTGAACCCTATATCCTCTTCGCGACACAAGGCGCACAAGAAGCTTTCCCGGTCGATGCTCTAGAACCTAGAGAGGACACTGAGCCAAGAGCCAAGCCTAAACTAGGCGAAGAAACGATCGAGATCCTTTTGACAAACGACCTCAGTCAAACAGTTAGGATAGGAGCCAACCTATTACCTCCCGTACGAGAGGCCTTAGTCGTCTGTCTACAACGACACTCGAAAGTCTTCGCATGGACTCCAAAAGACATGTCTGGCATAACCCCATCAGTCATAGCCCATAAACTAACCGTTAATCCCGACTTCAAACCGGTTAAGCAAAAGAAGAGAGTATTCACCCTCGAACCCCAACGTGCCATCTAGGAAGAGGTTCAGAAGTTGTTGACAGCATGATTCATCCATGAAGTCAAGTATCCCGAATGGCTGGCTAATGTAGTCTTGGTGAAAAAGACTAATGGCAAGTGGAGGATATGTGTAGACTTCACCGACCTCAACAAAGCGTGTCCGAAGGATAGTTATCCGCTTTCCAATATTGACAAGCTTGTAGACAACTCTCGGGACACTAACTTTTGAGTTTTATGGACGCCTACTCTAGCTATAACCAGATCAGAATGACACCTGAAAATGAAGAAAAGACCAGCTTCATCACCGAATTCGGTACGTACTGTTACCGGGTCATGCCTTTTGGCCTAAACAACATCGGAGTAACTTTCCAACGGCTGGTCAATACGGTCTTCAAAGACCAATTAGGTAGGAACGTCGAAACTTATGTCAACGACATGCTCGTAAAGAGCGTTACAGCAGAAGCTCATGTCGCAAATCTTGAAGAGGCCTTCCAGACTTTAGAACAATACAATATGCAGCTAAACCCAGAAAAATGTACATTCGGGATCGCTTCCAGAGAGTTCTTGGGTTTCATGATCACTGACCGGGGGATAGAGGCCAACCCCGAAAAAATACAGGCAGTGTTAGACATGACACCCCCAGACACTCAAGGAAGTGCAACGCCTGACTGGTCAAATAGTGGCCCTAAACTGATTCATGTCCAGAGTTGACAAAAAGTACAAATCCATATTTGACGCGTTGAAGAGATCCCGATAGTTTGAATGGACATCCAAATGTCAAGTAGCCTTCGAATGACTGAAAGAATATTTGATGCAACCGTCGCTGCTCTCGCGGCCCGTCCTTGGGGAGGAACTTTATATGTATTTGGTCGTCTCTGAACGAGCACTCTATTCCGTAATGGTGAGACAGGAGTCCGCTACCCAGAAACCAGTCTATTACATCAGTAGGATACTGAAAGATTCTGAAATTAACTACCGGTAGATTGAGAAGATAACCTATGCTTTGATTGTCTCAACGAGGCGCCTTTGACCGTATTCCAGGCCCATACCATTGTGGTACTCACCGATCAACCACTGAAGTAAATCCTCTAGAAGAGGGATACGTCAGGATGGCTCATCAAGTGGAGTGTGGAGCTAGGCGAATTCGATATCCAGTACCGACCACGACCCGTAATAAAGGGCCAAACACTGGCCGATTCTATTCTTGAATGCAGTTTGCCCACGGTGTCTGAAGGGCAACTTTCTAGCCATCAATAAGAATGGGTCACCCCCGAATAGACTATCCATGTGGACGGATCATCAAATTCTTTAGAAAGTGGCGCCGGACTCATATTGGTAAGACCGAACGATTTTAAGGCAGAGTACACCCTCCACTTTGATTTCCAAGCCACCAATAACCAAGCTGAGTACGAAACTCTACTAACGGGCATCTGGATCGCCACCGATATGGGAGCACGAAATGTCAGGGTGTTTACGGATAGCCAGTTGATCGTGAAGCAAATCAAAGAAGCTTATGAAACCAAAGACCCGATCATGGTGAAATATTTTAGTAAGTTGCGTGAGAAGATGGATCGATTAGACAAAGTAGACATTCAACAAATCCCTCGTTTTGAAAATGCGCGAGCTGATACCCTATCAAAACTGGCTAGTTCCGATTCAGTTGCTTCTAGCCGAACGGTATATATTGAAAGTCTGTCGTATCCCAACATTAATGAGCCTAAGGAGATCCTCCCAGTCAATTAGCCGCCTAGTTGGAAGGACCCTATAGATGACTACCTAAGACACGATCGCCTGCCAGAATCCCTAGGGGAAGCAATAAAACTGAAACGAAAGGCCGCACACTACGCCATAATCGATGAGGTTCTTTACCGCAAGTCATTTACTTACCCGTAGCTGCGATGCTTGTCTCCCGAAGAAGGAAATTACGTCCTTCGAGAAATTCACGAAGGAATCTATGGCAATCAACTGGGTACTCGAAATCTAGTCTATAAGGCCCTTCGACAGGGATGCTACTGGGCGACCATGAAGGTGTGACAGTTGCCAATGCTTCTCATTGGTTCCTCAGCTACCCTTCACCGAGCTTAATCCAATATCCAACCCTTGGCCATTTGCTCAGTGGGGTATAGACATCCTCGGACCGTTTCCTCTAACCACAGGACAGCGAAAATTCTTGATTGTGATGATCGACTACTTTACGAAGTGGGTGGAAGCCGAGCCTTTAGCCCAGATCACGGCCGCCAAAGTCTAATCCTTCGTGTGGGCTCATATTATCACCTGGTTCGGTATACTGCGTGTCCTTATCACGGATAACGTGAAGCAATTCGACAACCAGTGCTTCCGGGAGTTTTGCGAGAAACTAGAAATTCAACATAGATTCTCATCAGTCGCTCACCCACAAACCAACGGACTAGCTGAAGTAACCAACCGAACGATCCTGCAAAGACTAAAGACAATGCTGGACGACGCTAAGGGGCAATGGGTCAAAGAATTTTATGGCATCCTTTGGTCGTATCGTACTACCCCTCGAAGGGCAACGGCCCTTCAGTCTGACTTACGGAAGCGAAGCAGTTATACCTGTGGAAATAGGCATTCACTCACTCTAAGTAGTTCACTATGATGCTAGGGCAAAACGAACGCACCCTACGAGAAAGGTTGGACTTACTTCCAGAATTACAGGAATCTGCATCAACACGAATGGCGGCCTATCAGCAACAAATGACTCGGTATCATAACCGAAGGGTTAGAAGCCGAACGTTTAAACCCAGAGAATTGGTGCTACAAAAAGTGGGGGCTACCGGTCAACAGCAACCCAAGGGTAAGCTCACCCCTAATTGGGAAGGTCCGTATCGAGTACGTTCCATAGTTCGACCGGGAACATACTGACTCGACAACCTAGACGGGTCAACGATACCTAGGACTTGGAATTCGGAAAAGCTGCGCATATACTATCAATGAGTCTCAGCGCTATCCAACAGCCGGGAGGTCTTTCTTAGGCATAACTTAAAAATTTTCTATCAGAGGGTCTCAGTCGCCCAACTTCTACCAATCATACGCGTCGTCAAGAGGGGATATAACTCTCTGGATGGGTGGACGCGGCCCACAACTTAAAAATTTCCTATCGAAGGTCTCAGTCGCCCAACTTCTACCAATCGTACGCGTCGTCAAAAGGGGATGTAACTCTCCGGACGGGTGGACGTGGCCCACAACTTAAAAATTTCCTATCAGAGGGCCTTAGTCGCCCAATTTCTACCAATTGTACGCGTCATCAAGAGGGAATGTAACTCCCCGGATGGGTGAACGTGGCCCACAACATAAAAATTTCTTATCGGAAGGCCCCAGTTGTCTAGCCTCTACCGATCGTACGCGTTGTCAACAGGGAATGTAACTCTCCAGATGGGTGGACGTGACCCACAACAAAAAATTTTTCCTATTGCTCAAAAGGCCTCAGTCGCCTATCTTCCGCCGTTCGTATAGGTTGTACAAAAATCTTTTGAATGAGAAAAGACTTAAAGGAAAGATCCGCTCTGACAAAAACTGAAGAAAGACATACAACTAAACAAGGAATAGAAAAGGGGAAGAAGCAAAATTCAAAAAAGTAAAATACCATCTTTTTGTCTGCGCAGGACCGTGCTTGATTACAAAAGAATATACACAAACCCCTAGATCGAACTAATTACACTAAGAGAAATACACAGTAATGTTCTTCCACAAGCAGTTCTCAGCAATTTGTCATGGAATAAGGAAATGACCCAACAACCAAGGAAGAATATAATCCACACACTGAACAATATGGCAATGTAGCGCTAGGGATAAGAGGAGGCAAGTTCGGGTTTTGTCTCACCAAAGCAACCTGAACTCGACTTACCCATCCAAATAACAGTATGAGAAACACTCCCACCACGTCTGGATGGCAAGGACCAACCGGAGAAGGCCATGCAAGGCGATACAAGATGCGCCCCCTCAGTGGCAAGGGATCAAATTATGCTAACCAAAGTGAACGGTCAACATAATGAGATCCCATTCCAGTAGTCCTCTTCTTTAATGAGATCTCATTCCAGCAGAAGTCACCTCAATCAAGGGGCATTGCACGCTGCAACCCCTTGTAAATTGACCCTAGGAAAGGATCATTCTCAACCAAGCAACCATGAGGAGGAGTATCAATTCTCTGCGAAAGAAAGTGGATGCACATCATGGCTATACATCATGGCTATTTATAACAGTGAAAAGGAGAAGTCTCAATTAATTCAAGAAAAATGAAACGGATCAACACAAACGCAAGTCATAAATGCTGAAATAAATTGCCTTCGGTTCCCCATGAAGAAAGTCGTATCTGATGAGACATACCCGCGCTCTTAGCATGTAAAAATGGCGAATCAGAATGGGCCGAGCATCCCTATACATTCATAATGTACGAAACACACTTCACAGACCTTTACTTATGACTTTTCTTATCCAAGAAGGCCATAAGTTAGGGACAAATGATGGGACATGGCCCAAGACCCAATCCAAAAGAAAGAATTCTCAAAAAGCCCACGAAGGACGCTTACAGACCAGTACTTGACGATCGTCATGATAATCTACCCTTAACCGCCCAGATCGATCTGTCAAACGATAAGGCCTTAGTCGCCCCGTTAACTGATCGTGACTCACTGCGCAGAGGTAGTCGTCCTAATTGGGCAAGCAAATGTCAGCCCTCCAACTAGACGAGTCTTAAAAACCCCTTATCGATCAAATGACCGAATGATATGCAACGCTCTGAGCGATTCTAAAGGAAAATCAAGATTTTCTTAACTTTAGCCTCCCATCTCATAACGGTAAATCCCGGATCTTTTAAGTAAGGAAAGCACCCCTCCCGAAAATGGTAATTCTACCGATAAGTGAGGATCGTAATCAACTCATAATATTAACCTCCGAGATTCCCAGATCAATTCGATAAGGAAGATAATGTTGAAGTCTCCCAATGGCGCACGTTTCTCAGAGGTATAAGTTATCTCAAAAACTCTCAAAACGAGGTACACTCTCTAGGCCTAACACTCTGGGCACATTGATCATAGGGAATAGCCTTCCCTCAATTCTTAGTCTGTTTCTTTCAATCGAAAACCGTTCTTTACTGACTTGAGTGTCGGAGCCTCCCCGCCGTAGCACCCTCTGTCGGTTTTTACATGTGCATCCACCCATTGACGGCTACTGTTCGGATTAAGAAGAAACTGGTATCTGTGGAGCCATAACCCACCTCCAACAGTACCCATCTATATTAACAAACACTACAAAAAAGTTGCTTTTTTACAACGAATTTTGCGACGAATTTTTAAAAAAAATTTGTTGGAAAAACTATTTGCAATAAATTTAGCGACAAACAATTTTTTGTCGCTATTAGCTCGTTGCAAATTTTAGCGGTTCGACGCTAATCTGAGATTAACCCAGGTTCATCGCTAATCTTCGATGAACCTTTTGGTCACAAATTTCATTACAAACATATTTTGCAGCGAACTTTGCAACGAATCTGGATATTTTGGTAAAAAAATTTAGCAACAAATTTGAAAATTTTGCAAATAAAAATCAAATTGAATTCTATAATTTGATCATTTTTCCTGTATACCCTATTTCTGTCTCTCATCCAATATCAATAAACCAACTATTTAATAATATCAACCAACCATCAAACAATACAACTATCAACCAACCATCCAATATCAATATCATCAACAAACCACAATACAAAGTCACAAACATAATATGATACAAATATAAATCACATTCAAAATTATGTCAACAACAAACACAATACAAAGTCACATATTCAAAAATAATAGTATGCAAAAACCACATTCAAATGCAAAAACCACATTCAAGAAACAACACCACCACTATCATCATCAAATAAATTATCACCGTCATCACCATCGTCACCATTATCATCATCAAGAGGATTATCAGAAGAAAACAGAAATGGGGTCGTCTGACTTAAACCGGAAGTTAAGTGAAGATGCCACATTATGAAATCCTGATTTGTGCGTAGCTCGCTAATTACGCCCTCATTTTTCCTTTGCTGTGCATGTAATTCTTCAATTTGATTGTCTTTTGTATTAGTAGCTCCTGCATCTGGCTCATCTGGTTATTCATTTGCATCATTTCTTTCCTTACAACAGCTGGAGTGGAAAAAGATTAATCGGTGATTCTACAAGTCCGGTTCAAAGAGCCCATCCCAAGTATTATTCCTCCCTTTTTGCACCACCACTTGCCTCGACCCATAAATCTATACTATCAACAGATGGCTCAGATGAGCCAGCATCTTCATTATCGATCGAATTCCACTGTAGCTCATTATATCTCTCTTACATTGTCATTACATAATTTTAAATGAAATTTGAGTAACAACATATATAATATCAATACTGAAAGTATTTATAAATTCAAAATTAAAAGAGAATAATATTAAAATAAAGAAAAGTTTTCAAATTAAATGCCACAACAGCTCTAGCTCTATCCTCACTCCAGGTCTTGTCTTTTTTTTGAAACGTTCGCGTGAAAGTGTCTATAAATGATGGTTGAGATCCCATTTCCTTGGCCTAAAAAAAACATTGTTAAATATAATGAAACAGTTATAAAATAAATAAATTAAATTTAAAAAATTAGTGTTTTAATAAATATTACCACTCTATTTCTATGCTCATCAATATTGATTGAACCTCCCGCATAAATAGCACACATTTTCCCAGAATTAGAAGAGCAACTCTTCTTATTCTACTCACTCCTCCTTCAACTCTCATTAGATTCCCAAAAATTCAAAATCTTGCGTCAATTTTCATCGGTTATGCAGTTTGACTTCCTTCTACTAGTCTTTGCATGACTTAATACGCCTCAAATGTGATAACCACATTTCTTGTTAAAAATTCTTCTTATTTCAAGCTCCTCCGCCTCGTCCCAAGTGAACTGTCGCTGCAATAAATAAAAAAAAAATAGTTATATTAAAATTATAAACTTAATTTTAAATTTGAACTGAAAGACGTAATTTACCTTAAACTCTCTCCACCATAACTCTTTCGTTTCATCTGGAGTGCTTGTGAAAGATAGCCACTCCTCTCCCCAATGGTTGTTCACTATTTGATTAAATTCATGAACAACATGTACAAGATTTGTGAATCTGTTATAAAATTATGAACAAAGAATGGTAAATAAATAAGATAGTTAAAAAATTTAAATGCTACATAAATAAAAGAATCAATAGTGATGAAAGAACCAAATTTAATACTTACGAATCTCTACAGGGAGCAATCACCTCTCACGTGTCTTCCCCCTCGATATGAGAATGTTACACCGAAGGTGCAACCAAAGGGGACAACGAAGGTGCAGCACTAGTAGGTAAAGGGGAATGGGAAGGTCCAGTTGAAGCATCTGGTCTTCCATCACTACTTCGTTTATGTCCCCCACGTCGATATTGTCAAATATAAATATTAAGATAATAAACAAAATAACAATTGTGAACTTAAAAAAAATAAAATGGAGTACATAAAAATACTTATCATATTTAAATTAACGTAATAATAGTTTATCACAAGCCACCAAAACTAAAAAGATCGTTTCAAATTATTTATAAAAAAGAAAACAGTGTATTAACGAGCAAAGTTCAAAAATTGATACATGAGTCACTAAATAGGAAACAAACTGACAAATGAAATTAAACAATCAACAAAAATCAGACGATATTAGGGTTTTATTTGAAATAAGTAAAGTAAATAATAAATCAACGAAAAAATTCCAAGAAAATGAAAATTATGATCTTTACTAGGAGAAGTCGGAGAAGGCGTACGAGAGTCAGGAATCGGTGGAAAAACCATGAGCACAGGGTCATGTCCAAAAATATTCCCAATTTCTGAAAATTTTCTACTGGGCAGACAGTTTTTTCTATGTTGGGGTGCAAAAACAAAATTCATCAAAACAAATAAGTTGCATCTAAATGCTACTAAAGTAATGAGTCTCGCTATTACTACTAATGTAAGAAGGAAAATTGTATAATTTCATTTTTGCCCTCATATCATGGATAAGTAGAGGGCAAATTTGGGATTTCAAAACAAAATTTTAATTTGCTAAGAGAGGCCATAAAAATTCCAAATTCACAACCTAATAACTATTATTTTATATGTTAATTTGGTAGAAAGGCTACGAAAATTTCAAATTGATCCAGTTTTTACTTCACTCTATATGACAATATAAATAATCAATATTAAATAATTCATATGTCACCACTCACAGAATAATTCATTTGTCACCACTCACAGAATCATACCCAACTTTTCATTTCATTTCAGAGGAGCAAAGTTTGAAATTGATCCGGTTTTTACTCCACTATGTAAGACAATATAAAAAATCAATATTTTTGTACAAATTTTATGCAACAGCATATGCAATAGCAAATTTATCTTATAGCATCGACAATCCTCTATACAGATTTATCCCCACCGAAAACTCAGATTTTAATTACTCAAAACCTTTGAACATGCCATACTAAATAAAAATAAAAAATAATATTAATTAAAACATATAACAAAGAAAAATAAAATTAAAACAAACCAGGGAGGGAGGGGGGTGCTCCCCCTCCCTCCAACAGTGGCCGCGATAGGCCGCTACAGCAGTGGCCCTCGCGGCCGCGTGAGGCCATTGCAGTCACGGCCCTCGCGGCCGCCGTCCAGATCTACATTTCAACCCACAGAGGAGAGAGAGAGAGAGAAGAGAGAGAGACAGAGAGAGAGAAGAGAGAGAGAGAGATCTTACCTTTACCAGCAATGGAGTTGACCGACAACGAAATCCCATTTGTAAAGGAAGCAAAAATTTTCTGAGTGTAGCAAAAATGAATGAAGCAAAACAAATGGAGAGGAAGCAACAAATTTTCTAAGTATAGAAAATTTGCAACAAATTTTGCAACAAATTCTCGATTCGTTGCAAATT
Organism: Dillenia turbinata; assembly: GCA_037126225.1. NCBI lineage: Eukaryota > Viridiplantae > Streptophyta > Magnoliopsida > Dilleniales > Dilleniaceae > Dillenia > Dillenia turbinata. The sequence goes on along the minus strand of JBAMMX010000010.1, from coordinate 12,568,979 downwards.
TTGCGATCAACTCAAAGGTTCGTTGCAAATTTGCGACGAACTCCAAGGTTCGTTGCAAATTTTGTGACAAACTCTTGGTTTGTCGCAAATTTAGCAACGAACTTAATTGTTTGTTGCAATTTTTTGCGACAAACTAAAGTGTTCGTTGCAAATTTTGTGATGAACTCTCGATTCGTTGTAAATTTTGCGACGAAATCTCGGTTGGTTGTAAATTTTGTGATGAACCGGAGGTTCATTGCAAATTTTACGTTGAATAGTTTTTTGTTAAAAAATTTGTTGTTAATTGGCAACAAGTTTTTGTTTGTCGCAAAATTCGTTGCTAAAATATGTTTTTTTTTAGTGAAAAATCTGACAGTGATAAAGGGGTACCTTTTAATGATAAACCACGAGAGTGGTGAGTAAATACCCTTTGATGGTAAAATGGCGAACCTATGGTAAGGAAGCCTCAACAGTGATAATGATAAAAATATATTTCTATTAACATTAACACTCTTTATTTTATCATTATAGTAGTATATTGATAAGAAAATGATACTAGTTATATGAATTAAAAAAAGATTAAAAAAAAAACTTGATTAAAATATCTTAATAATCAAAATTTTGTCCGTTTGCTTTTAATGTTTATGGATAACTTATATTTAGGGTTATATAATAAAATTAAGTAAGTGTAAAAGATTACATAATAGAATTAGAAGATTTTAAATGATAAATACAAAGGATTACATGATGATGAATATGTCTTGGAGTCTATTTTTACAAGATGATAAACACACTTGAATTTCAACTTTTGGTTCACAAATTTCATAAAGAAATTTTTGATGAAGTGATGAATAAGGATTCAATTTGTTTTAGATAACGTTTCAAATTGATATAGTAGTTAGAATATATTAATAGTTACAATCTTTATTTATTTTTAATTGTCCGATTTGGCAAATAATAGTTGGTCCTATTTAGTTTCATAATCTCTTTAGTTCTAATTGTCTGATTTGGTAAAATTATTGTTTGTCTATTTATTATGGGATTGATTTAATTTTAATGTGGGACAACAAGATGATAATTAAAAAAAAAATTAACAAGTCAGAAATAATTTTTTTTTAAATGAATGATAAAAGAAAAACCTGAAATATATATATATATATATGTAAAAGAAAAAGGTCATGACATCCTACTTCCTAGCGGGTAGAAAAACACAAGGTATTGTACCATGGGATTAATTAGAATTTTCCAAGGTAAGGACACCCTTCCTAGCCAAGGCTTCAGCCACGAATTTGTTTCTCTATAGACATGCTTAAGTTTGAAGAAATTGTAGTGCATGAAATCATCATCAAGAGAAAGGATGTCATGATGAGGAAGGTTTCCATTTAGCAGCCCTAGGGCCATTTTAGCATCTGATTGAAATTCTCTCTTATCTGTGCGCGCGCACCCACCTGCACAAGTGCCAAGTATAGTTTCTTCGTGCCATTTTTGATCCAAGATGTCATTCCATGCAACCCTCTGATTAGTGATCTCGCCCATGCTCAATCTCTGCAACATTTGTACGTACGAAGGTCCACCTTAATGAAGAAAATCTGTATGTTTTCATTTTTGTCTTCTTTTGGGACCCCCCGGGAGGTTAAGCTTTCAAAGGCTATGACATGACTAATGTTAGAGGCAGGACCAAGAGAGATGGGGAGTGGGCAGCGATCCTCTGAAATGTTTAGAAAAAAGTTTATACATACATAATTTGTATATATAATTTGAAAAGTTTTATTGTTAAAGAGGTTTTTATATTAACTCTACAGCAGCTGCTATGAGCTTGTGGTTCCTCTTGTTAAAATAGAAATATATGGTTCTTCTTGTTGTCTCACAATTGATGCTATTCCCCCGAAACGTTGCATCATTTCTCCTCAACCAGAGAGATTGTCCGGTGCCTTCCCTTCTCTCATGCTCAATCCTTGGTGCTTTTTCTCTTCTGGTACAAGAGCTTGATCATGAGCTTGAAATGCTCAATCCTCCTCTTTTGCCTTATAGCAAATGCTCGCCTCTACATTTTTTATTATATTTTTTTAAAAGAAAAATATTACAAAATTTATTTAGTTTTTTCAAAAAGATAAAGGAGAATGCGACCATTCCTTGCAATTTGTAACCAAAACGTAGTCTTCACAAATTTGTCTAGTGGTAAGATGATGTTGGGAGACAACATTAAATTTGGGGTAGGGTTCATTGTCCATCGGCTGCTAGTGATAATTGGTGGGGTAAAAGACGTCTCCTCCTCATTGCTTCTTTATTAAATTTTGGCTATTTTGAGCATGCGCTGTCTGTCCACAGAAAAAGGTTCATATTCATGTTCTGCTTTTCACTGTTTTTGGCAGCGATTTGTGTTTACAACCTGGAGAAGGAGAAGAGTGTCAAAAATTTTCCCATTCAAATTCAAATTCAAATTCAAATTCAAATTCAAGTTCATAAGTTAATACATTTAAAACTAAATTAATTGAAAAAAACATAACCAAAAGAATTAAATATGATAAGAATAAAAGAAATTCGAATTAAGGATACATTTGATCGAATTTTGATATCCCATTAAAACCTCCGCAGAATTAATCTTATTTTTCATTTTGAATATTTAATTCAAATTTTCATAACGTTGAGCAATGATTTAGAGTAACAATTATGAGTTTTAATGGCTCTTTAATGATTAAAGTCTATATAAACCCTCTCCTAGTATATTAAATCGCTAAATTCAAATTTCTTAACTCTATATCATTTACTGAGTGAAATTGAGGGGTTACAAAGTTTGTACATATCCCAAAAATTATTTTGGCTTTTTACATTTGCCGGAGGTAATCCTAATTCCCAATTTTTGCTTCTCCTTAATTTTGACTCAATTATTTCATTGGAAGCATGCGTTAGGTTTGTCATGCACTATATCATTTGGTATCGGAGCCAATTTTACCTTTGCCTATATTTTTTTGGACTAATTTTTAAAATTTTTTCCTCTCTGAATTTTTTCAAATTGGCCCAAAATAATCATTCAAAAATTAAGAACCCAAAATGGATTGGGTATAAGATTTCTTACAATCCAGTGTTTTCAAAATTTAAAAAGGAATAATTTTGATGTTTTTCGGTAGTTTTCGGGCATCCGAATCCGCCGGAATGAACAGGACCCGATCGAGACCCTAGGGTGCCTTCCAGGTAAAGAAGAATTGAGACTATGAATATTAAGTGTTAATTTATTTTATACAATGGCATCTAAAGATGGCGAGAACTGCATGCAGGAAGACTCAAGTGAGGAGGCAGACCTGCTACAAAGGAGTAACAAGAAGGTAAAACAGCTGGAAGGCTTGGAAGACCTAATAAGGGGAAGAGAAGAACAACATCCAAGAATCTCGTTCAGAGACATGCTAATAAGTCAATCCAGTGACAAAGCAATTAAGTATTAGAGGAATAGGATGATTCGATCTAGAGTTTGAACATTTTTTTCAAGAAGAAACAACAAGGAATCTATAGGGGCAGATACCCTACATAGAAATTCCTAACAAGAAACTCAAAGAATTGTGGAGACCATGGAGAAAGTCCCTAATAATTAAGCTTTTGAGAAAAGAAATAGGGTACCAATTGATGAAATTAAAAATCAGCTCAATATGGAGGATGGAGGGAGCTTTCGACTTACTGGACCTAGGGAGTGGTTTTTTCTTAGCAAACTTCTCATCAAAACAGGACTACTACCAAGTTCTGATAGGGGGGTCATGGATGATCCATGACCACTACCTCACAGTGAGGAAATGGCAACCATGGTTCCAGCCACACACAGCCAAAATAACTTCAATTGCAGTGTGGATTCGTCCACCACACCTTCCAATCGAACTCTTTGGTAAGGAAATTTTATTTGAAATTGGGCAAACAATTGGAAACCCCATCAAGGTGGATGCTAATACGGTCAATGTGCTTAGGGGCAAGTTAGCTCAAGTATGTGTGGAGATAGATCTGAGTAAGCCCTTGGTATCTAGGGTTTGTATTCGAAATAGAATCTCGAGGGTAGAGTATGAGGGGCTTCATACCTTGTGTTTCATCTGCGAAAGATTCAGGTCTAATAGCGAGCATTGCGAAGAAATTGGTCGAAGAGATGAGCACAGGAGCTAAGATCAAATGTTGGAGCTAAGCGGAGATGGCAATTTCCCGGCGAACAGCGACATTAAAAGGGACAAAGGGTTGGGTCCGTGGATGTTGGTGTCTAGGAAACAGAGACATCACAGAAATGGAAACATCAGGGATAGAGGAGGAAAGGAAGGCGTGTAGAGCAACAGATTTGCTTTGCTAGGGAAAGTCAACGATGGTACAGAGATCAAAGTTCAAGCTCTAAGAGAGGAAATGGAGCTTTTAGATATGAGACTTCAGATGGGACAAAAGTCAGAATTAAAGCATGGAAACGGAAAGATAAGCATAAATGAGGGAAGCAAAAGAAAGGGAGTGGGGTTGATTGTAGAAGAAGGATAGAGGGTTAGGAGATTGGGACAAATGATCTAGTCTCATGGGTTGAAGAGAAAGAGGGAGAAAGAAACGGATAGAGAGAGAATGAGTGGGAGGGAGGTCATTATTGCAAATGGGTCGTATAGAGAGGAAAGTATTAAATGGGCTGGGGAGAAAAGGAAAGTGAGGCTAAGGGGGTAGAAGAAAGTGGGCCCAGTGTCAATCAGGAGGAATTTGGGCACATTGGATGTGCTGGGATAAATGGGGCGGTTATTAGGAGAGAGGAGTCCATTTTCGGAAGAGAGAGCATGGAAGAAGACTTCTATTCTCATAACACTAGCAACCCGCGTTGGGCTGGGAATTATGTCTTGGACCCGGGAGAGGGAAGCTCATGTTCAAATGCTGCAAATTTGAACACAACGGTCTATGAACCTTCAACTGAAAAAGGGAGGAAAGCTAGGGGTAGAGATACAAAAAATAGAAGAGATGAGGACGTTGATCCGGCAAAGTCTGATGGGATGGAGTTTGATGGATACTGAGTTAGGATGCTTTTTTCTCTAAAATGGTCCTATGGATTGCAAAGCTATTACCTGGAATTGTAGAGGAGTGTGTAATGCGAGATTCAGAAGAGTCTGTCGAGAATTTGTGGTTCAGCAAGCTCCGAAAATTATTTTCTTCCTAGAGACGAAGATGGATTCGAATAAATATCCGAATTTTCTTGTGAATCAAGGTTTGGATGGCAGTTTCGTGGTTCCGGTGGATGGAATGAAAGGGGGTCTGTGGCTCAAATGGAATAGGAGAAGGGTGCAGGTCCAGGTTATAAATCATTCTTACCAATGGGTTAACATGGAAGTGAGGGAGAAAAATTTTAGTTGGTGGCTTACCTGCGTATATGTCCAACCGTATGATAGAGATAAAACTATTTTTTGGGAGGAGATACAACAACTTTCGACAGAGGTGAATGGCCCTTGGTTCATGACGGGGGACTTTAATGATATTGCTGGTAGCAAAGAAACCACAAATAAGATTGGGAATGGATAGGGAAAGGGAGCTAGATTCAGAAAAAGATGTGGAAGTTGCAAGATGCATATCATAGAATCTCTAGGGCCGAGATTTACTTGGACAAGAAGGAAAAAAGGAAGGGTGGCTCTCCAGTAAAAGCTTGATCGAATGCTTGGAAATATGGAGGCAAAGCTGGCATTCCCCGAAGTAAAGGTGATAAATTCGCCTTGCCTTCATAGTGACCGTAACCCTGTAATTCTGCACACTAGATTAACGAATCCCCCCAACCTAGACCATAAGGCATTTAGGTGTGAGGCTACCTGGCTGTCCCACCTGGAGTTTGATGAAATTTTTAAGAAAGCCTGGGAAGGTGGAGAGGGATTCCTAGTTCAGGCAGTTAAAAACACTACAGAAGAGCTGAAGACGTAGAACAAAATGGCCTTTGGTAACATCTTCATAAGGAAGCGAAAGTTGGAAGCTCGACTAAGAGGTATCCAATCAAGCAGGGCATACAGTTAGTCTAGAGACCTGTAGAAACTTGAAGAGCAGTTAAGGGAAGAGTACAATAGAGTCCTTAAGTAAGAAGAAATGTTCTGGCTCCAGAAGTCCAGGTTGATTTGTGTAAGAAAGGGTGATAGAAATACCAGAGTTTTCTATATTACTACCAAGATTAGAAGACAAAGGAGCCGTATTGCAGCTCTCCAAATAAATGGGGAATGGTGCATGGAATAGGGAAAGTTAAAAGAACATATTAGCAATCATTTCTTTAACCTTTTCAAGGGAAAGACTGTTAAACCTCCTAGCGAGAGATTCCAAAGGAGCATCAGAGGAATTGAAGAGGATCACCATGAGGGGCTTATCAAGGTAGCAAATGAGGAGGAAGTAAAGCAAACAGTTTTCTCGATGCAAGGTTTGAAGGCTCGGGGTCCGGATGGCTTCCAACCTATTTTCTTCCGGAAGTAATAGATGGTGGTTAAGGAATCTCTCTGCAGGTTTGTTAATTCAACCATTAAAGAGGGTTTTTTCTTTCCGGAGCTTGCAAATGCCTACATGGTTTTGATTCCCAAAAGTGAGAACCCGAAGATAGTAGGTGATTTTAGGCCAATCAGCCTTCTCAACACCTCCTATAAGGTGCTCTCCCAGATTATAGTTCACAGATTAAGACCTCTTCTTCAGAAAATGATTGGTCACCATCAAAGTAACTTCCTCCCCGGAAGAGGAACAGTAGGTAACATAATAGTGCTATAAGAAGTTATTCACTCTCTGAATCGATCAAGAAGTAAGAAACATGGTATGATTATCAAAGTAGATTTGAAAAAAGCCTATGATAATGTTAGTTGGAGCTACATAGGCAAAGTCTTGATAGACATAAATTTGCCTCTTTCCCTTGTGAGGCTAATCATGTTCATGATCTCATGTGGTAAAGTTTCCATTATCTGGAATAGGGAGGTGCTCCCTCATATGGAGGCAGGAAAGGGTCTTTGGCAAGGTGATCCATTATCCTCGTATTTGTTTATCCTCGTTATGGAACGCCTTAGCAATATGGTGCAAGAAAAGATTAGAAAAGGGAGATGGAAGCCAATCAAAGCTTCTAAGGATGGTCCGCCAATATCTTAGCTCTTTTTTGTAGATGATCTCCTCTTATTTGCAGAGACGGAGATGCTGAATCTTAATGCCATTTTGGAGTGCCTAAGGGAATTTTCAGATGAGAGTGGTATGGAGGTGAATCCAGTGAAATCCGGGATTTGGTTCTCTCCCAAGACCCCTTGGACTGTTAAAAACTCGCTGACAGCAGTGAGTAAGTTTATCCCCTCGAAAGATCTGGGAAGGTATTTAGGAGTTCCAATCATTCACAAAAGGATAAGGAAAGACTTTTATAACCATCTTATGGAGAGAGTTCAGAGTAAATTAAGCAATTGGAAAACAAATATTCTTAGTAGAGTGGGGAGAAAGGTCCTTATCCAAGCTGTCTACTCAGCCATTCCTATGTACACTATGCAGACAGCTTGGTTGTCAAGAGATATCTGCAATAAACTAGACTGAATCAATAGAGACTTCTTGTGGGGAAGCAAGGAAGGAGTAAGGAAAATTCACTTAGTTAATTGGGAAACTGTTTGTAAACCAAAGGACTTGAGAGGCTTGGGTATTTAGAAGATTAAGGAGTGCAATGTTACGATACTGGCCAAGTTGGGATGGAATGTGATAAAGGGTGAAAACCATCTCTGGTGTCAAGTGCTGAGAACGAAGTATCTCAAGAATGATAACATGTTTGACTGCAGAAGAACAGGCAATTTTTCGTATGTTTGGAGAGGAATTCTTAATAGCTGTAATTGTTTAGCAAATGGTGTGAAGTGGAGACTGGGGAATGAGAGGAATATCAATTTTTTTAGGGATAAATGGGTTGGGAATGATAAGCTTATGGACTGCACTATCCTTCCCCATTTGAGTTAGCTCCCCAGCTTCAAAATGGGAGATTTTATTGATGATGAATGCAATTTGAAGGTGCAGGAGCTTAGTGATTGGATCACGGCTGATAAAGTGGAGATCATTAAGGGAATGATGGTCCCAAAAAGAACGGGAGCAGAGGACACTATGATATGGAGGCACTCAAACAATGGCATGTTCACAGTTGCGAGCGCTTACGAATCTCTGCAAAATGGCCAGAATAATGGTGACCTAAGGGATGAAGAGTGGAAAGTTATTTGGAGAACTAAAAGTCCAGAGAAAGTTAAATTTTCTTGTGGACCACAGCTAGAGGAAAATGCTTAACAAATGAAGAAAGAAGGAAGAGAGGTCTCACAGATGACGATAAGTGTCCTCAATGTGGGGAACTCACTGAATCTTTACTTTATGTCCTTAGAGATTGTATGCACTCTAAAGATATGTGGAAGCAAATTGAGCTGGGGGTTGAGAGAGAGGAGGGATTCTGGGGCGAGGAAGTTGGGAGATGGATTAGGAAGGGATTAACAGGAAAATTAGCTGTTGGGAGGCCTGATCCACTCCATTTTCTTGCGATTATTTTGGCTCTCTAAAAAAGAAGATGCAAGCTGGCTTTGGAAAACAAAAAAGAAGAGAATCAGAAAACATTTATGAGAATCTGCCTCATGATCAAAGATTGGTCTGAAGCTTTTGGAAAAAGGGATAACGACACCAAGAGCCTTAGTAGGTGGGTTAAGTGGTAGCCTCCGAAAAGGAGGAAGTTAAAACATAATTCAGATGGTGTTGTTTCTTCTACCTCTGGGAAAGCTTCCGCTAGTGGTTTGCCAAGGAATGAAGAAAGAAAGTGGGTAAAATGATATATTGTTAACATTGGGATAGCGGATACTTTAACTGCAGAGCTTTGGGGCTCAAGGGAAGGTCTCCACATGGCGAAACAACTGTACTTTAACCAAATTCAAGTGGAGGTCAACTGTATGGCCCTGGTCCAGCTTATGGACAATGACCAAGATTCAGAGCACCCTCTGCACATCATTAAGCTTGAATGTAAAGATCTTTTAAGGGAGTTGGGTGCCAATAATATTAATCATGTTTTCCGGGAGTCTAATAGTTGTGCAGACTTCCTAGCTAAACTTGCAAGACAAGCTCCTCCGGGTGTTTCTAAGCTGGAAGCCCCTCCTCAAGCGTTGGTTAAGAAGCTTGAGGAAGACAGGGAAGGTATGGAAAGAATTAGAGGTAGAGGTCCTGGGCTTGTTGCTTCCAGGAGGCAGTGCGGGCTGGCCCTGTGGTTTCTTTTTGTTTCTTGTTCTCCTTTGTTTATCACAAAAAAAAAAAAAAAAATTAAGTGTTGATGCACTGGGCTTCTTTTGAGATATATGAATAAGTATGCATTGTGGGCCGGCCCATTCACAAGATTTCATTGTACACATTGTGGGCTTGTTGAAACCCATCATTTTTGCTTCACCTAAAATATAGCATTTTTGCTCTAAGTTTTAGAAATGAGAGGTTAGTTTAAAATCTTTTAGAAATTACACTTTTACCCCTAAAAACTTTTGAAAGTTATATCTGAGTATGTAGAGGTCAATTTTTTTGGCGTAAAAAATTAAAAATAATAATAATAATAATAATAAATTTTATACATAAAGACAAATACAAAATTGTTAAAAAAAAAATTAAATGCATAAAAAATTATGGAATAATTTTGTACATAAGGAAGCGTGCAAAATTATTAAAACATTTTTGAGCCGGGAAATTTTCAAAAATTTTCAAAATACCTTTTAAACCCAAAATTTGAAAAATCATGTATAAAATTAATTTTTTGGACATAATTTTATACATAAATAGGAGGTACAAAATTAATAAAATGTATTAAATAATTTAGTTGCATTTTTTATAAAAATTTTATGCAATTTGGCATGGCAAAATTGAGTATTATTATTATCTTAATAATCAATATAATTTCTAAAATTAATTAGTATTTAGCCACAACAACCATAATTAAGTGAAAAATTATATATAAAGACATGATCATATTAGAAAAAATGATAAATTTGCTATGAAAATTATTTTTATGTAATGAATCTTATATCATATGAATTTTTATTACGTGAAAATAATAAAATTAGAGATAAAATATCAAAATAATTATTTACAATAGTAATTTATTTCGTTAAATTCTCTTTTCTATGTAATACTATAAGTGCGGTTGATTTAGTATATATTTAGGCTGGTTTGTCAAAAAAAATGGATAAATTTAAAGTTGACTGATTTTTAAGCGGTTCCATATGACCCACCATCTACCTGGGAACCTACCTGGTGCATTAAAGAGATTGTCTTATAAGGCCAAGTAGAAAACAATAAAACGATCAAGAAAACACTAACTATTGGTAGTTTCTCAATTAGTCCACAAGTATTGAGAAATGAACTATTTTTGATAAATTTTAGTATAAGATCAAAAAAAAATCTAATTGAATTAGAAATTTAGTTCACAGGAATTTCTATGTTCTAGACTTATTTTTATATGTTTACATTGGTAGACATATTTTAAATGTCTCACATATAGTTAGTAAATATATTTATTTATTTTATAGTATTTCAAATCATAAATTTGAAATCCAATTTTCCCGATTTGAATGAAAAGAATTAAAAGGAATGAAGGGAAATGATACTTATCCATTTGAACTGCTTGGACATTGATAAAACTCTTTATGAACGTTGGGAGTGATCTAATTGTCTAAATATCATGTTCATAAAAAATACGATCTCGGCTAGTATCCATGGCTCAGTCAAACAACATACCAATGTTCATGCTCTTTTTAAGACTATAGACAAGTAATTTATAGCATCAAAGAAGTTTTTGACTAGTACTCTCATCATGCAATTCTCTTCCATGAGGCTCACTACTGTCCACGGTGTGCGTGAGCACATCATGCAGATGCAGGACATAGCAGCTCAGCTAAAAAACTTGGAGGTTGAGATGTCCGAATCTTTCCTCGTGCACTTTATCTTGAACTCCTTCCCATAGCCCTGCAATCCTTTTAAAATCTCCTACAACACATATAAAGAGAAATGATCCATCAAGGAGTTGATGGTCATGTGTGTGCAGGAGGAAGGAAGACTATTGATGGAGATGAAACATGGTTCTACAAGTGCACATGTGGCTATGCAAGGAAAGAAGAAGGGTAAGTCCAAGCCAAACCGAAATGGCACAAAACCGAAGACAGACATAAAGAAGGAGTCCAAGTATTTTTTCTATAAAAAAAGGGACACGTAAAGGATGATTATGTTAAGATAAGGAGGCTTAAGAATAAAGGTACGGAAATCTCATTAGTTTGTTATGAATCTTGCATGACTAAGATTTCTCATGGCACATGATAGATTGATTCCGGTTGTACCATCCACATTACGAATGTATTGCAAGATTTGTAAAATCTAAGAAATCTAGTGGATCATGAATAACTCATCTATTCGAACAACAAGATGAGCTTACGGGTAAAAGCCATTAGATATTGCAAGTTCATATTAGCAAGTGGACATGTCTTGAAGTTGAAAAGAGTTTTTTATATCCCTAAGTTTTCTAGGAAATTAATTTTTGTTTTTTATATCTTAAACAAGATTCCAACCAAGATTGTAGCTAAGACTCCATTCGAGTTATTTAAGGGTTGGAAATCTAGTTTAAGACACGAACACATTTGGAGCTATCCTACAGAGATAAGAGTTTATAATCCATTAGAAAAGAAATTAGACCTAAGGATCGGAGTGAATACTTTATTGATTATGTCGATAAGTCCAAAAGATATCAATTTTATTGTCTATCCTATCACACTACATTTGTGAAATCTAAAAATACTAGATTTTTAGAGAATGACTTGGTCAGTGGGAGTGATCACTTTCGGGACTTAACTCCTGAAAGGGACCTATCAAATATCCTATCAAGTTCAATTACCAAATTAGTTATTATTCAAAATGACTCTCAAATGCTTATAGATACAAATCAGGGTACGGATGACAATCGAGAAATTTCACAAACAGCTGACCAAGATCAAGTTGTTCAACTTTCTCCTATAGAGAATGTTGAACCAATATTAAGGAGATCTACTCAAGAAAAAATGTCAGCTATACTTGATGACCATGTGGTATACTTTCAAGAGTCTAACTATAACGTTGGAGCGATAAAGGACCCAAAAACGTTTTCACAAGCTATGAGTTCTAGAGACTTGAACTTATGGCCAAACGTCATGAAAAATCAGATGGAATCCATGAGCAACGAAATCTGGGATCTTGTAGAGTTATCAGATGGGATAAAATCCATCGGATATAAATGGGTCTTGGAGATTAAAACTGATTCATTAGGTAATATCGAAAAATATAAGGTTAGACTCATTGTTAAAGAGTTCACCCAAAGAGAATGAATCGACTACTCAAAGACAATTTCTCCGATATTTAAGAAAAATTCCCTCCACCTCATTCTGACACTTGTTGTACATTTCGACTTAGAGTTATAACAAATGGATGTGAAAATGACTTTCTTTAATGGGGAACTAGAGGAAGAGGTTTACATGTATCAACTCGAAGGATTCTTCTCTAATGGTAGTGAGCACTTGATGTGCAAACTCAAGAAATCTATATCTGAGTTGAAATAAACCTCCCGCCAGTGGTATCTAAAATTTCACAATGTAATCACGTCATTCGTTTTTGAAGAGAATATTGTGGATCAATATATATACCTCAAGATCAGTGGGAGTAGATTTTGTTTTTTTATCCTATATATAGATAATATACTACTTGTCACCAATGATAAGGGGATATTATATGAGGTAAAATAGTTCATTTCTAAGAACTTTGAGATAAAGGATTTAAGTGATGCATCTTATGTCATCGGTATAAAGATATATCAAGATAGATTTCATAAGTTTCTGAAACTATATCCAGAGACCTACATCAACAAAATATTTAAAAGATATAGGATGGAGAACTGTTCACTAAGTATAGATCCGATTGTCAAAGGGGATAGGTTCAATTTAGATCAATGCCCTAAAACAGATTTAGAAATGGAACAGATAGTTAACATCTCATATGCTTTCGTTGTTGAAAGTTTCATATATGTATAGATCTGTACAATACCTGATATAGCGCATGCTGTCAAGATATTAGGAAGATATCAAAGTAACCTAGCTTTGGAACATTGAAAGACTGCAAAGAAGATGTTAAGATATCTACAAACCACCAAGAAGCACATGCTTACATACAGAAAAATCGATAGTCTAGAAGTAGTCGACTACTCAGATTCAGATTTTGCTGACTGTGTTGATTCCCGAAAATTAACATCGGGTTACATCTTCATGATAATCAGTGGAGCTGTATCATGGAGGAGTGCTATGCAAACATTGATTACGACCTTCACTATGGAAGTTGAATTCATGGCGTATTTTGAAACTACGTCACACGCAGTGTGATTCAAGAGTTTCATATCTGGGTTTAGAGTTTTAGATTATGTACCTAATCCATCATGTGTATTTTATAATAATTTAGTTGCTATATTTTTTGTTAAAAATAATAAGAGTGGTAATCGAAATAAATACATCGACATAAAATACTTAACCATTAGGGAAAGAGTGTTAGAAAATAAAATTGTAATCCAACATATTAGCACAGATTGTATATTGGCTGACCTCTTAACCAAATGCATGCCACCAGGTAGGTTTAGGGATTATATTGTAAATATAGGTTTATTGTCTTATTTAAATGCAATTCAGAGTTGAAGTTTCTCAATAAAGTTGTGCACATGTTGTTGTCTTAAGATAAATTTATCAAGTTTGGATCTGAATAAACGTAAAGTTTATTCATAAAGTAAATATCATTATAAAATAAAAAAATAGAATGCATTGTAGTATGTAGAAAATAATACTTACTTTTAAATAACTTATTTTTGTAACTCGTATACTCTATTTTTATAAAAAAAAATTGACTTGATTCTGACTTCAAGTCGGTTTGCTGGGCCAAATGAAAGAATATAAGAAATTTTCACATTCAAATTCAAATTCATGAGTTAATGCATTCAAAACCAAATTAATTGGGAAAAACGAAACAAAAGAATAAAATGTGATAAGGATAGAAGAAATTTGAATTGGAGATACATTTGATCGGAATTTGGTATCCCATTCGAATCTCCACACAATTAATTTTGTTTTTCCGTTTTGAATATTTAATTCAAATTCCCATAACGTTCAGCAATGATTTAGGGTGACAATTATGAGTTTTAATGGTTCTTTGATGGTTGAGAACCTATATAAACCCCCTCCTAGTGCATTGGATCCCTAATTCCAAATCTCTTAACTCTACACATCTATTGAGTGAAATTGAGAGACTAGAAGGATTGTGTATGTCTGAAAAATTATTTTGATGTTTTTACATTCGCTGGAGATAAAGAATAAGAGTATGGTCAGAGGTAACCCTAATTTTCAATTTTTGCTTCCACTTAATTTTGGCACAATTATTTCATTGGGAGCATGCATTAGACTTGTCATGCACACTATCAAAGAATATCGGACGCCACATCACTCCAAAGTGAAGTGGCGATTTCACATTACTCAAGGAGAAGAATAACAATTAAAGCTCTAGACTTAAATAATTTTGAGAGGATCAACAATGTCTCAAGAAAAATTAAGTGGATCTAATATTTAGTCAAGTGATTGGATTCCGATACATTTTAAATAAAGTCTTAAGTTTAAATTTTGTGTATGAAAAAAATAAATGCGGGGAGAGTTTGTTTCTCTTAAAAATCTAATCTGACTCGAATTGAATTTACTCAAATTTAAAATAATTACTGAATACAAGTGATTTATTAAAAAAAAAGAAAAATAAGTGTATTAACTATATTATCAATTAAAAATAATTTTTGATAGAATTTGAGTATAAAAATTTAATGAGCAATTTTATATTTCAAAAACTTAGAAAAAAATAAATTTTAAACAAGAATTGAAATTCATTTTATTAAAATGATAAAATGACTTATATTTAAGTTTGACTTAAAATCCCCAAAACCATTGAGCCACACCCTTTTCTTCCATTTCTTCTTCTTTGCCTTCTTACATCTAAAGCTTGGAAGGAAAAAAAGAGCTTTAGACAAGGGCATTAATTTTTAATAGAGAAATATAGGAAATTTCATCATAATCAGTGGCATGATCATTTAAATTTGGGTTTGCTGCTTAGAGGATGTAAATTAGAATAATTTCAAGAATTTTTAGTTGTACCATAGAAAATCCAAAATCAACATTCTCATTTCTAGAAGAGTTGGGGAGAGGTGAAGGGATAAAGGGGGTGTAATATGCTGTCAATCAACAATTAATTTGGACGGTTTTTAATTTATTAAAGATGAAAAAATTGTATAAATTAAATTAAATATGTGCGTAGTATTATTTTATTTTAAATTAAGCAAAGTTGTGTTATACAATTGTATGGGAGATAGTATTGTTTTTATTTTGATAAATATATATTTTTTTACGGGAAGACTATGTACATATAATTCCAACCTCCCCTACCCCGCACTAAATCGGAGAACACTTTGTACACTGAATGATTCTTTGTATAAAATTGTCATAAGCACAAATTTTACTTATTGAGATAGTGTTATTTTTAATCGTAAAATTGTGTATGAGATAGTATTATTTTTACTTTGAAAATAAAAATCATTTATTATTGTATATAGTAGTCATTTTATTATTAAAATATCAAAAAACTTATTATAACAAAAATACCGTCATATTTTAATTTATCAACCGAACCTTCTTTCTATTAATAGATTTTGATTTTGAAATTAGCAAATAAATGAACGTTCTCTAAATGACTGACAATTTAAATTTTCATGTATTTAAAAAATAAACCTCAGGAATACCATTTTTATGTATTCATTAGTTTCATTTTTTTTAACAATTATGCTATTTTTAATATATTTTATAGAAAAGATGGCTAAAGAGTGAGATCATACCGAGGTTGACCACTAACTAGAGATATTTCCCATGGAGATTCGTGAGTTGTCAATACATTAATTTAATTGTGTATATATATATATATACTATGCTTATATATTTGTTTTAAAATTTATAAGCTAAATTAGCAAACTTTTATTGTCTCCGGTTTTCAGAACCACGAGTATGTTAATAAAAAAATTAAATCACATTATACGGTCCAATTGTAAAGAACCATTCGATAACTGGGACAGTGTTGATTACAAAATTAGGAAAATAATCGATAGTTGATTTAGTAAGTAACCTGAAAATGAAAAAAATTTATATTGAAATAGTTTTTCCTAAATTAAATCCGACAGTACTCAAATCAGATTAGTCAAAATATAAGTTTAAATCCCAATTGGTTATTAGAAAAATAAGAAAAGCAAAGAAAATATCATTGTTGTACGGCACTCGAACAAACTGAATGAGGGTTGAAGAAAACTACAGTTTTTGAGAAATCTGCGAGGAGCAAAAGAAACATGGATAGCTTGGTAGAGAGGCATGCCCATATGCTGGGGTCCAAATACATGGAGTCGCATAAAAAATTATTCATTAATACTTTGTTTAAATTAATTTAATTTTTATTCATATTTATATATATATATATATATATTTTTTACCATGCTTGAGGCAAGTGATATTGGCTATATATGGGATATTTCTAAAAGTGGTATTTTTTTTCATTTAAATTTCTCAAATGGTATCTTTTTTTTGTTCCAAAATTAGGGGAGTTGCGATTTCCAATCACGTTTTTTCTTATTTTTCTCCTAAAAAAAAAATAATTAGAAAGATCGAGTGACGCTCACGCTTTCTGGAAATGGTTTTTTTTAATCTTATTTAATTATAAATAATATTATTAAATTATTAAAAAATTTTATTAAAAATAATAAAAATTAATAAATTAATAAAAAATTAAATAATATTAAAAAATTATTTTTAAAAAATAAATAAGAAATTATTATTAAAAAATAATTATTAAATTAAATATTAACCAATATTATTAATAAAAAACTAAATATTAAACAATAATATCCATCAATATTAACTAATAAATTAATAATTAAAATCATCATTAATCAATATTAAAAATTATTGAAAAAATTATCAAAAATAGTAATCAATAATTAAAAATTATTAAAAATTAATTAAAAAGAAAGTATACAATTACTAAAAAAATTATTATTAATTTTTTAATTAAAAAACATAATCAATAATTTTTTATTAATTAAAAATTAACCAACAATTAAAAAATTAATCAAAAAATTAATCAAAAATTAAAAATTGTTAAAAAGTAAAAATTAACCATAGAAAGAGTTCCGAAAGGAGTGTGTTTTTGCTGTGAGAAAATGAAAAATCAATAATTTTTTATTAATTAAAAATTGTTAGAATTTGTTAAAATTTAAAAATTAAATTGTATTTAGAGTCTCTACCCTTTTCAAAATCAAATAAATAACACACACATATAAAAAAAACAAAACGAAACAAAACGAAACAAAACAAAACAAAAGGTATTGCATTCTTCTATGCCTGATTTAAGATACACAGAAAGGATATGCAGGAGTAGTAAGCCGCATTCCAAAGTTTGAATAATTAATAAGAAGAGTATGAGTTAAAACCAATGCACCCTCTTTTGTGGTTTCAATAAAGTAACATATGTCAAAAAATCATAAATAATATACATGAACATCAATAACCTATAATGTTGGCGCTCCATAAGATTTGGTTAGACCTAACATCCTTACCAATCTGAGATTTTGAATTTGCTTTTATCATGAAAAAAACAATTTAATATTTAATTTTAACAAATTTTAACAAATTTTAATTAATAAAAAATTATTGATTTTTCATTTTCTCACAACAAAAACACGCCCCTTTCAGAACCCTTTCCATAGTTAATTTTTAATTTTTAACAATTTTAATTTTTGGTTAATTTTTATTAATTTTTAATTAATTAAAAATTATTGATTATGTTTTTAATTAAAAAATTAATAATAATTTTTTATTAATTGTATACTTTATTTTTAATTAATTTTTTAATAATTTTTTAATTATTGATTATTATTTTTGATAATTTTTTAAATAATTTTTAAAATTGATTAATGATAATTTTAATTATTGATTTATTAGTTAATATTGATACATATTATTGTTTAATATTTAGTTTTTTATTAATAATATTGGTTAATATTTAATTTAATAATTATTTTTTAATAATAATTTCTTATTAATTTTTTAATAATATTTAATTTTTTATTAATTTAATAATTTTTATTAATTTTTTAATAATAATTTTTTAATAATTTAATAATATTATTTATAATTAAATAAAATTAAAACAAACAAAACCTATGAAAGCAAGAGTATCACTCTCGCTTTTTGGGAAATCGCGAGTGACACTCTTGCTTTCTAGAAAGTGCAAGCGCCACTCGTGCTTTCTAATTATTTTTTTTTTAGAAAAATGGTAAAAAACGCGATTAGAAATCGTGACTCTCTTAGTTTTAGAATAAAAGAAAAAAAGAACACCATTTTGGAAAATTTAAATGAAAAAAAACACTACTTCAAGAAATACCCCGGCTATATATAAAAGAATGATATACAATGCACTCAAACGTATCTCGAGTAAAGGTAAGAATGAAACCTCATGTACTTTTGTATTTTAGTTTTCTATTTTCGTTATAACCTAAATTTTTTTTTTTTTTTTTTTTTGGCTTTTTAGGAGAGGCATAGGAAACTTCTGATCAAGTAAGAGAAATCCCAACCCGATGGTCCTCTTCTAGAAATAAACTTTCAGTTGATGAAAACATAGGCTTATGGGCGAGATATCCGGTGGAGTCGTATAATCGCCAGATTTTTGGATCTGAGTAGCGTCTAGTCACGAAAACATACAGGGAAGAATGAAAACATACGGGGAAGAATGAATGGACATCTAGTTTAGTAAGAAAAGTATTAAATCTTTTAAACAAAACTCAAGTTTGAATATTAGAAATAAAAAAAAAAAAAATTGGATCGAAGGGTTCTCCCCAAAAAGGGGTGTGATCACGACTCGATTTGAATTAGTCGAAATATATATTTGAATATAGGTTAGTAAAAAAGTGTTCCATAGTGAAATTATATATAGAGAGAGAAGAAGACGACTTCAGTCTTTGTTGCTTCAAACTCCTCTCAAAAGTCAACCCACCCAACCCTTGGAGAAGGGTGGAGTACGAGGCATTTTCGCCGGAAAATATTTAACTGCAAGGTTAAGTTCAGTAACTGACTTAAGCCGACCTTAACGTCTACCCGAAGCCCAAGCTCAGCCCCAACATGTCCCAGCATGACCTTAACTCTCCACTCCCTGCTATCCCTGATATCTCAACTTTCTTTGTTGGAAGTGATGGGCCTCCTAAACATGTAAGTTGATGTAATTTATATTTTGAATACTTTTATATATTATTAGTTATATATATTTTCATATGTTAACATATTTTGGTATTCTAATATTTATCGGTATATAATTAATTAAATAATTTACAATTCATTAATCAATAATATTAAATTAAAAATTAAATAATAAAATTATCAAATTTGTGTTGCAATGCATTACAATAAACAAAAATAAATAAATAAATTGTGATACCTCATGCAACACATAGAAAGAACTTCATGATGCATGCATTGACAACGTATTTTGCGATGCCTAATTACATTACCAAGATAGCAATATAAGTTATGACAACAAACACTTGATGCTTCTACTACAAATGGAAGCATTGCAGTGTTTGCCACTACAACGCTGTACAACTTGCATAAGAAGTAGTGGCGTTACTCAGCTATGCGATGCATGCTGTGACGATAGTTGATATTGAAAGTTTTTGCGAACGCATGTATGAAAAAGGTGGACTTGATAAAGGGAACCAAAAAAAAAAGGATGAATTGAGAACATATTGTATTCATTCACTTACTGTACAATGTATAGGCAGATTACAAGATTCAAATATATATAAATATAGGAACTAGCACTCTGTTAGAGTGACTGAAACTTGAAATATTAGTAAAGCTAAAACAAAAAAGCTAAAAAATCTAAAAGTAAGAAACTCACAAGTCCAAAATATTGGACTGTTGTGATGCCATTGATGTCACCTGATACCCCCTCAAGTTGGAGTGAAAATTGAAATGTCAATAACTCCCAACTTGCAAAGAATTGAGCGATAAGCATTGCCTCCAAGTGATTTGGCTGCAACTCTTCCTTTATGTATTATTGTTGGTTATTGATTGAGTTGAGATTGTATACCTATTGTGTTGCAGGAAAAACATGTTGTGACTCTCATTTAATTATATGGCGATTTTGGAGTGAATTTTGTGTCCCATGATTTTTTTTTTTCTCATTGAATTTGGGGGTTTTCATGTTAAAAGATTGTGCGTTATTTATTTGTGGTTGTTTTAATCTTGTTATAATTGCTTATGCATTAGATTATAATTTTGGTATCTGTTCTTACCTCCTCATCGGTTCAATCAAGTGGAAGAGCTTTTCATGGGTGTGTTTTCATTGGTTTAACTTCCGCTGCATCCTCTCCTGACAGCATCTACCAATTGATCGGTAGAACATAGGTAAGGAGGAACAATAAGACTTGCTTGAATTTTTTCCCTAGCAAAATGACAACCAATTTTAATATGTGGTATATTCGTGAAAAACAAGATTTTCGATAATGTGAATAGCAGCTTGGCTATCACAATGAACTGCAATTGGTTATAAATGATTGAAACCCAGATCCAAAGGCAGATATTTTAACCATTGTAATTCAGAAACAAGTGCAGCAAGGGACTGATATTCTGGTTCTGCTGAAAAGTAAGAAATAGTAGGTTATTTATTGGTTTTCCAAGAGATAGGGTTGGAACCCAACATGGTGAAATAACCAGTGGTGGATCGACAAGTAGTAGGACAACCTGCCTGATTAAAGTCAGGATGTTAAAATAAAATAAGAGAACTCGATGTAGAAAGGAATAAACTTTTGCCAATCTTTGAGGTAACGAAGAACCAGGTTGGCAACATCAAAATAGATGGAATGAGGAAATTGCATGATTTGACTTGAAGTGTTTACATCATATTGAATATTAGGATGTGTTACATTGAGATATAGAAGACCATTGATAAGATAACGATAGATTGTTGGATCAAGAAGGGAGTACTATCTTGTGGTCATAAATGAAGATGTTGTTTCATAGGAAAATCAGATTATTGGGAACAACTATACGATAATCAGATAAGATGTCAAAAAGTATATTTTTATTGACACAAAAAAAAGTTCCTGTTTACAGCGAGAAACTTCAATATCTAAACATATTGAACAGTGCTGAGATTTTTAATGGAGAAAAATTGAGTAAGAAAATTTTTAATGTCAGAAATGACATCACCATTGTTTCTAGTGATAATAATATCTTTGACATAGACAAAAATTAAAGTAGAAGTCTGATCACGAATATATGTAAAAGAAAAAATTATGATTTGAAATAATTGTCGAAAACCTAAACGAATGGAAGTGGTGGAAAATGTTGAGAACCATTGACAACAAACCTGTTTAAGACCATAGAGAGATTTATTTAATTTGCAAACACAAGTGTTCTCTTGACAAGAGAATCCAAGTGAGAGTTTTATATAAACCTCTCTGCCAAGATTACCTTAGAGAAAGGCATTGTTGGTATCAAGATGATACGAAGACCAATTTTTAACGACAACAATGGACAACAATGGAAAGACGAAGGCAAACAATGACTAGTTTGGCCACAGAAGTGAAGGTATCATGATTATCAATGCCTTCAAGTTGAGTATAACCTTTAGCAACTAAACAACTTTATATCTCTCAAAAGAGCCATCAGACTGATATTTAATTTTGTAAATCCATTGACAACCAATGCGTGATTTTCCTTTGAGAAAAGAATATAAAGATTAAGTGTTGTTTGATTCAAGAGTTTGAATTTCTTTATCCATGGCATTACACCATTCAACATATTTCATTGCTTGAGAATAAGACCTCAATTCTTGATTTTCAATGATATTTGTTAGAAAAGCACGATGAAAATGAGTTGGATGAGATAAAGAAAAATAATTTGTAAGTGGAAAATCAGTTGAATATGAAATATCCTTGAGATAACATGGTACGTGACGAATTCGTTAAGGACAATTGTTAATCATAGGAGCCAGTACCATGGAAGGGTAAATGGTGTAGGGAGTGTTGACAGAGCCAGGTGGAGAATTGGTTTATCTATCAAGTTGAATAGATGTGGAAATAGTCACCAGAGAATCGTTCAAAGAATTGACTAAATTAGGATTATTAGAAGAATTATCATGAGGATCATTCAATGATGTAATGGAATAATCAAATGTTCCATCCTCATGAAGCAACGAAAATTGAATCATTTGAAAATTGAAATGAAATATCATGATATGGAAAATGAACTCATGAAATATAACAACCTGAGAATTATAGATTTCGCAAGTTTTGAAACTGTACATATGATATCCCTTTTGACCGTATAGATAACCAACAAAAATGTCAGGGTTGGCTCCAACATCAAATTCATGTTGAATATTCGTATTTTAGCAAAATATAAATACCCAAAAACACAAAAAGATGAATATAATTGAACAGTGACAAGTAAAACTTGATGAGGTGATTTATATTAGAGAACTAGGTTTGGAAATTTATTAATAAGAAAAATAGAAGTAAGAATACATTCTCCCCAAAAATAAAGAGGCAAGTTTAATTGAAATCTCAGAGCTCTAACAACATCAAGTAAATGGCGATTTTTGTGTTCTACAATACCACTTTATTGGGGGTCATAACACAACTATATTGATGAATGATTCCATTTTCATGAATTCATGTTTTAATTCATTTAGAAAGGAATTCAGAACCATTGTCTAAACAAATGATTTGGAGCTAAAGAAGAAAAATGTCCCCATTTCTAGAATTGATACGAGAGATTTTTGTCTTAAATTGATAATTGATTTGATTAAAAAATGAATTAATATTTTGAAAGTTTCAAATTTATGTTTCATTAAATAAACCCAAGTGCTCCTTGAATAATCATCAATAATAGTTAAAAGTAATGTGATTCATTCTTAAAACGTATAAAGAAAGAACATCAAATGCCAATAGGAATTAATTCAAAGCAATGAGAAGAACAAGATGTTCTTTTAGGAAAAGAAAATCGCAACTATTTAGCACGTTGACATATATCACAAACAAAAATTTTATTAGCAACAATATCTGGAGAATTTTTAACCATGAAATTAGAGACATAGATGGATAGCCAAGGTGAGAATGTCATATGTCAAATTTATTGCAACGTTTGAGAGAAAAATTAGAATTGAAACCTAAATCTACTTCTAAATAAAAGTGACCATTCCAAGCATACCCCGACCAATCTTCATCTTCATTGTTTAGTCCTAAAATATACATTCAGAAGATGAAAAAAATTACATCACAATTTGTTGATTTGATTAATTGTGAAATAGATAACAAATTAAATTTAAAAGACGGAAGAGGAAAACGTTCATGAGAGTAAGTAATGATGAACAATGGACCATGCCTTTATGTGTCGCAGGCACATGAGAACGATCAAGCAATTGAACTGATATAATTTTTTAACAGTAAAATATGAAGTAAAAAGAGACAGGGATGTACATACCGAAATCAATAATCTCACAAGAAGAGAAACAAGTAAGAATTGTACGTACAAAATGTACTGGTAATCCATCAGATTCAAGAAGCTTGTATTGTTCACATGTCAACTGACTAGCAAAAGTGGAAGTAGTGGAAGTGGATAATGGTGGCCCTAATTTCTTCACCTGTTTATTTGGGAAGGTATGGATCTGGTAATAGGTAGCAAACACATAACCATGCTTATTACAATGTTCATAAAAACAACGTTGGCACTTTCCAAAAGGCCGAGATGGTAAGTTTAGATGCCTGAAGTATTGCCAGAATCATTCACGTATGAATCTCCCTATTGTTTTTCTTCTTGATGTTCAAAATTATAAATACAATGAGTGGAAGGGAACAATTCCATCAAGAGGTTTTTGCTATGAATAGTTAAAAAATAATCATGGAGTTCTTGAAGAAGCTCCATGGCATGATCTTGATTTTGTTGATCAATAATGCTTTTAGCATTACCACAAATGCAGGAACTGACAGTGACAACATAACTAAACTGACAAAAGGTAGAAGAGAGCTGCTGCAATTTTCTCTTCTATGTTTTATTAATGATACAAAATATGTTTATATACAAAAGAGATCCTTAAATCAAGGATACTAAAAGGGAATATAAATATTTGATAGAGGAAATTAAGGCTAGCTGGAGATCTTCATCCAATACACACCCTCAAGTTGGAGCATGGAGATTTCGAATGCCCAACTTGCCAACAAGAAAATGAAATTGCTGATGACCGAGAGCTTTAGTAAAGAGATTAGCAAGTTGAAGGTGAGATGGAACATGTGACGTAGTGATGGAACCAAATTTAATGCAATCTCGGATGAAATGACAGTCAATTTCAATATGCTTTGAGCTCATGATAAACAGGATTGGCGACAATATGAATGACAGCACGATTGTCACAATGAAGGTGGGCTGGCAAAGATTGAGTGATTTACAAATCATGAAATAAAAAAACAAAGCTAGATAAGTTCACATGAAGTGGTAGCCATAAAGCGATATTCAGCTTCAACGGAAGAACGAGAAACAGTTGTTTGTTTCTTGGTTTTCCAAGCAAAGGGAGAGTGACCAAGAAAAATAAGATAACCAATAATAGAACGCCGTGTAAGAAGACAACCGGCCCAATCAGAGTCGTAATATGCATTAAGTCGTAAATCAGACTTGGAGAAAAGAAAAATGCCTTGTCCTGGAGCAGACTTGAGGTAGCGTAAGATGCGAAGAGCAGCTTGCCAATGTCGATGGCGAGGCTGATACATGAATTGAGACAGAATATGTACTGAATAGTAAAGTTCTGGTTAGGTGATAGTTAAGTATATGAGCCTACCAACCAAGCAACGATAAGGACCAGGATCGTCAAGGAGATCACTATTATCTATTCCCAAGGTGTGATTTTGCTCCATAGGAAACATAACTGGTTTGGAACCAATCATGACAGATTCTTGTAGAATATCCCATGCATATTTTCGTTGGGACAAAACTATGTCATCAGGAGATCGAGCTACTTCCAAACCAAGAAAGTACTTGAGAACACCAAGGTCTTTGATGTGGAAACAAGTATCCATATATGCTTTAAGAGCAGTACTATGATAATTGTCATTGCTAGCAATAATAACGTCATCCATATACACAAGTAAAGCCGTGAAGGAGGTGCCCTTATAGTATAAGAAAAGGGATGTGTCTGCCTTAGACTGAGTAAAACCAAAACGAAGAAGTGAAGCAGAGAATTTAGCATACCATTGACATGATGCTTGTTTTAAACCATAAAGAGATTTCTGAAGCCGACATACCCAATCATCACCCGGTGATAAGTAACCAGGAGGTGGTATTATGTAGACTACCTTAGCAAGATCACCATGCAAAAGGCGTTGTGAACATCGAGTTGGTGCAAGTCCCATGATTTTGGGGCTGCCACCGTAATAGTGTACAAACCGTTGTAAGTTTGGCTACAGGTGCAAAAGTTTTAGTGTAATCAAGTCCTTTAATTTGTGTATAGCCCTTAGCAACTAAACGAGCCTTGTACTGCTCGATTATCCCATCAGAATGATACTTGATCTTGTAAACCCATTTTGATCCAATGGCCTTCTTTCTAGCAGGAAGTGGCTCTAAAGTCAATGTACAATTTTGTTTAAGTGCTTGTAATTCCTTATTCATTGCTTCTTGCCAGTGAGTGTCCTTAATGGTCTGTTTATAAGATTTTGGCTCATCATCTTGGGTGATAGCCATAAGAAAATGAGTATGTGAAGTATTAAATTTGGAATATGATAGAAAAGAGGTTAAAGGATAAGACGTATCTGAGGAAGCATGGTTGGAAGAGGTGGGAGAAGAACTATTATTTCCTGGCAAATCAACATGGAAGTCACAGAAGTGAGATGGTAATTACCTTGTTCGAGGGGGAAGTGATTGTGGCTGTGTGGGTTTTGGATCAAGTGTAGGAGATGGAGAAGAACTATCAATATCTGTGAAAGAATGCAGTTCAAGGTTTTCAATAGGAGGTGATGTGATTGGTGGTGTAGATGATTCAAAAGATGTAGGTTTAGGGTCAAGAACCGGTAAAGGGACAGGTGTGATTAAAGGAGTATCATGTCCTGGAAAAGGTGAACACGATTGGTGAAAAGGAAAAATATGCTCATAGAAGTTCAAATTTCGAGAGGTAAAAACTTTATGAGTGGCTAAATTGTACACCTTATATGCCTTTTGGCCATGAGGGTATCCAATGAATATGCAAGTAGTGGCACGTTCATGGAATTTATCCTTTGATCGAGGAAGGATAGAAGAGTAGCAAAGGCATCCGAAAACAGGAAGATGAGAATAATTGGGCCTTTTAGAAAATAAATTTCATAAGGGCTTCGGTCAGATAAAAGAGGCGAGGGCATATAATTTATTAAATATGTTGTTGTTAAAATACACTCACCCCAGAACTTAATAGACAAATTAGCCTAAAAACATAAGGCTTTAGCCACCTCAAGTATGTGTCGATGTTTACGTTCCACTACTCCATTTTGTTGAGGGGTGGAAACGCAAGAAAATTGAATCAAAATCCCATTTTGTTGACAAAAGAGTTGAAAATTATGATTCGTAAATTCGGTGCCATTATCATTACGAATTTGTTTAACCACCTTTCCAAATTATCTAGTTACCATGGTCAAGAAGGAAAGCAATCTAAGAAAAACTTCAGATTTGGTTCTAAGCAAATAAACCCAAGTGACTCTGGTATAACCATCCACAATGCTTAAGAAATAATGGGCGCCGACAAAGATGCAGTACGATATGGGCTCCAAACATCACAATGAATTAATTCAAAAGATTCATGAGTTTTAATTGAACTAACTGGAAAAGGGATTCGAGATTGTTTCACTCGATGACAAGAGTCACAACACTTATTAAAGGACTTAACAGAAAACTGACCTAAATCTATAATAAAAGATAAGGATAAATGCCCAAGGCGTCGATGCCGTAAATTGAGCTTAGAATCATGAATGATGCAGGTTGCTGCAATGGGAATTTTGATTGCCCGAAAATAATAGAGTCCATCTCGCAATTCGCCCATTCCAATTAGGTTTCTCATGGCTAGGTCCTATAAAGTACAAAAGGAAGGAAAAAATAAGCAACGGAATGCAAGGTTGTGGTTAATTTGCTGATGGATATAAGATTACACTTAAATGAAGGTATATAAAGGACATTATTTAAAGTAAGAGATGGATTAAGAAAAACATTTCCACAAGATTTTGCTGGAATGCTTGACCCATCTGGAATAGTAATTGGTGAAAAATGATGTACAGTTTTGGGGGAATCAATAACACTCGCATGACATGTCATATGATTAGAAGCACTTGAATCCAAGATCCATTCAATTGTACAGTTGGACAAAGGAGCTCCCTTACCCGCAAAGTTGGTTGTAGGATTGTGAGTCTTTTCAAGATTAAGCATAGAGATGAGTTAAGCATATTATTCTGTAGTCAGCCCATTAATTGGCATAGTGTTACCTTCAACGGGTTCCATACACTGTGAGTTATAGCTGCTTTGGGCTTGGATGATTTCTTTCCCTTATCCCACCATTCAGGATATCCGTTGAGCTCAAAACAAGTCTCTTTAGTGTGTCTTGTCTTTTTGCAATGTTCACAAAATAATTTGGATATGTCACGATTGTTTGTAGATTTTCGATTATTGTAGGTTTTGTTCCTATTGCTGGTATGAAATGTTGCTCCCTCAACAGAAGGTAATCGCGATGCTGTCACTAATTATTGTCGCTCTTCTTGTGCTACAAGTCCATAAACATGAGATAATGAAGGTAATAGTTCAGTGTTCAAAATTTGAGAGCTTACCGTATTATATTTGTCATTCAGGCCCATTAAAAACTAAAACACTTTTTCTTTCTCCCTTTCTGCAGCAAAAGCCTGTACAAACCCACAAGTACACATTGGAATTCGCAAGTATGTGCTAAGCTCATCTCAAATTCCTTTTAATTTTGTGTAATATGCTGAAACAGACATGCCTTGTTGCAAGGTATTCACTATCTCAGTCTTCAACTGATGAATGAAAAGTGCGTTGCCTTGAGAAAATCTTTCTTCAAGGTCATTCCACATCTCTT
The DNA here is from genome assembly GCA_037126225.1 of Dillenia turbinata. Taxonomy (NCBI): domain Eukaryota; kingdom Viridiplantae; phylum Streptophyta; class Magnoliopsida; order Dilleniales; family Dilleniaceae; genus Dillenia; species Dillenia turbinata. Next base: position 12,540,806 of record JBAMMX010000010.1, on the reverse strand, counting down.
GTGCCGTAACAAAGTATGCTACATTATCATGTAGGGTAGGATGAAGAGAATTAAAAACCCAAGAGATTACCATAGAGTTACATTTAATCCATGCAGGTTCTGGTGTGGAACCAGGTGATGGAGTTTGATAGTCCCATCTATAAAGCCAAATTTATTTTTGGCCTGTCATGGCACGACGCTCTGTGGGGTAATTTTCTTCTTTGAGGAGGCACATTACTAAGATTATATCTGGATTGTCAGATGCATGAAGAACATAGGATGATGAGACATCAAAATTGGTTTGAGTCATGTCTGATTGGCTAGTTTTTGACGTACTAGAACCTAAAGGGCTTTCTTCGTTCATGTTGAGAAGGTGAAGAAATATTTTAGGATTTCAACCGCTCTGATACCATGACAAAAGGTAGAAGAGAGCTGCTGTAATTTTCTCTTCTATGTTTTATTAATGATACAAAATATGTTTATATACAAAAGAGATCCTTAAATTAATGATACTAAAAGGGAATATAAATATTTGACAGAACAAATTAAGGCTAGATTAGAGATACAAATATTTGACCAACTAGAGATCCTTAAATCAAAGATACTAAAAGGGAATACAAATATTTGATAGAGGAAATTAAGGCTAGCCGGAGATCTTCATCAAATATAAACGCATCCCATAATGATTTTTGTTATATGAAATATAATGAAATTGACATACCTTTCAATTTGAGGGTATAAATTCATTATTTTAATTGATAGGTTTTAGAAGTATTTTATTGAGAAACACAATCTTTCAAATCTATCTAAATTTATGTTGTAAATTCAGTATGTAGGATATTTGGATGGATCTTTGTCACGCCCCGAACCGGAGCCGTGAATAGCCGTCCGTTATCCTAGATGTTGACTTTCTATAACCAAACGGGCAGAACCTCCCCATAAGTCGGAGGTCCATCTAATACCATATATCAACCTATCACATATCAATATACATAAACTAGCCCGACCATAATCAACAATCTCCTCAGATCCTCCAATCCCTGTCAACCATCCAGAATAAAGTAAGGCTAATAACAGTCTTGCACCAGACCTCTACTGCCATGCCCCCATCAAAGGCATGAACAGTTACCAGTTACCCCTCCTGTGATTTAGAGGTGGCACTGAGCAAACCTAGAAGACATTTTTAAAATATGACACGTTTCCCAAAGTAAATGTACACAATAGTACAAGTCATGCTTCAATGCAATAAAATATAATTGAGAGTTTCAATAAGATACACATACATTACATATAGTCATCTCTTTTTATACACAATGGTCTATCTACAATCCCAGTACAAAAATATACAATAGTACAAATCATTCCCAATATCATATTGAGTACCTAATCAATAACCTCGATTTCCAACAAAGGCCTCGTGCGCTGATAAGTCACGCATCTCACTATAGCTATCTCTGTACACAATAGGAAATGAGGGGTGAGTATCAAGGAAGATACCCAATGAGTGAGAGGGTATACATCATGTGTTCAATGTGTCGGTGAAAAATGGAGTGTCAAAATTCTCAATAATTCCACATATTAAAAGAAATCATGTATAATGCTCAATTTATCATAAATCATTCTTTTCACATACATTTCAAACACATATGTATCCATGTCATCAAATCATGATAGAATAGAGCTTGCCAAAATCAGTCCTGGCAAGGGTCGACTTTGTATACAATAGCTTAGAAAAGCTCTCTACCTTGACGTTGGCAACGGACCTCGTCAGGTGCTAGACTACAGCGCACCATAGCCCTCCCCCTTATGGGTTCAACCTAACTAGTACCGTATCGAATCACAATACATTTACCATTTTTCGATATTATATGGGATACCTTCTGCAAAAGCGTATTAGGTACAAACATGGATCACCCTACACATGCATCCTTCGTAGCTGCGGAATAGAATTTATCCATCACAAGGTTATCATCATCACAGGCTATGGCCCTCAACCCAAATATAATATCAGTATCAAAGCAATCACGTGCCATGCCACATTTCTCAAACAATGTCAAAACATTTCCACAAGGGTGATTTCATAAAACATATACAACTCAAATGCAATGGCACGGTTTCACATTTAGAACTCATTTGGATGCATATTCAATACGTAAAAACATGTTTGTGGACACTATATGAATTCACAAAAAAAATATATTTTATAATTCATTCATAATTTCAGAACACATATTCATAAAATCATGCTTGCGTTAGAAAACATTTAAAATATGATATTGTGCATCAGACACATAATATAATAAATCTCACTCATAGTATGCGGGAGGGTACACCACTCCCGGCACAAATCTCGAGGTACGCGCAAATACTCTCCTCAGTATCGCCAACAAGGCTCTATAATCATTATCTAGAACATGTGTCACTTAAGAGATCATATGTTGCATATATCATGATGTAAATGTAATGCAACCCTAGTTATAGACAAATCTAGGGTTTTCAAAATCTAATTTCGCCTCATTCTCGAGCATCGTCCACAAGTTCCTCAACCGGGGTCGAAATTTGGAAATTCCAATTTCTATGGTTGGCTGTTATAAAAGCTCACACTTTTCATGTTGAACTTATCTCCAAAATCTCGGTGGAAAATTCCTTAAGGTCCACATTTTCAAACCAGTCTAAATCTCACTCTAAATTCCGTCCAGTTTTTGCAAATTTCTCATATCTCAAAATCCACTCATGCAAAGACTCTAATATTTGACTATGTTACAGATAAGACACAAGGCTACAACTTCCTAGTTGGAAACTTTCTCATATTCCTAGTGCGAGTCCTTGAAATAGCACCATCTTGCCCACATTACTTTTTAAAAGTCTGTTCTGACTAATTTTTGTGCAGCCCATATAACTTTTATCACACAACTCCAACTTACTTGCACTTTTTACAAAAACTAGAAGACAAATAACCCTACATTTTTCATGTTTTGGGTTTCTCCCAATTACATCTAGAAGTGGTCTGAAAGGGACCATCAAATCTATGTTCAGTTTTCGCCGAGAAGCAGAATCTTTTCTAAACTGTTTTGGGAGATTTTGTTTAACTTTTGATTCCCTTGTGAAAATTGGATGAAATTTTCATAGTAGATGGATAGAAGGGAATCTACAACTTTTCTTCTTTTAGTGTTTGCAAACATGGGCTGGAAGGGGGTCGTGTAACGCCACTGTTTTTGATGTTGGATAATGGGTGACCCTCTGTCGAGTTTTAGAAGAATGGCTGTAACTTTTGACTCAGGGGTCGGATTGAGGTGATTCTTATCTCGTTGGAAAGACAAGACATAGATATACATTTCATATAGCTGGCACAAAGTCCAATTCTGCCGGAAAAGGGGGCTACAATCAGGGAAAATCTGACTACCGCGAAACAGGGTAAAATAGTGCATTTGTCAAAATCTAACCTACACTCCTTTCCTAGCCATTTTTCATGCCCAATTTCCAACCCGGCTAAGTCAATTTTTTTTCCCCATTGACCCCACGATTTTTCTTGATGGATCCCTTCATTTTATTGTGCTAAATCTCATTATGAAATTGGTTTTGTTGTAGGAATGCAACAAGGTGGAAACTGCATTGGTTTTGCATACTAAGGTCAGAAATGGGATCATTCCTTAGCTGGTTCAGTTCTCTTAGTGGTTCACTAAGCAAATGGGATCCAAATGACCTAATTTTTGGATATGTTGGTCCTTAGGATATGTGTAAGGTCTTTACAAAATTTCATTGAAAAAGACCAAGGGAAACTATGGCTGTCGGTCCAAGGAAACTCACTGCCCATAGGAGTTTCCAAAATTTTAAATTTCTAGATTTTTGGCTGTCAGGGTTTTGCTATTGGTTTCCCTATGAAACTAACTTCAAATGACTCCAATTTTTGACATGTCATAATTTAGGATGTCTACAAGCTATCCACCAAAAACCACAAACAAAAAATACTAAGGTTTGCCTACGCACTCAAAGAAAACACAAAAGCTGGCCCAAATGTTCATATACATACTCCAAATTTTTCTGCACACTCTTTACACTCACCAAATGCATCTCACGGCTGTCCCCAAGTTTCCAGAACAAACTTCACTCACTAATTCAAGGTTCCACCTAATTCTAGGTTGGTGAAAGCTTGCCAAACCCAAAATGAACATGTGCAGAATTTTAATAAAACATGGAATCACAAGTTATACTTCTCATTTTTTTGTTCCAATTCAATATATGTTACATAAGAGCTAGGGAGAAACTTTCTTACCTAAAGTTGTTGAAGAAATTTTGAAGAACCCATAGATCTCTTCACTTGGACCTCATGGTTTTCATCCTTGAATCACCAAGCTAGACTTCTTCTTTCCTTCCAATTTTTGGATATGTTGTTTTAGGGGTGAGGAGTGTTTGTCTTATGTAAAAATATTGAAGATTGGTTGAAGGAATCAAGCCTCCCTTCAAGGAATGGTTCACGGCTATGGAGGGAGGAAGAGAGCTCTTCTCTCTTTGCTTTTCATGTTTTCCTTTGATGAATGAAAAAGAATTTTGGCTTTTGTCTACAATTTGCCTTAACCATGGTTTTGGAAATATTTACTAGGGTTAAGCATTGTTAACTTCACTTCAATTCATCTTGGCCGTTGATCAATTTCAACATGAGATCTCAACCATCCAAATTAGGGTTATTTAGTATAAGCATGTCACAAAGTCAACAAATGGGGCTAGAGTGTTCACACTTGCTTTTTGGATCCAAGGGTTCTCATGCATTCTTTATTCTCTACAAGTGATCTTGGCCCTCCATTTGTTATCGCACATTCCAACATTAACTATTAAACATTTCATTGTTTTCCCCAAACTTTTATTATTTGCAAATAAATCCTCTAACACAAAATTGCTCACAAGCCCTATGACAGGTCAAAATTTCATCTTGACCCCAAAATTTATAAAATCGCGCTATGAGCTCAAAATTTCATGTTGAGTCCAACGCAATCGATCTTGGGTGAAAACAAGACTGTTTGCTCGGACAAATTTCCATGTTTGCCGAAAATTAGGTTCTCAACAATTTTATTTTTCGCCAAAACTCCTTGACCCTTGATCTCTAGAGTGAATTTTTGCACATGAAATTCTGACAGTGTCGAAATTGCACGCGTAGATTTTAGAAGGGCACGAAGGGGAAAATCTTTAGCTCCCAGCGATCTCGACAAAAATTTTCAAGAGCATTATAAAACGAAAAATTCTGAGTGACATTTCTCTATATGAAAAAGAAAATATATCTCATATAAAATAATAAGGAATACAATATACAGTACACCGAGTGTCGGTGTTACAATCTTGGGGGAGACAAAATTGAGAATCCAACTCATAACCAAATCGTTACATCATTCCTAATCCAAAATATCATCTGGGAGACAAAATTGAGAATCCAACTCCTAGCCAAATCGTTACATCATTCCTAATCTAAAATATCATCTATCTCCTTTGGAATTGGGAGTGAATCGTCAAGAAAACCAAGTTTACTCTTTGGATGAAATGACATTATTACAGCATGATTTCATGATCCTTACAAGAACAGTAGAGGGGCTATCTAAGTGATAAATGTCATAAGGATCAATTTTAATTAATGTTGATAATGATATCGTTGGTACCATTAATGATGATGTAATATTTTTGGCAATTTCATTAGACATGGTGAAAGAACAAAAAGAAGAAAAGTATAAACACAAGACTATGATATCATTCACTATAAAATTAAAAGCCTATGCTAATGGTAACATTTATTGTCGGTGACCTTTAGTAATGTTTTTTATACCCTATAAAGATATTTTCCACAAAACTATCGAGAAATGTATACATTTTTTGACGGTATAAATTATCTATTGAGAAAAGTTTATCAACCATCAGTAAAGATTGCACAACTATCTGTAAAAGTAATGTTCAATTCTGACAGTTATTACTTGTGATAAGTAAATGCGATATTTTTTAGAGATGATTTGAAAACAATCTTTATGTGACTCTTCTTTTCTATCTATTTAGCTATACCGTCTATATAAGTTCTGTATCTATACTAACCCATATACTCTACCATATTTAAAAACTATGTTTAATTCTGACAATTATCAGTTATAGTCAGTAAATGTGGCAGTCATTAGGGACGGTTTGAGAATAATCTCTATATGACGCTTCTTTACTATTTACTTAACCATACCATCTGTATAAATTCTACATCGAATGGTTATCACTTGTCGTCAATAAATATGATCACCTTTAGTGACAGTTTGAAAAGATTTTTTCTATGAATCTTCTTTACTAACTGGCAAACCATATTGTCTGCATAATTTCTATACCTATACTAACTTATATATTGTAATGTCTGTAAAAGTGATGTTCAATTAAGGCGATTATCAGCTGTCATCAGTAAATATGACACTCTTTTAGGGACAACTTGAAAATAATCTCCATATGAGTTTTCTTTACTGATTGTTAAATTATACCATTTACATAAGTGCTATAGTTATGCTAACCTATAGATTGTACCATTTGTAAATGTTATCTATAATTTTGATTGTTATCACTTTTCATCAATAAATGTGTTAGTCTTTAGGGATGGTTTAAAAGTAGGTTCGATTTGGGTAATTTATACTATCTGATGCATCATACCATCTGTATAAGTCTATGACTATATTAGCCCATATATTGTACTGTTTGTAAATACTATATACTATTTTAACGGTTATTAGTTTTCATCGGTAAATGTGATACTCTTTAGGGACTATTTGAAAATAGCCTCTATATATGCCATTTATACAGACTATTGAGCCCTATCATCTATATAGTCTTTAGAGATGGTTTAAAAATTTAAAAGTTAAGGTATCAAACCATTTGTGATACCTAGTGGTAAGTTGCAATAATATGAGATAATTTGGGATAACATGTTGTGTATTATTATAACAGGTGATAAGTTCGCAATAATACATGGTAATTTTACGATAACTTATGATAAGTTTGCGATAACTAGTAGTAATATAGTGTAGTAATATTATTATGCATTGAAGTGAAATACTGTGTAGTGATTTTGTGATAACAGGTACTAAATGGCCACCTACAAGTGGTAAAATTACTGTAATGAGTGGTAAAATACGGTAATATTATTATATATTGGAGTTGCAATACCTAGTGATAAAATTATGATAACAAGTAGTAAGTTTCTAATAAAATGTGATAAGATTACAAGTGGTAAGGTTGCAAAACAGGCGATGTAAATTAGTGATAACCGGTGGTAAGTTTTCATGGTAATATTATTATATATTGGAGTGAAGGACTCTAATTCTCTGCATTTATTACATATTATAGTAACATGTGGTAATGCATGGTAACACTGTGTACAATGGTAAGAATTTTATCCATTATAGTAAGATTATTAATATAAATTATTATTATTTCTAATAAGTTAAAAACTGGTTCGAATGAGATTGTTATCGTACATTACAGGAATCCTGGTACATCACAATCAATTGGTTTTATTTTTCAAGGAATAAGATGAAGTTCTTTCCACAATTTTCCATCGCCCTCGTTTGGAGTTTGGTTTTGTTGCTTTTCTTTTTTTTCCCTGCATCTCCTCTATCATAGACACGATATTGGGATGGACTGCATTATGTTCTAATGTTAGAAGTCTAAGGAAATATTCTTTTCTCAAGAAATTAACGTTCTAAAGTAATTACATTTGAAACCATTACCAATTAGAATACAAAGAGCGTGAGGATAACATAACGTGAGAATTAGATAGTAATGACATACCTCTTGAATTGGCGGACTTATGGACATCCCGATTCCTATATCTCTAAAAACCTCATAACGAATATTTCACAATTATCCCTAACATGTAGAAATTATTTTACATCATTTTGATCATGTATTATAAATGTTGGTATATTCATAAAAGAATGAGTACGAATTAACTTATGTGTTAGCCTACTGTGGAACCTCAGTAGGCATAATTTCAAAGATACACAATGAATTTCCATAAGTGCTCTCAATATAGTCCTTATATAAGAGAAATCAATAGAAATATTATGGGTTATAGTTGGACAAAATTTGATGTTTAAGTATATTAAGCAATTACCATCAAATTTTGCAATTGGTCATCTTCATTACCTCTGAAACAAGAACCAAAGTCAAGGAGGTACATGATTTGTTTGACCAAATGAAGAGCGTAACAAAACCAATGCTTTTTGAAAATGACGGGGATGAAAGCATGTTGTGGAAATACAATAGAAATGTATATTAATGCTAAAGTGAGGGATTACTATAAACTCATTAGGTTGCACAATTGAAACTGGAATCCAAGTGTTTTTTTTAGATAGAAAACTCTCAACCATAGAAATAACTCAATTGCTTTGCTTGCTTGTTTATTTGGTGTCCAAGCCAAACGCAGAAACTACAGACATCTGCCTCATAGTAAAACAAACTAGTTATCACTTTCACTATCTAGATCCAAGACTATGAATATTTCACCAGTCTTCTGAAATGCTGTACAAATAGAATTTATCAAACAGATATCGAGGCTTTGATCCTTGATGTGACTATCTATGGACTTAAATCAAATTACACTTTGATAGAGTTTTGATTATGTAGTAAATTCATGTTTGTTTTGTTAGCTCATTGTAATCGTTTGAGTTCGCCACAACTTCTTTTGACATCATTTATATCTCTTTTGAAAAAAGCCGTTGAGCGGTAGGTGAGTTTTAATATTGGAACTTCTTTAGTTAATGCTCTAGACTGTTACTCATTAAATGTTTTCGCCTCTACTCTTCACAGCTATTTCTGGCTGCTTCTCATTAAGGGAAAGTTTGGTTCATGGAAGGGGAGAGGGTGGGGGAAAGGGAAGGGATGGGAGAGCTTTATTTCATTTGATGAAAGTAAATGCATTTTCTTCTTTTTTGTTTGGTAGGGATGAAAATGAGTAGTATGTTTTTTGTTTGGTTGGAATGAAAGGTGAAAGAAAATATCACCTTATTTTTTAACTTGACTATTATATCCTTCTAAAATAATAGTTTTAATATTTCTCACTACGTAATTTTTTTATTTTTCTAATTTAAAATATTTTTTAAAAAATATAATATTTTCTAAAAAAATAGTTATTTAATATATTTTCTTCTTTTTTACAAATTATTTTTCTAATTTAAAATATTTTTCTAAAAATATAATTTTTATAAAAATATATATTTAATATTTTTTTAACAAATTATTTTCATTATTACTTTGTATTAAATAAAATTAGAATAGTAATATTAAAAAAAAAAGTAAAATCTCTATCATTAATGAAAAATAATTTTTTCAATAAAATTAATTGAAAAAATTAAATTTTATTATTTTATATTAAATAAAATTGAAATAGAAAAAAAAATAATGGACACCTTCATAAATATTAAAAAAAGATAAGAACAAATTTATCTAAAAATTTCATTTCCTTCTCAATCTGTCCACTTTGGGATGAAAATAATTTCTTAAAGGGTAGGGATTGGGATTACATCCCACTTTTATTTTCCCTTCATATTTCCTTGCTCACCAAATGAATGAAAAGTGTCATTTTGCTCCACTTCTACTTCCCCTTCCCTTTTCCTTCCACTTTTTAATCCAACCAAACTTACCCTAAACGTAATTGCCTGTTACATGTTCTTAAAGCAGCTTTTGGTAAGCAAATCCTAATTGTACAAAATTCAAAAAGCTTTGAATGTAATCACAAGAGATAAATATTGACTTCATATTCAAATAGATTTGAACTATTATTTCTATTTGACTTGAGGTTACACATCACCAATTTTTATTAACTAAATAATTTTATAATGTACAATTTGAAAAATCAATATACACGTCATTTTTAAAGAGAATGAAATAATATTGTAGGTCAGCCTTTGGTTTGTCTCGATTGCCTAGGGGGTGGGGTGCACCATAATCTTAGTGGTAGACTGCTTGAGCATGTGGTCAACCATTTGAGCCCATGGTTGGCTATTGGAGAACTATGGGTCAACCGCCTGTGCTCACGATTGGCCGCTGGAGCACTATAGCTTGACCGCATGTACTCACGGTCTGCTGCTTAAACATGCACTGTGTGCTTGCGGTTGATTGCATAAGTGCATGCGGTTGCCCGTGCAAGCACACAAAGCGATCACAGTAGATCACACAAGCATGAGCATTCGGCCACGCAAGAGCACAAGGCGGGTTACAAAAATAGAGAATTTTAGAGAATAATGTATTTCGAACAGTACACAAAACATATACAAAGTTTGAGATTATCAACGATAGAGGACATCATCAAAACAATACACAAACAGATTATGAAATAAGAATGGGCCTAAGTACCTGCGGGATCTTGTATTTCAAACTTTTGGCCTAAATATATCAATTCCTTTGTCTTTGTTAGAGGTAGCAAAGGTGCTGGAGGTAGCAGAGGCAGAAACACCAATGTTAAAAGGAGATGAAGATGGTGTAGGGACCATGGTAGGCATGGATGAGGCAACAGACGTAGAGGAAGTACCTATGGCGGCATGAATACTAAATGGGTTTTGAGAGAAAGCTCGTGCCGAGAATGGATTAGATGCAGGAGCTCGAGATCGAGGTTGGTAAGGAGAGTAGTCAGGTACAATCACGCTATTTTTTACACTAAGATTAAAGCTATAGATGATTTTTTTATCATTGGCCATGTGCATCAGCCTATACTGCAAGTCTTGATGAGTTTCTCTAGTTTCTCTCCGCAATTCTCCCGGATTGTCCTCAGTGTTCTTCCTAAATTCACCCAAATTTCTTTTAACATCTCTTACGTCCCTTTTAATATCTCCTACGTCCTTTTCAACCTCTTGGATTCTATGGTCTATATTATCAAATTTCTTGTTAACTCGACTATCAAGACCATCAATCTTATTCATAAATTTTGTTTACATAGTATCCATGCATTCAAAAAATTCATTCCACCTATGGTCAGAATAAGAGGATCCTTGGGTCGGTATCAACTATAACCTCCAATCCCTAGCTTCCTCACTCCCTTCATCTTGCCCTGGTTCTTGTTGGACTTGTTCTGTAGTTTTCTTCCTTTTCTTCAGATTGATCCAAACACTATTTTCACAAATCCAGTTAGCTCTACGTAACGACGTGGCATTTATACTATTCTTTATACTAAGCTCCACCTTATTTTCCTTTCGTAAGCTAATTTCCTGGCCACTTAAAATGCCAATGACCATACTAGCATATAACAAATTTGAACCCTTTAACACTTGTGTGGCTATCATGAAGTAAGGGATTAAGGAATGTAAATTTGGATTTTTTCTTTTCATAATACAGGCCATGAGCAAGAAATCCTCTCATATAAAGAACATATAATTTCCTCCCCAAGATTTAATGACATAAGTGATCAAGTAGTGTAGAATTCTTTCATGGAATCCTAAGTCTATGGCATGTGTACTAACCTCCTCTAAAGTGTGGTCATCAAATACAACCCTAACATTGTCTATCAATTCTATTTGCAAAAATGTCACACATTGATCGTAGTCAACCCAATCAAGTCCACCATCCCTACATATGACCCTAGGATTTACTTTAATTCTCTTACCATCAAAATATGTTTCAAAAACACACGGGCATGCTTCACCCTCAATCACTCTATGTAAATTATGTTCTACTGCTTCGAACTCCTCATCATCAACTACTATATTATTATAGAAAAGTCTAATGGCCTTTTCGTTAATCTTCTTACTAGGGTAAAGAATGTAGCTAGGACAAATTTGATGTAAATATCCTGCATATTTAAAATCTATCTTGTAGACAAACTCCCAGTCTATCAACTAACCATGTGTGATATTCCTATCACTGAAAAGTTTATCAAAAAGCTTACTTTTCTCAAAGGATGGGAAGTTTTTCTTTTTATTTTATTTTATTTTATTTTTTTTGCAGATTTAGTTGCAACTTCCTTGTCTTTTCTAGTTTTAGGGACCATTTAAGTAAGAAGTTTGGTGATTGTTGAAAAGAAAAGCTTGAGCTTTGCTGAAAGCTTGAGAGTAGATGAAGTTTTCTGATGAAAAGAACTCATGATAGAAAGAAATAACATGATTGAACTAGCTAAAAACTTGAACTTGTTTAAAAACCAAGAACACAATATCACGTGAGAGAGAGAAAGTGATGGGAAATTTTTAAATTTTGTGTGTTGTTGTATAGATTTTATAATTCTTTTCTAGAGAAGTGAGATGGGTTACAGTTGTGCAGAGACTCAAATGTGAATTGATGATATGGCTATTTGTTTAGGTGTGTGGCACAAAAAGTGAACAAGAGAGTTTGATATTGATTATTAGATATGGGATGTGGAGGGGAGAGAGAGAGGATTGGGTTTAAAATGTGTTGAGTGAGAGTATGTTAAAAATCATTCTCGATATGCAGGATCTTTATGATCAGTAACAGAAGCTTCAGGTGAAATAAGGTGAGAATGCAAAGAGATGTGTGCCAAAATAGACAAGGATATGGTCTTATATATTATTTATGAGGTGGTTGAAGACTATTAAAGTTGCAGAAGTAAGTTAGACGTTGAAGGGTTTTGGAGTGAGCATGTGGGGGGAGGGAGGGAGGGAGGGAGAGAGGGAGAGAGAGAGAGAGAGAGAGAGAGAGGTGAGTTGTATTGTTGAGGTGATGTTTGAATTTTGTGAGGAGAAATGAGAGCTTTTTAGAGTTTTGTGTTTTTGTGATCATCTGAAGAAAGAGAGAGATTTGGATAGTCAAAAAGGCTATGTCAAAAGGAAAAAAATTACTATTATTAATTTTTTTTAATATTCTAATTTATTGTTTTATTTTTGACTGCTTATGATTTGCAGGTCAGCGGCACAAGTGCACGGTAGATTGCCCAAGTGTGTGGTCAGCTGTGTAAGCACGTGCTTAGACCACACAAGCGTGCACAATCAGCCGCGTGAGCACGCAATAGATCGCACAAGCACTCACGATCGACTCGCACGAGCACTCACAGTTGACTGCTCGTGCTTTGCACATCAGCCACTTAGCTTTTGTAGTTTCAGCCATGTGGATTGATTGTGGTAGCTTAATTTAAACCCAATTTATTAGTTTATTTCTGAAATATTTTCAAATCTAGATTTCACTTAAATTTTCATCATCAAAACCTAATTTTGTTAACAATACGATAATGTATGATAAGATTAGTTGACTTTATAATGAAAGATGCAAGAAGAATACTTATCAAAAACCACAACTGGAGAAGGGAGATGGAGGCTTTGAACAATTAGTGTTGAGGAACCAGATGTAGCAATCTATGGTCTGTGAAGATTTAGTTAGTTTATGCAAATATAATATAAAAACAAATGAAAAAAAAATCATCAATTCTTATTCATATATTCATACCAATGTGCTGATCTAGTGACGAAGCGCCAACTCGTAAGCATTGCTCTAGGATATGTAAGTTCGATCAATATCATACAAAACTATTCTGTCAGTTGCCACAAACAAATGAATTTAGGAATAGCATGTAGCACTAATAAATGACAAGTATGTTGTAACACAATAAAAGAGAACTTGCCTAACTTTATTTTTTAGGGCTTTTCGACCATAGAAAAGTCAAATACTATCTTCTTCAGAAGAAAAAGTCCTAACCTTAGCAAAGGTAGTACCTGTGATTGTTTTCGCCTCCTTCATTTTAGTTAACGCATTTAACACTTCATCTAATTGAGCATCTGACTATGAAGTGGGTGAATGATCCTCCTCTTTATCTAAACCCTGCTGCCCTTTGTCTAATACCTCTTGCCATTTTTCTGATACCTCCTACCCTAATTTCTAGTCCTTAATAATGGCTATTATTTTATTCTCAACAAAATAACAACCTCCTACCATTTTTCCTCCTTAACATTGGTTTTTATTTTCTTTAATTTTTTTGTCCTACCATCATGTTGCAATGGCTTCTTCCACTTCTTCACATCCTCTACATCAAGGTTACATAGTCTGTGCAATAGATCAGACTGAATTCGAATTGACTACTCCAGAAACTTTTCAAATTTCTGTTTGATATCAATTCCCTACAAAATAGATAGTAAGATTGAGATATCTAATGGTAAATTGTGATAACAAGCGATAATGTTCGATAACTAGTAGTAAGTGTGTGATAACAGGTGGTAAATTTGCTGAAGAATCTTTCTACTCGAGCTACAATAGATTTCAATCTCTTGATTTCTTTATTTCTATTAACACTTGAAGATTGCTTCATAGCTTTATTTGACAACAAACCGTATAACAGAACACATGATTAAATATAAATCAACTCATTAGAATCTACACTTCAAACAATGCAAATATGACTTTAACTTATATTTACACGCTTAAATCTAAGTCTCCGATTGACCTGATCGGTAGTCCAATACCAAATGGGTAGTTTCCTTTTCTAACTGTGTAGATCACCAACCCTAACCTTCTTGAAATAAAAGATCGACGCATAGGTGACGAACATTGTTAATGGGTAATGTCAATGGATATGTTTATAAATATTGAATTGTACTATAACGTAAAATATTAAAAACGTACCATGAGTAAAAATAGACAACCACTAATTTCTCTCTTCTTCCTCTCTACCTCCTCACTTTCTCCTCTCTTTCTCCTCTCTTCACAGGACCTTTAAATTTGCACACCTCATCGGCTAACACAGAAAGCATTTTCTTCAAAGTGGCTCGACGATTCACATAGAATTGATAAAAATATCAACAGAGTGGAAGATGAAAGGATTAATCCAAATCAGTACATGGAGCTTGTTACTTTCTGGTTGACTGATAAAAGAAATATACAATTTACCAATTTTTCTTATTAGTACTCTATAACGCAATTCACTTGTTGTTCTAATACTTTTTTCTCTGTACCAGGAAATTAATAAAAGAAATTCAGAATGTAATGCAAAGTTGACTAATCCACAGTACTTAGGATCAAAGTCATTTTCCAAGCTCATATATGAGAAAGTATAAAAAATTCATATTTTATTTTATTTACAATTAATTTTACCCACATGCCACTTCAAAGTGGTTTATTCTTATCTTTACTGATGACACAATCTGATAGGATAAAGCCTTCTAAAGCTGAGCTTTATATTACAAGTAGAACATGATCAGATGTTAGGTTTGTTCTACGAAAGTATCAAAAGTTGTGATATGAATGATTATCTATATATCCAATCAGGCCTAAGAATGGAGATATGATTGTTATGATAGAATGATTAATGGAACAAAATCATAATATTACTAATTTGGTGAGCACTGTTTCTACATGTTGGAAGTGGATAACAAGATGAATTGATGAATCTAGTTAATGACGCAATGTTTATTACTAGTGTTCTGCCTCAATCGTCATTTCTATGGTCTTTAGCATAATTTTACTAATTTCACATTTTTTTTGAATAATAATCTAAATTATTTGTATTGTTAAGTTCCTCCAATACCATGTTAGGAGTGCACATAAAAACCAATCGTCATTATTATCACCTGACTTTATCCCAGAAGATAATATTTACATTTATAACCATTCTTTATAATGTCACAATGTAATTATATTTATTCACTACTGGTTTTTATGAATAGATTGACATAAAGGATTGTGAATGAAATTAGTCACTGCTATTCAGTTTTTTGCTTAGTTTTAGAATTATCTGATTTTAAAGTTAGAATTGTGCCTTTAACTTGTGATAGTAATATTTTTTGTGATCGAAATAAACATTTTTAGTTTGAACATCTTAGAAGACTTGCAGTTGTGGGCTATGCAATCTTTTTTTTTTGTCTTATATGTATCCGTCATTTTACTTACGAATCAATATATCAATCATTCTTACATATTAATACAATCATTATCAATCATTCTAGTATATTAATACAATTCTTATTATGTTTATATTATTTTTATAATTTCTTTATTTTATCTTCTCTTAAAAATTCAAATCTACACCATTTAAAAAAAATAAAAAAAAAACCATCAATATTGACTTCATGTGTTAACCAACGATAAAAGATAGTGAATTTTTCTATCACGTGTGCCAACCGATGCTAAAATACAATAATTTTTCTCACTTGTGATAACCGATGATAAAAACAGTAATTTTTCCTAATACTTGTAGTAACCGACGATAAAAAACATTAATATTTCCTAACATTTGCGGTAACCAACGACACAAAATAGTAATTTATAATAACATATATAGTAACCGATGATCAAAGATAGTAATTTCTTCTAATGCTTTTCTAACCGATGATAAAAGATAGTAATTTTTCCTAACACTTGTGATAATCGACAATAAAATATTGTAATATTTCCTACCATTTGTGATAACTTACGATAAAAGACAGTAACATTTCCTAACACATGTGAGAACAGACGATAAATGGTTGTAACATTTCTAAATAGTTGTGAGAACTGACGATAAAAGGCAATAACATTTCCTAATATGTAGTAATCGATGATAGAAGGTAGTCATATTTCCTAACACATGTGATAATCGACGATAAAATATAGTAATTTTTACCAACACTTTTTAAATCAACATTAAAAGAGAATAATTTTTCCTAAACTTGTGTTAACCAATGATAAAAGATAATAAATTTTTCTAGTATATATGGCAACCGATGATAAATGACAGTAATATTTCCTAACAGTTATGGTAATTGATGATAAAGGGTAATAACATTTCCTAATACATGATAACTGATAATAAAATATAGTAACATTTCCTAACACATGTGATAACCGATGATAAAAGTTAGTAACTTTTAACAACGCTTTTTAAACGATGATAAAAGATAAATTTTTCCTAACACTTGTATTAACTGACAATAAAAGACAGTAATTTTTTTTAACATATACAGCAACCAACGATAAAAGACAGTAACTTTTATCAACGCTTTTCTAACCATCAGTATAGATCCAGAACATACTCCAATGGTAACCAAAACCGTCAAAATAGACCTATCTCGACTGGCGTATAGGCAATTGAAGACTTATCTGTCAGAGAGGTTCTATCAATGATTTTAGTGGATTTTGTAGATGGATTTCGTTTGTCTGGGATGGGCATGTATTTTGTAGCAATTTACTACTCCAATACCCAATGAAAAAGGTTGACTTCTTAAAGGGAAGAAGAAAAAAGATAATTGGGAAACTGTTGTATTCAATCACTTACCATACAATATATAGGCAGATTGCAAGATTCAAACATATATATATATATATAAATAGGAACTAGCACTCTTTTACAGTAATTAAAACTTGAAATATTGGTAAACTTAAAACTGAAAAAATAAAAATCTTAAAAGTAGAAAACAAATAATTCAAACATGGTATAACGTTGGTGGCAAGATTTACATTAGACATGGTGAAAGAATGGAGAACAAAAAATAAATATATGAAAATAATACTATGATATCACTTACTATTTCGATACCCTATAAAAAAGATCTTGCTAAAGGGAAGAAGAAAAAGATGAATAGAGAAACAGTTGTTTTCATTTACTTATAGTATAATACACAAGTAGATGGGCTTTCATTGTTTTGCACTGATTTGAGTACTCTCTCTCTCTCTCTCTCCCTCTCCGACTGCTCGTTCTCGTGCATCCCTTGATCAATTGTTCGAGCAGCTCTCTTACGCTGCTCGATCAGGTAAATATTCACTTCCCTCTCTCTCCCACCCTCCCTCTCTCTCTGTCCCTCTCCTTTCTACGCTACTGACCTCTCTTTCCTGCTTCCTATCTCTCTCTCTCCTCCCCTACTTCCAATCTATCTCACTATTCTGGGTTAATTTCTACGCGTCCTTCTTTCTCTCTCTCCCCGACCACTAGACGGCCCCAGATCTATCCCCCAACATAACCTCTGGCTCAGATCTATCCCTATCTTGCTCAAATCTTTCCGCAGAGGTCCCACTATTGCCGAAAATCCCAGATCTGCTTCCCTCTTGTCTGATCCCTCACTTAACGACCCCAGATCTATCCTTCCTCTTGTCTGATCGCACCCCCCAGATCTATTTCCATATCTATCTATTTCTTTCCCTCTCCCTCTCCCTCTCCCTCTGCTTATCTTTACGTTCGTCGACCCTGATCGCACCTTCGTCACTATTGCCTCTCTCCCCCCTCCGTCACTTACACCTTCCGTGGTTGGCCCTAGCCTAGATTGCCTGTCTTCGATCTGCCTTCCTCTGTCTTCGATTTACCATAGCAAGAACCTCTATCACCGTCCCTCAACCCTCCTCCCTTGTTCATGCTCCACCCTCTTCCCCCATCCCCACGGTCCCCGTTGTTGTTATTGTTATTAATATTATTATTGTTATTGATTTGCATCTGCCTGTCTCCCTAACACCCATTACTTTTATTAGCATTATTATAATTATAATAATTATTATTAATATTAGCAGTAATATTACTAGTCTAATCACTATAATAATAATAATAATAATAATAATAATTATTATTATTATTATTATTATTATTATTATTATTAGTAATTTAATATTGTTTCTCGTGTCATTAATTTCTGCATTTTAGTTGTTAGAATTATTATATTATTGTTATTGCTTGCGTATTATTAATATTATTATTGTTGTTCATTATTGTCATTGCTAGTAAACACGTTTGATTTGGCACTAGTAAACACGTTCCTTAAGAATAAAGAGTCACACATAGTTACTTATAAAAGTGGGTCAAATGTTAGTCAAATAGATTTCTTTCTCACTAGAAGAGGTGATAGGCCGATTTATAAGGATTGTAAGGTTATACCGGGGGAGAGTGTAACGACTCAGTACAGACTCTTAGTTTTAGACATACAAGTGTCTAAACGACAAAAGCAATGTCAACCATATATGGAGCCAAGAATTAAGTGGTGGCAACTGAAAGGAGAAAATATGATGATTTTTAGGGTAAAGTAATTAGAGTAACAAATTGGTCTATTAATGATAACGCAGAAATAATGTGGAATGATATATCTAAAAATATTAAAAATATAGGTAGAGAGGTTCTTGGAGTATCCAAGAGCAGGACTCCAAGAGGCAAAGAGTCATGGTGATGGAACGAAAAAAAAGAAACTGTGACCTGAATCCAAAGAAAGTGCTATAGGAATCTTAAAAGTGATAGTAGTAGCAAGATCCATGAAAAATACAAAAAGGCAAAAAAAGACGTAAAAATGATTATCCATGAATCAAAGAGTAAAGTGTATAACGAATTGTATAAGAAACTAGAGACTCAAGACGGGGAGAGAGAGATCTATAAAATTGCCAAACTAAGGGAGAGAAAGAGACAAGATCTAAATGAGATTAGATGTATTAAGAGTGCAACAAATAGTACACTTATAAGAAACGATGATATAAGAAAGAGATGGAGGTAATATTTTTATAATTTATTTAATGTTGAGAGTACAACAAATGAAGAAAATTTAGAGATATCTATAAAAGAGATTAATAGAGATTTTAAACGTAAAATTCGCTCTCATAAAGTAAAAGAGGTTATAAAGAGAATAGGAAATAACAAAGCCACAGGATCTGATGGCATTCCTATCGAGGTGTAAAAATATTTGGGAGAATTTGGAGTAACGATGTTAGCGGCTCTTTTTAGCAAAATTTAGAAAACAAGGAAAATGCTCCACCCATAGAGAGAGAGCACAATTATCTCGCTTTATAAGAATAAATGGGACATTCAAGATTGTGCTAATTATAGAGGAATTAAACTCATGAGTCATACGATGAAACTATGGGAGAGAGTGATAGAGTATAGATTAAGACGGGAGATAAGTGTGTCTCAGAAACAATTCAGATTTATGCCTGAACGATCCATCACTGAAATAATTCACTTGCTAAGACAGTTGATGGAAACATTTAAAGTACAAAAAAGAGATCTACATATGGTGTTCATTGACCTTGAGAAAACATATGATAGAGTTTCCAGATACGTGTTGTAGTAGGCGCTCATGAGGAAAGGGATCTCTTTGAAATACATTAATCTTATTAGAGATATGTATGAATGAGTTGTGACCAATGTAAGGACTTGCGAGGGGTTGAGTGATAGTTTTCTTATTAACATTGGGCTACATCAAGGTTCGGCATTAAGTCTCTTACTATTTACAATAGTGATAGATGAAATCATAAAAAATATTCAAGATGAAATGCCATGGTGTATGCTCTTCGCAGATGATATAATTTTGGTTGATGAAACTAGAGAGAGTATCAGTACTAAATTCGAGTTATGGAGAGATACGTTAAAATTTAAAGGATTTAAATTGAGTAGATCTAAAACTGAGTATATGAATAGTAAGTTTAGTGACAACGATTAGGATATTGAAGAAACGATTAGATTGGAAGGAAGAAAAGTCCCAAAAAGTGAAAGGTTTAGATATCTTGGTTTCATCGTCTAAAATGATGGCAATATAGATGGAGATATCAATAATAGAATTCAAACGGGCTGGATGAAATGGAGAAAAGTATTTGGAGTGTTTTGTGATCGCACGATGCCATTACATTTAAAGAAAAAATTCTATAGGACTACAGTAAGACTTACTTTATTATATGGCACTGAATATTGAACCATTAAACAGTAACAAGAATAAAAAATGACTGTAACTGAAATGAGAATGTTTAGGTAGATGTGTGGCAAAACTAGAAATGATAGAATTAGAAACGACGAAATACGTAATAAACTGGGAATCAATTCAATTGTAGACAAAATAAGAGAATACCGTCTAAAATGGTTTGGTCATGTGCAGCGAAGGCCTATGGATACACCTGTTAAAAAGGTAGAGAACTTAAATATATGAGAATTAATAAAACGTAGAGATAGACCATTGAAAATTTGGTTGCAATGTATTCGTAAAGATATGAAAGTGATGGATTTAGTTGAGAGATGGTTTTAGATAAGAATGAGTGGCGTAGGAGAATCCGCACAAGCTCAATCTTTTTTTTTTTTTTACAATTTCATTATTTGTCTCCTATATGGCCGATCCCAAATTTTGAGACAGAATGCCTAGTTTGTTATTGTTGTATAATACACAAGTAGATTAAAATTCAAATATGCATAAAAATAGGAACTAGCACTCTATTACAGTAATTAAAACTAGAAATATCGGTGAAACTAAAACCGAAAAAATAAAAATCCTAAAAGTAGAAAAATAACAAGTCCAAAATAATGGAATATTATGATGGAATTAATGTAATTAAATAGATGTGAGGCGCAGCGATGACTTTTGCGTGGATTGCTCTACCATTGCAAATTTTGCGATGCATTTTCTTTTCTTCATCTTAAATATTTTTGGACGAGCACTTTTATGATATATAACTTTTTTCCAGGCAATTTGGGTTTCAAAAAGCAATTTTTTAGTGCATTCACATGATCAAGTTGAGATCAAAGATACAGTCAACTTAAGAAAATTATATTATCTAAATAATAATTGAGAATAAAACTATTGTTTGGTAAGCCAAAAGAAAAAGAAAAGGCATAATAGCTGACAAAGTAAATTGTTGAGAATTCATTGTCTTTTCTTATAAAAATTGAAGAGTTGGTACTTGGACCACTTGGAAGCGGGTTGTCATGGACCTCCCAAAGTTATTGTTCTTGGGATTTCAAAAAACTGTGATGAAATTTGGGAATGGAAAAAGGTAAGTTGAGAGAGTTGTTTCTTAAATAAGCCCCTGAAATGCTCGAGTCGGATAAATTAGGTGAAACCCAGATGCGGATTGATGGTGAGACTCCCATTTACACCCAAAAAAAATTAAAAAAAAAAACTGTTATGAGATTCTCCATTTAAGAGAAATAACAATATAATAAAATGGGGTGTTTGTCACTCTTATAGTAACTTGTAAATGTGATTGTGGCCATTTTGTCATGCAGAAAGAATAAAAAGGCTAATTATTTTTGGAACAAGTTCAAATTTTGATACTTTTTTCTCATTGTAATTGAATTTAGGTTTTGTAACATAATGACAAAAATCTTAATTTGGTTCTTGAACTTTTATATTCCTTTTGTTGATTTGTTTCTAAACTTTTAGACTTTTTAATTAAGTCATTAACATACATATAATTTTTTTAATATATAAAAGAAATTTGAATTCAAGATGTTTTTATAACTTATCCACTAATATACATACTGTGAGGGATTTCCACAACTCGCCCCCTTCAATTACTTATATTTTATTACTCAAAATCGAGGGATACCCTCATCCAGACAGAGAGGAAAAGAAAAGCCTTAAGGTGTCAACACTTATAGAGGTAATTGTCAAACCCCATTAAAGATTTCATAATTCCAATGTGAGAAGAGTATGCATTTTGAGTTTTGCACTCTAATAGCTTTCACATGTTGACGTGATTGAACAAATCCATGGAATTAGGAGTCATCACATTACTCCATGTTTGTTCTAAACTAGATGATGAACACTACCAGAAAAGAAGCTTTCAGCGACAGACAAATCCGTTGTTGAAAATTAAGTATCCATCGCTGTCAACAATCAGCGACGGATTTACTCTGTCGCTATTTTCAACGTTGAAAATCACCTCGCAAATTTCCAGCGGCGGATAAAATCCCTCAATAATTTTTCCAACGGAATAAAAATGGATACTACCGTCGCAAAATAAATCCGACACAAATCCGTCGCTGATAACGAATATGTTAGGGAAGGATTTGTGACGGAATATGTTTGACGCAAAGGTTATCCATCGCTAAACTGTCGTAAATCATAGAACGTACTAACCCAATTTTGCGACGGATCACCGAGGGAAATTTTTAGCGTGCGAATAGTAGCCTCGCTGATCGGTCAGTAAAATTTGTCCTTCTAAATTGAAATCAGCGAAGGATTTTCGACGGTACGATTTGCGTGTGATGTAAAATCAGTTGGTGATCCGTCGCTAAATAGCGACGGATTAGCGAGGGATATATTCTGTTGGTAATTCCGTCGGTAATCCGTCGGTTAAGTATTGCCTAGAGGACACAAGGTAGCGTGGGATTAGCAAGGACATTTTGTACCGAGAGAGAAAATCCATCGGTAATCCGTCAGTGATGTACTCTACCTAGCCTACACTCCAGCTACTTTACATTTGAACCTCAATCCTATAACCTGAAACCTGGATAAAGCCCTCAATCCTATAACCTGAAACCTAGATAAATCTATTCCATTCCCAAGCATATATTCCCATAATTCTAAATAAACCGTACAAACAACAGAAACTCACTTAATGAAACTTCAATGTCTTAATATATAAAAAAGTAAAGTTAATTTATATAAGTTCGCATGTCGGCAAAGTCCGACGTTTACATCACATAAAAATAAAGTAGTATTCATACTGTTCGAATATAAGATCATAAAAGAAAAAACAAATCGTAATGTTTCAATCACATAAGGACATGAACTGGGGGATCACTGAGCAGGGGGACATGAACCGTAAAAATAAACCTTGAAAGTCACTGAGCAGGGGGATCAGAATCTGGAGGTTGGGTGCTATCAAAGTCAGGTAATATATCTTGGATACCAATTTGCATTAGGATCTGACGAATTTGTGCCTCTATTTGTTCTCTGACCTGACTTTGCATTTCTTCCAATAGTTCACTCCGAATGTTACTCCTCATTTCAGCCATCATTTCATCCACCTCCTCTTTAGTGTACATTTATGACGAAGGCATGGGTGGATATGAAGTGGCAGTAGAGGAATTATGTGAAGGTATAGAATCATTTCCCTCTCCAAATCCATAGAGACATCCCTTCAATCGACCTCCAGTTACCTCACACCATGAGCCGGCATCAAACTCTGGCTGAGAAGTGCTATCTGATCCATATTTCTCGTCGAGCAATTGTTTATACTTGCCCTACATGAAACATACATATTTATAATTATTATTTGATTAATAATAAAGATTTATCTATAATTGAATAATACCAAGAGTGTCTTACACTAATAGCTTCAAACTTCTTGTCAACAAACACCCCCTTCTCTTTGTCACGCCTATGCGTACGATTGAAGAGTTCAAGTTAGGAAACGGGTTCTGTACTTTCTTGTTCCTAAAAAGAGTTAGAAATCACTAGTAAGTTTAGGCGTAAAAAATTGAGGAAGAGTTTTGGGGAAAAAAAATAGAAATACAAACCATCCTCCGCTTGTGTGTAGCAAATGGAATAGAACCAAACGTGTGCTTCGTAATTTCCCATTCTTTTTCTGTAGACCGGTTTTGTTTGGCTGCTTTGGCTTCTGTTGCCATTTGGGAGTACTCCAATGATTCTCAATTATTTCATCCCAAACTGCAGCTGTCATAAACGTGGGCGGATGACCTTTGGTGTCAGATAGATTTGTCGTTCCAAGGGCTTGTATTGCTTGCCTCCTCGCAGACGAAAGCATATCAGCATATCTCCGACTGCATGAAGCTTTCCATCCATTATATATTGCAGCCGATTCTTCCTCTCGCCACGTAAAAGTTTGCTGCACAAAATTAAGTAAGTCAACAAATAAACAGTCTAAAGAAGTAGGAAATGTAAATGTTTCTTAATGACAATAATAAATAAAAATTAACAATGCTTCAATATCAAATGTTTATTATGCAAAATCAATGAGATTCAATATAAAACCTACAATAAGTAAGCTACCGAAACTACTCAATGGTCAACTGGAGGAAGTTTGTTCTAAATATATTTGGTTTCTTGATAATTGAAGTCCAACATGGTGGGTTTTCACATTTCCTCTTGTGTTGTACTGAGAACAATTAGAAGAGTAATCACTAATGACAAAGAAGATAAAGACAAAGAAGAAGAAGGTGTTCAAATGGGGGATCAGAAAATCTACAGCTTCTGCAACAAAGGGTTCAGCGCAGGAAAAGCTGAACTAGAGGTCACATGAGAGTTCACATTCACGATCCAAAGAAAACCCATTTGTCTGCAAAGCTCAAACAAAAGATTGCATGAATAATCTGAAAAGAGACTGCGAAATCAGGAATGCAAGCATCAATGGTGGAGTTGATGATGATCACAATCAGTTCATGATGATAGAAGAAGACGGAGAAGAAAACACACCCATATGTTACATATGTCACAAGAAAACACCCCAGATACTTCAGCTGAAGATAATGAAGAAAATTTTACAAGTCCAGCTGAAGCTCAAGCAGTGTCCCCGGCGATGCTAGTAAGACTGGTTGTGGTAAAGTTCTCAACTTTGATCTCAATGAGCCTCCTGCAATGGAAGATGAAGAAGCAATTGAGTCTTATGCCATTCTTCCTTTTTATTATGCATTTGGTTAGGCTTCAATCTTCTTTTCCTCTCCGTTCGATCACTTGGGTTGTGACTTTCTTTGATTTTGTTTTGCTGATTGTAGGAATTGATATGTTGTACCTTTTTTAGCTGCCAAATCTTTGGGTTTTATTCTAAATTGCTCGGCCGGTGCTTCTTGCCATCTTTTAATACTTTGGCATCTCTTTCTTCATTTTTTGTTTATTTTATTATAATGAAGCTCTCAATGGTCTTTCATCTGTTTCTTCTCTTATGAGGAAATGAGCAAATAGCTTATGTTCCTTTTTTTTATAATTGAAATTGTGGGGAAGGAGGTGATTTTAATTGTATAGTATGTGCACATAGTAGACGGTTCTATTCTTCTTATTGTCAATTTTATAGTGCATTAGTTTGTATAAGTTTTTGTTCTTTCATGGTTTTTTTTCTATCTTCTCATTATTATATTTCATGTTGAGTTCTTCCTTTGTTTAATATCCCAAAAGCTTTTCCATTAACCCCAAAGGTCAAATTTGAACCAAATGGTACCAAATGTTGAGAAATTTGACTTCTGAGGTGGTTATAAAGTGAGCACCAGATCAAAGAAATGAGGATTCCTCATTGATTTTCCCTATCAAACTAAATGAGGCATGCAGGAGAACAATCCTGCATTTGGAATACAATAGTCATGGCATTCAAAGCAGTTTTAGCCTTGAGGGATTAGGAATTAACTTGAGAATGAGTGCTATGATTCAATTAAAGGGCAAAGGCATAATTTTTATGAAGAGTAACATCTCCAAGCTTTCTATTGCTAGGACTCAACGGTTATTTTTCACTTTGGGACAGATTATTACCTTGTACCCCTATTTCGTTTGCTAGAGGAAAAGGAAAGTAAGGTAGGGTAGGTGACGATTCATGGCCAAGTTTACAAAGCACAGTGTGTTGCACATGTGCATGTCTTTTCACAAAAGTGAGGAAAGTCTTAAAGCTTGACCAAGAAATGAAGGAATTTTCCAAGTTACTAATGAATGAGCAATCATTTCTAGTGTTTGGAAGAGGGTACAATCATGCAATAGCTATAGAATGTGGTCTAAAAACAAAGAAGGAAGCACTCATGTACAGTGAAGGGATACTTGCAGGTGAGATAAAGCATGGTCCCTTGGCTCTACCAGATGAGATTCTCCCAATACTTGTTATTGAGCTACAAAGACATTTAGGAAAGTAGTTAGTCATCTCAATATGTTGTTAACATGTACTTGTGCCTTTTAATTGTCAACAGCAAGCAGCAGTTGCTTGATCGTGATCTGTTCAAGAGGAGAGGCAGTAGCAGTTAGTCTTGGTGGATCCTATTAGAGTTATTGAAGTTCCTCAAATAGAGGACTGTCTTCAAGGCAATTAACTATATGGTGATGGGATGTGAGTAGAGGGTTGCCCAACGCAAACAGAAACACATCCCCCCTCTCTCACCCACATTTTCAAGGCAATTAACTATATGGTGGTAGGTCAATTCTTCCTTCGGCCAATAATTTTTCTTTATCACTGTCAGAATATGAAAAAGGGAAAAGAAAGGAATGGCTCTTACTCTTGTCCTAACATGTGGGCCAACCAAATCATCACTTGTTCCCTTCACTCAAAAAGATGAAATTTTTGGGTCTGCCCCTTTTGCGTGGACCTATCAAACAAGAACTCATCTTTCAAAAGATTACATGAATGTGACATACACTTGATATTCAGCACTTTGTGGACCGTCTGATTTGGACAAAACAATGCAATGCAAAGAGAATGTGGGGTCACGTGAATGAAACTACCTTTACACTTTTTCCGAAATAAATTCTAACCTAAAACTTCTCCCATAGGCCGGTCTTGGTCTCCTTTGGCACCATGCTCCACGTAGGCCACACACCAGTAAGATGTCCCTTAATCACCTCAGTAATAGCATGGACAATTTGAGGATCAAGAAAGTTAATTCCCAACAAAATATTGTAATTTATTACATTAAATTGTCTGAATACAATAAAATTAAATTATCAAACTTTAATGACTTACGTATGATTAGCCGATTCAATAAATGTTCTGCGATCTAAAGTGATTGGGACATCAGTTCCACGATTAGGGCCTCTACCGTGAGTGCCAGAGGAACCGATATTAGGGTTAGCCTCAGGAATGGGAGCGTCAACTTGAGCAACGGTGTCCGCCATATCATTAAAATGCGTTGACCCTCTACTGCTCTCATTCCTGCTCTTAAAGCTTCCCCTGGACCTCCATCCTCTGCCTCGAACCATATCTGTTTTAAACAACATTGGTTTGAACCAATTGTATAACAGAACATTTCGATAAATGTCACATATTAAAAAAAGATGATACAAATAAATAAATAAAAACAATGCTACTTTATAAATACACCATACAAGAGTTAAACAATAATTACATTATAATGTAAATGCTAGAAAACCATATATGTCGGAACTTGAAAACATAGAAATATATAAGTCAAAGCACTATCTACTTTGTAACACCGACGCTGCGGTGTTCGTATAAGCATACTGTTCATGGAATATATATAAAATATTCCTCCATTTATATATATAAATTTTTCCTTAAATTAAATTGCATTTATTTTCGATTTTTGGGGTTTTAATTCAAACCTTTGGTATATTCAATTATTAAAATAGAATAATAAAGTATATATAAATATATAAATATATTTTTCTTTTCATTTATTAAATTATTTATTTCCTCATTTACTTATTTCCAAATCTATCCAAATATATATATATATAATAAGAATAATAATAATGAAAATAATAATAATAATAATAATAATAATAATAATAATAATAATAATAATAATAATAATAATAATAATAATAATAATAATAATAATAAATCCGAATTAGGGCTAAAAGCCTTAATTCTTTTCCTTTCTCTCTCTCTCTCCCTCTTTCTCTCTCCGTCTTCTCCTCTCCCCCACCCGCGCCGCACCGCCGCGGCCATCCCTCGCCGCCCTCGCTGCCTCCACCGCAAATCGCCACCTCTCTATCTCTCTCCTTCTCTCTCTCGGCTTCTCTCTCGGTTGCCCTCTCTCACTCTCTCCCTTTTGCGATCGCCCTCATCGCGAATCTCTCTCCCTCTCGCGGATTCTCCGCCGCTCGCCGCCCCTTTTCGCCACCACCCACAACCACCGACACCCCTCTCTCTCTACCTTACTGTCTCTCAGTCTCCCTCAGTCTCTCTCGCTCTACTCCTCCCTCACTTGCGCGTGCTACTACGCACGACTGAGCGCAACAGTCCCTGCACCAGCGCTCGCGCGACAGCTCTGCTCCACTGCAACGCTGACAGCCCCTACGCGCACGACTACCACGCGCAACAGCCCTCCTGCTCACGCTCCAGCACGCACTGCTGCAGCTCCTTCACTGCTTGCGCGCTTTCTGCCATTCTTGCAGAGCCCCAAACTACAGTCGCCCAAACCCTAGACTGCTTGCACTCATTTCTTGCGAAGGTAAGGACGAAAGTTCTGACCTATAGATTTAGGGTTTTGATTCTTATATTAATTAAGCTTAATTACTGAAAGTTGCTTCAATTTGAAGTATTGCAGGTCCGTACTGAGTTGTAGGTGCACGGACGTTAGGGTTGTGGACTGCGAAAACCCTAGGTAAAGAGATTTTTGGTCTTTTCATTGATTGAATGAAATTAGAATGCATTTAGGGTGAAATTAGCATAAGGAAGTGTTGTATAGGTTTAGAATGTATGTTTGATTGGAATAAAATGCATTTTTGAAATCCTATGCTTGAACAATAAGGCCAAGTCTAGTGTCTGATATGAAAGGAGCATGTTAAAGGAATGATAGAATCGAATCGAATTGATTTAAATGGTTTTTTTTAGAGTTTAATTTGACATATGTATGAAAATAGTCAAAATTTGGGATTTTAGCCTAAGGATTGGTGCGTTGTGTTACATTATAGTTGGTGTTGCATATAGGTAAGTCAAATGCAATCTCTATATTATGAAAATAGGTTTCAATACCTTTAAAATGAGATATGGTTTGAAGAAATTGGATGAGAATTGAAAAGTGTATGAATTTTCAAAGATTTTTCTAATTTATAGGGAATTTAGGTATTTAGACTTGTTTTCGATTTTTGAACGATTTTAGGTTTGAATTTAGCTTGATTTTGATTTGGTTATTTAGTTATAAATGGAATGAAGATTGATGACATTGGAGTTTATTTATAAATTGGAGAATTAAGGTTTGTACAAACTTAGGGAAAATGATAAACCCTAAGATTAATTGGAAATTTGATGATTATTGTGATAATTTGATTAGGTTGATCTCTTTGGAGACTTGAGGAGTCGAATTGGTTTGATTGTGAAAATAGGGAGTGATTACCCTCCCTAGAATGTGAGTGAGACCCTAATCTCTTGCATGAAATAGTTAAAATTTGATTTTACCGTGTTTTTAAACAAAACATGCTTTGATATGCATTGATTCGATGTATGATATTAAATCTTAAATATGTTTTGTGGCTATTGGAGTGTCGTATTTATGTTTTCTACGATTATGCATCCATGTTTGAAATGAAATGAAATTGTGCCATGATTTGAGAAATGGAATGTTTTCTATTCTACCATTTCATCAGTTGTTGATTTGAAATGATTTTGATGAAATGTATTCGGCACACGGATTTTAAATGTTTTGATAAATTGTGAGGGCACTGGGATGCCCACTTGTGATGAGATTTCTATGATGATGACTTGATACCCCTCCTCTTTCCCTCCCTAGACAGGATTATTGTTGCGTCGAAGCGACGCTTCAGATTTTGGAGATTTTGGTGGAATTGGGTGATTCACGACGGTGAGATCTTAAGTTTAATTTGAAAGATGAATTACATATTATATTTTCGACCCTGCGAGGTCTTGTTGAGGTCCGTAGTTGGCCGTGTATTTATTTTGGGATAACTGTATAATTTATGTATGTTTATTTGCGAAACTCTCATATTTCATTTGCATTGAGGCAATTGTACGTATTTGAATAATACTTGAGAAAATTATTATAAATTGTATAAAATTTAGGCCCGCTCGGTGTGACGGCTGCTCATGCTCTAGTTGGGCATGACAGTAGAGGTCTGTGACTAGGTTTGTTGATAGATTTTTTATAGCCTTGCATTGTTCTGGATGTCGGCTATGGGAGTTGTTGGTTTTGGAGAGGTCGGGATGGCCATTTGTTTTATTTTCAGAATGATTTTGAATTATACAGGTTTAAACATGTTAAATTGTACATGGGAGACCTCCAATTTATGGGGAGGTTCTGCCTAATTTTTTGTAGAAATACAGCCGGTATCCAGAGCAACAGGCGGCTGTTCACGATTCCCGGTTCGGGGCATGATAGTTCGGTTGGTATCAGAGCTCTAGGTTTGAGAGCTGTGTGTTATAGAATAGTCTTGAAAATATTCCCAAGTACATTTTAAAGTCCTCAATGCATATGAGAGTTTCTTTATAGTCATGAGATCCCAGTACAACGGTTTTAGGCATATGAGTTATTCTTTTTAGGGGGTTAGATACGGTGCGTATCTAACCTAACATATTGGTTCTATCAGTTCTTAAACTTATAAGTTTATTCATTTAGGGGGTTAGTTATTTCGTAACTAACCCTAATCTTTGAATCATATCTAATTTAAGCTCTTCCTTTGTAAGATTATGATCACTAGGTGAGGAACTAGATTTGTACCTGAGATATCTAGAATACTCGATGATGTTTCCTCGTCAAGTGTACCCTTCTAGCACTCTCTCAGCTAGCTATTATAGTCACGGTTCCATCACTATTCTTTGATGCATTTATGCAGGTGTATGAGTGGTACACCTCCAATTGGATTCGAATGCCTTGATTCATAACTCAAATTTTTTTTAGGGGGTTAGTTATCCGGTAACTAACCCTAATCCTTGCTTTTATCTAATGAAACGGTATTCTCTTTGCAGAACTATGCCGCCTAGAAATAGTAGGCGCGGTGCACCACCGGAGAGTCTCTCAGTGCCTGAGGATTCTAGGGCACTCGAGACTCCGTGAGTACCAGAGGGTGCCTTTTCTACTCACGCACCTTCCCCAGTGCCACCCCTAGCACCTCTACTGGCTGGTACAGTCGAGATTTCTCCGCCACCACTCGATGCCTTGAGACAGTGGCAGGAGTGGTTCAGTAGATATGGGCCGCAGATGCCCCCACCTCCACTACAGACTTCAGCGACCGCACCTGCAGCCGTACCTACTCCTACGGCACCGATTCCTCCTCCGGTGGCCGGTCCTTCTGTTTCTACTCCGACCGATGAGACATCGGTTACTTTGAGGCGCATCCATGAGCTTACTCAGTTAGTGACAGAGTTACGATAGCTCAGATACATAGACTCTTCAGGATCTAGTGATGCCGTAGCGGCGAAGCACTGGATCTATAAGATTCGTAGGATCCTTACTGATGTGGGATTGCTAGAGGAGCTCAAATTGAGAGTTGTTGAGAGACTCCTCAACGGTGATGCCCTCACTTGGTGGGAGGCTATTGACTCACTGCGGTAGGAGGACTTCTTAAGGGAGTTCGACCGCAGATATTTTACGGAGTTCTAGTAAGACCATAGAGGGTTGAGACCCAGACGAGCCAGAGCTCGAAGTGGGGTAGGACTTCTAAATTTTAGGGAAGCCCCTCTTACTTTACATCAACACAGTTTGGACAGGGACCACGTCCCTAGAGTTTTAGAGTACAGGCCCCTAGTGCCTCTAGTTATTCCACAACACTACACCATTCTTTTTGTCGCGACTGCGGCTGATGTTATTTTGGAGCTTGCGGAGCTCCCTTTAGATGCTTCCAGTGTGGGAAGCAAGGACATATTCGTAGCTCTTGTCCTGACCTAGGTTTCAGAGGTCAGGTGTCACAGACACACATGGGTGGACCATGGACGGATCAGCAGGGAGTACCTGCACACTCAGTACACACCGCTCCATGGACTGCAGCCGGGAGCAACACTGCATTAGGCTCTTCACTATAGGAGCCGAGGGCACAGACCCACGTGTATGTTATGACATAGGAGGATGCTTAGGCGAACCCAGATACGACCATGGGTAATCCTCCAGTAGATTCTTTTGTTTAGGAGTTTATAGATACTCTCCTTTTTGAAATCATGTATATCATGATACCTATGTACTATTTTGACTAGTTAAAGCTCTAGAAGCTTAACTATTATGATCCTCTTTTGAAACCATGCATCTCATGATGATATGTACGGTTATGACTGGTTAAAGCCTTAGAGGCTTGACTACTTGATATATATATATACGTATATCCTTTGCGTATCCTATATTGGTTCTTTTTTTCAATTTCTCGCATCATGAGTACCATGAAAATACTCAGAGTCGACGTCCGTGTTCTTATTGACACTGGTTCAGATTTTTCTTACGTGAGAGTATTATTTCGCTCGACCGCATTAGAGAGATTTAGGGAGCAAATGAGGAGCTCCAAGGTATTCTTGATAGATCTGTAGAGATGATGACAGAGAGTTCTGAGTCCGTGATAACGGACTAGTAGTATATCGATAGCGGGTTTGCATTCCTACCGACAGTGAATCTTCGTAGAGATATTCTAGAGAAAGCTCATTCCTCCATTTACGTTATGCATTTGAGAGGTACAAAAATGTACCTAACTATCCGAGATAGTTATTAGTGGTCTGGCATAAAGAGAGAGTTCGTTGCTTGATGCCTAGTTTGTCAGCAGATGATGGCCAAGCATCAGTGACCCATAGACGTTTCGTAACCTTTTTCCATTTGTTTCGGTAAGGCCTTCTTTCAGTTTCGAGGACGAAACTTATTTTTAGGAGGTTAGAAAATGTAACACCGACGCTGCGGTGTTCATACAAGTATACTGTTCATGGAATATATATAAAATATTCCTCCGTTTATATATATAAATTTTTCCTTAAATTAAATTGCATTTATTTTCGATTTTTGGGGTTTTAATTCAAACCTTTGGTATATTTAATTATTAAAATAGAATAATAAAGTATATATAAATATATAAATATATTTTTCTTTTCATTTATTAAATTATTTATTTCCTCATTTATTTATTTCCAAATCTATCCAAATATATATATAATAAGAATAATAATAATAATAATAATAATAATAATAATAATAATAATAATAATAAAAAAAATATATATATCCGAATTAGGGCTAAAAGCCCTAATTCTTTTCCTTTCTCTCTCTCTCTCCCTCTTTTTCTCTCCGTCTTCTCCTCTCCCCCACCCGCACCGCACCGCCGCGGCCATCCCTCGCCGCCCTCGCTGCCTCTACCGCAAGTCGCCACCTCTCTATCTCTCTCCTTCTCTCTCGGCTTCTCTCTCGGTTGCTCTCTCTCACTCTCTCCCTTTCGCGATCGCCCTCACCGCGAATCTCTCTCCCTCTCGCGGATTCTCCGCCGCTCGCCACCCCTTTTCGCCACCACCCACAACCACCGACACCCCTCTCTCTCTACCTTACTGTCTCTCAGTCTCTCTCGCTATACTCCTCCCTCACCTGTGCGTGCGCTACTGTGCGCAACAGCGTGCGCGACTGTGCGCAACAGTCCCTGCCCCAGCGCTCGCGCAACAGCTCTGCTCCACTACAGCGCTGACAGCCCCTACGCGCGCGACTACCACACGCGACAGCCCTCCTACGCACGCTCCAGCGCGCGATAGCCCCTTCCTGCGCGCGCTGCTGCAGCTCCTTCTCTGCTTGCGCACTTTCTGCCATTCTTGCAAAGCCCCAAACTACAGTAGCCCAAACCCTAGACTGCTTGCACTCATTTCTTGCGAAGGTAAGGACGAAAGTTCTGACCTATAGATTTAGGGTTTTGATTCTTATATTAATTAACCTTAATTACTGAAAGTTGCTTCAATTTGAAGTATTGCAGGTCCGTACTGAGTTGTAGGTGCACTGACGTTAGGGTTGTGGACTGTGAAAACCCTAGGTAAAGAGATTTTTGGTCTTTTCATTGATTGAATGAAATTAGAATGCATTTAGGGTGAAATTAGCATAAGGAAGTGTTGTATAGGTTTAGAATGTATGTTTGATTGGAATAAAATGCATTTTTGAAATCCTATGCTTGAACAATAAGGCCAAGTCTAGTGTCTGATATGAAAGGAGCATGTTAAAGGAATGATAGAATCGAATCGAATTGATTTAAATGGTTTTTTTTAGAGTTTAATTTGACATATGTATGAAAACAGTCAAAATTTAGGATTTTAGCCTAAGGATTGGTGCGTTGTGTTACATTATAGTTGGTGTTACATATAGGTAAGTCAAATGCAATCTCTATATTATGAAAATAGGTTTCAATACCTTTAAAATGAGATATGGTTTGAAGAAATCGGATGAGAATTGAAAAGTGTATGAATTTTCAAAGATTTTTCTAATTTATAGAGAATTTATGTATTTAGACTTGTTTTCGATTTTTGAACGATTTTAGGTTTGAATTTAGCTTGATTTTGATTTGGTTATTTACTTATAAATGGAATGAAAATTGATGATATTGGAGTTTATTTATAAATTGGAGAATTAAGGTTTGTACAAACTTAGGGAAAATGATAAACCCTAAGATTAATTGGAAATTTGATGATTATTGTGATAATTTGATTAGGTTGATCTCTTTGGAGACTCGAGGAGTCGAATTGGTTTGATTGTGAAAATAGGGAGTGATTACCCTCCCTAGAATGTGAGTGGGACCCTAATCTCTTGCATGAAATAGTTAAAATTTGATTTTACCGTGTTTTTAAACAAAACATGCTTTGATATGCATTGATTCGATGTGTGATATTAAATCTTAAATCTGTTTTGTGGCTATTGGAGTGTCGTACTTATGTTTTCTACGATTATGCATCCATGTTTGAAATGAAATGAAATTGTGTCATGATTTGAGAAATGGAATGTTTTCTATTCTACCATTTCATCGGTTGTTGATTTGAAATGATTTTGATGAAATGTATTTGGCACACGGATTTTAAATGTTTTGATGAACTGTGAGGGCACCGGGATGCCCACTTGTGATGAGATTTCTATGATGATGACTTGATTGATTCCGTAGCTACGAAGGGCGTTTGTAGAGGCACGAGTTGTCCGGATACGCTTTGGCCAGAGGTATCTGCAAACGTCGTGATTGCGATATGTATGGGCCCGGTTGAACCATGTATTGGGGAGGTCCGTCAGAATAGGCGGTCTAGTACCGGGAGTTGCTTGTACATGATTGTGATGTTTCGTATGGGCCCAGTTGAACCGAAAGGGGAGGTCCGTCAGAATAGGCGGTCTAGCACTGGGAGTTGCTTGTACGTGCCAACGTCGGGATAAAGAGTTATTTTTGAATCACTTTGCATATTAAAACCCCCGATGCGCCTGTCCTTGGTCACGGTTGACCCTTGCCAGGATTCTTTCGACTAGCTCTATGTTATACTTGATTTTTAAATGGATGCATATATGTGTGATATCGTGTGAATGATTAAAAGAGTTTATTTTATCGAACATATCATGATTTATTGCAAAAACTTGAAATTTTTGGTTATGTATGATATTATTTGACACTCCAATTTTCACCTACACTATTAGTACTTGAGATTTATCCCCACACTCACTGAGTATTCTTCCCCGAGTACTCACCCCTCCTCTTTCCCTCCCCAGACAGGATTATTGTTACGCCGGAGCGACGCTTCAGATTTTGGAGATTTTGGTGGAATTAGGTGATTCACGATGGTGAGATCTTAAGTTTAATTTGAAAGATGAATTACATATTATATTTTCGACCCTGCGAGGTCTTGTTGAGGTCCATATTTGGCCGTGTACTTATTTTGGGATGACTGTATAATTTATGTATGTTTATTTGCGAAACTCTCATATTTCATTTGCATTGAGGCAATTGTACATATTTGAATAATACTTGAGAAAATTATTGTAAATTGTATAAAACTTAGGCCCGCTCGGTGTGGCGGCTGCTCATGCTCTAGTTGGGCATGACAGTAGAGGTCTGTGAGTAGGTTTGTTGATAGATTTTTTATAGCCTTGTGTTGTTCTGGATGTCGGCTATGGGAGTTGTTGGTTTTGGAGAGGCCAGGATGGCCATTTGTTTTATTTTCAGGATGATTTTGAATTATACAGGTTTAAACAGGTTAAATTGTACATGGGAGACCTCCGATTTATGGGGAGGTTCTGCCCGATTTTTTGTAGAAATACAGCCGGTATCCAGGGCAACGGGCGGCTGTTCACGATTCCCGGTTCGGAGGGTGACATACTTAGTCCTTGTCATCCTCACCATCATCGGAACCAAATTCTCCATCTCCCTCTGTTTCGGCCGAATCAAACTCTTCTTCTTCTTCTTCTTCCTCCTCTTCCTGTTCTTCTT
The DNA here is from genome assembly GCA_037126225.1 of Dillenia turbinata. Classification (NCBI taxonomy): domain Eukaryota; kingdom Viridiplantae; phylum Streptophyta; class Magnoliopsida; order Dilleniales; family Dilleniaceae; genus Dillenia; species Dillenia turbinata. The sequence continues at coordinate 12,504,216 of JBAMMX010000010.1, read as the reverse complement.
CATCTTCATCTTCTTCTTCTTCTTCTTCACCAGCTATCGAAAAATCAAAGTGATTTTGTTCAGTTTGTGGTAGTTCACCAAAATTAACCTCTTCTATTGCTCCAACAATCACAAATCTCAAATCATCGCGTTCTTCAGTACGCTCAACAACAATAGGAATTGATGGTTCTTCTTCTTGATAAAAGGTTTCAGCTACAAACAGAAGTGTTACACCATCATTTGCTGCCTATCGAGCCTTAGTTTTACCTACACCCCACCAATCACTTCTCTCTCTCTTCTTAGATGGGTATGGAGTGTAGTATACTTGTTGTGCTTGTGAAGCCAACACAAAAGGCTCATTAGAATGCAGTCTTGATTTATGATTAACTTCCACAAGACCATGACGAGGGTGCACCCTAATTCCTTTTTCAGTATCATACCAAATGCACTTAAATAAAACCAGCCTGTTACCGACTCCAAAGTACTCTAACTCAATTATATCAATCAACATATCATAGAAATCACGTTCAAAATCATTATAACAATTCCCTTTCACACATACACTGCTATTCATCATTGATTTATCCTATCCATACTTGTGTGTATGAAACTTGAAGCCATTAACAAAATATCCGTTATAACATTTCACTGAGCATGAAGGCATGAAGGCCCTTGTTCTATTTCTGAAATATTTTTTGATACATAATTTCTATCATCTGATACCTATTAATACAAGAAAGAACGATAATCTTGTTAGATAAAATGATGACATCCATCTTAATTGAAATTTGAATAAATTTATAGAGATAATGCACTACTTACAAAATGTCTTAACCAACATGCGAATTCATTTTTACGTCTTCTTTCAAGTTGATCAGAAGTAAGATTTGGATTTTCTTGTCTAAGAACATCATCAAAAATCCTACGCAAAATATCGATGCAATACGTCATTAACTTTTAATAACCAATTCAAGAGAAAATGTTATCGAGTCTCAGAAACCTCACTCTATAAATTCATTGAGCTCAATACAATTCAATAGCACATATATGACTGTAGCCTTATACTCAAATTCAGAAAGAAATCTATGATGGCATTCTCCAATTGGACGACCAGCTGTAGAAAATATTGAAAATCTCCCTATTGGTTGAACAGCTCCCCCATCATCATTTCGAGGAACTCGGTTCAACTTGGTTTGAATATGTGGTTCAAAGTAAAAGGAACAAAATGTTGAAATTTCCTCAAGAATACAGTCCTCACATATGGAGCCTTCAACACAGGCTCGATTTCGCAATTTCTTCTTTAAGCGAGACATACACCTACAAAATGTTTTACTATAATTATCAAATTAATTCATATTGTTAATAATGAAATTATGTTGAAATATTACCTCTGAAATGGATACATCCATTTGTACTGAACAGGTCCGCCCACTTTGGCTTCATAAGCTAAGTGAACCGGCAAATGTTCCATACTAACAAAGAAAGCTGGAGGAAAGATTTTCTCAAGTTTGTAAAGCGTCTTGACTATATTTGTCTCCAATATCACCATATAATGTTTACGCAACTCAATCGCATACAAATCTCTAAATAAATTATTGAGTTCTGTTATAGCACCCATACAGGATTTGGCACAAGGTCACGTAAAGTAACGGGGAGCAATCTCTGCATAAAGACGTGACAGTCGTGACTCTTCATCCCATAAAATTTGCCTTCTTCCAAGCTCACACACCGAGCCAGGTTTGAAGCATAGCCATCAAGAAATTTCAAAATTTTCACCCATAGGCATACCTCTAATATTTGATCTGTATGTAATGTGTATAATGCTTTAGGCTTCAAAATACTCTCATTCACTTCGGTTAAGTGTAATTCTAGGAGTTTGCAATACAACTCCAAATCGAGTCTCGCCTTAACGTTGTCTTTGGTTTTGCCTTTAACATCCATAACAGTGTTGAAAACATTTTCAAACACATTTCTCTCAATATGCATCACATCCAAGTTATGCCGAATAAGAAGTGTTTTCTAATAAGGTAACTCCCAGAATATACTTTTTTTCACTCAGTTATGTTCAACCCCAAAGCCTTGAATAGTTGTTTACCATATTTTGTGCTAAAGATAATATCTGGAAGATAAGAAACGCGATAAAACATTTCTTCTCCAGAGAGTCAAGGCAGAGGCGCATCAAGCTCAACTTTTCTTTTTCGAAATTTATCATTTTGCTTCCGATAAGGATGATTAATAGGGAGAAATTATGGATGACAATCGAAAAATGACGTTTTGCGTCTATTAGCAAGGACAAAACTCTTCGTGTTCTCCATGCAATAAGGGCAGGCTAACTTCCGATGAGTGATCTAGCTAGATAGCATCGCATAAGCAGGGAAGCCACTTATTGTCTATAAAAGTGCTGCCCTCATTTGGAAGTTTTGTTTTCTTGAAACATCATATGTGTTAACACCTTTTGTCCATAACATTTTCAATTCCTTAATCAAGGGTCTCAAGAAGATATCAATATTGTCACGCCCCGAACCGGGGTCGTGAGCAGCCACCCATTGCCCTAGTTGTCGGCTACATTTTTACAGAAAATCGGGCAGAACTTCCCCATATTTCGGAGGTCTCCCATATATAATTTAACCTGTATATTGAACCATCATCCTGCCACTTAAATAAATGGGTCATCCCGAACTCATAACAATCAACCACATTCAAATGATACCAACCAAATTACAGTGGACAACCAGGACAATGCAAGGCTATCATAAACACTAGCAGTCCTAGCCACAGACCTCTACTGTCATGCTCAACTAGAGTATGAATAGCCGCCATACTGAGCGGGCCTAAATTTTATAAATATATACAACAAATTCCCAAGTAAAATTTTTTAAATGCTTACAAGTGCCTCAATGCAAGTATAATGAGCCAATATGAGAGTTTCATAAATAAATATCCATACTTTATACAATCATCTCATAAAATGTACATGGCCAACTACGGATCTCAATATCAAGATCTCGCAGGGTCGATAGAAACTAGGATTTCATATTTTAATTTAAATTTAGATCTCACCGTCGTGAATACCTGAATCCACCAATCCGTTACCAAAGACCTCTAGAGCCTGATGCGTTGCTCTATTACAATAACCCTGTCTGAGGAAGGAAATAAGAGGGGTGAGTATCAAAGAAGATACCCAGTGAATGAGAGGATTAATATCAAGCATGAATGGTGTGGGTGAACCATTGGAGTGTCAAACAGGATCATTCGTAAACAATAATTCACGTTTTGCAATAAATCATGGTATGTTCCATAAATTGAAATCATTTAGCCAATCACACGATATGTTACATATATGCATCCATTTAAAATAAATCATTATATTTTTAGACCAAGCCGAAAATGATCCTGGCAAAGGTCAACCATGACCAAGAACAGGCGCATCGGGGGTTTTATTATGCAAAAATGTTTAAAAGTTGCTCTCTACCCCAACGTTGGCTATGAGTTCGATGGGGCTAGCTCATAATCGTGTATAGAACCCCGCCCGGTGCTAGACAGTGACGTCACACACGTCCTCCCCCTATGTGGGTTCAACCGGCCGCGCCTATAGCCCATAGATGATGTTTGCGGATACCTCCTACAGAAGCATATCCGGGCATCCCGGTGCCTCTACAAACGCCCTTCGTAGCTACAGAATCCATCAAGGAACATCATCTCATCATAATATCTCATCACAAGTGGGCAACCGGCCCACACAGTTCATCAAAACATTTCAAATCCGTGTGCCAATACATTTCATCAAATCATTTCAAATCAATATGCCAATGCGATGGTAGAATAGAAAACATATCTAGTTCTCAAATAATGACACAATATCATTTCATTTTAAACCATGGATGCATAGTCATAGGAAATATAGATTTACGACACTCCAAAAGTCACAAAACAAATTTGAAATTTAGTTTCACACGTCGAGTCAATGCATATCAAAAATATATTTTATTGAAAACACGACAAAAATCAAATTTCACTATTTCATGCAAGAGATTAGGGTCCCACTCACCTATAGGGAGGGTATTCACTCCCTATTTTCACAATTCAGTCAAATAAAATCTTACTCCGATCCTCAATTGATCTTTCCTAATACACAATCACAATCTTATCATCAATTTTCAAATATTTTTAGGGTCTATCCATTTTTCCTAATTTTGTACAAATCTTAATTCTTCAATTTGTGAATACACTCTAATGTCATCAATTGCATTTCATTTATAAATAAATAACACAATCAAAACCAAGTCTAATTCAACCATAAAACCACTCAAAGTTGGAAACAAGTCTAAAATGAATAAATTTTCTACAAGATAAAAAATTTTTGAAAAATCATAAGCTTTTTGATTCCCATCCAAATGCTTCAAACCATATGTCATTTTCAAGGTGAAAATGTCTAGTTTCATAATATGGAGATCGTATTTAGATTGTCTATATGCAGGACAACTTATAATGAGAAAGATTACAATAGTTCTTAAACCTAACCACAATTTTTGAAACTATCCTTCAAAAATGCATTTCCTCAGGCAATTAACAACTCAAAAGTAACCTGAGAAGGATATTAAATGTAATAGTACTCTTCATTTTACAGAACAGTCCATTCCAACCCCAAAATCCTACTATTTTCATGTATATGTCAAATTGAACTCTAAGGAAAACTATTCTAATCAACCAAACATGAATCTTTCATCCTCTAACATGCTTCTTACATACTGAATAGCCTAATTCATGCAGATTTCTAAACTTAACCCTAACATTCAGGTATAAAATTTCAGAAATTGTACATCCTAACATATGCGATACATTCTTACTCTAAATTTACCCTAAATTCAGTTAATTAATCGAAGGAACCAAAAATCCATCACCTAGGGTTTTCACAGTTCACGACTTTCGTCCGAATGTCTCCTCAATCCACTCCAGAATCTGCAGTGCTTCATAACCGAAACAAGATTTATTAATTAGGTCTAATTACTTAGAAAAATCAAAACCCTAAACTAGGATTAGGAATCAGTTACATGTGCAGAGGATGAGGTTTTGTCACAACCTAGGGTTTCTCCGAAGGATTCATCAAGCGCCAGTTTCGGACTGAGAGAGAGTTACAGAAGAGCTCACAGTGAGTAATACGCGAGCTAGCAAAGAAGAGAGAGAGCGAAAGCTCTTCCATCGCGCGCGCGGGAGAGAGTGAACAAAGATAGAAAGAGAGAGATGGTGGGGAGAGAGAGAGAGACCGTGTGGTGGTTAGAGGTGGAGAGTGAGAGAGAAATCGAAGGAGAACGAGAGAAACAAAGAGTGACGAGTGAGAGTGAGAGGGAGACGTTCGACCGAATGGAGTGAGAGAGACAGAGAGATCGAAGGGAAAAGAGAGAGAGAGAGAACTAAGAGAGAGCAATCAAGAGAGAAAGATAGAGAGGGAGAGTGAAACAGAGAGAGACAGTGAGATCGATCGAAGAGAGAACAGAGAGAAAGAAACAGAGAGAGGGAGAACCGAGAGGGAGGAGAGAGAGAGAGTGGCGGCGACGGTGGTTGGTGGTGGTGGAGCGAGTAGCGGAGAGAGTGAGGGAATCTCGAGAGGGAGAGATCGAGAGAAAGAGAGAGAAACAGCGAGAGATAGAGAGAGAGATTAGGGTTTTAACCCTAATCTCTATTGATTGGGGAAGATACAGCGTTTTGGGTCAAAACGCTGCATCTTCATTCATCCCTTTTTTTTAAAATAATTATATATAATATAATTTCACACCCATATTTCACTAGAATGCGAATTTCATAAAAATGAGGTTTATTATGATTTGCGAACACGACAACTTAAAATACACAAAAAATTCAAATTAAATACCCCAAAATCGAAAATCAATATAAATAAATATTATATATATATATAAACTAAGGAATATTATATATATATATATTTCAAGAATAGGAGTACACTAGTACAGATACCGCAGCGTCGGTGTTACAAATATGCTTTGTTGGATTTCTTGGCCCCAGGATAATCAGACTCAAGTAAATGAATAGCTGCTTCATACACATAGAAGGAGGCAAATTGTACACAGTTATGAATACTGGCCAACAAGAGTAAGGAAACATTGACTGACTGAACGGGTTAAATCCATCTGTGCATAACCCTAAGCGCACATTTCGTGGTTCAGACACAAAAGATGGATGGGTAAAATCAAATTGCTCCCACGCCTCACTATGGACTGGGTGTGTAACAACTTTATCATCAATATGTTGATGCCTAGCATGCCATGTCATGTGCTCTGATGTAGCTCCTGACATATAAAGCCTTTGAAGTCTTGGTGTTAGTGGCAAGTAACGTAACACCTTTCTTGGTACTTTCTTGCCTCGTCCACTATGTTAATTTCTTGTTTTATATTGAGAATGACCACATACTACACATTCCGTCCTATCCCGATTTTCTTTATAATATAACATGCAATAATTCTCACAAATATCAATTTTCTGATACCCAAGTCCAAGTTTTCTCAATAGTTTCTTTGCTCCGTAGAAATTGGTAGTTAACTTAGAATCTTCAAGTAACATTGTTTGGATAATCTCATTCATCCGATCAAAACATGCCTCACTCATGTTGAACTTTGACTTGCAATTCAACAATTGTGACACTGCTGACAACGTTGTTTGCATTTTGCACCCATTCCATAATGGCTCTTCAGCAAATTTCAACAAGTTATAAAACATTACCGCATCCGGATTAGGTGGCTCAGTATTGTCAAGATTCATCTCATCATAACCACAATTCCAATAAATTTGAGGGCCTAGCGCATCCACGACTAAGGAACTATATGGAGCATCCATATCCTCTCTACATCTAGATGATGGTCCTTCCATTGATTCTTCATTTCTTACTTCTCCATGACAAACCCACTTGGTGTAATCATTAATAAACCCTTGTGAATACAAGTGCACCGTGACATCATCTCGACTTAAAAATTTATAGTTCCGACATTTCTTGCAAGGACATCTAATATTGCATCCATCCATGAACTGATATTGAGAATATGCAAAATCCAAGAACTCATTAGCACCCTCCACAAAATTATCAGTCAAGTACCCATTATTTAAGCGACGATACATCCAGCGACGATCAATGGACGCCATGTCAAAGTACATACTGTAAAGAAACAATGAATATATTCTCAGATTTCCCATTATACATAAAAGCTTGTCACATACTTAATCCTAATCTACAAGTTGCAGCACGCCTAAATTATAAAAGGGAAAAATTTAAAATATAGAGAAATATTGTATTACCTCTACAAATGAACATCAAAGTACAAGTCATTAGCTCATCATATCTAATGTAGAAAATTTTGACCAATTAACAAGTCATTTGGGACAGTTCCTTCTTGCTTGAATTTATGAAAGAATTGGTCCTATTTTACTCACGTCATCAAAAGATTTGGAGTCAAACATCTTGTTGATATTAGAAATTTAGAATTAGGTTATGTTCTATCTACCCCCATACCTTAGGGCAAGATGCAATTTAGCCCCTTAAGTTTTATTTAATAATTTAATTCTTTGTACTAGGGTAGACAAAGCATAAAATTAATGTAGAACATTTATTTTGTAATAATAAAAATTTAAATAAATATAAACAAAAAATTTGATTCATAATGATTAATCGAGATTGAGTCCAATCTTAAACGACTTTCTCTCTCTTTCCCGAGAGCTCAGAGCCTGAGAGCTCAGAGTTTGACTTCTTTTCTTAGATATATAGAGGAGGATCAAACTTAAAACTATTAAAAAAAAGAGGAACAATACCGATTGGGCTATAACTCATTGACAGATTTGAACTTCCATAGACATTCTGATAAGAAACAAAAATGAATTTGCTAGGTAAGGCATAGATTGTCCTGCTTAGACTTGCAAGGGAGAAGAGTAAGCAAAACCCTAAAAATTCTTTAATGCATCAGCAGAACAAAATGACAGTCCCAAAAAAAAAAAATTACATTAATTTGGAGTTCTAAAACCCACCAATTCTATCATGCCTTCTATAAATTAGAACCTAAATTGGTTTCTATTCTTGGCTCCTCTAGGGATTCAGGTAAAAGGTAGTTTTGACTGTCTTTTGACAGAGGTAATAACAAGTCTATAGGATGAAAATGAAAAAAATCTATTGGGAAAATAAAACTAAACATTTTTTTCAGCAACAAAGCTAAAAAGAACAAGAAGTGATTGAAGCATGCAAGTTTATATGATTCTAATAGAGCTCCCAAATGACTTGTACTTATTTATAACCAAAACCTATAGAATTCCAGATAGAGTTACAAAACCACACTAAGACTAAAACCTAACAACATAACATTGGTCAAGCTAGAATACTAGGATTTAAAGAAAGCAAAATGACTAAGGACATTTAAGGCAGCCATAAGCAAAGAAGACCAGCAAAAACAGAAATCAAGATACTCTAATGGAATGATATAACCTATGGAGTGTTCTAGGACTCGAGAGTGCTGGTGGAAAGCACAAACAGACAATTGGGCTCTAAGAAAAGTTCAAGTTGGCATTTATTAAAGTGGTCATTTTTGTTGAGTGCTGATGAAGGAAGTTTATTAGCACTGGATCGTTCATAAGCACATTTCACTCTCTGCTACATGTAAGAGGAGTGGCCATTTTTTGCCTGATTTTTGGGTTTATTTTAGGTCAACAAAAATATGGTTTTTAATAACCAACTCATAGCGTAAGATACATACCAACATTCATGTGCCAAGCTAGATTCGTTGGGCAGCAAAATGGCCTTTTTAGGGAACATGAAGGGTTGGAGTTTTGAACCCAATTCACTAAAGATATGAATGGCCTTTTTAGGGAACATGAAGGGTTGGAGTTTTTAACCCAATTCACTAAAGATATGACAAGAGGTAGATGAGGAAAAGCTAAAGTTGGTTCATAAGTTGGAAAAGAAGGAAGTTGTGAGTGAGCCTAACCATGCATTTAATTAAGCTAACTTTTAAATAAATGAGTTCCATTAGATCAGACTTGAAGAAAAAATGAGACTTTTACTCCTTAATTCCTTTTTTTTGGGGGTAATTCTCCTTTTTTTTTTTTATATAAAATTAGAGTTTGATCAACAAATGATATACACTGTAAACTTGTGTGAGTATTTTTCATTAACATTAATAGGATGAAATCTAAATTCTTATAAATGTTTAGCGTTAGAGTTTAAATTTCAAACATTTCTTCTTCTTTTAACTATGTGATTGAGTATTTAATCACCCTCTCTTCCAATTTAAATTGCAATTTCTATTTGAATATGCAAAATAATTGTCTCCATAGTCTAAAATTTAGTACTGAGATTGGACAAGACCAAAATCACCCAAAGCATTATGAGATGTGGAATAACATGCATTTGTCAAATTGCATACTCTCCTAAAATGAAAATAGAAGATGAAAAGTGGCACGAACCGGGCAATGGCTTCAAGCAGACTCAGAGACCCGATCCATGGCTTAGATAGATGGCGAAGTAGGAGAAGTGATCCACATATTAGAACACTGTACCCACATAATGTTGATAGCACAATTTAGTTGTAATATTATTTTGATTGACGAACCCTAAAACTTTGTAAAACCTTCAAAATTTTGCAAAATCTCTAAAAATTTGATGAACCCTAAAATTTCGTTCTTCGATGGCGAACCCTACAACTTTAACTATAAATGCAAATCATGTGACGTTCAAAAAATAGACTTTAACTTAGCACGGATTCTCCGATTCTGAAGATTGGAACAACGAAGTGCCTACCCTCGACTGAGACCAGTGCCGGTGAAGCCCAAGATGAACCCCGAAGCCGATGACGAGACGGAATATGAACTCAAAGCACTGAGGTCAGAAACAACGAAATAACGGCATCTTTGAGGCGAGGACGATCGATGCAGACAATGACCCGCGAAGACGAACGGAGCAGACACAGAGAGGGGGGAGAAAAACCAAAGTCCAAAGCAGTCGTCAGTTTTGGGGGGTGATGAAGTTATATTAACGACGGATTATCGATGAAAATTTATCCGTCAGTAATTTCCGTTGCTAAATCTGACGCAACGTTATCCGCCAAAATAACGTAAGATTTTATTATTGATTCACCGAGGGACTTAACGACAGAATATTATTCGTCTCTATTCCCTTGTTAAACTTGTCGGTAATACATCCGTGAGTCATCGCGTTGAACCGTAGCGATCGAATCAGCGACGAATTATTTCTATCGTTTATTCCGTCGAAGTATCCGATGGTATTTCCCTTGCTAATCTACTCAATAATTGTTCCCTTCGTCGGTCGATAATCCGTCATAATTCCATCGCAGTTTATGATAGATTTTTTTCCGTCGCAGAATTCCGATGTTGATGCTCCAATTTCTTGTAGCGGAAAAAGCAAAGACGAGGCTATAATCTATTTTGTGAAGGTTGATGCTAATGTTGCATAAAGTATTTAACATAAGACATTTTAGAAAATAAATTCTTCCGAGAAATATATTTATTATATAAAAAGAACATTAAAGTTATTTTAAAAAAATATATATATGAAAAAGATAAATCCTGTGACATGGTTTTTGAGATCCAGATTTTCTAACAAGTTGAGAATGAAAATATTTATGATCAACATTCATGAAAATCTCAAGGGTGACGATGATCAGAAGAGAAAAATTCTCCCAACAATAGTTCCGCAGCAGAAAATATCCAATCTCAAAGGGGTCCCATCCCATCTTCCTTCAGGTGTAAAAATCTGCATTTCCCCTTTCATAAACCCAAATCAAAACCAAACCCTGTTCTATGGTTGGCATTGGCATTTAACCCTCAAACTCATTTGCCCAAGATCAAATTTTGGTAACACAAAGGGAAAAAGTACAATGTTAATATTACCAAAATGCGCAGCAGAAAATATCCAATCTCAAAGGGGTCCCATCCCATCTTCCTTCAGGTGTAAAAATCTGCATTTCCCCTTTCATAAACCCAAATCAAAACCAAACCCTGTTCTATGGTTGGCATTGGCATTTAACCCTCAAACTCATTTGCCCAAGATCAAATTTTGGTAACGCAAAGGGAAAAAGTACAATGTTAATATTACCAAAATGCCCTCACAATCCATTTCACAAGGCCCGCCACTATCCATTACCCAATACCATAGTCCCACATGGCAAGATCCAAATGGGCGAACAGGGTCCATAGCTTTTGCTTCCATTGGATGCTTCCGTAGATTGTCGGCAATGTCTGTCTTGTATTAGCTGTCATAAACAAAAACATCTCCGCACAGCTCCCCAACACGTATACTCACACTCATTGGTCCAAAAGAAAAGAGGAAAAAAATTTATTTTTTTCTATTTCTCTCATGTACGCGCTCTTCGTATAAAACCACACCCATTACTGAGTGGTGTGTCGGCAGAAAATATATGTTCACTGAGTTGGGGGGAGAGAGAGAGAGAGAGAGAGACTATAGTTTTTCATTATTTTCTCACCTAGATTGACATACAAATTTATCTCTCTAGCCCAAAAATGTTGAAGAGAAGAACAAATTTCAATGGGAGAGCAGCGGCGACGACGGCCACGGCAACGACAACAACGTCAAAAGATGAAGAGATAGAGTGGGAAATGAGGCCGGGAGGAATGTTGGTGCAAAAAAGAAGTGACGCTCGTGATAACTTGGTCACGTATTATCGTTTAAGGGTCGCTTATGATGCTGCACGCTATGAGATCTCTATTAGTTCTCAAGCCACATTCGGTATGTTTTTCTTCATCACCTCAGTTTCCATTTTCTCTCTTGCCTTTTCCATTAAAATGGGTCATAAATCATGAGGTTAAACACTTTATGCAAAAAGAGACATTCAAATAATCCCATATAATGATTTTTCTAAAAAAAATCTTTTTTTTATACAAAATTTGAATCCGAATTATAGGATTGGGGAACATGACCTTTGTCCCTTGGGGACCTTTAAAAAAAACTCTTATTTTTTCCTAAACTACCATAATATATATATTTTTTTATATTAATTCGATTTGAGTATTGTGAAACTCATTTTAGAAGTATCTCTCCAACGGAATATTTTTTATTTTTAACTTTTCAAAACTTGATTAATAAGTTAACACATTTGCCTATTAAATCAACTCTTCGTTAATTAAGCTACCATAATAATAACACACGACGAGATAACGTAAATGATTGAATATTATAATAAAATTAATATTTGTTAGTGCACGAATATTTTGTGTAGGTGAGTTGAAGAAGCTTCTGGCAGCAGAGACAGGGCTAAAACCAGGAGAGCAAAGGTTAATATTCCGAGGGAAAGAGAGGGAAAATGGAGATTATTTAGACATGAGTGGAGTGAAGGACAGATCAGAAGTGATACTAATGGAGGATCCATCAAGCAAAGAGAAGAGATTCATTGAGATGCGTAGAAATGCCATTATCCAGAGTGCTCATCGTGCCATCTCAGACGTGTCCATGGAGGTTGACAAAATGGCGGATCAGGTTAGTCAAACTTACACGCTTGTTTACTCGTAAAGTCTCAACAACTCAAGTAATCATATTTTTATTAACTTTTAAAATTAACAATAACTATTTTAAAAATTTTAATTTAAAAATTATGAAAATACATTCTCATTAACTATTTGATATATTGAACATTACTCTTTAAAAATGTATGATACTAAATCTTTCAATTAATTCGCAATCGGTAGTGATAATTAATTAATATAGGATCCACAACCAATGCTTAGTTAGTTTGCTACTTGTTTAAATAAAATTTTAAATTTAAATTTTGTATATGAAAAAAACGAACGCACAAAGTGATTTATTGAGCTTAATCCTACCTGAATCAAATTTAATTAGACTTAACATGATTATCAAATATCGATAATTTATCTCAAAATAATATATGATCGATAAAATTGGTCATTGAATTTATTAAATTTAGGTGATATATATATTTAATATACATATACATTTAATGATTAATGTTATTTGGATTTGGTGAATCTATTTTGCATGCATGCATAATATTAGGCCTAAGAATTCACTAAATTTTTAATGTTAAACGCAATTTTGGGGAAAGAATTTTCAGTTTATTATAAATAATAATAAAAGATGTCTACAAAATTAGAATAATTGAAAATTCTAATTAAGAGATTTTTTTTCTGGTTTTATAAATACGAGGGAAGGAGCAGGTGGGGCATGGTGTGGTTGAGGTACAGAGAGTAATGTTGACCGTTCGATCGTAGAATATTTAATGTTCTTGGGTCAGGCTGGGGGTTGTGCCGTGAGTGGCCTTGGGATCATCACCGTACGGAGGGTTTTATTTTTGTGGGGTTTGCGATGCGGTAATAATGTTTTTGGTGGGCCATATGATGGAACTATGGGGTGGGCCCTTCATTTTTGTGCATTTGAAGTGGCAAGTGTTGTGTGCCCACTTTTTTAATGGACCCTTCACAACTCCTTACCGCCTCTTTTTTTTTTTTTTAATGATAAACCAATAGAAATTTTAAGTTAGATTTTAATTAATTTGGTCAGATTGCTGTTAAGCTTAATTTAAAAAAATTTCTTTAACATAACTTTTTTTTATTCTCAAATTTTAAACTTAAAATTTAATTTAAAATCTAATATTTTTATCCACAAATCCATGATTTTTACGGTTTGTTGTTTTGAAACTTTTTATTTGTCTGAGTGCGAGAGGGCTTTGTTGATTTTTTTTTTTCAAACAAAAAGGGTTTTGTTGATGTTTCGTAGACATTGCCCAATAATCTTTTCATTTTAGTATTAAATTAAAAAAAAAATTATTTTAGAATCAACATTTATTTCTTTACAAATCATCAATATTCAATCATTATATTAAATCTAATTAAATTCAATTTCAATTGAATTAAACCCTTAAAAAATAAATCTTTCCGACACATGTTTTTCCTTTAAATATAAGATTCGAAATCGAAACCTTATCCAAGGAGTTCCAATGATTGCATATTCTATTGTATCATTGATATAATTGAATTAAATCCTTTTTATTGGAAATAATTTTTTTATTCACTCTAAAGTAAAAAATTAATTATAATTTTAACTTCAAAATTAGACATTGGCTAGGCAACTTAACATTTATAATGAAAAAAATGATCGGCCAACTAGGTTTCCAACTCTATTCACAATTAATTGATTTGCTAGCTTTAATGGCACATGGTTTTGGGTTGGTGCTTTTTTTATTATTATTTTTAAAGTTAGAATAATAAATGATATTTTAACTCACCATTTTCCACATGCTCAACATCAAACCCAAAAAAAAAATAACTGTGAAGAATATTAAAATTTGTAATATGATTTTATAAATTTAATCATTATATTATATATTATCACGTTTTTTGGTGATCAATGAATTTATGTAAACATGAAATTCAGCTTTATTGGGTGACTAGTAAGATCATAAACAATATTTAGCTACCTTTCTTCATATATTTTTTTTATCAACAAATGACCAATTCACATATTTTATCAAATTCTTTTTTGTTAGAATTACTTTTCTAAAAAAAAAAAAACCCGTAAACGAAGCAAATTAAAAAGTATTATAAATTTAATTTTATTCTAAAAAAAGTCAGTCTGATCTTATTGATGATGAACAAAAAATCTTATTTAAATTCACCTGATTTTATCTATTAAACAAGTCGAATCAAGTTTTAAATGAATTTACTACACAATTGAAGTAGAACATCATATCTAAATTTAATTTTGATAATTTTTATTTTTATTTTTATAATCAGGCCAATTTCTTCATAGTTCTAGTATGAAATAGCTCAACTGATTTACATCTATATTAGAGTTTTCTAAAGTATGAAGCATAATTATAAATATATAATTAATAATCTTATAAATTTGAAAACACTAGAATTTTGTGAAAACAAAGTGAAATTATGAAAATTTCAATCACAAACATAAGTTGATGAAAATGACTATTTATGGAAAAAGGACAAAATCCCATTTTGGGATATATGGTGAAAAAGGAAATATCATTGAGAACTCAAAAGTGCCTTTGAAATTAGATCAATTGGTCATGGGCCACATTGACATCATGAACTCTGTAGATTTTGACATGGCAGCTGCAAAGTTTGGTGGCCACCCAATCCCACTTGCACCCTCCATTTTGCCCTAGTTTCTAATTAATAGTGCTTGGAATTTGTCCACTCTTGACCATGACACATCTCTAATGTCTACTACTTTGCTTTGCAAAAGTTAAAGGAAAGAGAATTGTAGTGATCCAACAAAGGACACCAGTCTCCAAATCATTTGCACTTTGGATCCCATATGCAAGTTCTCAGGTTCAACCATTTCAATATTGAAATTGGCATGTTAGCCTCACCTATTTGCCCATATTCTCACTTTTTATCGTTGTTTCTTCTTTTGTTCAAAAATGGTTATGGATATCAACAAACAATTGATTTAGTGGATAAAGGTATTAAATCTATTAATCAAGTTTTAGATTTGAAATTTAAGAATAAAAAAGACTATATTGGGAGAGCTGCCCCCCTAAAATAGACTTAACGAGCGTTCGAACAAATTAATCGGGTTATGATTCTAAATATCAGTTGGTATTGAAAAAAAAAAAAGGTTATAGATTACTCTTCCCATACTTGAAAGAAAGGAATGATCCTCATTATATAAGCTAACTTTTTTGACCCAAGTTATAAAACTTTCCCGGTTGGAAGTCCATGAACCCCATCTCGCACTTCACATTTGTTTCTTAATTATATTTTTGTTTTTCTCACAGGTTTCTGCCATTGAAAAGTCAATACAAAGTGGGAATAAAGTTCCGGAAGTTCAAATCACAACATTGATTGAGATGTTAATGAGACAAGCTGTCAAGCTGGATAGCATTTCTGCCGAAGGTGATGCTTCCACTCAGAAACTTTTGCAGGTATCTTTTCTCCTCCCTCAAAATATTTTGCATGACGCACTCCTTTTCATAATTAGTCACTATGAAGATTTTTTTTACTAATTAATTTTGTTATAAAAAAATTTAAAGATTAATTATACTCTTACCAAAATGGTAATAATAGACTCAGTAAAACCTCTCTCTATTATTTTAATTGGAGTGGACCATAGTACACATAATATACGAGCATGAGATTCTCAACAAGAGTCATGTTAGCCCTTTCTCACCTTATTTGAAAATTTCACCTAATGATAGGATGAATTTTGATGGACTTTGATTCATATAATTGCAGGGAAAGAGGGTGCAAAAATGTGTAGAAACACTTGATGTGCTAAAGGTATCAAATGCAAAGGTACTAAAGCCTGTTGTTGTGACCACCAAGTGGGAGACCTTTGATCCTCCTCTTCCACCCCCTCCTATTCCTCCTTCCACTACTCATTGGGAATTTTTTGATTGATTCTTCTCATTTTTGTTTTCTTTTTACATTATTCATTTTTATGCGTTCATAGGGAGAAGAAACAGAAGTAATTAAGCTACATGTATGTAAAACAGCTCATAGAACTTGCCGTTGAGCATTCATTTGGGATTATTTGGTTATGTTTAATTCGATAACCTCAGTTTTGTTGGACTCTCTACTCTCTGTTGTTCACTTTTTTGATCTCATGAACTGGTTGAGATTAGATATGTAAATCAATTTTGGATTCCAAGGCGTTTGGTTCTCATTGCTGAGCTCAAACTTGACGAATTCCATGGATTAAATGAATGATTATGAAGAAATCTTATAGAAAATGAAGATGGACAAGAGAGGAGAAAAGAGGAGAAATTGAGCTCTCTGATTTTCTATTATTCACATTGTAGCACATAGAAAAGTCAAAAGAAGGGAAAAAAAATGAGAAAGGGAGAAAAAACAGTCAAAAAAAAAAAACCCACCCCACCTCTACTCCTTTTTTTCCCTCACCCAATTCACCCTCATCTCTCGCCTCTCACTTTCACTCTCACAGCTCTCTCTCTCTCTCTCTCTCTCTCTCTCTCTCTCACAACACTCTCCCTTCCGCAAGAAGCACGAAGGTTAGGGTTTTGCTCTCCGTGCGTCAACTTCTATTCCAACGAAAACTTGCTCCTCCAACAAGTTAATTGGGTCGATACAGGTATATTGTTTTCCTCATTCTCTTCTCTACATTTCGATTCATCAATTTCACTTTCAATTTACCGAATCGATTTGAGTTTCCTTGAAGATACAATGAAATTGAGAAATATTTTCAATCTATTCGCTTCTTGTTGAATGTTGTCAAGTTTGATGTTTTGGCAATTGTTGTTTGACTCTTGTTTGGTGGATTCAGTCTATGGGTTCGAATATGTTAGCTTTTCATGAAGTTTGATATGGAGTGCGTGTGAGTGCTAGAGTTTTAGTTTGGGAAGGAGTTTTTTTGCAAAATAAAGAGTAGTGCTACTTTTCAATATCCTCCCTAAATTGCTTTTGAGTTGTTGACTGGGTTCTGGTATGTGTATTGGAATGATTGTTTAAAAATCTGTGGTTGGATTTTATTAACACGTTGTACCTGATGTCTCATACTATTTTTTCTTGGTCCTAGGCTTAAAATGAGATAATGAATGATGAATTGGTGAATCTAGCTGCTGGCAATGTTATTCATTGAGAATGCGACATGTTTTGTCTCTTATGTTTAGAATCCATGATCTTACACTTGACTATGTTCATGTATGGTGATCAAGCGGTGTTAAAATCTTATTTTCAACACATTAAGAATATGAAATATATTGTTATGTGCAAGGTTAGCGGCTAAGTTTGGACAAATTAAGTTCAGTAATTTATTATGTCATTTGAACCATGTTTCAAGTTTATTGTGACTTCTTTCATATTTGGGAAGTGTAAATAAGTTAGGAAATGGTTAACTTATTTGTTAGATGAGTAATCTCTGAAATTTCTGCATAATCGAACTTCAGAATTAAATTGGAAGGATTAGTTGTCCATTTTTGTAGAATGTCGGAGGCAATGACTTGAAGTGACTACACTATTTTCTAATTGTGCTAAATTGGAAAACTATAATTGCGAAAATATTGAGAAGAAAATGATTTACTTTAATGATGGTATGTAATTTAATGATTAATTTATAACCGATGAATTAGGTTAAGGCATTGAAAGAGCTGAAGAAGGGATAATTTTCATTTGGTTGGGAAATTTAAAAGTGATTTCTCTCCCAAGAAGTGAGTGGATGGACCGTTGTATCTTTAAATGAAAAAATTTGTTTTAAATTTTTTATTTAAATGATTTTGAATGATTTTATATGTTTTGTATAAATTTTGGTGATTGTGGGATATTTGAAATAAGAATTTGAATTACGTAAACATCCATTATATTTGCAAATGAATGTGTGTCATATGTTATTGGATATTTGATTCATGAATGCTATAATATGATTTGGTAATCGTTTGTTGAAATTATGATACATTGAATGAGATTTGAATAATTATGAATGAAAGGTGCATATGATATAAATAACAATAGTCATTTCCTTTACGGAGCAACCCGACAGAATGACGTAGTTGGGATTTATTGGCGAGGGATGGTAGACGCGGTCTCCCTCTACCTACGTCGTACTATTTGATTACACCCCAATGAGCTATGAGTCAATGTCAAGAAACGGGTTGTAGTGTTTTGAAGAATGGATTTAAAACCCCTTGAGAAGTTTCTACCCGGATTCAGTCAAATCTTAAACGGAAATGGTTTCTTTAGAGAAAACCCAAAATTTTTGGAAAATATGAAATTTTTGGAAGCATTTCTTTTTAATTAACATTATTGTTTGAAACTATTTTATATTCGATGATTGTTTGCAACATATATTTTGACTTTCCCACACTCACCCCTCATTTATTGTCATAACTATATCATTGCACTCTATTCACTAAATATTTTTATACTCGCTCTTCTTTCTTTCAATTTTCAGAGGAAGCTTAGTCTAGAAGATTTAGTTGATCCTAGTATCGGATTTTGGCGAGCTCGAGTTAGTTTTTGTAGAGTTTCTTACTTTCGGTACTGGTTCTTGTTGTGATTGAGTTTTTTAGAAGAGTAGTTGGGCCCATGTGACGAATATTTTTTAAAATTGTGTTTAAACTCCATGTTATCAACCCTTGGATCTTTAACTTTAAATTTGTATTCGAACATTTTATGTTTTCTTTCATTGGACTTTATATTAAAATTGTGAAGATTTTATTAGAAATATTTTATTGATCGGATTAGCCATACGTATGTATTAGATTTAGAGTGGTCGGGTCGGCTTATGCATGCCTTTTGAGACAGGGATGGACTGAGTGGGTCCTTTAGATTTTGTTACGTTGTTTTAGAACATAATGGATATCGACGAATGTCTTGCGCTATCCCAATATATGGGCAAGGCTTACCCGTATGCCGGGTAACATGACGATTATCGCGTGCTCGATTCGAGGGTCGATACATGACATACATATTTGATCCAACCCTTATATACACCCCATTGTTAATTAACATATCGACCAACTAATAACAATTACAAACTAAGTAATGGTAAAATTATACGAAAATCCTTCTACAATCCCATAAATGGCTTGCCCATCTTCTAATACCCCCACTCAATCATACATGTCTTGCTTGGGCAAAATGAAGCAGTCATCTAGCCACTCTTTAGAACTTACATAGACAGGTTCCAAAATTCCCTCGTAACAAATTGCGTTTCTGGAATGTTGTAGAGACGAGATATTGTCACAATACATCACCACTGCTCTCTCATGCTTTATTCTAAAGTCTTGCATTACTTGTAGAAACCAAACTATCTCAAATGTAGCTGTGGCCATTACCTTACATTATGCTTCCGTTGTCCTTTTCTACGCAATTGGGCATACCATACAGCGCTGTGGATTTTGTTTTATATACATCAAGTTCTAAGCCATTTGTGGTGGGTAATGTATTGTCAGATCAATGGCCAAGCATGTTATGCCACATATTGAATCTGATATTCCAGATTTATGAATTGCTATCCGTAATGTTATCTGAAGTCTGGATTGTAGTATTCACAATACTTTTTGAAGTAGATACTGTGGTATTTACAAGGGTATCGAAAGATTTTTGTGAATTTACAATATTGGTTGTAGATGGTATATGTGTGACATGGAGGAGAAGGCTTTGGTTTTGAAGCTAAGCAAAGAGTTTGGCAGAATTAACAGAGAAAAATATGGATGGAAGTATACATGTTGCATTGGAATCAGAAATACAGATTTGAAAAAGAAGCCGCCACAATTTTTGGAATAAAAGATTAGGAAGAAATCTTAAAGAAGATGAAGATGAAGAAGAGAGGAGTGAAGAGGGAGAAAAATTGAACTTTCTGAGTTTCTATTATTCACAAATGTTTGATCAACCCCTTATGTATACACCCATCGCATATCAATCAACTAACGACTAATTAAATAGTGAAATTACTAGAATATGCTTCTACAATTATGTAAAATGGCTTGTGGATTTTCTAACACACGAGTGAAGCCTATATGTTTTATTATAGAAAACTAGGAGTACACTGTGCATATGCGTGTGCATGGTGTGGAGTTTCAATCTTTGCATGAAATATCGGAGAGATGTGCCTGTTAGAAATAAGTTCAAAAAAATAATTACAAAGAAATATGTTGAATTTTGAATTTACACAGAGTCAAATTAATATAAATTAGAAAATTGAAAATTGTTAGAAAGATAACAAACACTTCATTAATTACTATAATCAACACCACAATCATGAAATGATAAATAAAAAATATATTAGGTTTAAAATTGGTACGAGATATCCTAATGGGTGTTGACAGAATTCAGTTCATAATTTGACGAAGAAGGCCACAGGATGCTATTTTGAGCCCTTGGGAAGATTCTAACTTACAATCTCTAATTGCGGGATGACATGCACAATATGGTAAGCACTTTCGATAGACCATTAGAGCACAATTACAATAAAGTTCATAAAGAACAAAACTTAGGAATTAGATATTCAAATCTACTAGCAAAGCAGAGCAACAAAATCATCAAGTACAAAAAAAAAAATCATTTATTTATCAACAGGATCTTTACATAGCAACTTAGAACTCATACAAAAAGTATAAAAGTCGGGTCCTTACACATTGAGAATATAGAAGTTGGGGAGTTAGAAATATGAGAAAAACAAAACACATAGAAAGAGGAGGCCCTAAGTAAGATTAGGTTTTTACACCACCTCTTTGAGCTCTCTTCTCAACATCAAGTTCTTCCATCCTTTTTATGCCTCCCGAAGGACGATCGGCGCTAAGCCAAGTTCCCTTATTCTCTTTACATTTGGGCATAAAGATGCCGAAAATAATCAAACAAGAAGTATTAGCTGTCTGTTGCACCTAGCGCTTCAACCATCTCTGTCAGACTTCACATGGGATAGACACCTCCTCCTCCCAATTTGAAATACAAAAAGGAGAAGGTATCTACACTCGTTGCAATGTCCCTTGGAACTACCAGCACATGCCACCATGGTATTGGATTCTCAGATACTCTTATGGGACCTTGTGTGGCCAGTTACCATAATTGATAGAACCTCATATCGACAGTATCTATACCCTCTCCTGAGCATCTAGATGACGGCAAGCTATAGAAGAACCACCATACAAAAACCCCTATCTTCAATTTGCTGCTTAGCACTTGAGCAGGTTGATATACCTATTCTCTTGGCTCTACGCCTCATGTAGGCTCTAACAAGATATAACTCCCTGTCTCGTTGCTCTACACCTTATGCAAGTCCCAACATGCGAGAGGAATCTAACTCCTACTCTCTCAACTTCAACACCTAAAAGGGTTCTAACACTCTCTCCTAGCTATAACGCCTTTGCGAACAACTCAACACTCAGGTCTTTTTGATAAGTGTCGAATCTATTCAATAATAAATACCTACTCAATAAAATTATGGTTTTGTATATAGTAGTGAGCAGGATCATCTCCATAAGAATTTGGGAAATTTATTTCTTTTAAAGTAAAAATTAATGAGGGGTTTCTAGAAAGTGAAAATAAGGAACAAATTAAATTAAATGGAAATTAATTAAAATTAAATCAATAACAAGTAAAGTTCTAGCCAAAGAAGTAACTTCAGAGATAGTTTACAAAACTAATCATTGATGCAAAGATAATTTCAACTTTCTATTAATAAATTGGTTATAGTTGTCGACAAGCTCTGAAACAAACTTTTTCTTACTTTGTCAATAGTAAAGGTACGACCATTAACTACTTCTCTAATAAAAAAATAACTCTAGATATGACTATAGGATTCAATCTCTTAATTGCATTAAGAATTAGAAAAGTCTAGTTCTAATCAACAAACACGGTACAAGAGCTTATTTAAATTAGATTATATATTTCCATAAGACAAACCCAATCATATTAGTCACCACTAATATTAAAACAGTTAAACAATTATGAATTTAACAGTTTAATTGGAAGTAGATTTTAGGTTAATTTAAATATAGGGCCCTTGATATTCAAACAATACAATAATCATAAACAATAAATCAAGAAATATATAAATACCAATGAAAGAGAGAACTAAATTAAAACAAATTCGATCTCACAGATTTTATTAAACCAAATCCTTCGTTATCCTCCGACTAGAAAGAGAGTTTAATTACTCTTCATGTAGAAAACTCCAGCAAAAGAAGAAAAATTATAGAAGTTGTGTTCTCCAAGAAATAAAAGAAGATGGCAAAAAAACTAGATCCTAGTTCACGTCTATGTATGTGTGTCTCTATATGTCTCTCCTTGTCCTTTGATCTCCTTCCTTCATTTTATAAATTTCTCGTAAGCTGACTTTCCTTTACTATAGCGTAGCATGCCATCTTTAATATATTTTCTTCTCAAAATGGCTACAATGAATATTTCCAAATACTTGTTCCTTTCCTAGCCGATTGCATGCATATCATTTCTTTCTTCATTTGTATCCATCATTTGACTTGTCTAGAGAGGAATGTCATCAAACTTCAACAAGGAATCTACTTTAAATCAGGAAGATTAGGAGTTTGCTTTGAATTAGGAAACTAATGCCTGTGGGAGTCTCACATTCTGCAAACTTGTATGCAGGATTTCGGCATGCCCACGCTTAACTGGATAGAAGTCTACTGGAAATTTCCTCATTTAACTTCTTTTTATTCCTAATTCCTATAATTCACACCAAACACAAAAATTAAGCAGAATCTACTAATTAACATGATATTTGACCAAAATAAAGAGAAAATATTCATAAATTTACTAGCTTTATTGCACCCAATCACTTTCTATTTCAGCACACAATCAATGAGGCAACAACAACACAACAGTGACAAGAAAACATGAGGAGATGAGGCTACTAAAAATTTTTTCATTCAAATTTGCATATATTATACATACGAGATACAGTAAAGGAAGACAAGTTCATACAAATTAGAGCAGAGTACATAAGAACGGAGTACATCTTCGAAAGGATGGAAATACAGGGTACATAGAAAACAAAGGATTACAAGGAAAAAGGAGAAGTATTCCACTCCCATAACAACCAATCAGCAACTTAGAGCCCAGCGTCACTCGCCTTCACCTCACCAACTAGGTTCATCATCCAAGATCCCACTTTTTCCTTCCTTCATTCCCTTGCATCTTATGACTAGATTGGTCCAAAATGTGACTAAGGCCACTACCTATGCCAAACACAACATACACAAAGTGAACTGTAATCTTAATACATGCCAAGTGCTAACCCTCACCCCTACCCTCGACTCACAAAATGCTTGCAAACCCTTACAAGAGAATTATCAGCCTCCTAGCAAATGCAAGACTTTTTCTTGCAGATCATACAACCCATAAAACACATGAATAAGAGTGGAAACGTTTCTACCTTACAAATGACTCTCCAAAACATCCCAGTAGCAATCAATGGGATGCAACTGACGAACAACATACAAATTCCTTTGCACTACCATGATCATACTCCTCTCAGCATGTTTAAGCTGTACCTGCAGTTCCTTCCCTGTCATCATGCTCCTGATCTTGCCAACATCACGGTGAAATTGTGATTCAAGACCTAACAACCCATAACCAGAAAGCCTAGAAACCATCAAGTCCACTAGGTTGTAACAACAAAGCCTACAGATATTTTGGTAAGTACTCGAGATGACCGAGCAGGTGCTCGGTCGAACACTCTCGGCTGAGCCTCTCGGTCACCGCTCAATCGAACTCTCTCAATTAAAATGATAGTACAAGACCCAATAGTTCTCTAGATCATAACCGCAAAGTCTACAGATCTCTTGGCAAATACCCAAGAAGACCGAGCAAGTGCTCGGTCGAACACTCTCGCTGAACCTCTTGATCACCGCTCGGTCGAACTTTCTCGATTAAATCTCTCAGCCACTACCAAGTGATCTTTCACCGAGCAACATCTCCACTAAGCTAATCAAAATCTTGATCACACAAGATATAAATCTCCTATAATCTCACCTGTAATCTCACCCGATAAGGAAAGAAATTTTCATGACAACTGAAACTTTTCTTAATCTCATAAAATCCTAAATCTCCTAAATTTCTTTGATTACAATCTATATAATCTTGGAAGGTCTGTAAAAAAATTTTCATAAGGAAGCTAGGATTTTTACACTATTAAGCAATAGACTTATCATGCATACATATATTATATATACTTAATAAGTATGTATTGTACACATAATGTACACACATTATTCAGAGGCTACAAAAGGCAAATCAATGACTCCTTTCATGAAGACCCAACATACGCATCAGCACCAATTCTCTGTTCAAGTTGATAGAGCAACTTATCTATAGAGTAAACCCACCTCCAATAGTATCATTATTAATAATTTTATATCGAAATTTTAAATTAATTTCAATTTTCTGAAATGGGTTTTAAAACACCTCATCTATGACCCAAGGTCCTATTTGGGAAAGTCAAGATGAGGCCAGTGACGTGAGAGTTTGATATGCTTCTTTACATAAAATTCTATATATTTTTTGAAAAATTTAATTATAATTAAAATAAAATAGAATAAAAATAAGTTCACACAAATTATCAGAATTTTATAAAAAGAGATAATATTTCCACATTATATCCCTAAATCGATCCTTTTAGTTTATTTTTCCTTTCAATTAAATGTGGTCTCTTTCATGGCCGCTCCTCTCCCAAAAAAGTATTGAGAAAAAAAAAAAAAAAAGATTAGGTATTGAGAACTTTATCGTCAAGCTATTTCTGTATTTTAATTACAAATTATAGCATTATCTAGTGGCTATTTCATAACTTGTAAGATTTATAAATTGTTAAATTTGATATTTTTCAGAACATATATTTCTAAGATTTTACTAAGCCGATTGAGCATTAATAAAGAAGAAAAAAAAAACTCATTTTTGTTGCCCAACACAACGCAAACACATACCATCACTCTTTGAAATTCCAAATGGGCCGGATCAGGGAGGAACCCGTTTGTATAAGCAGAGCAGGGCGGAAGGAGGAAAGGCCGAAACTTTTTTTTGGCGCGTTCTTGAAAAAGTTCACGAAAAGTGAGTGAACAGTGGCGCTCTCTTTCCCACTACTCTTCCTCTTCCTCTTCCTCTTATAGGCCCTCTCTTTCCCCATTTATTTATTTTTCCCCAAAAAAATCAAATCAAACAAACCTCCAACTCTCTCTCTCTCTCTCTGGCGTTCTTCTGCAAATGGCGGATCCTTCTCACCTGGAGAAAATGGGCAGAGAGCTCAAGTGCCCCATTTGGTACATCTCTCTCTCTCTCTCTCTCTCTCTTTCTCTCTCTCTCTGTATGGATTTCTCAATCGGGTTTCTGAGTTTCTTCAATTTGAATCTGGGTTTTTTTTTTATTTTTATTTTTTTTGGGTTTTTGCAGCTTGAGTTTGCTGAATTCCGCAGTTTCTCTTCCCTGTAATCATGTGTTCTGCAAGTAATTATTTTCTTTCGTATTCATTTTGACTTTATTTGTTTATAATTCACTTTTCATTGTAAACACCTTTTTGCGATTTGTCCTGTTTTTGAATATTGGATCTCAGTTTATGCATTCAGAAATCGATGAAATCAGCTTCTGAATGTCCAGTCTGTAAAGTCCCCTACAGGCGTAGAGGTACGCTTCCATTCAATTAATATTTGGATTTAAATTCACTCGATTTTGGCAATTTGATTTGTAACCTTAATCTGTTCGTGAATAATTGATTGGAGTTTGGAATTAATCTCCCTGAATATTGAGGGATTTAGTTGCAATAACATTATGATTTGTGCAATTATAAATAGCTATTTCACTTACTTTTGTTTGATTTGCCGAATAGTGAAATTTTAGTATATGCTAATCTTCCTTGAACTTGATCCCTTTTGCCTGAATTAACTCTCCAATTACTCTATTTTTCACAATTTCTACCATTTAGGAAGAGACCCAGAAAGTGAACAGAAGCAATTTTTAATTCTGATGTAAGCAATAATACATAGCGAACCGCAATTGCCCAAGATATTTTTAACTCTCGTGATGACTTACCAATATTCAAATTGTCGTTAAAGCTTTGTGTCTAGTGAAACTGGCCTTTCAATTACTTTTAAGATAAGAACTGCAATATGCAAGACAGAAGATAATTTTGATGCTGGTTGGTACCATTTTTCTCCCAGTTTCTGAAAGAAATCATGAATGATGACTTGGCCCTTTTGGCCCCAAATCTCTGTTATGACATTCCTTCAAACTATCTTTGATGGATCAACTGTCGTTTCCATTGACGTTGATGCTTCTTAGATAATCTGAGCAAAGTCAATTGGGTATTCAATTCATATTGTACTTCCAAACCCGAAGTTGTGGCAGTGAAATAATGGAAGTACTAAAAGATTAATTCGGTACAAATGTAATTAAGATGAGATTAATATTGATTCAAGCAATCATTATATACTCAATATTGCAATTTTAGACATTGGAGTTGAGTGCCAGAGCTAGAGAAATTCAGAAGCTATGGAAGAGCTCATAATTTCACTTTCTTGGAAGCTAAAGTTTGAAACAGAGGCTATTAAGTGGAGTCTCCAAAGAAGTTGCTGTTGCAAAATGCATGTAACTCTGTCAATATCACAGCAGGGAAATCGGTGATCTAGTTTGCGTACATAATTAAGAGAATTATGAATGTGCATTGCGTGTAGTAGTTCTTTTCTCTTTTATTTGTGAATGTTCTTTTCAGTATTGCTCATGCATATTTCCTCGTAGCGACTTAATTCACTTGATCTTATGGGAGGATGTAATCTTTCTTTATATATCAATCTAATTAATCATTCCCAACCCTTTGTCTGCAGAAATTCGCCCTGCTCTTCACATGGATAATTTGGTGAACATTTACAAAAACATGGAAATTGCCTCAGGAATCAATATATTTGTCACTCAAAGTGCACCACCGACTAAATTATCTGGTATCTTTTGCTTAAATTTTGTCATAATGTCTGAAAATGCATCATGGTCGGTTCTTTCAAATCCATCAAATAGTTTTAAGAGCTTTTTGCATGCAAAAAAAAAAAAAAAAAAATGCCTCTATTCTGGCTACTAGCTTCAGCCTACTGCTTACAAAATTCTGTCTTCTTACATACATAGCTCAAGGATAGGGGACGCAAGTTTGGTCTCTGAAATCTCCACCTCTCTTTTATACCTATAGTGTTATCGGTTCAGAAGCTTATTTCTCCTGTTTTATCATGCAGATAAGAGGACAGAAGCCAAAGATGATTCAGGCTGTGACGGACTTGAGACTGATGGAAAGGGGTCAAGAAAGTCTTTCAAGAATGAGAAAGAAGATTATGCTCTCGACCCCGTAAAGCCATCCTTTCCAACTAAGAAAAGGGTTCAGGTGCCCCAGCCTCTACCAGAGACCCTGGAACAATCCAGAAAGTTTGAAGATAAAAGTGATGAATATGTAATAAATAATGTTTCAACTGTTCAAAGTGAGAAACCTACTGCTCAAACACTTGTTAAAAAGGAAGAAGTGGTTTTCAAACCTTTCTTTTGGTTGCGTGATGATGATGAGGAAAAAGAGAAATCAAGTCAGGAAGCTGATAACGATGAAGTCATGGAGACACCCGTTTTGGATGCTCCTGCTTTTAGTGATATTAAAGACTCTGATGATGAAGATCCCTCCATAAATACAAAAGTAAGTTTTCAATCAGTTCACAAGCTTGGTATTCACTGCAATCCTGGACAGATTTTTGCATCAAGTTGATTACATGCTGAAGTGCTAAATTAATGCCTTAGTTTTTCTCTTCTCAAATTTTGTTTCTTTTTGCAGGATGAAATGCAGAACAAATCCATTGATGCTGATATTTTTGATAGTGAATTTTTTGAATGGACACAGAGACCTTGCTCCCCCGAGCTTTGCTCAAGTCCAGTCAAAGTTCAGGTGAGAAAGGTTTTTATATGTAATCTCATCCTGTGGGAGCTCATAGCCTGTAGCAATTATTTCAACATGTATATTCCCAATCAATAGCTAATATTTGCCTGATGTTAGGATGCCAATATTAGAGAAGCTGATGAAGTTAGAGGAAAAGAATATCAAGCGGCACCTGTAGGTATAAGAATGGAAGAACAACTCAAAATTGATGGGACAAGCAGTGCAAAGTCTTCAAATGAGACTTGCATTGCAGAACCAGAACTAGAATGGCAACGTGCAGCCTCTTCTAGAACGGAGAATGACAATCAAGAAGCAATGAAAAGGTTGAACAAGAGAGGCCAGAGGATGTCTGGAAAAGCTCAGAATAAAGCTAAAAAAAGCAGGAATCTGGGTGCAAATCATTGTGGTTCAAGTGAAGAAGTTCCAAATATGATTCAAGAGAAGACGAGTCATCATAGAGGAAATTCTTTGGAGCTGGAGAAGTCTTGTACGCTGAGCAAATCAGATAGTGCTAGGTTTGATGAAAGTCCAAGAGACCGGTTAAAAGAATCTAATCTACTTGTTGAAGAAAGAGATTCAGGTCATCCTGACAAAACTCCGGTGGAGAACTTGTCAGCTCAACTTGGAAAAGGCAGTACTAAAACTCTGAAAAATATTAAAGAGGGAAGAGGTTCTAGGACATGCCCTGTCAGATCAAAGAAACAGAGGCTGGATTCTCATACAAGTTGCATGTTGGGAGGAGCCTCTGAAATACAATGTTGGAGCAATAAAGATCAGACGCTCTGCTCATCTTTTCCTCTGGTTGGGCAGCATGGATCTTCTGATACTATGAAGAAAAGGAACAAACAAACCCAAGGAAGTCAGCCATTACCTGATCTGAAAAGTGATAAAGAATCTCGACGCACAAAGAGGTTGAAAGGGCAGAGAGAAAATACGGTAGAAAATCACTTGTTTAGCATTGAAGATGGTGAGGCAGCTGTTGACAGATTGGAAACTCCAGTCACTCCAAGGCTTTTGAATGGACAAGTTCTTGATGATATAACACCTGCACAAACAAAGAGAGTTTTCTCTAACAAGGATGGAGAGATTTTACGCAAATGTGAGACAATCCTTAAGAAAGTAAAATGTGCATTTTGTCATTCTGCAGAGGACACCGAGGTATATCTGACTCTCATTTCCTTTTTCATTTTCTCATTATGCACATTAGTCTTTTCAACCTTAATCCAACTGAACACAATCTCTTCAACCTTATTATTTCAGGCTTCTGGGGAGATGGTCCACTACCTCAACGGCAAGCCTGTGGCTGCAGATTTTGATGGAACACCAAAGGTTATCCATTCACATAAAAATTGCACTGAATGGTAAGACTCTTCAACTAAAAAAAGAAAAACTCTTTTGTATTATGATCTTATTCACGCCCCTAATGAGACTCAGTGGCAAAGTATTGTGCTTATCTTGCTTTGCATTATGTATCATATTAAAAAGACAACTTTCAGAGATTTACAAACTTGGTTCCTAAAATTCATTAAGACAGTCTTCTGTTTCTTGAGTTGTAATTATTTGAAGAATGTATGTGCAGGGCTCCTAATGTTTTCTTTGAGAATGATACTCCAATCAATCTTGAAGCTGAATTAGCAAGAAGTCGGAGGATTAAGTGCAGTCTTTGCGGAAACAAAGGTGCAGCTCTTGGATGTTACGAGAGGAGCTGTCGAAAAAGTTTCCACATTCCTTGTGCAAAATCAATTCCAGAATTTAGATGGGACACTGTAAGATTGTACAAGTTTATGTCATCTATGTTTCATAAGCAACATTGCTCTACATTCTAATATGAAAAAAGTTCAGGAGAATTTTGTTATGCTTTGTCCTCTTCATCCAACTTCTGCCCTGCCTTGCGAGAGCCCTGGACCCCAGAAGAAAGAGAGCTCTTCAAATGGGTACACTCATTACTCACCCGTGTACTATGAACACTACTAAAAGTTCTAAACCTGCTTGGATTTTCAGATATAGGCAGTTTCCTGATTTGATGCTATATTCCTTTTGTAGACAATCACCTGTGCCACGATCTCAAGTTAAGGTTACCCACAAATTAAACCCTCATTGGAAAGGGAATCCTGGCTCCTCAGACAAAATGATTCTCTGTTGCTCAGGTCTATCGCCTTTGGAGAAGGTATAGAATAAACGCTTGGACATAATATTGAGCAGGCATTCTTCTTTAAATTTCAGTAGTAATCTTGGTATTCATGGGCTATAATGCAGGAGACTGTTGCTGAGTTTGAGAGAATATCTGGAGTAACAGATATGAAGAACTGGTGTTCGGATATCACCCATGTGATTGCTTCTGTGGATGCAAAAGGGGCCTGCAGTCGAACCCTCAAAGTATTGATGGGTATTTTGGAAGGGAAGTGGATACTAAGCATTGACTGTGAGTATTGGTGATTTCCAAGTTACATAATTACAATTTAGTGATCAAAAGACTAGGTCTCCATGTACCATAGTTTGTTATGGTTTAACCCTTCCTCTATTGGATTTGAAGGGATTAAGGCTTGCATTAAAGCCATGGAACCTGTTGATGAGGAGCAGTATGAAATCAAACTAGATATTCATGGAAATAGAGATGGACCACGGCTTGGAAGACTAAGAATCCTGAATAAGGTCAGTACAGTTAAAAACTATAAATCAACATAATGGCTATAGTTTTTGAACTTTTTCTGTTGACTTTGGTATAACCAAAGCATGTAGATATATTCTTTTTTTTTTTTAATTATCATTCTTTTTTGTATTTTTCATAGGGTGGGGGAGGTGTGAGGATTGATATATTTGTGAAGTATTACTTGGATTATCCTACCAGCTTTTGAGTTGTGATGTTAATCAGTAAAAGATAATGCACTTTAGATCTAATTCATAGGTAGGATCGGTATGTTTTTGTATTTTTCATGGCAAGAATTTCACAAATGCAATCTTCATTTTACTTGCAGGGACCAAAGCTTTTTGACAGTTTAAAATTCTATTTCTCTGGCGACTTTCTTCCATCATACAAGAAGTGTCTACATGACCTGATAATAGCTGCTGGGGGGACAATTCTGCACAGGAAGCCTATTTCAGAAGATAAGGAAGATCACCAATCTGGATCGTCTAAGTTAGGTACCTTAATACTTTACAGCCTTGAGCTAGCTGACCATAGTGAACTCAACAAGAAGAATATGATTCTGAAGCGGCGGATATCTGATGCTGAGGCTCTGGCAAAAGCAACTGGATCCCAAATAGCAAGCAATTTATGGATTTTGAACTCCATAGCTGCTTGTAAGTTGCAAAATCTCCGAGAATAGGCATTTATTCTCAAAACACCCCTGTGTAGTAGGTTTGATTCATGCTCTGATAACGCACATACCACAAATAAATTTTATATGAAGTTTGAAACATGTGAATGTGACTGTCTTCTGCACCAGAGCCTTCTTCTATGGTCATTCTAAACAGAAATCCCATGGGTCGGTCTGGTGCCAAGACATTTAATTGGCATAGTGGGTGTGAGAGGCATTCTTCAAAGCTGTTCAACCCACATTATGGCTTGTAGTTGCCATAGCTTTCATGACAACAATTACTTAGATAGTTATGCATGGGCTTTGGTATTGCTACTTCAAAGTCATTGAAGGAGTACTGCGCGGATCAATGGTGAATCTTCTTTTTGTTCAGCCTTTATTAAGGGACAAATCTTGTTTTTCCCTCTGGTTGCTCATATGTTTTCAATGAGTATGGTTCAACTTGCTGTAGTTTGCAAAAGCTCAACTTCACTAGATTTGTTTCAATGTATCTATATTTTTTCTTATCCTATTTATAATAATTTTTAATTAAAATAAGTTTCAAAATTTTGCAAATAAAAATTAATTTCATAAAAAAGAATTTAATTATTATTATATCAATAATTTTTTATATTGAAAATTTTAGTTAATTTTGGTTGAGACAAGTCTCAAATCTTTTTTAATGGGCTCTCCAAGTGCTTTTGCATATTACTGAATATATATATATATATATATATATTACTTTTTGCTGTTCATTCTTTCGTGGTATAATTAAAAAAAATCATGTAACATTCGATAAAAGTTAAGAGTGATTTGTTAGGCACATCGGTTTATGTCATTAAGATACTTTTTGAACAAAACAATTGATTAGTTAAGTGATGAGATTCCAAACAAATCAAATTACAGAATTGTTTTATAATAATAAGAAAATTATTTAGTTTTTTTTAAATATTTATTTCAATTTATTAAATATATATATAACTTACAAATTTCACTTATTGAACAATAATATTAGGGGTTTCCATCTGATTCACTGCCCTTGCTTGATTCTTTTTTTGTTTTTTTGTTTTTTTGTTTTTTTTTTTATTCCATATGATAATATGGAGCTAGGTTCTTGTGTTCCATAGGAATAATAATAAGAGAATAATCAATAATTTATGAATTTAGTAACAGCGTATTAAAATTTCATAATTAAAACTTTAATTCAAATCTTAAAAAAAATATTAGAGAGTTAATCTCTTAAATTATATCTAACAATTGTTCGAATTAGATTATTTAAATTTTTAAATACCGATAATTAATTAAATCAATAATAATAATAACAATAAATAAAGTAGAATGATTTTTCATCGTTGTTTGGGCTTTGGCTTCAAATTAAAACAATATAAATCTACTACGTTCAAATAATTAACAAATTTACAACAATATCGTGATAAAACATTTATAAAACAAATAAACCATTAAAAAAAAACCACCGAAACGGGAAGAAAAAAATTTTAAATTTTAAGGTTAAACGGCTAAGCGAACCTTGGAACGAACAGGCACACAAGGAGAGACAAATGCACTCAAAGCACACGCAACCACTACACTTCCTTTCGAAACACTCCAATCCCAAACCCACAATACGCTACCGTAATTACTACATCGGAGTCCCAGAATCAACCGCGCAACAACATCAACAACAATACCCAAAACCTCAAATCCTCAGAAGATGCATAGCCCTTTTACAACTCTGTGGCAACTCCAGATTCCAACTCAAACAAATTCATGCCTTTTCAATCAGACATGGAGTACCCATGACAGATCCAGATATGGGCAAACACCTAATCTTCTTTTCCGTCTCTCACTCTACTCCAATGTCTTATCCCCGCAATATCTTCTCCCAAATCCAAAATCCGAATATCTTTACTTGGAATACTATGATTAGAGGTTATGCTGAGAGTGAAAACCCAAAACCTGCACTTGAGTTTTATTGTAATATGAATGTGAAGTCGGTAGAACCTGATACACACACATACCCATTTTTGTTGAAGGCGTGTGCTAAGCTAATGGCTGTGAGAGAGAGTGAGATGATACATTGTGTTGTGATTAAAAATGGGTTTGAGTCATTAGTGTTTGTGCAGAACACTCTGGTTCATGTTTATGCTTCATGTGGCCGCCCCGAGAGTGCTTACATGTTGTTTGAGGAAATGCCAGAGAGGGTTTTGGTGACTTGGAATTCTGTGATTAATGGTTTTGCTATGAATGCTAGGCCTAACGAGGCTTTGACGCTTTATAGGGAAATGGGTTTGGAAGGTGTTATCCCTGATGGGTTTACCATGGTCAGCTTGCTTTCAGCTTGTGTGGAACTTGGGGCTCTGGCTTTGGGCAGGAGAGTACACGTTTATATGTTGAAGGTTGGTTTGATTGAGAATTTGCATGCTGGGAATGGGCTTTTGGATCTTTATGCTAAGTGCGGGAGAATTTCTGAGGCGTATAGGTTGTTTGATGAGATGGGGATGAGGAGTGTTGTTTCGTGGACTTCATTGGTTGTTGGGTTGGCTGTCAATGGTTTTGGAAGTGAAGCTCTTGAGCTTTTCAAGGAGATGGAGAGCGAGGGATTGGTACCAACTGAGATAACCTTTGTTGGGGTCCTATATGCTTGTAGTCATTGTGGGATAGTGGATGAGGGTTTTGAGTACTTTAGGAGAATGAAAGAGGAATATGGAATTGTGCCAAAAATTGAGCACTATGGTTGCATGGTAGACTTGCTTGGTAGGGCTGGCCTAGTGAAAGAGGCGTTCAAGTATGTTCAAGACATGCCATTACAACCAAATGCTGTTATTTGGAGGACCTTGCTGGGGGCATGCACGGTACATGGGCATTTGGATCTAGGAGAGGTTGCAAGGGCACGATTGTTGGAATTGGAGCCCAAACATACCGGAGATTATGTGCTTCTCTCCAACCTCTATGCAGCCGAACGTCGTTGGACAGATGTGCAAAAGCTGAGGAGGTCAATGCTAAAGGAAGGCTTGAGGAAAACACCAGGACATAGCCTTGTTGAATTGGGAAATTGTGTTCATGAATTTATCATGGGGGATAGGTCTCATTCAGAGAGCAAGAAAATATATGAGAAGCTAGAGGAGATTACAAGGTTGTTGAAGTTAGAAGGCTATGTGCCTCATACTACACATGTTCTTGCAGACATTGAGGATGAGGAAAAGGAGACCGCTTTAAGTTATCATAGTGAGAAAATTGCAATTGCTTTTATGCTCATTAGTACACCACCAAGAATGCCAATTAGAGTTGTGAAGAATCTAAGAGTATGTGCTGACTGCCACCTTGCCATTAAACTAATATCAAAGGTCTATGATAGAGAGATCATTGTCAGGGATCGCAGTCGTTTCCACCATTTTAGGGATGGATATTGTTCATGTAAGGATTACTGGTAAGTTAAACATTGTCCTCATGTGCATTAAATTTGTACGTCTAGCAATTTAATTTTTCCCATTAATAAAACATTGTTGCTTTGGCCTCGTGTTTTCTTTTGTTCAAGTGTTCTTATTATGAATTAGTATTCAAAGCATGAAGTCTTTGAACCATATGAATTAGTGTTCAATGAACATTGCCTTCAAGTGCATTAATAAAATATTCCCTGCATGCATAATCGATGCTTATAATGTAATGTCTAGCTAAAAATATAGAGAAATTTCAGGAAGTTAACATACTTTTGCTGCCACTAAGTGGTTTGTATATGCATACCTTGAATTTGTATTGTCATGTCCACCCTTTGTTAAATCCAATCTCGAGAGGAATACCTCTGACGAGCATTTGTTTATTGAACAGTATTTTTGAAGTAGACATGATCATTTTTCATGCTAATATTCAGAAAATGTACAATTGTTGTACTAGACAACTGCACAAACAAAAATGCATAGCCTCACTAATCAATTTCTAATTTTTCAAACAATACGGGCTTCCCTTTTGTTTTATAATCCCATATGTAGGAGAAAATTTTCCCATTCTCTATCAAAAAAGAAAAAGCAAAATCAAAATATACTATCTGTCTGTAGCTTTCTCCTCAGGCAACCACGGAAGGTTTAGTAGCATGTATCTCTGCTTTTGGCTTGATACATTCACCTTGTTTCATCTCATGCTTTGAGACCTTCATTTTGAAGCCTTCCAACATAGTTTCCAATGATGAAATCTCCTCCTTTATATCCTCCGAATGTTCATTCACCATATTAATTTGATCTTTAAAGTTATGAATTCGATTGAGGCCTGCAATGGCTTCCTTTCCAATCTCATCCATTTTTGCTTGCATAACAGCATTTTCCTCTTGTGCCTCTTTTAGCTTTCTTTTCAAGGTCCGATAGCCATCCAACGACTTGAGGAGTTGCTCAGAGAGTGCGTTGTTTCGCTCTTGGAGGGCTGCATTCGCATTGGCTTGTGTTTCTCCCCCACCATACTTCTTATCTTTGTGCTCTGCTGCGCAAGTTTGCACTTTTCCTAGCAACTTTTCATTTTGCGCTTTAAGATCATTCGCAAGTTCCTCCAATTCATTCACCTCTTGAACCTTTTTAGCCAATTCAGATGCCATAATTTTTTTTTCCTTGTCCAAGCTTGAACACATTACCTCAAGGCTTTTCCTTTCAGCTAAGCATGCGCTAAGCTCTTTTCTGAATTTCTCTTTTTCATTAATTGGTTCATTAGGCTTTTTGTCTCTCACAAGTCTAAGCTCAGTGTTGCATCGCCTTAGCTCCGGTCGGGTTTTCTTTCCCTCGGATTCTGATTTTTGTATCCTTGTCTTAACTTGATCGAGAATGATCATAATGCTTGATAGCCTGTGCTTTCTCCTCTCATCATTGTCCTTGATGGTTGCATCGCTGAGATCTTGGACCAGTTTTAAGAGAAATTTGATATTTGTAGCTACACCTAAACATGCAAAGATTCAAAAATATGGGATGAAAGAAATTAGCATCATCCTTAACAATCTTCAGAAAAAGGGAAAGAGAGAGAGAGAGGGAGAAAGAGAGAGAGACAGAGAGATTAGAAAGCACGGCGTGTAAATTAAGTGTTACCTCCTAAACTCGAGCCGTCTGTATTTGATAATGGACAAGGTAGTAATGCAGGAGATGAACTTGCGCAAATGTGATCCATTCTAAATTTCTGAAGCAAACAGAGCAAAATATTGGAAGGAAAAATCTAAAAGTATTGGTGGTCTAAAATGTGAAGGCTGCCTGAAATAGTTTGAATAAGATGGTGGATTGAGAGAGAAGAAATGGGTCTTTTATGTATATTTTGCGGTTGTAAGATTAAATGTACATACAGGGAGGGTTCCAAAAGAGACAGATTGTTTCTACATTCTCTCTCCTTGATTTCTCTCTCTCTCTCTCTCTCTCTCTCTCTCTCCCTCTCCCTCCCTCTCCCTGACTTCTCTTCAATCCTTTTGTTCTTGTGTGATATTTTGTCATTGTTGTTGGGGATTACCCCATATGGAGATGGTTAGTTTAATGGTTGTTATTCTGCGGAAAAATAGGTGAGAAGTCTGACTTCTTCCTTCCAACTTTTTGTGGCGCTCTTGGCTTTATAATGCTGCAATCTGTTGCCTCTCTTGGGTTTTGGATCTCACATTGGTTTTCGTACTTTTGACCCAAATTTGGAGACATTTCACATGATCCTCAGTCCCTTTTCATGACCCTCTAGCACCTTTTGAGTATTATGGACTACACAAACACTTTTAATGGCTTGAAAGTCTGAGTTCTCCATTTCTCTTTTTGCTCATGTAACCCTAATTTTTTTTTTTTTTTTATAATAGGAATCGAACCCGAATCACAGGGTCGGGATAAGAGACTATTGTCACTGGACTGTCCCCTTAAAAACTATGTAACCCTACATTTATACTAGAAGGATTCCTTCGATGTCATCGAGGTCTAGGAATCATAGGATTTGTTTTTGGATGGACAACAGGAATAGGGCTCAACAACTCAAATGCTTATCATTTGCCATGCATGGTTTCCGGTCATTTTAGATGACTATGTGAGCAAATCTCTTCTTTGGAATTACAGAAGACTTGTCTATCAAATGATCTATCAAATGAATCATCTCTCTTCTCCTAATCCCTCACAATGTAGAAAACAGATAAAATAACAAAAGAGAAAGAAAATGCATAAGAGAGTAACAGGAAGAGGATTAGAAGGCTCAAAAGGAAGTAATGAATGGAGAGACTACAAAATCTTTTGCCCCTACGGTATCCTTGCCGCCCACAGAGGACACAATAAAGGTTGAAATCGATAGATACCTACTTGGTCTATTGAAAGGGCACCGGTATCTTTTAAATAAGATTTCGTATCAAACTCGTGTATAAAAAAAATGTCAAAAGAGTTTTATTATTTAACAATCCAATCCGATTTAAATTAGATTTAATCGTACCCAAAGTGATTGTCGGATACCGATAGTTTATGTAAAATAATAATAATAAAGGTTGAAATCTCATAGGCAAAGGTAATCCATCAAAATTTTATAATTTTTCTGTTTAAGAATATGCTTTAATTTTTTCATTTTTTTTAATAAAAATGTATGCTCAGTTGGTCATGAAAATACCAATTTATGATCTACAAGTTCATCTTAAGCCGACTAAAAATTAAGTGAATTTAAAATTTATTAATATAATGATAATTTTAATCATTTTAAGAAATTTTATTTACAAATTCAATATTAAGGTTTCCTCCTAGACACCATATAACACGACTCTACATAAGGTGTATCAAAAGACTTTTGCAACTTTTTATTAGGATATTTAACTTAGCTCATTACATGTCATAAACAATTTCATATAATTTATATTGTAATTTCTAAGTTTTATTTATTACATCAACGTTCTAACAATAACATTCAGAGAAAAGTTAAAAGAAAATACAATGAAAAACAGCATGTTGAGTACTTACAACAATTATATGCATACAAATAAGATCCAATTTTAGTGTTAAAAAAAAAGAGATAATTAAGTTAAAATGAAATTATATGTGGAATGAATAGGGATGGCATCAATTTTGCAAAAACCCACAAAATATAGAAAAGGATTTCTCAATTTCCTTTTTGTTCAGAATCCAATTCCAATACAAATTCTTGTATTCAGACCATACAAATCTTTCAATTATGATATTACACACATTTAGAATTAATCTAATAAAAGTTCAGGATTCAAAATTGTATCCCAAAAGAGTAGCATTCAAGTCGTGCTCCTTTTCCTTGAATTCTATTTCCCTCCTTTTTTTCCCACAAAGTACCGCTACACAAAAACACGTTTTTAGCGATGAAATTTAAAGACGGAAAAAATTCGTCGCTACTTAGCGATGAATTTAGCGATAAAAACCAAAATCCGTCGCTAATTAGGGAAAGATTATTTTTCATCGCTAAATTTAGCGACGGATTTCATTTTTCATCGCTAATTAACTATGGATTTCATTTCGTCGCTAAATTTAGCAACGAAAATTAAAATCCGTCGCTAGAAATATAATCCGTCTCTAAATTTAACAACGAAAAAAATTTTGTTGCTAAATTTAGCGATGGAAAAAAATCCGTCGCTAATTAGCGACGGAAAATGAAATCCGTCGATAATTAGTGATGAAAATAAAATCCGTTGCTAAATTTAGTGACAAAAAAAAATTCATCGCTAATTAGCGATAAAAACAAAATTCATCGCTAAATTTAGCGACGAAAAAAAAATTCATTGTTAAATTTAGCGACGGCAGACAACATCTGTCGCAAAATTTGTCGCTAAATATAATTTTAAATTTTTATTAAATATATATTTGTAATTTATATTTTTATTAAATTAAGGTATTGATTTTTATTAAATATAATTTTATATTTTTTAAATATAATTTTATGATTTTTTTAAAGATAATTTTGTAATTATATTAAATATAATTTTGTATTTTGTATTTTCGTTAAATTAGGCAACTATATTTTTAATGGTGAGAGTTAGGAAAAAAGTATAGAAGTAAAAAAAAAAAGTATATTGGTTAGGAGCGTTTTACATAACTCTTTAAACTCAGGTTCGAATATGGACAAAAAGCATATCTTCTGTAAAAAAAAAATAAAATAGCAAAAGGTGGTCATACGCGGATGGGCAGGGCTAGCGGGGTGTGGGCATGAGTAGGCAAGCAGCAGGGGGCCGGGAAAGTGGTGTGCGGCCGCCGGTAGGTGGGCGGACGGATTCTACAAATAAAAAATTAAATATGAAATTTACGACGGAAATTGAAATCCGTTGCTAAATTTAATAACGAAAAAAATTTTATTACTAAATTTAGCGACGAAAAAAAAAATCCGTCTCTAATTAGCGATAAAAAATGAAATCTATCGCTAATTACTGACGAAAACAAAATCCGTCGCTAAATTTAGCCACGGATTTTGTTTTCCGTCGCTAAATTCTTCGCTAAATATAATTTTATAATTTTATTAAATATAATTTTATGTTTTTGTTAAATATATATTTATATTTTATATTTTTATTAAATTAGGATATTTATTTTTATTAAATATAATTTTATATTTTTTAAATATAATTTTATGATTTTTTTAAAGATAATTTTGTAATTATATTAAATATAATTTTGTATTTTTATTAAATATAATTTTGTATTTTGTATTTTTGTTAGATTAAAAAATTATATTTTTAATGGTGAGCGTTAAAAAAGAGGATAGAAGTAAAAAAAATGTATATCAAATAAGTTAATGTGGCATAATAGTTAAGAGCGTTTCAGATAACTCTTTAAACCCAGATTCGAATCTGGGTAAAAGCACATTTTCTGTAAAAATAAATAAATAAATAAAGCAATAAAAGGTGGTCACGCGCGGGTCGGCAAGGGCTGGCGGGGTGTGGGCATGGGTGGGCAAGCAGCAGGGGACCGGGGCAGTGGTGGACGGTAGCCGGCGCGTAAAAAATTAAATGTGAAATTTAGCGACGGAAACGGTTTCCGTCGCTAATTTTTGTGACAGAAACAATTTTAGTGACGGAAACGATTTCCATCGCTAAATTTTGACATGGAAAGAGTTTTCGTCGCTAAAATTAGCGACAGAAAATGATATCCATCACTAAATTTAGCGACGGAACCACAAATCCGTCTCTAAATTTTTGCGACGCATTATTAGCGACTGAAATTTTTCCGTTACTAAAAGTTTTAGCGACGAATTTTTCTAAAATTTCCGTCGCTAAACCCTTGTTATTTTATAGTGTACTTCCATTTATCATGCCAATTTGTGATAACTTTTTAAAGGATTTGGAAAACAAAAATTTATACTTGGGAATTAGGTCAAATGCCATTAGCAGAAGACTGAAATTATCCCCTAGTTTTGGAGAATGTAGACTCAAAATGATTGTATCCAGTCTTTTATGCAATCAAGGGGATATTTCGGACATGGATACACGCCGTTGAGCGGAGTTGCAGTGTATTTGAGGAAGGGTTTGGTGAAGTTGAATTTGAGATTAAGAGCGAGTGTGAAGATTTCAATGGATAGATGACCTTGGGAAAAGATTTAGGGCAATTAAAACTCGATAATTATAGTTGAATTAAGGTTATTTTGATTATAACAAAAGTTAGATTTAAAGAAAACTAAATAAAATTGTAAAACGGCTACTATTATCCTTTTATATTAGTAGGGCAAATCCTAATTTTAGACTAAAAATTTGTCACTCCCCGACTTTCAGATCAAGCACACGACAACCGCTGCATTACTCCAAAATATGAGTAAGTCTAACCCGCACAGTCAAGTAACGCAAAATATTTATCGATATCTATCCATTTTTCAAAATAATCCAACAATTTCAAACAAACTAACATGCATTCAAACACACAAACAAGAATTAGCCTGGTCCGTCCTTGCTCAGATGCATGCATAAGGCCAACCCAGTCATCTATAATCCAATCACATATATAAGACCAACTCGACCATTCAAATCGAATTCCCAATTCATCACAAACCATTTCATGAATCAATCAAAAAGTCCCTATTCAAGAGATTCATATCAATTTTCATCAAAAAATAATTCTCAAATAATTTCAAAAAAATAAAAAGAGGTGCTCAATTTAAATATATAAAATCATGTCCAA
This sequence comes from Dillenia turbinata, assembly GCA_037126225.1. Classification (NCBI taxonomy): domain Eukaryota; kingdom Viridiplantae; phylum Streptophyta; class Magnoliopsida; order Dilleniales; family Dilleniaceae; genus Dillenia; species Dillenia turbinata. The sequence goes on along the minus strand of JBAMMX010000010.1, from coordinate 12,462,484 downwards.
ATCTCACATAACATAACCATAACACAAAGTAGATTTTCAAAATAGTTACAAGGTTTTTCCTTCATTTGGGTCTACTAATAAATACCTCAAACTAAACAAGATTTTATACCAAAAGGAAGTCCGTGAAGGTGGTCTCTCCAAATCTGGCACTAGACAACCATAAGTCTCAACTAGGTATCGTTTGAAAAAAAAAATAAAGATAAGATGGGTGAGTATAAACAATACTCAGTGAGTGAAATGATAAGTTATGACAATAAATAAGAGGGTGATCGTGGATGTGTCAAATGCAATTTCAAATCATTATCATTATATCCATGAATTCTATAGTTCCATAGCAAACATCAAGTTCAAATGAATTTAAATAAATCATAAAAAAATAAAATTTATGCATCCGATTTATATTCATATCTTTTTCAAAATCCATAGCGTTACCAAAATCATAGCTTCCGATAATGGTCTAACGCGACCAAGGGCTGAACCATCAAGAGTTTTCATACTTTTCTAACTCACAAATACTCTCAATATTGGCGTAGGCTCAGGCCTCCCATGAATGCTACTAAGCTAGTCCGAGGAGATGATCTCTAAGGTACCTCTCGAGTACAATTACCTCCTTAGTTGTATAACCCCCAAGGATGTTGCCACGTCGGATGGCACTATGAAAGGGAATGATTATAACAATTTCACAAATATCATAACATGTAACAAAATGTGCCAAAATAGTTTAAGTATTCATCAAATTATGAATTCAATGTCAACATATTCAATATAAATCATTTACATGGCACATTGTTTTAATTAAATATTTGGATGCATATTTCATTTTAAATTCTCTTTCGATACACTCCACAATTACAAACTAATTTATAAACCAATTTTAAAAAATATTTGTAAAATTAAGTAAAATTTTTTCTTATTTAAAATCATAATTATGCACCCACTCACCTTTTGGAAAGGTAATCACTCTCAATCCAAGTCCAAATCAATAATTTTCTCCTCCTTAAAATCCAATCGCCTTAAACCTAAGATAATACACACATATTTATCACTTAATTACAAAATAATACTAGAGAAAATCAATATTCTGCTCACAACCCAAACTCTAATTTTTCAAAATTTACCAATTTATCATCGAATTTCATCAAACCATATCATCAACTTAGGACAATAATTTCCCTTTCAAGATTTTTCCAGATTTTAACATTATATATACCTTAGGTCTAAATTCCTAAACTTTATTCTTCCAATCTCAACATAAACTTTATATACAAGTAAAATGTACTCAAATTTAAGATAAAGGAAAAAAATTACCTTATTTGAGTCACAAATTTTGCTTCTTAGTCATGTTACCTTCAAACCTTAAATTTTTCTATCTCTACAAAATCCCAAATCTCAATATAAATCCCAAATTTATGCAAGAATAATTAAAATCTAAGTTTATGAAAGAATATTACCTCTATTGGGACCACCAATTTTTTTCCCTTATTGAGTCGCTCCAAACCCTTAGATTTTTCTCTCCCTATGAAAACTTGAATCTTCTCCTAAATTAAACCTTCTAGGGATTTATTGGATGGCTTGGAGTTCAAATCTATGAGTGTTTAGAGATACTTGCTCAAATTGGAGGGAGAGAGAGGGGAAAGAGAACCGAGAGGGTAAGAGTGAGTGAGTGAGGATGAGAGGGGAACGGGTTCTCGGGTAAGAAGGGAGAAAAGTGGGGGAGGTGAGAGAAATTAAGTGGGGGTGTGTTTGTGTTGACTTTTCTTCCCCTCTTTTTTTGTCTCTGTTTTTTTTTTTTTTCTCTTTTTTTTATATTATAATTTTTAACCCCCTGAAAATAATTTTTTTTCTCAAAATTTAAAAACAAAATCATATATCAAAAAGATAGGAGTATTATTTTTTCGTAGTATCTCGGGTTCCCAAGTCTATTTTTCGACCCAATCGCTTTTTCATTGGATCTTAACAATAGGGACTTGTCTATTCCACAATCTCATGATTTGGCGATCAAGGATAACTATGTGTTGGACTTTAAAGTTCAAGTCTTCGCTTAGTTCAACCAGAGGAGTCTTTAAAACATGCGAAGTATTCGATAAATACTTATTCAATACGAAGACATAAAAGACATCATAGATCCTCTCTGATTACGGTGACAACTCTAACCGGTAGGCCACTTTGCCAATCATTTTAAGGATCTTAAAGGGGCCAGTGTAGTGAGAATTCAATTTCTCCAGTTTTCATAACCGAACTACTCCCTTCCAAAGTGAGATCTTTAAAAACACCATGTCCCCTATTTTGAATTCCAAAGATCGTCTCCACTTATCAGCATAATACTTTTGTCGGTTTTGGGCCGCTTTCATTCTGTTTCGAACTATCTTTATTTTCTCTACGGTGTTTTCAATCAATTCTATATTTTTAATCATTCTCTCACCGACCTCATCCCAACACAATAGAGTTCTACATTTCGTCCCTTATAGAGTCTCGTAAGGTGGCATCTCAATGCTAATTTGAAAGCTATTGTTGTATACTAACTCAATCAATGGAAGATGCTTATCCCAACTATTTTGGAAGTCCATCACACACGTTTTAAGTATATCCTCCAAGGTTTGGATTATATGATCCAATTGTTTGTCATTTGGGGATGGAAGGTCATGCTAAGCTTCAACTTAGTCCCTAAAAATTTGCAATTCAGGCCAAAATTGTGAGGTGAATCTAGGATCACGATCTGATACAATAAATACTGAAACACCATAGAGCCTCATGATCTCATAAATATAGAGTTTGATCAATTTCTCTAAGGAATAGGTGTTCTGAATAGGTAAGAAGTGTGCTGACTTAGTGAACCAGTCCACAATCATCCAAATAGCATAATGCAGACTCGGAGTATGTGGCAAACCAACCACAATCCATGGTGATATGATCTCACTTCCACTCGGGAATCGACAAAGGTTGGAGGATACCGGTAGGTTTCTGATGTCCGATTTTGACTTGTTGGCATACAAGGCATTTAGCTACAAACTCGGCTATCTCCTATTTCAATCCCGACCACCAATAAGTTTCCTTGATGGTTTGGTACCAAAGAGTGTGCTTCTTCAAGTATAGTCCTTCAAAGATCATTATTCTTGGGAACACAAATCCATTTCCCATATACCATCATGTCATCCTCTCGAATATGGAACTCACCACTTTTACTATTATGAACCTTCTCCACTATGCCCTTTAACTCCTCATTTGTTGCTTGGAGCTCTCTAATATGATCCACTATTATTAGTCACACCTCAAATTTGTCTAAAAGTGCACCATGCTTATCATTAACTAACCCGACTCCAAGTGCATGAAGTCCTACTAAGTATGAGAGATAAGAACTCCCATAAGATGTCAAAGAAGAAAACTTGCAGCTTAAGGTGTCCAGGACTACGTTTACTTTGCCCGGGTGGTAGTCTATCACTAGATCGTAATCTTTGATTAATTCTAGCCACCTCTGTTTCCTTAAGTTGAGCTTTTTCTGTGTGAACAAATATTTGAGACTTTTATGGTCAGTGAAGACTCGGCATACCACTTCGTACAAATACCACCAAATCTTCAAAACGAAAACAATCATGACTAACTCTAAGTCATGAGTAGGGTTATTCAACTCATGTCTCTTTAAGTGGCGAGAGGCATAGGCGATCGCCTTATCATTTTGTATCAAAACACGATCCAACCCTTACTTGCTAACATCACCATACACAATATAGTCGTTACCACTAGTGGGGATGGTAAAGATAGGTGCGGATATGAGCCTTTTTTTTTTTAAGTTCTTGAAAACTCTCTTCATATTTATCACTCTACTCGAATTTGACTCCCTTCCGAGTCAAGTTGGACAAAGGAGTTGCAATCTTGGAGAATCCTTCAACGAATCTCCGGTAATACCCTATCAATCCAAGGAAGCTTCTCACTTGGATGACTTTCTTCAGTTGCTCTCACTTTAATATGGCTTCCAATTTCTTTGGATCAACAAATATCACATCTCCAGATACCACATATCTTAAATAGTTAATCTCCCTTAGTCAAAACTCACACTTAGAGAACTTGGCGTGCAACTCCTTCTCCTAAAGAGTTTGCAAAACTATCCGGAGACACTCGCAATGCTCTTCATTATTCTTAAAATATACTAAGATGTCATCAATAAATACTATGACAAACTTGTCAAGATAGGAGTGAAAAATCCGATTCATCAAATCCATGAAAGCAATGGGAGCATTAGTGAATCCAAAAGGCATCACTAAGAACTCATAGTGGCTACACCACATTCTAAATACAGTCTTGTGGATATCACTTTCCCTGATCTTCAATTGGTGATACCTCAACCTTAAATCAATCTTTGAAAATACATTAGTCCGTTGAAGTTGATTGAAGAGATCATCAATTCTTGGAAAAGGGTACTTGTTTTTTGTTATGACCTTATTGAGTTATTGGTAATCTATGCACAACCAAAAGGTCCTATCTTTTTTCTTTACAAATAATACCAGAGCACCCCAGGGAGATATACTCGGTCGGATGAATCCATTGTCTAATAACTTTTAAAGCTGAATTTTCAACTCTACAGATACCATTCTATAGGGAAGAATAGAGATTGTAGTGATACTAGGAACCAAATCAATGGCAAAGTCAAATTTCCGTACAGGAGGCAAACCAGACAACTCTTCCGAAAAGACATTTGGAAACTCTTTCTCTACCGGAACATTATCCAACTTCGGACTTTTCACTGTGGTGTCCATAACATGTGCCAAGTAGGCTTTACACCCCTTATGTGCCAATCTCCATGTTTCCATTGCTGAGATAACACAACTCGCCAACATCCGTCACTCATCGACGAACACAAGTGTCGAACACCCTGGTCTCTGGAACTCTACTTCCTTAGTGAAGTAATCCACGGATGCCCAGTGGCAATGTAGTCAATTCATACGTAGAATGACATCAAAATCTACTATATTTAGCAGAATCAGATCTACCTCAAGAACCATTTCACCTACCTTCACTTTACAACCCTTATAGATCGTATCCCTAATCAATTACTCCCCAGGGGAGTGATAACCAGCAACTCTCCCTCAAGTAAAGTCAAAGGGCGTCGAAATGTCTGTCAAACACCATACTCATAAATGAATTGTTAGAACTCGTATCAATAAGAACACGGGTATCATCACCAAAAATTTTCATTGTACCTAATAGTATAAACCATCAAGCAATAATTATCTATCCACAAAACACATATTTCATATATGACATCCCATAACATCTTTTTATACCACACAATCATGGACATATCATATATTTTTTTCTACAATAATAATTTTCATTTCTACACATGATTTTACCGTTATATAATAACATAATCATCCTCATGTCTCTCCACATAGAATTTAAGTTCAAATTTTCCCATCAATTCACTTTTGACATGCCTAATCATCAATATGCCTCAATATAATATCATATAACACTTGTATTATGTTTTAAGTCATCAAGTCCAAGTTTAAGGGGATATACCTGTGACTACATCCAAGTTGTTCTGGGCCTTCTCATTAGTCATTGCATAGATTCTTATTTAAGTTTTTGGTTGAAGATGTTGAGGAGGAGCGGCCACCGTGTTGCTCTTGATCCCCATCCGTGGAGCGGTACTAGCCGATGGTGTAAGGGCGTTTGATTGACCACTCCTTGAGCCACTCGGGTTGTCATGATTCGAATGGCCTCTATGTCTACCTAGACCCAATTTAGGGCAAATACTGCGAAAATACCCTACGGTAACACTTTGGAGGCTTGGTATATGGTTCGAGATGAAATCTCTTGCAATTTCTACAAGGCTTTTTTCTTAACCCCATTGACTTGCTCCTAGATGTGACACTAGAAGTGGGAGCACCAAACTTTGATAGTTGTTAGCCTTTTGGAGAGCCAAGGACTCGATAATGGAGACGCCACTGTAGGAGCTTGTGCTCCTATTCTTCTTGGAGCTTGGGCCCGATGTGAACCCGTGCCTTTTCTCTTTGCCTTGACCATCCCTAACCCTTCCCCTTTCAATTACCATCTTCTCAGGCCTCAAGGCTAATTCCAAAACATCTTGAAGTGTATGCCCTTTTGTTATCGACATCTTCTCCCTTATATTTAGGTTCAACCTGATTCAAATTTTGCACACAAAGACTTCTCAGAGTTCACAAACTCCGAATGGAGTGTAATACTTCTCTTTGAAAACCTTTAGAAATTCTCCCCAAGTAGGAAGAGTAGAGGTCCTATCTTTCACATTCTCCCACCAAATCCTTGCACCCTTGTCTAATAGTTTCACGACCACCCACAACTTAATCTCGTTATCTACCCTCATGTTACTGATGGTCTCTTGCATTTGGGCAATCCAATCCTTGGTCACTAGGGCATCACACGTGCCCAAGAATGTCTCACATCCAAATTGTCTTACCTCCTTGATCAACTTTGACAACTCTATGGCAGGGCGGTCAATTGAAGCAATGATCCGAGAAGGAGGTGGTGCCATCGGGGCACTCAGTGCAACGGTAGAAGTAGGTGGAGGTGGAACTGGTGCTTGAGGTAGAACTTGTAAATGGACGTCATAAGTGTTCTACCACTCCATCACCTGTTGGAGGGTGGCTAAATGAGGAGTAAGGATCCCGGTTTGAGGAGTTGGGTGTGTCGGTGTTGGAGGAGGTTCAGGTGAAGATGATACCGCTACGAGTTAAAGAGGTAAAATAAGAGGAATCTTATTTGGATTTTTCATTCTTCTTCAAGGAAGCATAGTTCTACAAAAGAGAAACAATGCTTTTAAAATCAAATTCCTAACCCCTAAAATATACTTAAATTCCTAGAACCCGTAGGAGGCTTTTAAAATCATTTGGAACACTTTGAATATCAAGTTTTTCAAAATAATTTGAAAATAATTGAAAACCTTTAAAATATTTGAAAAAATTTTCAAACGTTTTAACATATTCTCAAATTGAAAATCTAAATTCTGATATTAATAAAATTGTCATGCCCGACCCTCAGATCAAGCACGCGACAACCGTCGCATTACCCTATAATACGGGTGAGTCTAATCCGCACACCCAACTACTGCAAAGCATTTATCAATATCTATCCATTTTTTAAAATAATTCAACAATTCCAAACAAGTCAACATGCATTCAAACACACAAATAAGAACTAGCTCAGTCCGTCCATGTTCAAATGTATGCACAAGGCCAATCTGGCCATCTATAATCCAATCATATGCATAAAACCAGCTCAACTATTCAAATCAAATTTCAAATTCATCACAAACCATTTCATGAACCAACTAAAAAATCACTACTCAAGAGATTTATATCAATTTTCATTAAAAACAATTCTCATATAATTTCAAAGAAATAAAAAGAGGTTCTCAATTTAAATATATAAAACCATGTCCAAATCTCACATCCAATAACTATAACACAATGTAGGTTTCCAAAATAGTTATAAAGTTTTGCCTTCATTTGGGTCCACTAATAAATATCTCAAACCAAACAAGATTTTATACCAAAAGGAAATCTGTGAAGTTGGTCTCCCCAAGTCTAGCATTAGACAGCCACAAGTCTCAACTAGGTGTCCTCTGAAAAAAAAAATGAAGGTAGGAGAGGTGAGTATAAGCAATACCTAGTAAGTGGAGTAATAAGTTATGACAATAAATAAGGGAGTGATTGTCGACATGTCAAATACAATTTCAAATTATTGTCATTATATCCATGAATTATATAGTTTCATACATATATCAAGTTTAAATAAATTTAAATAAATCATGAAAAATAAAATTTATGCATCTGATTTATATTCATATCTTTTCCAAAATCCATGGGGTTTCCAAAATCATAGCTCTCGACAATGGTTTACCGTGACTAAGGGTGGAACCGCCAAGAGTTTTCATACTTTTTCAACTCAAAAATACCCCTAACCTTGGCATTGGCTCGTACCACTCTTGGGGTGCTACCAAGTTAGTCCAAGGGGATGACCTCGGAGATACCTTTCGAACGTAGCTACCTCCTTAATCGTATAACTCCTAACGACGTCGCCCCATCAAGCTGCACTGTGGAAGGAAATGACTATAGTCATTTCATCAGACATCATTTCACAAATCTCACAACATGTAACAAAATGTGCTAAAATAGTTCAAATATTCATCAAATCATGTATTCAATGCCAACATATTCAACATAAATCAATATACATGGCACACTATTTCAATTCAATATTTAGATGCATATTTCATTTCAAACTCCCATTCGGGATGCTCCATAATCATAAACTAATTAACAAACCAATTTTAAAAACATTTGTAAAATCAAGTAAGACATTTTCTTATTTAAAATTATAATCATGCATCCACACATCTCTTAGGAAGGTAATCACTCCCAATCCAAGTCCAAATCAATGATTTTATCCACCTTAGATTCCAATTGCCTTAAACCTAAGACAATACACACACATTTATCACATAATCACAAACTAATACTAGGAAAAATCAATATTTTCCTCAGAACCCAAACTCTAATTTTCTAGCATTTCAACAAGTACATATGTAGTCAAGCTTCTCACATGAACTTCATCCAAAATTACGACCAAGTATTGCCTCAACAACAAGTCACTCTGAACTTCTCTTAGTAAAATTTTATCTCCCATGAACTTGATAGAACAATTCTCTCAAATCCTCTTAACATGCCCAACTTGAAAAAACCAATCTTTCTTTCTCACATCCAGACCAAACTCATATGCTACTTGCTTGGTCATGGCAAGAACAGCAACATGAAGGGACTAACTAACACCAATAATACGACTTCTAAGACCAGACCCTCTTTAGCCATAGCTTGTCTAATAAAGGAACTGTGAGACTTGAATTTGTCTTGTCATATTCTATCTCTCCATATGTTATAACAGTAGCATGCTCATTTATTGTTTCCATGATCTCCTGCTTTATCATAACTATTGGAAGATCTTTTCTTTAGTCTTCAACCTCATTAGTCTCAAGACATGCACAACTACTAGGGTAGTTAAACCTTTTATGTGTCGTCACTTGAGTCTACTCCTAGATGCTAATGTGTTGTATTGACATATTATTGCACACCAAATACAATAAAAATTAAACACAAACAACAATAATGCAAAAAAGAGAATCAAATGTACCTCTGGCAATTCGCAATTTCCAAAAAGCTCCGAGGATTGTAATACCATCAAAATGATCATTGGGACATGCACAATTCTTCTAAACCCTTAATTTCACTCAATAGATAGTGTAGAAAAAATTTAAACTTAGGGATTCAATACACTAGGAGGAGATTTATATAGGCTCTTAACCATCAATGAGTCATTAAAACGCTATAATTGTCACCCTAAATTATTGCTACACGTTATAGAAAGAGAATTAAACATTCAAAATGGGAAAATAAGATTAATTGTGTAGAGATTTGAATAGGACACCAAAATCCGGTCAAATACATCCAAATTCAAATTCTTTCTATTTTTTATCACATTTAATTCCTTTCAGCTATGTTTTTCTCATTAACTTCATTTTGAATGTGTTAATTCAATGAATTTGAATTTTAAAAAATTAATAATATTCTCTCACTTGGCTCAGCAAACCGACTTGAAATCAAAACCAAGTAAATACAACCAAGTAGACTACTATTGAAAATAGTTATTTTGATATATTATCTCTAATTTTATTATTTCCATACAACAAAAATTCTTATGGGATAAGATTCGTTACATAAAAATAATTTTTATGAAAAATTTATCCATTTTCTAATATGATCATTTCTTTATATATAATTCCTTACTTAATTATGGTTATTGTGACTAAATCTTAATTAATTTTAAAAATTATATTGATCGCAATATTACTTAATTTTATCATACCAAAATGCATAAAATTTTAATGTAAAAATACAACCAAATTACCTGATACATTTTTTTAATTTTTACCTTATGTACAAAATTATGCCCAAAATTAATTTTACGCATGATTTTTAAAATTTTGGGTTTAGAAGATATTTTAAAAATTTTGGGAATTTTTGAAAATTTTTTCAAAAATTTTTCGGCCCAAAAAAATGAAAGAACCGGATTGCAACAAACATATAATATATATATATATATATATATATATATATATATATATATATATATATATATATATATTTAAAAACTTAAAATCTTAATAGTGGGTGATGGCAAAAACCTAGAAAATTCATTTTAAAGTCCCAGGGACTAAAGTGTAAAATGTTAAAGTTTATGTGGTCCGTTTTAGAAATAACATTTCCAGAACCGAATTGCAACAATGTATATATATTTTTTAATATAAAAGTGAATGACCCTCACATGTGTTTCAAAATCACGTGACCCCAAAATTTTCAAAATTTTGACACCACGTGGGCCCCTGGATATTCACAATAATTTTCAAAATTTTAACCCACGTGGACCTCCTGCCTGTTCTGTTTTTCCTCCTTTTCCTTATTGAGATTGGTTTGGGTCTTCTTCATCTGAGGACCCCGCGAGGGTCCCGGCTCGACCTATGGAATTTCCGGAGATCGGAATTTTATCAAAAAAATGCATAAATATTCTAAAATAATTTTTAAAAACATAATTTTGATGGTAATGATACAAAATTTTCAATTTTGAACTCAATTTTTCTAAAAAAAAAAATATTAAAATTTTAGATCAAATGTTCAAAAATTTAAAAACCTTAATTTAAAAAAAAAATTCTTAAAATTTGTCAGAATCTTAAAGGTTAACAAATAAGCTCTAATACCAAATGTGACATATTATTACACACTAAATGTAATAAATATTAAACACAACAACAATCATATGAAAAAGAGAATTGAATGTACTTCCAGCTATTCGCGATTGCGACGAACTCCAACGATTATAATACAATCAAAATGATATTTGGAACAAGCATAAACCTTCTAAATTCTTAATTTTACTCAATAAATAATGTAGAGTTAAGAAATTTAGACTTAAAGATTCAATATACTAAGAGGGGTTTTATATTACCTCTCAACTATCAAAAAGTTATTAAAATCCTATAATTGTTATTCTAAATTATTGTTAGATGTTATGAGAAGAGAATTAAATATTCAAAATGAAAAAATAAGATTAATTATATAGAGTTTTGAATGAGACATCAAAATCTGGTCAAATGTAACTCAATTCAAATTTCTTCTATTTTTCATCACATTTAATCCATTTTGATTATATTTTTCTCATTAACTTCATTTTGAATGTATTAATTCAATGAATTTAAATTTTAAAAAATTTCTAACATTGTATCCATTAGTTTGCTGTCTTGATAACATGGTGACACAACCAACTGTCCCCAAACTCATACATCTTTCTGCCACCAGAGATATCTTTGACTACTTCCTCTGCGAACAAAGCATGACCAGGTCTAACTACTCCTCTGTATTCACTAGTACAAATTGGCTTTTGAGAAGCAACCATGGCAGAAGAATCCATTTTCACATCCTTCTCCATTAATATTGCATGGAGAAAGTTGTTTCTTCTTAAACTCCTATCGTTTCAAGTTATCATCTGATCCATGCTCAATTTCAGAAAATGCACTGTCAAGTAATAAGTCCACAATACTCATAGTACATGTAGGATCCCCACAATTAGAATCAAAATCTTTTACAACTATCAAAAGAACTTTAATCTAATGCTTCCCTCATTTGAAAGAAGTGCAATCTCGATGGCACACTACAAAAAATAAGACTTTTGCTTAAGGTTTGTGTCATCACTATTTTGCTTTCCGCGACATTTTGATATAAAAATGTTAACAAAAAATACTTTTTGACAACATTTAAGTGGCAAAAAGTTGGGAAAAATAGTTTACGCACAAAAATGAGTGGTGGTATGATTTTTTTCTAATATTTTAGCCCTAAACAACAGTAAAAGTTTTCAAATTTTTTGACGTTTTTTATAATATACGTTGGCAAAAATTTCAACTCTGCTAATGTTTAATCTTAACATTGGTAAAAGATAGAGAGAGAGAGAGAGACTGGAGAGAGAGAAGGATGCCTATGATTTTACTTAGAAATGTCGGGAAAGGATAAAGAGAGAGAGACTAGGGATAGACATTTCAGAGAGAGAGAAAGATATCCCAACGTTTTTACTTAAAAATGTCGGCATGTTCACTATTTGCTAATGTTTTTGGGACAAAATATCAAAAAATCCTTTTAAGAGAAAGAGGGACGAGAGAGAGAGGAAATATCCCAACGTTTTTAAAAACGTTGGCAGGTTCACTGTTTGACAACATTTTTGGAGCAAAATGTTAGGAAATCCTTTTAAAACCTACACAAATAGACTCTCTCCACTATTGTCTCTTGTCTCTTTCTCTCTTCTACCTTTTCCATTCCCTGTCACCACTATGGCTCCCTATCGAAATAGAAACTACCGTTACTGTCATGCCATTGAAGAAAGCTACCGGAGGTCACTCTCAACCAAAGGTTGCTCTCTCTCCTCACCGCGTGCTATTAGTGTTCTCACTGCTCTCTCTCCTCACCACGACCTCCATTTTTTGTGAATGTGAGTTGCTCTATTTTCTGCAAATCTGAATACATTGATAATATTATTAGTGTATTAGTGATTATTTTTTGATACACATACATAATTAGGACAAAATTAAGGAAAGATTAGGGTAAAATTGAGGCAAAATTAGAGTAAAAATAGGACAAAATTATGATAAATTAAGGTTAAATTAGAGTCAAATTAATTTATATAATGGTAAATTTAGGACAAAATGAGAAAAGTGTTGGGATGATTTTGTTGAATTATTTGGCTATACCTGATTCTGTTGTTGGGATAATTTATGTTCGATATATGTAATAATATTGATGATTGAATAGCGCAAATTATGTATGTTCATAAATTGAGTGATTATGTATGTAATACATATTGATGATTCTCTTGAATAATGTACTCCATTAGGGTTATATAACCGTAATTGTTTCTAAGGAAATTTTGCTATGCATTGAGTTTTTAACTTGTGTTTGTAAGGTGGGGTTGAAACTTAAAAAGTGATGGAGCAAAAGAGGGTGTTGTTGTATGTACATATGAATATGAGAATTCATATGTACCTTTATTCTACAAAGTTTAAAGGTAATATGAGGCTAAGAATACGAATATTCTTTGTATGAGTATTTGTGTGTACTCTATATGGGTATTTTTTGCATGTACATATGAATAATTTTCTTAAATAATTTTTTCTTTTTACATAATGCTAAGTTTATCATCACTTGGATTTTTCAAATTATTTTCTTAAGACTATGTTAAGAAAATGCCATTATTGAAGGGATTTAATGTCATTGTGACCAATGAAGTTTTGAAACTTTATTTATTTGTAAAATACAGATGCTTGGGAAAAATAAGACACGGCACAAAAATTCTTCGTTTATTTATTTATTATTATTGTTGTTCAAAATGGGTTTGGTGGTTATTTATTATATAATTATTAATGAATTAAAATCATTATTAAATTTTAAATTTATTTTAAAAAAACATTGGATATATTTTAAAAAATTATCGAATTTGAAAATAGAAAAAGTAAGTCGATATGCATGATTGATCCGCATATCTTAGTACTTTGAGTAATAGAATAATGTATAAAAGGAACATTCAAAAAATAGGCAGCTTTCTCTTGCAAGGTAGGACTAGTATGAATTACAGTAATCTCATGGATTTGAAGTAACTAGACATTTTTGTTTCCTTTCGTCAGAATACCTTTCTTTTGTGACATGCCCATGCATATAGTCCCCATTGACAAGGATTTGTTTGTACCCATTGAAACTCCACGATGGCCTATGCTTTACTTATTGGTGAGCTCTCTTTGTCCCACACAGCTCACACGTATAAGGAAAAGAAAAGGTGGGCAAGGCCCATCCAAGTGGTGTCCCCTCAGTGCTTTTTCCAACTCCCAGGTTACATGAATATGAACGTAGAAATTTGAGTTAGTTATTTCATTTGTTTTCTTTGCATATTTAAATTAAGGTTTCATGTTACATGTGTTAATACTTAAGAAAGTATGTTGTATGAGTATGAGTTTTTTTATATATTTTTGCTTCTTTTAAAATATGCTGTTAGGTGTTAAGTTTAAGAATAACAGTATGTTTAGATGAAAAGATTTGTAAAGAAAAGAAAAAATTAGAAAAAAAATTACTTATTTTCTTTCATTTGAGAGTTTTATATAAGAAGAAAAGAAAAGAAATTGAATAGCTTTTAATATAAAAAATTTTTTTCTCAAAAGTGAGAAGAAAATGAGAGAAAATGAGGAAAAAAAAAAGTCAATCTCATAAATATACTAAATTTAACATTTAAAAACTAAAAGTAAAATTTTTTATTTCTAATGAATACCATTTCTTTTCTTTTCTTTCATAAAACTCTAAACAATATAGAAAGAAAACTGTAATTTTCTCTTCTTTTCTTTTCTCTCCTAACTAGTCTTTTTTTCATTTTAAAACTCCCAAACATACCATAAATATTGAATGAATATGAACATTTTTTGTTTCTTTTCATAATTATGTCATTTTATGAGTTAATGCGATATTCCATGATTTCAAGCAAATTAGCACATATTATTTGTTTGTACATCACTATAAAAAAATACCGAATTAGCGACAGATTTAGTCACGAAAATATCAGAAAAATTCGTCGCTAAATTATTTAGCGACGGATTTAGCCACGAACTCATATTTGTGGCTAATAGCGCGTCGCAAAAATTTAGTCACGAATTTTTGAATTCGTGGTTAAATTTAGCCACGGATTCAAAAATTCGTGACTAAATTTAGCCACGAATTGATGAATTCGTGGCTAAATCCGTAGCTAAATTTTTCATTTTATATTTTTAATTTTAAAAGTCGTCGGCCCACTTGTCTATGAACTAACTTCCTGCTACTTTATATTTTTGTAGAAAATGTGCATTTATCCAGATTTGAACCTGGGACTAAGAGGACATCTGGAGCATTCTCAACCACTATGTCATATTAACTTATCTGATATACCTTTTTTTTTTTTTTTTACTTCATTACTTTCTTTCTAACTTTTACCATTAAAAATACAATTTACTAATTTAATAAAAATATAAAATATAAAATTATATTTAATAAAAATACAAAATTATATTTTAAAAAATACAAAAATATATTTAATAAAAATCAATACCCTAATTTAATAAACATATAAAATATAAATTTATATTTAATAAAAATATAAAATTATATTTAACAGAATTTCAAATTAGCGACGAATTTAGTCACGAACAGATTCGTGGCTAATTAGCCATGAATTTAGCCACGGACCAAAAATTTATGGCTAAATTTAGCCATGAATTCGTAATCCATGGCTATTTAGCCACGAATTTTTGATCCATGGCTAAATTTTGCCACGAATTTCGAATTCGTAGCTAAATTTTGTCATGAATGGGAAATTCGTGGCTATTTAGCGACGGATTATGAATTTCGTCACTAAATTAGCGACGCATAATTATTTTCGTCGCTAAATTAACGACGAAAATGGATTTGTGGCTAATTTGCAATGAATTTTATTTTTGTTGTTAAATTCGTGGATAAATAGCGATGAATTTTTTTCGTGGCTAAAGTCCATGATTAAAATCATGTTTTTTTGTAGTGATGTCTTTTAGTCCAGCAATGATTAACATATATTTCTTTAGATTAACATACATATATAGAAAAGAAATGTTGAGATGTTTATTGTTTATTTTATTCATTATATAATGAATTCATTATTCCTTTTATTTGGTGACTCATTTTTGTTTTGGTCTACTGGTATATTCATCTTTGGTTTTTTGTATGACTCATTTTTAACTCTGATATGTTTTTTTTTTTTTTTATAATATTCACATGTTTATTCTATTTTATATTTGCTCATGTTATATTAACATGTTTCAAATTTTTAATTTTTTTATTAGAAACAAATAGAAATATATCTCGAGGAAGAGGAAAACTAAAATGTATCAAAATTGTCAAAACATCTAAAGAAGTTCACGGGCAGTGATTAATAAATGCCTGAATAAAGAAGGAACTGGTACTTTGCAAGAGGCTACCTTTAGTAATGTAGCACCACTCATTATTATTTAAAAGCATATTGTATAAGATTGATTATTAATTTATTATCAAATATTTTAAAGCTAATGATGTTCAAAGTACCTATAGAAAAGAGATGATGTTCATAGTGTATTATAGTGTCATTCAATTCTGACCTGCAACCAATTGGAGGAGAATATCAGATGCCAACCAATTTTTGTAATCTTATGACTAAGAGTGACTAAGAGTTTGCAATTTCGCTCTCTTAGTCATAGGGATTGACACAGTATCCCTTTCGTATCAAAAGAACAAGTGAAAAACTTCATAAAGGTATTTTCTAAATTTGTTTCCTTTTATAGTTATAGTAAGTTGTTTTAATTCAAGTGTTTTCTTTTACGGCAAAGGTTTTTATTCGAAATAGACGATGAGGCCGGTGCTAATACATTTATTCTCAAATCAATTTCCACCAAATTTAAAGATTTTAGGTATATTCTTAAAAAAATTATGACAAAAATATGATAGCAGAAGAGATTTCAACAAATGTTCCAGAGGATCACAATCCTCATGAATGGTAAACCATAGTTTCAAATTGGTGTTCAAGATATGGAAAGATAATAATTTATTTAGAGAAATACTATTTTGTTTTCTTTTGTGTCCTTATCATAATAACTCAAAATATTTTATAGAAAAAATCAAAAATAGAAAAGCACCGCACACTTAAAATATTTCTATATACATATTCTATGCATGGAGCCAACCTGATGAAATGATGGCATGTCAACAAGTAGCTTCAATACAATAGTCCATCAATGAAATTAAGGATAGAGTGTTCATTGAAATTATTGGTAAAGAACGTCCAAGTATAGTAAGAGGAAAAGAGATGGAGCCAACACCAAGTAGTTATTACAGAATATTATCATCTTCTCGTCCAAAGACCGGTTCTAACCCAAAATTAACCAAAATGTGGCATAAATTGGGGAAAAAAAAACAAATGAAAAAATTTATAAAGTTCTTTAAAATGGTTACAACTGCAAGTACCTTCTGAGATGTTGAAAGTTGTAATAGACTAAATTTTGTTCTTCATATAATATGAATTATATTATGTATCATTTTATAGTTGCTTTAATTATAAATATATTATTTCTACATGATCATGATAGTACATCTAGTGAAGGTGGTGGCATTCCATCCATACAAGGGGGTGAATCATATGTCTCGAGGCAAAAAAACGTGATGGATATATTGTATTTAATATATTGTTGGGATAATGGCATTTAGTCATTAACTTCTTCATGTAAACTTTTTTGACTTATAAAATGATTGTTAATGAGTGTTTTATTTTTGTAGTTCAAATGGTATTTACATTATATTTATACTTAATGGAAGTTTAGAGTTACAATCGAAGTTTGTGATTGATTGTTGTTTGTTTGATATTTAAAGTGTTATTAATGAATGTTTGGAAGATTATATGTGGATAAAGCATGAAATACGAATAATGTATATATATTATGGTTGATGAATATTTGATAAACAGATTTTGGAACAAGTTTTTGACAACAAACAAACGTAAACTAACCAAACTTTAATTAAAAAAACAAAAACAAAAACAAAAACAAAGCTCTTTCTGACATTTTTACACAAAAGCATCGCCAAGTGTACATGGATTTGTCCACATTTTAGTTATAAAACATTAGAAAATTCTCACCTTTCCCAATGTTTTACTTGTCTAACATGTCATGAACTCACTACTAAAAAATTGGATATGAGCGACGAAAAATCAGACATAGACTTTTTCGTCACTGAAAGTCACCTCGCTAATTTTAGCAAATGGTCAACGACAGATTTTTTAGTGACAAAAAATTCCGTTGCTAAATTTATCTCTAATTTTGTTTTAAGATTTTCAAATTACCAACGGGTTAACAACGAAAAATTTCCGTCACTAATCCATCGCTGAAGTGAGTAAGAGTAAACACAATGCCCGAAACCGCCCGTCCGACCCGCTTGCGTCCCATCCGGACCCCGACTTGCCCGCCTGTCGCCCGCGCCTAAATGTGCTGAAAATATGCTTCCACCTGGGTTTGAATCCGGGTGTGAGAGAGAGAACTTGAGAGTCTTAACCACCATACTACCATTACATTTATGTTATTAGTTTATTTTTTTTCTACTTCTATACTTTATTTGTAACTCTCAATATTAAAAATACAGTATTCTTATTTAATAAAAATATAAAATTTTATTTAATGAAAACATAAAAATATATTTAGAAAATAAAAAATTATATCTAATAAAAATACAAAATATATTTAATAAAAATAAAAATTATATTTAATAAAAATACAAAATTATATTTAATAAAAAAATAAAATTATATTTAATAAAAAATAAAATTATATTTAATAAAAACAAAAATTATATTTAATAAAAACACAAAATTATATTTAATAAAAACACAAAATTATATTTAATAAAAATAAAAAATTATATTTAATAAAAAAATTATATTTAACAAAAAAATTAAAATTATATTTAATAAAAATACAAAATTATATTTAACAAAAATATAAAATTATATTTAATAAAAATACAAAATTATATTTAATTAAAATACAAAATTATATTTAATTGAAATACAAAATTATATTTAAAAAATAAAATTATATTTAATAAAAACAAAAATTATATTTAATAAAAACAAAAAATTATATTTAACAAAAAAATAAAATTATATTTAATAAAAATAAAAAATTATATTTAAGAAAAAAATTATATTTAATAAAAATAAAAAATTATATTGAATAAAAACAAAAAATTATATTTAACAAAAAATAAATTTATATTTAATAAAAAAATTATATTTAATGAAAAGACACAATTATATTTAATAAAAATACAAATTATATTTAATAAAAACAAAAAAAATTATATTTAACAAAAAAAAAATTAAGTTTTAACTACGAATTAGCGACCGAAAAATTAGCGACGAAAATTTTCTGTCGTTAAATCCATCGCTAATTTGTCTAGAAAATCTTTAGCGATGAAAAATTTCTGTCGCTAATTTTAACGACGAAAAAATTAGCGATGGATTTTTTCGTCGCTAAATCCGTCGCTGATTTTTCCGTTGCTAATCCGTCACAAATCCATAAAAAATAGCAATGGATTTTTTTCCATCGGTAATTTTCGTCCCTGAATACCCTTTTTCTGGTAGTGACTCGTTGGTAAATCCCAACAGTTTGCTGATGTTTTTGTCATGCAAACGTCAACAAAGATACAATATTTCCCGATCTACGTTGGAAAAATCCCTAATCTTTTTTTCTTTGACCTTTTTTCTTTCGTCGCCCATCTTTTAATGACAGTTATAAAATGTCGAGAACATTTAAAAAAAATAAAGTTCAGAAAAAGTAGGTATTTTTGTAGTGGCTATGATTAACATTGATCAATATAACTGTCTTTTTAAGCCTTTCTCTGAAACAAATCGTGTCAATGCTTTCGACTCTTCCTTAAAAGGGATACAAAGTGTACCCGTTGTAACCTTTGTAGGAGTAAGTATTTGTCTTATAATCCATATCATGATGAAACAAACGAGGACTTCTAAGAGGAACATGCCCAATATCTATTGGTATCACATCATATAAAGCATCATCTTCCAAGTTATCACCAATAGTTAATTTCACCGAATATTTAAAAATCAACGGTATCTCATGCCCTTTCTTTAACCAACCAACTTTATGGGGGTAAATATGTATTGTTGTAGGAAGCTTTGATTTGTCCTCAAACCTTTGAATATGATATTTTCCATATTTTCTCCATCAATAACAAGATCGCAAACCCTACATCCACAGACAAGAAGTCAACAGAAAACAATGCTTCCTCCAACCCTAGTCTTTATCTTCGGTTGTTGTCGTCACCACCTTTTGCACCACCAATGAATAACTTGGTGTGATGATGCAAAGTGGATAACAATTAAGTTGCTAAGCACTACAAAACAAGCAACACATGCAACAACAACTATATAAACTATTATCCATGTGTGTGATAAGAAAGAAGAATGTGTAACATTTGAAAACTTTTACTTTGACTGCATTTTTTGTTTTTTAAAGAAAATGAACTAAAATTTCCCTATAAAATGGCTATTAAAGCCACAAGAGCATCATATAAATATGATAAACAAACGAAGAACTTCTTGTCATCAACATCATAAGTAGGTAAAAATATATATATATATATATCAATCGATAATAATATATTTACCAACAAATATAGTCGGTTGGTAATTAAAGCAAGGTTGGTAATTACTAATCGAACTATGAAACTAAATTTTATAATAAAAGTAAAATATTAGCCAAATTTAATAAAATAGCAACTGAACAATCGATTGGTAATTACCAACGGACAAAAAAATTTTGATTATCAAAAATTACCGACCAAAGTTTTAGAAACCGGCATATTTCGGTAGGTAATCGATTGGTAAATGGGATTACCAACCGAACTTACTCTTTATCAACCGAGTTTTTTAATTAGTAATTAACTTTTTTCTAATAGTTCTGATGTACATAAATAAAAATTATTTGTGTTTCCTTGAATTTTTTGTTTTGTTGCAATTGCTTTACCCCCCATGCGACAGGTTGTTAAGGTTACCCCCTGGCTTGACCCTGATTGATTCTTATGCACCTGACCATTTCTATGCCTTAATGAGTTAGTTTTCAAGGCGAGAATGGGAGGGGAGTGTTGACAAGACAAGGGAAGAGAAGGGGAGAGGAAGAAACCTCCTTTTCTCTAAGCAGATTTGACCAAACGCAATTTATTTAGGAGTTGATTGATCTAACTAAATTACCAACTTGTTTGACATTAGTGGTGCTTGTATGACCAAGTATAAGAGGATAATACACTCGTTTAATAGAATTCTCAAACACTAGCGATTACATGCATTACCCCTAGCATAAGGTGATGCCCTTGTTTAATTATACATACTTATGAGATGCTAGTCAGCCCCAAGCATAAGTTGATAACACACTTGTTTAGTTATGAGAACTATCATATTTAATTGGTGAACATAACATCAAGTAATCCATAAAATTCAATTTAATTAATTTAGAACACAGATTAGATATTGATAATTAGAGTAAGATAAATAAGGTCGCACATATGGGAATCTGAGGGGTTAACAAATCATATAATTTAGATGAAATAATTAAATGGAAAAATAACTTAATAACTAGATAAATAAAAAAATCATAGAATCGTAGTTAACTAGAGAGAGAGTGAGAGAGTGTGTATGCGTGTGTGAAAAATAGTTTGGTTAAACAAATTATGCAATAAAAAGGATAATTAATTGAAGGGCAAAAAATATAATTAAACAGATCATCTGCAAGAAAGATTTATAACGTCTATATGTTGATTTATTATATTTCATATTTAATGGATTACCTTAATAATAATTTGTAATTAGTTTAACATAATTCCAAATTAATCGAGCATTATTAGATTATTAGAGTAATCCATTTAAATTTTAAGATTTGTTAATACCAATTTCTTATATAAATTATAAGCACTTCACACTCAAATTACCAATATCAGTATATTGTAACATTCATAAGTATAGAATATCAAAAACAATAAGTACAAAACATTACCATTGCAATTCAATTCAAACATGGCCCAAAGCATGATCAGATAACCCAATTAGTGTTTGATTCAATCAAATTCCTTAGAAAAATTGAATAGTAAGGGATTGTTTAGTGTAGACTTGGGACTGGTCCGGGTTGGGCTGGTTCCACTCCGATTGTCACGCCCCGACTCTCGGATCGAGTATACAACAACCATCGCGTTATCTCGAAATATGAGTGAATTTAACTTGCATGCCCAAGTACCGTAAGATATTTATTAATATCTATCTATTTTTCAAAATAATTCAATAATTCCAAATAAACCAATATGTGTTCAAATACACAAACAAAGACTACCCCAGTACGTCCTTACTCAAATGCATGTAAAAAACCAACCCGACCATTTATAATCCAATCACATGCACAAAGTCAACCTGGTCATTCAAATCGAATTTCTAATTCATCACAAACCATTTCATGAACCAATCAAAAAATCCCTACTCAAGGGATTCATATCAATTTTTATCAAACACCATTCCCAAATAATTTCGATGAAATAAAAGAAGATCCTCAATGTAAGTATACAAAACCATGTCCAAATCTCATATCAAATAACCGTAACACAAGATAGGTTTTCAAAATAGTTACAAAATTTTGCTTTCATTTGGGTCAACTAATAAATACCTCGAATCAAACAAAACTTTATACCAAAAGAAGTCCGCGAAGGTGATCTCCCCAAGTCTGGTACTAGACGACCACAATCTCAACTAAACTTTCTTTATAAAAATAAAGTAACAAGCATGAGTATAAACAATACCCAGTGAGTGAAAGTACATATTATGACAATAAATGAGGGTAATTGTGAACATACCAAATTAATTCCAAATCATTCATTATATCAATAAAATTCATAATTTTTCACCAAATGTCATACATCAAATGAAATTAAATAAATCATAAAGAGTATAATTTATGCATTCAATTTAAATTCACATTCTTTTCAAAATTCATGAGGTTGCCAAAAACATAGCTAACGACAATGGTTTACCATAACCAAGGGTGGAACTATCAACAATTTTTAAGTTTTTCCAACTCACAAATACCCTCAACCTTACATTAACTCGGGCCTCCCTTGAGGTACTACCAAGCTAATCTGAGGGAATAATCTTGAAGGTACCTCTCGAGTGCGACAACCCCCTTAGTCGTATAACCCCCAACCACGTTACCCCGTCTAGTCACACCATGGAAGGGAATAACTATAGTCATTTTATCAGGCACCAATTCACAAATCTCATAGCATATGACAAAATATATCAAAATAGTTCAAACATTCATCAAATCATAAATTCAATGCCAATTTATTCAACATAAATCAACATATATGGCACATTATTTTTATTCAATATTTGGATACATATTTCATTTCAGACTCCCTTTCGGAACTCCACAATCACAAACTAATTTGCAAACCAATTTAAAAATATTTGTAAAAATCATGTAAAAATATTTTTTCATTTAAAATCACAAACATACATCTATTAACATCTTGGGAGGGTAACCACTTCGAAATTTTCCAAACCATATAAGATCCAATCTCTCCTTTGATTCCAAATACCTTAACCTAAGACATTGAACATCAATTAACCATTAAATCATAGACTAATAGTAGGGCTAATTAATTTCTCCTAAATATTTCATAATGCTAGTTCTTAACAAATTTCTAACACAAACATGTTTTAAAAAAATGATCGTATCTTGATATATACTTCTTGAGTTGTGGAAATTCCAATTTTTGCTTAAATCTTAGACATAAAACTATGATTTTTATGTTTATGACCCAAGCCCATTCAGATCATACAAAAACATCCAAGTATATGAATATGATAGCCCTAAATTCATAATTCATATTTGCGCAGTCACAAAAAAATTGTCATAACTTTCACTATACAAATTGAATTTAAGTGATTCAAGTTTCAATTTAAAGATCAAACATAGATCTATAACTTTTATGTTTAGGGTTTGATCTAATTTTGTGCAAAAGGCTGTTCAAATTTGTATCAAATTCAATGGCAAGAATAGGACAAAATAAAGAAATTCTGCAGGTTATGTCTCTTTCGAAATATCACCTAAAATCAAATTCTCATCAAATTCATTTGATTCATATGTCATTTTCAAGTTCTGTTATTCAATCTACAATTGTGCAGAGAAAGTTATGGTAAAAAAATTGTTAATAGGTCAAGCTAGCCATTGTAGAAATCCAGGTTTTCTTGCTTATTCTAACATTACTAACATTCAATAGGCTAAATACTTGCATAATAACATAAATTTAAGTTGAAAAAGATAATTTACTTCAAATGAGGTTATCAATTTTGCCCCAAAGTTGAGCCACTATAAATCCTAATTTTTCTCTTTTTACAAAAATCTCAAAAATTATATAAATTATCAACACAATCATAAATAACTCAAATATATATTGGGAAAGTGTTATTATCTTGATTTGAGATACCAATCTCATCCAAGACCCAAATTTTCCAAAATCCTAGATTTTATCTCTAAAATTTCATAGATTTCCCACTAAGATTTTATTATAGGGTTGATATTTGAGTATTTGGAAAGTTCAACACCTGATTCTGGGTATAGTTGGGATGATTTCTAGGGAGAGAGAGTGAGCTTGGTGAGAGAGGGGGACAGAGTTAAGTTCCGGGTAGCAGGGGAAGAAGGAAAATGGGAAGAGAAGAAAGGAGAGAGAGGATAGGATAAGGTGGTATGGTAGGCACCTCTCTTTTTTTTTTTTTTTTTTTTTAGATATTATAATCCTAACCCCCTAAAAATAAATTTTATTCTTAAAATTTAAAGACAAATCATACCTCAAAGAGATGAGAGTATTGCTTTTTCATAGTATTCTTGGGTTCTCAAGTATTTTCTTTGACCTAATCACTTTTCCATTAGACTTTAACAATAAAGACTTGTCTATTCTGCAACCTCTTGATTTAGCGATCAAAAATAGCTACAGATTAGACTTTGAAACTCAAGTCTTCCCTTAATTCAACCGGAGGTGTCTCTAAAATATGCGAAAAATCCGACAAATACTTCTTCAATATGGAGACATGGAAGACATCATAGATCCTCTCCAATTCCAGTGGCAACTCTAACCGGTAGGCCACTTTGCCACTTGAAGGGGGCCAATGTAGTAAAGATTCAACTTTCCCCATTTCCAGAACCAAATTACTCCTTTCTAAGGTGAGATCTTCAAAAATACCATCTCCCCTTCTTTGAATTCCAAAGGCCATCTCCTCTTATTGGCATAGGGTCGCTTTCATTCTTTTTCAAATTATCTTTAATTTTTATAAGTTGCTTCAATTAACTCAATATTTCCAATCATCCTCCCTCCTAACTCATCCCAACACAATGGAATTCGACACCTTCTTCCGTATAGAGTCTCATAGGGTGGCATCTCAATACTAACCTGATAGCTATTGTTATATGTGAATTCAATTAGTGGGAGGTGCCTATTCTAACTCCCTTGGAAGTCCATCATATAGGCCCTAAGCATATCTTTCAAGATCTGAATCGTGCACTCCGATTGTCCATCGGTATGAGGATGGAAGGCGGTGCAATTGGTTTCTACTGAATTGGAGCTAGCTAACTTAGAAAAGTGTCAGCTCATGCGTTCTTAGACCGAGGGATTTGCTGAATGTCTACTCTACCGAAATTATCTATAGCTTGGCATATTTTAAGGAGATATTTCACCATTGTTGGCTCCTTAGTCTCGTAGACCCCCTTGATCTGTTTGACAATCAGTTGATAAGCTCCCAATGATGCGCGATTCATAGCCCGGTTAGGAGGATTTCGTATTCGGCTTGATTATTGGTTACCTAGAAGTCGAAAGGGAGGGCGTATTCAGCCTTGAAATTGTCTGGCCTAACTAGGATGAGTCCAGCTCCATTTCCTAATAAGTTAGATGACCCGTCCATGTAGAGGGTCCAGTCGAGTGATTGGCACTCTTTGTGGTCATCGATGGAAGACTGCTTGGTGGTTATTGGAAGCGTGCATTCGGCCTTTGATTGCAGGTCTCGACTGATGCTGAATGTCGAACTCGCCTAGTTCGATACTCCACTTGATGAGCCGACTTGAGATGTCCATCTTTTATAAGATTTGTTTTAGTGGCTGATTGGTTAGCACCACGATGGTGTGGGCCTGAAAGTATTATCGTAGACGTCTGACAATGATGACTAGCGTGATGGCTATCTTCTCGATAGGTCGATAGTTGATCTCGGATTCATGGAGAATCCGACTGACATAGTACACTAGCTTCTGTGTGGTGGATTCCTGCTTTATGAGGATAGAACAGAGGGCTTGATCAGAAACAGAGAAATAAAGATAGAGTTTCTCATTAGGACCAGCCTAAAGAGGAGTGGGGGTGACATGAGATATTCTTTGAGCTTCTCGAGTGCAGCCTAACACTCAAGAGTCCATTTGAACTTTTGGAACTTCTTCAGAGTATTATAAAATAGTTTGTACTTCTCTCGCACTTTTGACATGAAGCGGTTGATGGCTGCGATTCTGCCAATGAGGCATTGCATATCCTTTACCATTCGGGATAGTGCCATGTTGAGTATGGCCTCGATCTTTTCTAAATTTGCCTCGATGCCCCAATTGGTGATCAAGAAGCCCAAGAACTTCCTGAACTTGATCTTGAAGATGCACTTTATTGGATTTAGCCTTATGCTATATTGTTCTAGTTTTTAGAAGGTTTCCTCTAGAGCCGCTACATGGTCGCTGATGGCAGTATTTTTGATGAGCATGTCATCGACATATGCTTCTATGTTTCTACCAAGTTGTTCATTGAAGACTTTGTTGACTAGACATTAGAAGGTGGCCCCAGCGTTCTTGAGGCCAAATGGCATGATTTTATAGTAGTACATGCCGAACTCTGTGATAAAACTGGTTTTTTCTCGTCTTTGGGAGCCATGCATATTTGATTATATCCGGAATAGGCATCCATAAAACTTACGAGTTGATGGCGGAATGAGTTATTAACTAACTTGTCGATGTTAGGGAGCGGATAGCTATTCTTGGGACACGCTTTATTAAGATTGGTGAAGTCTATACACATTCTCCATTTGTCATTTGCTTTTTTCACCATGACAACATTGGCTAGCTACTCGGGGTATTCGACTTCTTGAATGAATCCCGATGTCAAGAGTTTTTGGATCTCTTCTTATATTGCATGCTGATGTTCTAGGGCGAACATCCTTTTCTTCTGTTTAACCAGTTTGCGGCTAGTGTTTACAGTCAGCTTGTAAAGGATGCCTCGCATATCCTCAAGAAACCAAGTGAAAACCTTTGCATAATGTCGCAGGCAATCTATGATTACCTTCTGGAAAGATGCTGGCATGTGGACGCCAATCTAAACAGTTTGACCCGAAATATTTGTGATTGGCACTTCAATTATCTCTTCCCCAAACTGGGGCTTGGATTGTTGCTTGATTTAATCTTTGAGTTCCATCATGTCGATTTTTAGGATCTCTTCTTCTTCTCTCCCAATGGGGATGGCTGGTGGATCTGGGTCGCTACAGAGAGTCGCAATCCCCATAGGTGTTCTAAATTTGATTCTCATGTGCTGGGTACTCGTCAGTGCTTCAAGACCATTTAGGCTCGGATGCCCTAAGATGGCATTAAAAGGAAACAGGAGTTTCAACACATAAAATGTGGTCCGAGTGGAGGCATAGTGAGCAAGATGATACCTTCTAGGAATATGCACTCGCCAATAAGCCCCTTAATGGATTGGTCGTAAGACTGGAGGAGAGACAAGGTGAGTCCCATTCGCTGGAAGGCATTCTAAAAATAGATATCGCGGTCTGCTCCTTGTTCCATGAAGGTCCTCTTTACGAGGTAAGAGTCGATTTTAGCGGTGATAACCAATTGATCATTTTGGTTGGTGTCAACTTCCACCAAGTCCTCATCGTCAAAACCGATTGTAAGTCTCATTCTCTTGATTGAGACCATGATAAAAGCCAGCTTGGCTGGAAAGTCAGTCTGTTCCCATGGACGGCGCTAATCGGTCGGAGGTGGGTTTAACTTCACAGATGATGACTCTACTAACTCGAATGGAATGACTTAGCTGTCTGAAAGTCGCGATTAATGGGATCTACAAAAGACCACTGGAAGATGTTACGGTATGAGAAATTCTGACGCTCAAGTTAAAGAGCGATTTTTAAGAGAAAAGAATAGACTGAGAGAGAGTAAGAACCCAGCATGAGTTGTGTGTCCCTATGTAGGCCAAGAGAACTTACCTGACGATACGTGTGTGAGAGTCCTTATATCTTTCAAGCGTAAGAGCCATGTAGTAGCGGGGTGATAAAATCATAGTTTTCTTTTGGGAATATCTCGAGATTTTAGGAAATCATATCGTAAAATACATAAAGATTGTCAAACTTTATCGGTAAGGAAAGCCCGGATCGTTTAAGAAATCCTTTCCTCTATCGATAAGGGTTGTATATACCCTTTCTATTTTTGTAGGATTGCCTTTGCGATTACAGGGGCAAATGCTGCATCAATGATCGTTGACGATCGATCAGTCAGGACACCGAGTAGATGTCCATCAGATTGAAGGGGCAACCAGTATGCACTGGTCGTGGATGCATCAATGGATTGTGGGTTTAGTCAGTTTTTTTATGCTCCATGGGCCTAATTACTTTTTGGGCCTGACATGGCCTAAATTAGGTATCATCAGTTTTATAACAAAAATAAAATATTTACCAAATTTAATAAAATTGCAACCGAAAAATCGTTGATAACCAATGGACCAAAAAAATTTTGATTATCAAAAATTACTAACCAAAGTTTTAAAGACCCACATTTCAGTTGATATTCGATTGGTGAATGGGATTATTAATTGAACTTGACCAATTATCAACCACTTTTTTGGTTGGTAATTAGCCTTTTTCTAGTAGTACCGCTGTACATAAATAAAAATTATCCATGTTTCCTTGACTTTTTTGTTTCATTGCAATTGCTTTACCCACTATACGGTAAGCTATTAGAGTAACCCCCTTGGCTTGACCCTAATTCTTATGTACCTGACCATTTCTATGCTTTAGGAGTTAAGTTTTCTGTGTGGAAGGGGAGGGTTTACAAGGCAAGGTAAGAGAAGGAAAGGGGAGGGGAAGAAACCTCATTACCTCCAAGCAAATATGACTGAGTGCAATCCATTTGTGGGTTTGATCGATCTAATTATATTATAAACTTGTCCAACGCTTGCGATGCTTGTACGACCCCAAGAATAAGAGGATAATACACTTGTTTAATAGAATTATCAAACACTAGAGAGAGAGACAGAGAGATTTTGGTTAAACAAATTATCTGATAAAAAGGATAATTGATGGGGGAAAAAGAAAATAACTAAACAAATCATTTGCCAGTAAAATTTATAGCATCTATATGTTGATTTATTATACTCCATATTTACAAGATTACCTTAATAATAATTAGTAATTAATTTAATATAATTCCAAATTAATTTAGCATTATTGGGTTATTAGAGTAATTCTATTTAAATTTTAAGATTTATTAATACTAATTTCTTATATCAATTATAAAGACTTCACACACTGATTACAAATATCAATATATCATAATATTTACAGGCATAGAATATCAAATACGGAAGTTTAAAACATGACCATAACAATTCAACTCAAACATGGCCCAAAGCATGATCAGATAAACTTATTAGGGTTAGATTCAATGAAATTCCTTGGAAAAATTGAATAGTAAGGGGCCGTTCCATAACAAAAACATAATTTTTTATTTTCAATTTTCTTCTCCATTTTTAGATTTTATTTTACAATAAAAAAAATGTTCATTTCTCAAAATTTTAAAATATTTCCCCTTCCAAAATACATTTTTCAAATGCGTATGTATATATATTTTTTTATTAGATCAATCGATATTTAGAATCATACTCTAACTAATTCGATTCGAATTATAATCTATTTTAAAAGTAAACTCTTTTAATTTTTAAAATTTAAATTCGATTTTTTATCAGAAAATCTAAAATTTTTTCTATTAAATCAATTATTTTATGATATATAATTCATACATCATCTACTTATGTATAAAAACAAGTTCAGTTTTGCTTTCTTGTCGCCACGTTAGCAAAACCACCACCACATGGTCTGTACGCCGCTCTCTCTTCACCCACCGTGTTGTCTCACTCTTATTCAATTCATATAATCCACTATACTAAACCAAAAAGAAAGACCCACTTCTCTCACTCTCATGCGTTTCTTGTTTTTTCTTAGTAGTCCTCCGTGATCTCGTATCTAACGGCCAGTATTCACAAATATCAAAAATTAATTTTTTTAAAATTTTAAATCCTAAATTTTAAATCATGAATTCTAAACTCTAAATTTTAAAATTTATTAGTACATTGACTATTCTAAACTCTAAAATTTAAATCTTAAGTTCTAAATTTTAAATTTTAAATTCTAAATCTTAAATTTTATTAATTTTGTATTGACCCATATCACAATAAAATTGATCGTATTTAGGTCTCTTTGCTGTCAAAATTATGACCATTAAAACATACATTATGTTAAACTCATTTTACAGGCACTTTTAGATTTTGATTAATTAAAAATTATTTTTCTCACGTATATATCAGAATGTGTATGTTTTGTTTAAATTTAAATAATTTTTATTTTAAATTTGAGTTTATATAATATTTTGATAGAAATTATAAATATTATTTAATTAATGTGTAAAATTAGTTATAATTAGTAATATATTATATAAATTTTAAATTTAAATATTCATTGGGTCTAAATTAATAGGATAAAAAATTACAAGAATTCACCTTTTTCCCCCGGCCGCACCTTGTGTGGCAGCCAACCTAGTCATCATCATATATATAAAAGGAAGTTGGGTTTGCCCACCCATTGTCGCGAAGACAAAAAATCACCATGTGGTATCTCTCTCTCTCTCTCTCTCTCTCTCTCTCTCTCTCACACACACACACACACATAAATGTGCACAAACCGAAATCCCCATCCCTCACTCTCTCTGCCACAACCCTCTCCATACTTAAATTCCATTTCATGCAGACCCATCCATTGCCACGTCGACAAAAGACTGCCACGTGGTCTCTCTCTCTCTCTAAATGTGCACAAAATTAGAATCGAGGAAAAACAGTCTCTCTCTAAGCCCCAATGCGCTCTCTCTCTCTCTCTCTCTCTCTCTTTCTTTGTCTCTTTCTCTCACTCATTCAAGCTAGAAGGCCCACATGGTTGAAGGTTTGGTACTATGCTACCCATTACTAGACACGTAAACATTTGACTCATTACCTTCTTTAATTTAAATATTATGAATATTTATTTTAATCTGGAATCCTTTAATATTGGATTAAAGGAAAGCTCCTCAAATTAGCTTTCACTCACAAGATTTCTATCCTGCCTTAATTATGTCCAATTAAATATCAGAATTTTAGTATATACTAAAAGAAAAAAAATAAAAATAAAAAAAAGTATTCCGAGCTGTCAAAAAAATGAGAAATGTTAATATCGCCAAATAAAAATGTTATTAGAGATGATCATTAAAAAAATAATTATTATATTTAAAGTAAATTATGAAAGAGTATTTTATTTAAATAAATGGTCAACATTAAATTAAAACAAACAAATTGATGTGATGAAAAAGATTAACAAAATAACTTTTTTACAGGTACGTAGATCTTCATTATTAATATTTCTTGTCTAATTAAGGTATTTTCACTAATTCAAATTTATTTAAATTTAAAAAAAAATTATTTTCTTAATTCTACTTAGCATATTCTATAATTTTTTTACTCATTTTTTAAAATATTTTGATCAATTTAAAACTACTTTAGTTTTAAAAATAATTATGTTTAAACCAAAATATTCATTATATTTTAATTTATTTAATTTTTAATTCATTTGGTCTTACTAATATTATTCTTTAAAATAAATAAAAGATTGCTTAATAAATGAGATCGTGTGTGATTGGTCAGATTATTTTGCAAAAAAAAAATGATCAACATGCCAATTTCAGGGTATTTAAATCATAAAAAATACTTTTATTACTATGAAAATGTTGAAAAATGAAAAAATGCGAAGAAACAAAAGTCCCGTATGTTGATTTTTGTTAAATCTATATCAATGAATTAATTTTTACTTCTGAATTTATAAGCTTATTTCTTTTACAACAAAAAGTGTTTTTTTTCCTTTTTTTGCAAATTTCATGGTATTAAAGTTAAGATTAATTAATTAAATCATTTATATGGCATTTTATGAGATAAAAAGAATTAATTAATTAAATTATGAAATCTTAATCTTTTGTTGATGTGGACAATATAAGAGAAAATATCATATCTTTTAATTGTTATTGCTTATTATATTGACCTTTTGACTTTTACCAATTTCATCGAAATGAGATATTTATAAATATATATATATATTAGTGAGTCAATATATAGTTAACATGTTTTAAAATTTAGAATTTAGTATTTGAGATTTTTAGAATTCCTATTATATATTATATGAGTCAATGTATTTAACATTTAGAATTTGGAGTTTAGAGTATATGAGAGATTTTAAAAACCCCTGCTCTATATATACATATATATCTTATTTTCGAAAAAGAGTGGAAATTGAAAATCCAATATAGCAGATAATAACAAATGTAATTAATAGAATTTTAAGATTTAGAGTTTGAGATTTTTATGATCCTTTTATATATAATATGAGTCAATATATTAATAAAATTTAATATTTAAGATTTATGGTTTTACATTTTTTGAATTTAAAATTTAGTATCTAACTTTTATGATTAAGGTTTGAGTTTTAAGACTGTATTAATAACAATATTTTATTTGATATACATATATATATATATATATATATTATCAAAATGTGTGTATTTGTTTCATATTTTATAAATTTAAATATATATTACTTTAAATTTAGTTTATATGATATTCAAAATTATAAATATTATTTAATTAGTATTGACATATGATTAGTTATATTTTATAATATGTTATATAAATTTCAAATTTAATTATTTATTGAATTGAAAAAAAAAGAAAAAAATTACAAAAACTTTTATATATATAATGATGCTCTTTTTTTTTTTTTTTATTACATAATGATGATCATTTTCCAACCTTGATCCATTTAAACTCACCTTCCGCTCTCGTTGTCTCTGGCTCCCATCCAAATCGCAACCCCTTCACCATTTCTCTCTCTAAACCCCAATGGCGACCGATTGCGAATTCTCATCATTCTCTTCACAATCAGAAGAATCATCGCCAAAGAAGGTTCAATCAGTAGAATCATCGTCAAATGAGATTCGGAACTGGTTGGAGCTTCCATCCGACGTGACGTGCTTGATATTGAAAAAGCTAGGAACGATCGAGATTCTGACGAGTGCGCAGAGGGTCTGCAAGCTGTGGTGGAAGCTCTGCAAGGATCCTGCGATGTGGCGGACCATCGATATGAGCACCACGGAAGATTCTTGGGACATGGATTACGATCCCGAGGTAATTGTGCGAAACGCCGTTGATCGGAGTTGCGGTGAATTGGTTGATATCAATATCGAGTACTTTGGCACTGATAGACTCATGGAGTACATTACTGCTCGGTGAGTCTGTTTACTTTCTATTTAGATTCAATATTGGTCTAGATTTTATCATATAGTCTTGGATTACCTTATAGGTTTTCTCATGTTATGAATTTGTTTAAAGGTTGAAGTTTTGGAGGAATTTGAATTAGAAATTAAACGTGAGTGAAAAGATATTAATGGTTAGGTCTGCAGAAGAGTTCAGTGTTAAGCATGGAAATGTACTGCTTGTGAACATTCAAAGATGTAATTTTTGTTGGGATGAGGTGCTTTTTGCACATGGATTTTGATGTAATTGGGCAAACCGCAAAATAATCCCTTGTGGTTTGCCTGTTTGGCAACTAGCCCCTGAGGTTTTACAATTTGCAAAGAGCTTCTGTGATTTGCTTATTTGGCAAATTGCCCTCTCTCCATGACTTTCCCCATTAAATTTGCAGGTGCACTCACGTACCCTAGACCCTTTACCCTCCATTTGTTGTCACCCCTAAATCTCAAACTCTCTCTAACAACTTCCCATTAGTTCTCCAATTTCCTTTATAACTTTCAGTTCCAACGCATAGGCTGTACAATCACCAAATTCAGCCATTATGGATTGATTGATAGAGAAATCTATTTACTCGAGTTAGGTAAGTCAAACTTGAGTTTAAACATATTTCATCTGGACAAGTGATGCAGAGGCTAATTAAGCAAACGATGGAGGGATT
Organism: Dillenia turbinata; assembly: GCA_037126225.1. Taxonomy (NCBI): domain Eukaryota; kingdom Viridiplantae; phylum Streptophyta; class Magnoliopsida; order Dilleniales; family Dilleniaceae; genus Dillenia; species Dillenia turbinata. The sequence continues at coordinate 12,428,461 of JBAMMX010000010.1, read as the reverse complement.
TTTGCTAGTTTTGAAACCCTGGGGCTGGTTGCCAAATAGGAAAACCATATGGTGATGTTTTGCATTTCCCAGAGTATTACTATACTTTCCACTAACATAGCTAGGACACTTAATAGAGACCTATGGCATAGGAAAGTTGAAGAATAATAGGAGACGAAGCTATGAATATCAGAATAAAGGATGTACTTAGTGTCAAAACTCCTACATTGTGGGTTCTGGGGAAGGTAATATTTAGATAGCTTTCCCCTTACTTTTTTTTGCAAGGAGGTTGATTTGAACTCTGGACCTTTAGACACAATGGAGAGACTCCACCATTGCGTCAGTCTCGCTCTTCTATGAATATTAGAATAATAAATTAAAATATTGCCTAGTATGTTAAGTAAGCAACTTGATATTACATGCAGTCTATTTACTTTTACTCCTATAAACTTTATTTGTTCCTTCATTGGTGTAAGGCAAAATTATTTTGAATTTTGTACAACCCTCTAAATTTATTAATTTCTAACTTTACAAATATAAAAACTATCATTGTCTATTGAATGACCGATAAGTATCGAATACTTCGTCCTAGAAGTTCTTGGCAAAAAGAAAATTGTCCTAGAAGCATCAAATAATTGTCTACTTAAAAATAAAATTATTAAAATGTGTGGACATAGCTGAAATGTGTCCAATGTGTCATCAAACTGTTATATGAGTGTCTTGTATAAAATGTGTTTGACACAAACACAACTCCATTTTGGATGTCTGGATGCAGCTGCTTTTTGCACATAGTTTGGATCTTGACGCATTGAGGTTGTAGATGAATTGGAACAGGTTTCAAATTCATTATTCCGTAGTTCTGGATGAATAAAGATTATGGGTTATACATTAAAGTTGTAAAGACACAAAACATGAAAGGGAAAATGCCATAGTGCTTGATAGTGCTTGAACATTCTGTTTCGACATTGTAACAACAGCAACATGGATCTTGATCCCAAATTTTGGGGTCCATGAGAAACAAATATTAGGAAGATTAAAAAAAATGATGTTGATTTAATTGGTGCGATTTCTCTTACGTCATTTATTCCTGTCGAAAACTATCTTCTCAACTAAACTCTTAACTATCATGTTTTTACGGGTTATTTGCTTCTAAGTTTTTAACGATCTACCTCTATATTTTAGTAAATCTTCTATATTTAAGTTATTGATCCTCCTTACTGGTCCGCGTTTGCGTCTTCGTTGCACATGTTCAAAGTACCTCAGACGATATTCTCGTATTTTATTCACAATTGAACTAACTCTCAATTTAGTATGTATCTTTTCATTTCGAATTCTATTATTTCTAGTTTTGTCATACATCCATTTAAATATTCTCATTTCAGTTATAGTTATTTTATACTCTTGTTGTTATTTAATGGTCTAACACTCGGTGTCATATAATAGTATAGGTCTTATTGCGGTTCTATAGATCTTCCCCTTCAAATGTAATAGCATTGTGCGATCGCAAAAAACTCCATATGCTTTTCTCCATTTCATCAAATCTGCTTTAATCCTGTGATTCACATTTTCATCTATATTATTATCGTTCTGAATGATGAAACTAATATATTTAAAGCGTTCACTTTTTATATCTCTTTTCTTTCTAACATAGTCATTTCTTCACCATTTTGATGATCGCCAATAAACGCAAATCTCATATATTCAGTTTTTGAACTGCTCAATCTAAATCCTCTATATCACAGTGTGCCTCTTCATAACTCTAATTTAGCGCTAATACTCTTTCTAGTTTCATCGACCAACACTATATCGTTTGCAAATAGTATACAGTATGGTATTTTATGTTGAATATTTTTTTATAATTTTATCTATCACTATTAAAAAGAGGATGAAACTTAATACTGAATTTTAATGAACCTCAATGTTAATAGGAAAGTTATCAATTAGACTCCCGCAAGTTCTTACATTAGTTACAGTTCTTTTATACATATCTCTAATAAAATTAATGTATTTGAAAGATATTCTTTTTTTCGACAACGCTCACCACACTACGTCTCTAGGAATCCTATTATATGTTTTTTTCTAAATCAATAAATACCATATGTAAGTCTCTTATCTGTACTCTAAATGTCTTCATCAAATGTCTTAACAAGTGAATTGTTTCCGTGGTGGATCGTCATAATATAAATTTAAATTGATTTTGAGATACTATTATCTTCAATCTCAATCTATGTTATATACTCTTTCTCTCATAACTTCATATTGTGGCTCATAATTTTAATTCCTCTATAATTGAAATAATATTATATGCCTTCTTTACTTTTTCAGACGGCCGATCTCAAATTTTAGGATTAAGCCTCTGGTTGTTGTTGTAGTGGTATAAGTGTGCTCTCTCTCTATGCGGACATTTTCTTGATTTGTCTAATTTTATTAAAAAGATCCATTAACATTACTATACTAAATTTACCCAAATATCTCTGCATCTCAATAGGAATGTCGTTAGATCCTATGGTTTTATTATTTTTCATTCTCTTTAAGGGCCTTCTTTATTTCATGAAGTCAAATCTTACATTTAAAATCTCTATTAATCTTTTTTACAGGTATTGCGATATTTCCTATGCCTCTTGTACTCTCAACATTATACAAATTATTAAAATAATCCCTTCAATGTTTTTTTATATTCTCATTCCTTACAAGTATATTATTGGTTTCATTCTTAATATACCTAACACTATTTAGATATTTTCCTTGCTCTCACTTAGTTTGTCAATTTTGTAAATCTCTCTTTCTCTCTCTTTAGTTTTCAGTTTCTTGTATAATTCATAATAAATTTTATTTTTTGATTCGTGGATAATTCTTTACACCTCTTTTTTTGCACTTTTGTATTTTTTATATGTATCGCTATTTTTATTACTTTTAAGGTCCTTATAACACTCGTTTGATACGAATAGCAGTTTGTATTTTATTGTTCCACTACCACGACTCCTTGTTTATTAGGCCCAACTCATGGATACGCCTAAAATCTCCTTACCTATGCTCTTAATGTTATGAGATATCTCTTTCTATATTGTTTCTGAACCATCATTTGCAAACCAACTAGTTTCTTGAATTAATTTGTATATGAAAGTTTTTACCTTTTCTTCTTTTAAATTCCACTACTTAATTCTTGTTTTCATAAATGGGTGATATTTCTTTTGCCTCTTGTGTACACGTACATTTAAAACTAAATGTCTGTGTTGAGCTGTTACACTCCCTCCCAATATAATTTTATAATCCTTATAAGTCATTCTATCAACCTTCCTGGTGAGGAAGATATCATTTGGTTTGCATTTGTCCTACTTCTATAAGTGATTATATGCGATTCTCTTTTCCTAAAGAATGTGTTTACGAGAACCAAATCGAATATTATGCCAAACTCTAAAATGGTATCTCTCACCTCATTCTTACTATCAAAATGAAAGTTTTCATGTATAGTTTTGAATCTCTTATTATTCTCTCGAATTTGTTCATTTAGATATCTTCCAATAAATAACTTATTTCTAATACGTATGGCTTATATAAATTCATCTAAATTCTTTCAAAATTATTTTTTACTAATTGTATCTATATTTATTTGGGGTGATATACACTGACTATATTAATTACGTTTTCACCGTTAACTAACTAGATAAGCATGATTCTTTCCCTTTCTCCTAATTTATGGCATTCTCTTGTAGGTCTTCATGTACAATTATTTCTATCACATTTTTATTTTTATCCTTACCTGTGTACCAACACTTATGGCCATAGGACTCTATTACTTTAACCTTCTCCCCCACTCATTTAGTTTTTTAGAGACACATGACATCAATCTTTCGTCTATTTATTGCTTCTCCCATCTCTCCTAACTTGCCATTCGAAGATCCTATATTCTAAATAGTTAGACAAATTCTATTTCATGAACTAACTTATTTACCCCCACCCAAGGGGTCCTTGTTAACTTGTCATTACACCCAGGATCCGATGAACGCTCCAAAATTTTTTCTATATTTGCCTTTCATTTTTTTTCATTTTGACAAAAGATTTTACATTGGCTGTTGACCTACCACAATCCTACTTCTTTACCCAAGTTTAGGACCAGCCGTGGTGAAGTTCTTCAAATAATAATATATTAAATGAATTAAAAAATAAAAATAAAATAGAAAATAAAAAATAGAAAATAAAATAAACTACAATAAAATAAAATAAGATATATATATCTATAATAATAATAAAATAATAGATTTTATATTACAACTATACCGCTATGAGTTTGAAATATTTTAAATTTTAATAACTTTAAATTTATAATAATATATTTTATATTAATAATAATAATAATACTAATGATAATAGTGTTAGTAATAATGATAATAATAGTAATAATAGTGATAATAGGATACTAGTAATAATAATAACAATAGTAGTAGAGGTAGTGGTAGTGGTCCGAGAGAGGGAGATAGAGGGATAGGCAGAAGGGTTCGGCTAAAGGCTTCGGCTCCGGTGGATTTCAGGTTTCAGGTGGTGGGAAGCTGAGAGGACAACCTATTTTCCATATTAGTTTATCGGAAGGAAGTTATAAATTGAGATCTTAATATTTCTCTCTAGTTGAATGCACTAAATGGCTGCCATTTTAATAGAACTGAATTCCAAATGTTCCTAGCATCTTATTACCTCTAAGTGAATGTAGAAAAATCCTGAAAAATTTTTACATATGTGCGAATCTTCCAAAAAAAAATTCTATTTCCAAGGAATCGAGCAATAGAGAGACAAGTGATTTCAGCAACCCACTTCTTGGATGACACATATGCAGAGTAAGAAGTTTTAACTCAAGAAACTGAAAGGTTACTTTGAAAGGAACATGATTCATTTTTTTTTTTTTCATGGAACATTTGGTTTTTGAGTGAGACATAAAAGAAAGATTCACGGAAAAGAAAATGAGAATTCTGGAATGCTTCAAACCTTTCTATCAGAACTATTTGAGAAATGGAAGAATGGAGCATGTTCATTAGTTGTCGATGAGAATTGAAAGCTCATAGGGCTACTATTCTCTGAGGAGACCATGAAACTAGGCACCTGGGAGACATGATAAATGAAAATGTCTAAGAAACAATGGGAAGGGTAGAATACCCACTTTAAACTTCCTTCCCAAAATGAATAAAATGGCCATCGGTTACTTTCTATAAAAGATAAAGCAATGGGAAGTAAAGAATACTTTTAATGAGAGTGAATTGCTTCTGCCCTTGGTCAACTATGAGGGTCTGGAGTGGTGGTGCACAGTGATGCAGGGGATGAAGTGTGGTCGCTGATGAGAGTCATGGGTTAGGTGACTTGGCTTCACAATGGTAGGAAGTAATTGTTGCATGTATACAGTAAAGCACTCTTTTTCATAATAACATTTCTCATTTGCTAGTTGAGGAGAGGAAGGGACAGTGCTGCATGGGTGGTTGCTTGTCTCCTTGTTGGCCCTTTTTTGGTATAAAACGTTAGTTTCTGTTGTTTCTGGTATCTTTTGTAGATGTGCTCCATTGTGGTTTACACTGTGGATTGATTCTCAAATTTTTAGCTTTTTTGACAAGCATTTAATATGTTCTGCATATGGATTCCTTTTTAATTTACTTGGTTGAGCTTGCTCTGAAAGCTGGTATATTGTCCGGCCAAAATCTATTTATCTTTTCAGCTAACACTTGTCTTGGATGCTAAACAGGATGTGGTTTTAATGTATGGTTGGTATTCACTCTCTCCTTAAATGGGTTCTAATATTTCTCCTTCATCCTTTTGTGTCACTTTCCTTCTGTGAGTACGCATGCTTTGATCTTTAAAGAAATATTGACATGTTATTTGCACATGCAAGAGTTGTACAAACTCTTCAACTCAATTCGTTCGGTGTGCTGATCCCTTGCATTATTCTTCTGATCCGTTGCATCTATTCTTCTTCTTTGGATAGCCCATGATTTGTCTGAATCGTCTTACAAATAGCTTAGTACTGAAGATAATATTGGTATGTCACTTGAATAGAATGGATAAAGCTTTGTGAAGTTAAATAATACCATGGATAAAAATACTTGGAATATGTGTCTGTCTCTGACAGTCAACGTTGGAGGAGTAGGGAAATGGTAAAATATAGCCTTATATGAAATTAAAAACATTGAAATAAGTGAAGGTGAGAATTGATTTGATTCCCCAAAATTTTGTTGATTTGTGTCCAGTACGTTTGAGTTTCTTGTGCCTAATCTTGTGGGCTATGCTATGTGTCTTGTTTGTGCATCTTTTTCCTTAGAAGAATTGATTGGGAGCTCAAACGATTGTTAAATTGACTGCTAGCCAAGCTTCTCTTGGCAAGTGGTTGTGTTGCAGTGCTTGTCCATGAACCTCCCAAAATCAACCTTGGCCCCCCAGCTTTTACTTTGGTGATGGCTGGGTGAACGAATGAGGTTCTTTTGGGTCTATAGAGATTCCGAACTTGTTTGTATTCATCCTCCATTTTTTTTTTTAAATTTTTTGGTCGTGAGAGTTGTATATTAGAAGAACAACAATTTCTCATCCCTAATATATTAAAGGATAGAGGGTCTTGATGAATAGGTTTGTTGCCCATCAAGCTGGGTTATTTGCCTGCCCTCTATCTTATCCCAGCCTGGATAGACAAACTGAAAATGCCTATCTTAATGTTGATCCTTGCTGTTGTTGCAATTGCAGAACAAGCAATCTTAAGCGCCTTCGACTTGTATCCTGCTGTATTTCTGATGAGTGTTTGAGTGATGCAGCTAAAAGACTTCCGCTGCTGGAGGACCTTGAAATTTCTTTATGCTTCTTTACTAGAGAAAGTCTTGAAGTTGTTGGCCGCTGCTGCCCTTGTCTGAGAACATTAAAATATAATAAGCGGGGTTACAGGCGACCACGTGTAGAATGTGATGAGGAGGCACTGGCAATTGCAGAGTGCATGCCAGAACTGCGTTATCTGCAATTCTTTGGAAATAAGCTGACAAATGATGGCTTGGAGGCTATTCTTGATGGTTGTCCTCATCTAGAATACCTCGACTTGCGTCGGTGCTTCAACATTACGCTGCCTGGGGATCTGGGGAGAAGGTGCGCTGAGCGTCTTAAAACTCTGCGGTGTCCCAATGACCCCACTGATGACTATGAATTTCGTGCTCAAAATCTGGACGGATCAGTAGATGAGGACTACCATGTTATGTCTGACATCTTTTCCTCAGATGAATATGATGATTATGATTATGACTATGATGACATCGGCTTTTCCTCAGATGAATACTGGGACCATGTTTATAATTATGACTTTGATTATGTCTCATCAGATGGTGGTGATTTAGGAGCCAGGTTTTCAGATTGATTGACGAGTCACAATAACTCTCCCTGGTAAGGACTTGGAATTTGCATTTCATTTCTATTTTCCTTTTTTTTTTCTTTTTTTTTTCTCTGTCCTCTTTGGCTTGTACTAACTCAGACGAACTGCTGTCAATTTAGAGGGGCTATACTGGATTGCTTGTTATATACTCATGAAATTGTTGCTCGAGGGTGCTCACTATGACCAACTTTGGCAACTTAATCCTTTTATTCATCATTCAAGGTGTTGCTTGTTGAGCAATCGGAGATCAGGAGGCTTTCTCTTCTCTGCGTATGTGGTATACCTATGAAGCCAACACAAAGCTCTCCAGTGGTAGCTGTTCAATCTGACCTCTCTTTTCCTATTTTGGCCTACTAGTTTAAACCTTCAAATGTTAGTATTTTCTTTTTGCAAAATCTTCTAGTAGTTGCTCTTTCTTGTCTTAAAATCTTACTATGAAGTCAATTTTTTTGTTTTTTCTTTTGGTGGATTAGGGTTCTTGTTTAATGCATCTCTCCTTTACACACTTGAGATTTTGTAGCATAGATTGCTTGAGGTGTGAAAGCCGTGGGATCCTATGGATGGGAAGAGCAGAGCTCTAGCTTAGAATTATTAATTACATGCAATATGCTTCGTTGATGCCAGTTTTATTGATGCATAATTTGGATAGTATTGGGTTATTGTGAGAAGGATGGGATTATATTGGATACGATAAGTATTTGTTAATACTATGTGACATTAGATAGGGTCGAATGGAGTAATTTGCATTATGTTTGACACATATTTGAGTGGATGTATATGTAGATAGTTATGTTATTCAGTTGCACTCACATCTAATGGGTATGGTTGGGATGAGATTCTGCCATTGGATTAAATTCATTAAAATCAAACTTTTTAGAGGGACAAATATAGAATTGCATTAATTTTTGTTTTGTTTGCAGTCACTATTTTTCTATTTTATTTATTTCATTTTCTCTTTTTTGTGCTATGTTAAGGCCCAGAAAAATGGGAGTTCGAACCTGCCATGCCTGACCTTCAGTTCGGGCCTTATTCTAAGCCCCTCTAGATGGTCGATCAATAAGGATGAGCATTGGGTTAAATCATAACCGAAATGATAAAAATTAAAATAGTCGATTTAATTTAGTTATATAATTTTCATAATCATAATTTAACCAAATATATTAAAAGTCGATAATTCGTTTGATCGAATTGATTGGTTAATTGGATTTGATTATCTAAATTAACAGAATTATTAAAATTTTTTATTATAAAAAACTTTTAAATAACGTTACTTTATATTCATGTATATGTAAATATAATATATATCATTTATGTCAATTTGTAATTATAAATTATAATTTTAAAATTCAAAATTTACTAATAAATTTACTTCACTAAATGCTATTTTGAAAATTTAAAATTCTAAGTAAATTAAATTTTGAAAGCTTAAAGGGGGTGGAATGGTAGAAGGGGAGGGGGAGAGAGGTGTGAGTGAGGAGGGAAAGAAATGTAAAATGATTTGGAAATTGGAAATTTAGAATTAAAAATGTAAAAATTAAAAACTTTTCATTAATTGTGTATTCTTTATTATATTAGTTTTAATTTTTAAGTTTTTCTCTTTTAATTTTTAATTATAATATTATAACAATATTTATATGAATAAAAATTATTAAAAATATATATATAATAATTTTAATTAATTTGATTAATTCAGTTTGATCAAAATAAAAATTGTTAAAATCGATACAATCCAAATAAACTAAATTAAAATTTGTTTTTATCTAAAATCAAACTTAATGCTTAATAAACCACTTAAAATGTAATAAATAGTTTGGTAAAAATGATTTTTTTTTTATTTTAACTAAATAATGCTTACCCCTATCCATCGGCTGGTTTATTTTTTTAATTTTTTTTGTTACAATATAAATCGAATCTCAAATCGCAAGATCGGAGGAGGGGGATATTGTCACTGGCTGTTCCCTTGGGTACATTTCTTAAAATTTATTAAACCATGCTCAAGACCCATTAATTTTACTCATGAAAAACTTTTAAATTTAAATTAACAGAAAAGATGATGCCCATTTCTTTATAGAATATTTGTTCATTTTATATCTACCTTAATATACTTAAATTTGGAGAACTGCCAAAAAATGTAGTGTTCTGGTGAAGAATTTTGGAGATTTTGATTTGAACTTCTCCACCTTCTAATAATAACTTGGAAAAAATGATTTTTTTTTTTCTGTTTTAAAAATACTATATCTGAATAAAAATTCTTTTTATTTTTCCTTTCATTTTATTATGTTCTTCTTTTCCTTTTCTTAGAAAATTAGAGTATTACTCCATCTTTTGCACTATTCAAATTGGACGGGACATGTTTTTAAAAAGTTTGAAAGGATTGAAGGTTATACTGAAACCCTTTAATTTTCTCCTCTCATTTTTAACTTGGGCACATTATGTGAGGTTAGTGAATGTAGACTAAGCTTTGGAGTGTGAAGACAGACCAAATAAGAGATCAAACAGTCAAACTAAGTCTAAATAAAAACTCTATTTCCAAAATTGTTGTCTAAATAGCAATAAGAAGTTCAGAGCCAAGCTCGGGCTTCTCACTTGTTCTCGTGGTCAACTCATGTTTAAGTCTCATGTTCAACTCATGATTTGCATAAGATGTAGGTTAACCTATAATTCAAAACAACTAGTGTTGTGAGGAAAAGGAAAATATCACATGATGAGACATGATCCAAACACCAGCTGGTACGGTATCTGGGTGCCCAAAACCCGACAAAACACCCATGGTCTTAAAGGGCCCAGTTTTTCAAATTACGAACATATTGATTTGAATAGCACGATCGATTTGTAGGTACATTCAGTAAGATCGAATGACTATCCCCTTTATCCAACTGATAACTACCGAATACTAAAGGAACCGAACACTTTTACTCCCTATTGGTAATATTCAACTGAATCTCATTTTGATTAAGTTTTCTATTTTAGTACGAAATGTATATATTGGATAAGAAAGGAAACCATTAAGGATCTAATCGATAAGGGGAAAGAATCTTCTCATATAATCCAATTTTCTAAATGATGACAACTTCAAATCTTTGACGTTTGAAATCCAGAATTCTCAAATCGTTTCATAAGGAAACTAGGGCTGTATGCCTCGAGATTATACGACTCTAGTGGAATATCATGTAAAACCTCTCGATACATCAAGTTAGGTAAGTTCTTTGGACTCGACACAAAAACACACAAAAATCACAGGGAGATCCATCCTCTCTTCCTTTGTCTGTTTATCTTTTCAAAAACTGCTCTTTCTAATTTAAGTGTCGGTGTCTCCTTCGTCGGAGTACCCTCTAGCGATCTTTTATAGGTTTTAAGCCTCTTCATTGAGTATCCGTTCAAGACACAAGGATTCGAATCTGTGGAGTTAAGACTCATTTTCAATAGATTTGCACTGTCTATGAGAAATAGACTAATCATTAGTCTTTCTCACTAACTTTCGGTCACTAAACAAAACATGGCTACAGTAAAAAGAAAATGGTCAGTCATTGGATTCAACGACGATGATATGATCGGAGTCGACTCTAGTCGCAATGATCCTTTAGTCGTTACTATCAAAATGGAGTCTCATACGGTAAAAAGGGTTCTCGTCGACCAAGGCGTAGATTGTAACATCCTTACTTGGGATGCTTTCCATTGAATGAGCCTCAATTCCTTGCATCTTCAGCCCCCAACCGGATCCCTCAAGTAATTATCTGATGAAAACATCTATCCAAAGGGAACCATTACCCTCACTGTGACTTTAGGGACTCCCCCTAACCACGTAACTGTTAAGGATACCTTACATGTGATGAAACTATTCTCACTATATAACGTCATCCGTAGCCGATCGAGTCTGGATGAATTGGAAATACTACCTAGCACTAGACATATGAAGATGAAGTTTAGAATATCGGAAGGGATCAGTACTATCTGCAATGATCCCAATCCCTATGCCCTCTTCGCTGACAGAGATGGGATGAGAAACTTTCCAATTGACACCCTAGAACTCAGAGGCGACATCGAATCGACGAACAAATCAGAATCAGGAGAAGAGGTAATTAAGATCCCTCTGACTGATGATTCCAATCGAACTGTTTGGATTGGGGCTGACCTGTCTACACCCCTGTGAGAAGCTATTATCAGCTGCCTACAATGGCACTCCAAAGTTTTCGCTTGATCCCTCAAGAACATGTCTGGCTTCGATCCGTCAGTCATCCTTCACAAGTTAACCGTAAACTTCAGCTACAAGCTGATAAAACAGAAGAAGAGGGTATTCACCTTCGAAATGCCAGCGAGCCATTTAAGAAGAGATCCAAAATCTACAAACCGTCGGGTTCATTTGTGAAATCAAGTATTACAAATGGTTAGCCAACGTGGTCATTGTAAAGAAGGTCAATAGTAAATGAAGGATGTGTGTAGACTTCACGGATCTTAACAAAGCATGTCCAAAAAATAGTTATTCTCTTCCTAATAATGATAAATTGGTAGACAATTTTTCAGTCTATCAACTCTTAAGTTTCATGGATGCCTACTCAGGGTACAATCAGATATGAATGGTGTCTGAGAATGAAGAGAAGATGAGTTTCATCATTAAGCTTGGTACATACTGTTACCAAGTCATGTCTTTCGATCTGAAGAATATGGGAGCAACCTTCCAATGGTTGGTTAACGAGATCTTTAAAAATCAACTCGGCCGAAACGTAGAAGCGTATGTAGATGACATGCTTATAAAAAGCACCAATGATGAAACTCATGTTGCTAACCTTGAGGAGACCTTTCAGACACTCGAACACTATAACATGCGACTGAATCCTACCAAGTGTATATTCGGTATCTCGTCGGACAAATGCTTGGACTTTATGATCACCAATCGCGGGATTGAGGCAAATCCCAAGAAGATATAGGCTATCTTGGATATGCTACCACCTCAAACATTGAAGGAGGTGCAACGCCTTACCAGTCGAATAGCGACTCTACGTCGATTCATGTCAAAAGTCGGGAAAAAGTACAAACCTATTTTCGACGTTGTAAAGAGATCCCAATGGTTCGCATGAACACCTAAGTGTTAAACAACATTCGAACAACTTAAAAGAGTACTTTATGACTCCTCATTTGCTCTTTCGACCGATTCCTGATGAGAAACTTTACCTTTATCTCTCTATTTCCGATCAGACACTTTGCTCCATCCTTGTAAAATAGGGTTCAACTGTTCAGAAACCAATCAATTACATCAGCCGGATATTCAAAGAAGTCGAAATCAATTATCGATTGATTGAGAAGATAGCATATGCACCAGTTATTTTGGCCAGATGACTTCGGCCATACTTTCAAGCCCATACCGTCGTGGTGCTTACCGACTAACCGTTGAAACAAATCTTCCAGAAGAGGGACACCTTTAGCCGTTTAATCAAATGAAGTGTCGAATTGGATGAATTCGATATCTAATATCTATCTCGACCTGTGATTAAAGGCCAAGTTTTAGCCGACTTCATTCTCGAATGCACCCTCCCGGTTATAGCTGCACCCAAGTTCATCGGCAATCCTAACGAATGGTTATTGCCAGACTGGACTATGCATGTTGATGAATCCTTGAATTCTTTGGGTAGTGACGCCGAGCTCATACTGATGGGTTTGGATAATTTCAAAACAGAAGATGCCCTCCGTTTTGACTTCAGAGCCACCAACAACCAAGCGAAATACGAAATCTTGTTAATAGGACTCCGAATCATAACTAATATGGGAGCCCAAGGTGTTCAGGTATTCACCGATAGCCAACTGGTAGTCAAGCAGATCGAAAGGATCTATGAGACAAAAGACCTAACTATGATCAAATATCTAAGTAAATTATGCGAGACGATAGCAAGACTAAACAGAGTCGACATTCAATAAATCCCTCGCTCAGAAAACGTGAGAGCCGATACGCTTTCTAAGTTGGCCAGTTCAGATTCAGTTAGTTCTAACCAAACGGTTTACATTGAAAGTTTGTCATACCCTAGTATCGATGAGCCTGAAAAGGTTTTAGTAATGGACCAGCTTTCTAGTTAGAAAAGCCCAATTTAAGCATAATTGAGAGACAATCAACTACCAAACTCACCACTAGAGGCAGCTAAACTAAAGCGAAAAGCTGCCCATTATACAATCATTGATGAAAGACTGTAGCGAAAGTCTTTCACTCATCCCTACTTGAGACGCTTGACCCCGGAAGAGGGAAACTACATTCTTCGAGAGATCCACGAAGGGATATGCGGTAACCACCTGGGGGGCTTGAACTCTAGTCCACAAATCTTTACGACAAGGATACTACTGGCTGACCATGAAAACTCATTTGAACGATTATGTCAAAAAGTGTAACAAGTGCCAATGATTCTCTTCAGTTCCATGAATGCCTTCCACCGAGCTTAGCTCCATAGCGGGACTATGGCCACTCGCCCAATAGGGAATGGACATTCTCGGATCTTTCCCACCAGCTATCGGACAAAGAAAATTCCTTATAGTGGCTATCGATTATTTTACTAAGTGGGTGGAGGCCTATCCTCTAGCCCAAATAACAGCAACTAAGGTCCAATCATTCGCATAGACTCACATAATCACTCGGTTTGGCATACCTTACATCCTTATCACAGACAATGGAAAGTAATTTGACAATGCTAACTTCCGAGAGTTTTGTACGAAGTTAGAGATTAACCATCGATTCTTATCAGTCACTCATTCACAGACCAATGGACTCGCAGAGATAACCAATAGAACATCCTCCAAGAACTAAAGGCCATGCTAGATGAAGCCAAAGGATGATGAGTAGATGAGCTCTACAGTATCCTTTGGCCATACCTTACCACACCCCGAAGGGCAATCGGAGAGACTCTGTTCAGCCTAACGTACGGAAGTGAAGCTGTCATGCCAATGGAGATCGAGATCCACTCACTCTAGGTGACCCAATATGATTCTGAACAGAACGAATTTGCCTTGCGTGAACACCTAGACCTACTCCTCAAACTACGGTAATCCACATCCACCCAAATGGTTGCGTATCAGCAACAAATGATGCAGTACTACATTTGGCGAGTCAAAAATCAAACGTTTAAATCATGTGATCTAGTGCTAAGGAAAATGGAAACTACCAGCCAACTCAAACCTGGGGGCAAACTAGCCCCTAACTGGGAATTCCCTATCAAATATGCTCTATGGTTCGCTTAGGGGTTTATCGCATCAATAACTTAGACAAATCGATCGTACCCAGGACCTAAAATGCAGAGAACCTACGGATCTACTATTAGTAAATCATATCATTTCTCCTTTAACAGAGGTATCCCCTATCGAGTAAGCCCCTTATGATTTTCCTTTCGATAGTTCTATCGTTCGATTCCTAATACTTTCACCCCAATCAGTTGTTACCTACCGAAGGGATCTATTTCCCCGAACGAGCCTTAGTCGGCTTGTCCTACCGAAGGAATCTATCTCCCCGAACAGGCCTTAGTCGGCTTGTCCTACCAAAGGAATCTATCCACTCGAATGGGCCTTAGTCGCCCTATCTTACCGAGGGGATCTATCTCTTTGAATGGGCTTTAGTTGCCTTATCCTACCGAAGGGATTTATCTCTCCGAATGAGCCTTAGTCGCCTTATCCTATTGAAGGGATCTATCTCTCTGAACGGGCTTTAACTGCCTTATCTTATCGAATGGGTAAATCTTCCCGAATCGGCCTTTGTCACCACGTCCTAACAAAAGAATCTAATTCGCTAAGTGGACTTTGGTCGAAAGAGCTCATACCATCAATTGAGTTCATATCAATGGACAAACAGAACATACTTCTATCAACCCAAAGAGCATGAGTACAACATCCCGTGTCTTTCACACAAGTGGGTTGATCACATAAACAGCCCAACATGCGAAAGAAATTCTGACAGACACAACAGATGACAAGTAAGTGGAACAAATATCTTTTATTTCCATACGACAAATACATGTTCTATTTCATGAGTAATAACATTTTACAAGTCCCACAGTCGGACCGATTACATCAAAAGAAATATATAAATGGCTATATCGCTTCGATTGTTCGGCAACATTAGAGAGTACAAAAATAGTAAGCAGAGGAATAATAAAAAACAATCTGCAACCCTACTAATATAATAGCACTGCCAAAAGGGGGGACAAACCGATTGGAAAAGGATTCAGAGGATGCATCAGAATATCATCAAACTTTCTTCCATCACCTATCTCCCCGCACACAACCAGTATGCCCTGCCACCCGACTCGGAAGGAGAATCTTTTCTTAAATCTGAGTCAGAAACCCTGACGGGAACCCTGATGAAGCCCATTATGGCATTTGGATACCGAATGGCATGAAGAGTTCTCATACCAACAGTCCTCATTCTTGACAAGACCTCATACCAATAGAAGTAACTCACGCTACTGAGCTTTGCAAATGTGGAGCGTCCTTTTGAAGTCCCCACATGGAAGACAACTCTCACAAGGATAAAACCCTCGGGTATGAAGAAACTTGCTGAAGTAACGCAATGTCTCACAGTCCCTATTTATAGGTACGAAGAAATCTCTTTAAAATCTTGGAGCAGTTGAAACATTTCTCTGAAAAGCGTGCGAATCTAGTGAAAAAGTTCATACCGCCTCACCTTCCTACACCATATTAATTTCGAATTGAATCAAATAGAAGGTGGGACGTATTAATACCGGTGGAAGACGGAACGATTGAGACAAAAGGGGGACTTATATCCTATCCACTATAATTTCGTATCAATTACAGACGATTCGTATTATCTCAAGAGACACATGTCGCAAGCTTCCATACCCTTCTAACTTCTCGAGAAGCGAACTTCACTCATGACGTTTCTTTTACAAATTGATATCATGAGTCAGGAGCAAATGATGAGATATGATATAAATACCAGTCGATGCGGTATCCGGGTGCCCGAAACCCGACAAGACAACCATGGTCTCAAAGGGCCCAGCTTTTCCAAACTATGAACATATTGATTCGAACAGTAGGACCAATTCGTATGTGCATTCGATAAGATCGAATAACTACTCACTCTATCCGACCGATGGCTACCGAATACTAAAGGAATCGAACACTTCTACTCCTAATTAGTAATACTCAACTGAATCTCATTTTGATTAAGTTTCCTATTTTAGTACGAAATAAATCTCTTGGATACGGAAAAAAACCCTTAAGGATCTAATCAATAAAAGAAAAAATCTTCTCGTATAATTTAATTTCCTAAATGATAACGATTTCAAACATTTGACATTTGAAATTCGGAATTCTCAGATTGGCTCATAAGAAAATTAGGATTGTAACACTCCGAAATCATACATCTGTAGCAGGACATCTTATACAAGCTCTCGATACATCAAGTCAAATAAATTCTCTGGACTCGACACAAAAACACACAAAAATCACGGGGAGATCCGTCTTCCATTTTTCTTTATCTATTTATTATTTCAAAAACTGTTCTTTCTAATTTGAGCGTTAGAGCCTCCCTCGCTGAAGTACCATCTCATGGTCTTTTGCAGGTTTCAAGTCCTTCATTGAGCATCCGTTCGAGTCACAAATAGTTGGATCTGTGGTGTTACATACCCCAATTTAGTTGTAAGAAATAACTTATTATTAATTGTGAATTAGTAAGGCTACTCAAACAAATAAATTGGATATGAAATTGGAGAGAATATTAAAAATATAGGTTTGACCAGCTTGTTGTAGACTGAGTACCCCAAAAATGAGGTATTTGAAATATCTAGAAAATAAGAAGGAAAAGTTCTGATAATTATTTCTTATGATTGAATTAGGTGAAAACTTATTTTTTTAGAAATTTTCTAAGTCATTAACCATTCGAATAAAATTCAACAAAATTAATCATTTTGAATTTTCTTCTAAAAAGGGAGAGTTGACTTTTTATCTTTAAAGAATTAGATTCTAAAATTATTTTTATTGAATTCAAATACGAAGTATTTCCTTATTTACGTATAATTTTTAAGTAAATAACCTAAAATAATATAAAAACATTTACTTAAATGACATTACATGGAAATAAGTTAGAAATAAGTAACCAAAAGTACTAAATGCCTGAAATACATTGAACTTGGACACTTAAACAAAAGCAACCGACCAAGGAATTAAGCAACCAAGGAAGCACCAACTATCGACATAAGACCGTCCAAGATATAAGAAAACACCGTCCAAGACACTTGTTTTT
This sequence comes from Dillenia turbinata, assembly GCA_037126225.1. Classification (NCBI taxonomy): domain Eukaryota; kingdom Viridiplantae; phylum Streptophyta; class Magnoliopsida; order Dilleniales; family Dilleniaceae; genus Dillenia; species Dillenia turbinata. The sequence continues at coordinate 12,410,870 of JBAMMX010000010.1, read as the reverse complement.
CACAAATTAAGACACATGAAAGGACACATGTCAAGTATTAAGAATAAATAACCTACATAATAAACAAATGTCCTACACATGTCTTGCATCAAGGAAATGTATTTTCTACAATTGACACACGCAAGAACACTTGACTTGCATCAAGAATAAGAACTTTACATGAAAAACAAGTGTCCTAACACATGTTAAGAATCCATCGCAACCTAATGGATATAAATACCTCATCCCCTTTCCATCTCAAACCAAATCCACCAAGAAAGAGAAAAAGAGAAAGAAAGAGAGAGAGAAAGAGAGAGAGAAAGAAAAAAAGAGAAAGAAAAGATAGTTTAATAGAAAATTTCTACGGAAAGAACAGGAAATTCTTGCACGGAGGAAAAATGTTAATTTTGATCACAGATTTTTAAAGTGAGTGTCTATTGTATTCATATATTTTATGCATAACTATCATGATTTTTTATAGTTATCATGATTTATTACTATTATCATGACTTACTACTGTTATCCTGATTTACTACTGCACATCCATGTATATGTTTGTGATTGTTATATAAGTTAGTATGTATGGAGATTGCTCGAGCAAGCAAAGGCTTTGTCGAACATCGAAATACATATTGGTAGCACCCAATTATTGTGAATAGGAAGTTTGTCCACTTAATGCGGGAGAGACTGATAGGTCTTTCTAGAAATGAACCTCTTGGGATGGATAAGTAAACTGTTCTTGTAATGGAGAGATAAGACACTAGTGAACTGTTACATGTACTGTATTGTTATGTGTTATTATTATTATTATTTGTGCATGTTGCTGCTACATTGAGAAATTTTTAAAAGATTTTATAATAAAACCATTATCGTGCAATTTTACAATGAAATGATTTTTACATATGCATACACAGAGTTCACTGGACTGTCAAGCTCACACTAAAAAATTATTTTAGATCCTATAGGAGTGGGAGTTAAGGAGAATTAGAGGAGGTGGCAGAGATAGTTTTGTGTGGATAACCTCTCTAAAATAGAAATTCTGTTGCTTTATCATATATCAAAAATATTTATAATATTTATAGTAAATGAAATAAAAAAAAATCTATTAATTTAACATGATTTTTATTAAGCAAGTTAGTGAGTGAGTCCTATCGCGAGACAGACAGTCCATTGCCGATAAAGTCCAATCGAGGGGGCGGAATTGGGGCGTGACATGTGGAGTCAAGATCCATCTCCAACATCACATAAAAACCAAGATGGAATTTGGAGCAATGAAATATAATAATAAAAAAATTTTAGTTTATTTTAGTTATAATATTTTTAATTAAAATAAAAAAATAAGTTGATTAATATTTTTAAGTGAAAATTTATTATTTTCTATAAAAAACGATTATTGTAATAATGATTTTTATATTAAAAGTAATTTCAAGTCACAAATTTATTTCCTCCAGCGTGAGGTTCCCTTGCTTAGGGTTTTGGTGGGGAGATAAACAAATAAAATATTTCAATAATATTAACTCTTTTTGATATTTAGTATGAAAAAACGTAGCTGAGTGCATATGCAATAGCTAACATTTTCATAAGAAATACCGGCAAATTGTCAACATTTAGTTACAAAATATTGATAAAGATTTCAATATTTGCCGACATTTTAGTAAACAAACATAAGCAAATGAATTAACTTTTGCTGACGCTTAGATGTAAACGTCGGGAAAGCTTAACCTTTTTTAATGTATCTCTTGTCCAAAAAGTTGATCGACAAATCTTGATATTTTGCCATCGCTTTTGGTATGCAAATGTCGAGAAAGTTGCAAGTCTTTCTCAATGTTTTAAAACAAATATCGGGAAAATTTTTTATAATTTTTTCATCACTCCATCTTTAACGACAATTATAAAACTATAGAAAAGTTGAAAATAAATGTTAGGAAATGATACGTTTTTTGTAAGGCAAGATTTATCATGTTGTATTAATTATATTATGAATCATATTATTTATTAATTTTCAGAAAAAAAATCTAAAAATATTATTTCAAATAAGAATGTATATGTTCTCTGAAAAATATACACATTTTGAATCACATTAATTATGAATTATGAATTACTGTACATGTATTTTTAACGCGTGTAAAGTTTAAATAAATAAATAGATATGGAGATATACAAAAGGATTTTAATGAGAGAAATGCAACGTTTTCTATGTTGTCCCCGACTCGAAAACCCTTCTGGCGGAGTCGAGCACGACACTTATGTGGTAAGGTCTGGAATCAGCAGACCACCGGATCAAGAAGCGCCGTATTACGTGCGTCATTCTGAAGCTTCTCATTTTTGAACAGTTTGCTTGAATACGACGGTTTTTTCCCATTTAAGCACCTCCCCTTCCGCTCTCATTATCTCTCGCTCCAATCCAGATCCTAACCTGTTCACCATTTCTCTCTCCAAACCCTAATGGCGGCCGATTGCGAATTCTCATCATTTTCTTCACAATCAGAAGAATCATCGCCAAATAAGGTTCAATCAGAAGAATCATCGTCAAAGGAGGTTCGGAACTGGTTAGAGCTTCCATCCGACGTGACGTGCTTGATATTGAAGAAGCTAGGAACGGTCGAGATTCTGACGAGTGCGCAGAGAGTCTGCAAGCTGTGGAGTACATTACTGCTCGGTGAGTTTGCTTACACTCTATTTAGATTCAAAATTGGTCTATATTTTATCATATACTCTTGGATTACCAAATAGTTTTTCTCTTGTTATGAATTTGTTTAAAGGTTAAAGTTTTGGAGGAATTTGAATTGGAAATTAAGCGTGGGTGTAAAGATTTTAGTGGTTAGGTCTGCAGAAGAGTTTAGTGTTTAGCATGGAAATGTCCTGCTTGTGAACGTTCAAAGATATAATATTTGTTTTTTGCAGATTGATTTTGATGTAATAGGGTAAACTGCAAAATCACGCCTTGTGGTTTGGCTGTTTGGCAACTAGCCCCCTGATGTTTTACAAATTGCAAAGGGCTTCTGTGGTTTGCTTCTTTGGCGAATTGCCCTCTCCATGACTTTCCCCATTAAATTTGCAAGTGCACTCACGTACCTTAGACCCTTTACCCTCCATTTGTTGTCACCCCTAAATCTCTAACTCTCTCTAAAAACTTCTCATTAGTTCTCCAATTTCCTTTATAACTTTCAGTTCTAACGCATAGGCTGTACAATCACCAAATTCAGTCATCATGGATCGATTGATAGAGAAATCTATTCACACAAGTGAAGTAAGTCAAACTTGAGTTTAAACATAATTTAACTGGACAAGTGATGCAGAGGCTAATTAAAGCAAATGATGGAGGGATTTTTGCTAGTTTTGAAACCCTGGGGCTAGTTGCCAAATAGGAAAACCACATGGTGATGTTTTGCATTTCCCAGAATATTACTATACTTTCCACTAACATAGCTAGGACATTTAATAGAGACATATGGCATAGGAAAGCTGAAGAATAATAGGATACGAAGATATGAATATCAGAATAATAAATTAAAATATTACCTGGTATGTTAAGTAACGAACATGATATTACTTGCATTCTATTTACTTTTACTCATAAAAACTTTATTTATTCCTTTGTTGGCATAAGGCAAAATTATTTTGAATTTTCTACAATCCTCTAAATTTTTTAATTTCTAACTTTACAAATATAGAAACTATCATTGTCTATTGAATGACCGGTAAGTGTCAAATACTTGTCCTAGAAGTTCTTGGCAAAAAGAAAATTGTACTAGAAGTATCAAATAATTGTCTACTTAAAAATAAAATTATTAAAATGTGTGGACATGGCTGAAATGTGTCCAATGTGTCATCAAAGTGTTATATGTCTTGTCCAAAATGTGTTTGATGCAGACACAACTCCATTTTGGATGTCTGGATGCCGCTGCTTTTTGCACATATTTTGGATCTTGACACTTTGAGGTTGTAGATGAATTGGAACAGGTTTTCAAATTCATTATTCTGTAGTTCTAGATGAATAAAGATTATGGGTTATTCTTTAAAGTTGAAAAGAGACAAAACATGAAAGGGAAAATGCCATAGTGCTTGATTGTGCTTGAACATTCTGTTTCAACATAGTAGAAATTATATCTTTTTATAGGGACCAGCTATAATAGATTATAAGGAAGCTGAGAGGACAATCTATTTCCATTTTCGTTTATAGGAAGGAAGTTATAAATAGAGATCTTAATATTTCTCTCCAGTTGAATGCACTAAATGGCTGCCATTTTAATAGAATTGAATTCCAAATGTTCCTAGCATCTTATTACCTCTAAGTGAATGTAGAAAAATCCTGAAAAATTTTTAGATACGTGCAAAATCTTCCAAAAAAGAAAATTCTATTTCCAAGGAATCGAGCAATAGAGAGACAAGTGATTTCAACAACCCACTTTGTGGATGACATATATCCAGAGTAAGAAGTTTTTACTCAAGAAACTGAAAGGTTACTTCTGAAAGGAATATGATTCTTTTTTTCTTTTTCATGGATCATTCGGTTTTTGAGTGAGATAATAAAAGAAAGATTCGCCGGGAAAGAAAATGAGAATTCTGGAACATTTCAAACCTTTCTATCATCACTATTTGAGAAATGGAAGAATGGAGCATGTTCATTAGTTTCTCAATGTTTTGATGATGATAGAATTAAAATTTCATAGGGCTACTATTCTCTGAGGAGACCATGAAACTAGGCACCTGGGAGACATGATAAATGAAAAAGTCTAAGAGACAACGTGAAGGGCAGAATACCCACTTTACACTTCCTTCCCAAAATGAATAAAATGGCCATCAGTTACTTTCTATAAAAGATAAAGCAATAGAAAGTAAAAAAATACCTACCACATGCACCTTGGAGGACGATCTCTCATCCATTTCCTTGCTCTTACAATTAGCATGCTGCGTGACAGTAGTTTACATGAGTTTTAAAGAGAGTGAATTGCTTCTGCTCTTAGTCAACAATGAGGGTCTGGAGTGGTAGTGCACAGTGATGCAGGGGATGAAGTGGGGTTGCTGATGTGACTCATGGGTTAGGTGACTTGGCTTCACAATGGTAGGAAGTGATTGTTGCAAGGATACAGTAAGAAATTAATATGACGGAAGCACTCCTTTTCATAATAACATTTCTCATTTGCTATCTGGGGAGACGAAAGGAGGACAATGCTGCATGAATGGTAGCTAGTCTCCTTGTTGGTCTTTTTTGGTGTAAAACGTTAGCTTCTCTCGTTTCAGGTGTAGATGTGCTCCATTGTGGTTTACATTGTGGATTGATTCTCAAATTTTTAGCTTTTTCAACAATCATTTAATATGTTCTGCATATGGATTCCTTTTTAATTTACTTGGTTGAGCTTGCTTTGAAAGGTGGTATATTGTCCAGCCAACCTCTATTCATCTTTTCAGCTAACACTTGTCTTGGATGCTAAGCAGGTACATGTGATGATGTGGTTTTAATGTAGGGTTGGTATTCACTTCTCCTTAAATGGGTTCTAATATTTCTCCTTCATCCTTTAGTGTCACTTTCCTTCTGTGAGTAAGCATGCTTTGATCTTTAAAGCGGTATTGACATGTTATTTGGACATGCAAGAGTTGTACAAACTCTTCAACTCAATTCTTTCGGTGTGCTGATCCCTTGCATCTATTGTTCTTCTTCTTGTTCTGATCCCCTCTATCTATTCTTCTTCTTTTAATAGCCTATGATTAATTGTCTGAATCGTCTTACAAATAGCTTAGTATTGAAAATAATATTGGTATGTCACTTGAATGGAATGGATAAAGCTTTATGAAGTTAAATAATACCATGGATAAAAATACTTGGAAGATGTGTATGTCTCTGACAGTCAACATTGGAGGAGTAGGGAAATGGTAAAATATAGCCCTGTATGAAATTAAAAACGATGAAATAAGTGCAGAAAAGATAATTGATTTGGTTCCCCAAAATTTTGTTGATTATTGTGCAGTACATTTGAGTTTCTTGTGCCTAATCTTGTGGGCTATCCTTTGTGTCTTGTTTGTGCATCTTTTTCTTTAGAAGAATTGATTGGAAGTGCATATATTTGGTAAATTGACTGCTGACCAAGCTTCTTTGGACTAGTGGTTGTGTTGTGGTGCATGTCCCTGAATCTCCCAACATCAACCTTGTTCACCCAGCTTTTACTTTGGTGATGGCTGGGTGGACGAATGAGGTTCTTTTGGGTCCATCTATAGAGATCCTTACTTGTTTGTATTCATCATCCTCCCTTCTTTGTGTTTTTTTTTTTTTTTTTTTTTTTGGTCGTGAGAGTTGTATATCAGAAGAACAACAATTTCTCATCCATTCTATTTAAGGATAGAGGGTCTTGGTGAATAGCTTTGTTACCCATCAAGTTAGGTTACTTTTCTGGCCTCTATCTTAACCCAGCTTGGATAGACAATCTGAAAATGCCTATATTAATGCTAATGCATGCCATTGTTGCAATTGCAGAACAAGCAATCTTAAACGCCTTCGACTTGTATCCTGCTGTATTTCTGATGAGGGTTTGAGTGATGCAGCTAAAAAACTTCCACTGCTGGAGGACCTTGAAATTTCTTTATGCTTCTTGTTATTTACAAGAGAAAGCCTTGAAGTTGTTGGCCGCTGCTGCCCTCGTCTGAGAACATTAAAATATAATAAGCGGGGTTACAGGCAACCATGTGTAGAATGTGATGAGGAGGCACTGGCAATTGCAGAGAGCATGCTAGAATTACATTATCTGCAACTCTTTGGAAATAAGCTGACAAATGATGGCTTGCAGGCTATTCTTGATGGTTGTCCTCATCTAGAATACCTCGACTTGCGTCAGTGCTTCAACATTACTCTGCCTGGGGATCTGGGAGAAGGTGCACGCAGCGTCTTAAAACCCTGTGGCACCCTAATGACCCCATTGATGACTGAATTTCGTGCTCAAAATCTGTACGGATCAGTTGATGAGGACTGCCCTTGTGTTATGTCTGACATTGACTTTTCCTCAGATGGAAACTATGATTATGATTATCACTATGATTATAATTATGACTATGATTATGTTTATGACTACCATTATAATTATGACTATGATTATAACTCATCAGATGGTGGTGATTTAGGAGCTACGTTTTCAGATTGATTGATGAGTCACAATAATCCTCCCTGGTAAGGACTTGGATTATGCATTTCTTTTCCATTTTCTTTTTTCTTGTCTATGTCTTCTTTGGCTTGTACCAAATCAAACTGCTGTGAATTTAGAGGGGCTCTACTGGAGTGCTTGTTATATACTCATGAAATTGTTGCTCGTCGGTGCTCACTGTGACCAACTTTGGCAACTCAATCCTTTTAATCATCATTCAAGGCGTTGCTTGTTGAGCAAATGGAAATCAAGAGGCTCTCTCCTCAGGGGCTATCCAAAATGGACACGTGCCTACTCTACCTGCACCACCTTCCCGGCTATTTCAGGCCACTAAATTTTGGTTATCCCCTTATTTTTTATATCTCTAAATTTAATGGTGATCTTGGATTTCAGATCAGACATTTCTAGCCTAGTGTTTGGACTTCATACGCCTCTATCAAGAGTGGGGAAGGTTTCTGGGTATTGCTAATCTTCTTCCCTAATTCATTAAAATTTTACAATTTTACCCTAATTTTGAAATTCAAAATCTCTCTTAACTTTTTAACCATTTTATACATTTTTTTATCTGGTTGAAAAGCAATTTTTTGAAAGGAATCAATTATATAAATTTCAAATTATGAAATATAATATTTTAAAAGATACAAATACATTAAGTTGCAATTAAGATTTGAAATATCTCATAAAATAGTTAACGGATGCATGCTAAATTTTGCATATTTAATTCTCAAAGAATAAGCATGCTATTGTGTTGAGAGCATTTTGCTAAGTATATTCCAAGTTGTCATTAACAAACCTTCAAGATTATTCATGGCATTTTTTAATTTTTTTTTTAAACACCCTAAAGAGGTAGGAAACAATCCAAGATTACTCTGATACCAATGGAGATCTAAACAATTCAGCAAACATATCTTCTCATGCAAAAATTCTAGAATTTTAAAATGAGATAGAATCATCTACCTCTTTTTGAGGATTGGGTATTTTAAGTCTAAAAGATGTCATGTACATTTGATTACCTTCTTTTGTTCACAATTCAAATGCCTTTGGTGGAGAAAATGATCACCAAACTTCAAATCCTCTCTCTATACTTTCTTTCAAATGTGAGAAGAATCTATTTTCTCTCTCACTTTTCTAACCCAAGTCAACAATGCTCTGTCTTTTATTCTTTTTTCAAATTCACGTTTATTTGAAAATGGGCAGTTGGCCATTTGAAAGGAGAGGGAGGCTTTTTTTTTTTTTTTTTAAATAAGATTTGAAGGAAGTTGAGGGGTGGTTTTACAAAACAACCACTCCCTCTCCCTATTCTCTCCCATTATTTCAAATTTAAAATTAAATTGAATGAGTTTGGTTTTTGGGTCGGGTCTACCCTCATGTGTAGACTTGAACCCATTTCCAACAGTCTTCAACCTCATTAGTCTCAAGACATGCATGGCCAGTGGGGTAGTTAAACCTTTATGCGTCCTCACTTGAGTCTATTCCACGATGCTAATGTATCCATTTGTTTGCTGTCTTTATAACATGGGTGAACCTACACCTTCATGTATCCATTTGTTTGTTGTCTTTATAACATGTGACATAAGCAACTACCACCACAGATATCTTCAGCTACTTCCTCAGGGAGCAAAGCATGCCCAGGTCTAATTATTCTCTGGATTCACTAGTACAAATTGGCTCTTGAGAAGCAACCATAGCAAAAGAATTCATTTGCACATCCTTCTCCATTCATACTGCATGGAGAAAGTCATTTCTTCTTAAACTCTTGTATTGTCATATTATCATCGAGTCCATGCTCAATTTTAGAAAATGCACTATTGGGTAATAAGTCCACAAAATTCATATTATATGCAGGATCCCCACAATTAGAATCGAAAACTTTTACATCTATCAAGAGAACTTTAATCTGATGCTTCTCTTGTTAGAAAGAAGTGTAATCTGAATGGCGATGATTTACATTGGTCAATATAACTCTCTTTTTATGCCTTTCTGAAATCATTCTTGTTAATGCTTTTGGCTCATCCTTAAAAGGATACAAAGTGTACCTATTGTTACCTTTGTAGGAGTAAGTAATAGCCTTTGTCTTATAATCCATATCATGATCAAACAATCCAGGTCTTCAAGGAAGAACATGTTCAATATCTATTGGTACTGACATCACATAAAGCTTCATGTTCTTAGTTACCACCAATAGTTAATTTCACCGAACATTTACAAATCATCGGTATCTCGTAACCCTTCTTTAGCCAACCAAATTTATAGGGGTAAGATGCATTCAATTTTCAAATCATTCTGAAGTTTGTGATTATGAACAGTTAGTTTGGATGTGGATTTTTCCCATTTAAACTCCCCCTTCCGCTCTCGTTATCTCTCGTTCCAATCGAAATCCTAACCCCTTCACCATTTCTCTCGCTAAACCCTAATGGCGGTCGATTGTGAATTTTCATCATTCTATTCACTATCAGAAGAATCATCGTCAAAGGAGGTGAAAATGTTGGATGCCATTTTTTACTTTTAGTCTCCAATTCTTTTTTTCTTGAAAAAGTTGGATTCTTGGAGAAACACATATAAGGAACTTGATGGGAGCAATTTAAGAAGCTATTTTTTACTTTTAGTCTCTAATTCTTCCGTGCATAGATGGTGAGAAAGCTATTCAAAACACAGATAAAAAATCAGTGGAGGTTTAAAGTAAAAGCTGAAAACTTTAATGCTACAGTAATAGTTGGTTCTTTCCTTTGGCCGTACTATGGCATCCAAGCTTTGTCCAACTCAAATTCTTAAGGTGGAATCATTTGCCAAGACAAAGGAAAGAAAAAAAATGCAAAGAGTGAAAAGAAAAAATCATTGGAGATCTAAAGAAAAAGGTGAAAACCTTAATGGTACTATTGCAGTCGATTTTGGATTTCACAGATACCTACTCTTCTGACTCAAACGGGGAGTCTGTGCCGAGAGTGTTTGTCATATTAGATAGAAAATAATAGCAATATTTTTATATACTTAAATTATATCTTTTTTAGTATTTATTTATGTGTTTTAGAATTGATTTGAACCATATTTTATGATTTTATATTGATTTATTTTCGTGGTCATTGATTTAGGAAAAATGGAGCAAACTTTCTATTTTCAGACTGGACGGACAACATTCAGTATTTTGACTATAACTTTTTATCTTGATGTCCGATTGAGGTGATTTTTATGGCGTTAGAAAGAAGACTTCGATCCCTACAACTCTTGTGAATACCTCAAAGGCTGGGTTAGACCAGATGATATCCAAAAATTAAGTCAAAATTACTACAGTGCTGAAAAACGGAAACTGGGAATAAAAAAGGAAACAAAGTGCTACAATTTTGGAATTATCTTGCTTATAATTTCATAAATTATCCAAATTGAAAAAAAGAGAATTTTCAAATATTTGAAAAGTTAAAGATCATCATTAAGCAACAAAAAAAAAGTTCCCGAATCAAATTCAAAATCCAAACTTACAAAATAGTCCAAGTTACTAAATTTTTCCTAGGGTTTTCATTCATATATATATGTAGCACTAGGGTAGCTCCTTAGGCACGAATTTCTCTTTTATTTTTCTCATTCTTCCACCACTTTACAATCCCTAGTAGCCACCTCCATCCCAAGTCCATGTTCGTGCAAACAATGGTTGTAATGTTCTATTTTACTTTTTTATTTTTCTTTTAAATGTTTAGTTAATTTTATTTTTCCTAGGACTCTATGGATTTTATCTTTTGATTAATACATGACTTGATTTGATTCTTTTCCTTAAGTTTTATTGGCATGATTACTATTTTGATGAAATTTTATTATGGTTCTTAATGCTTCAAACGTTTTTGGCTCCGACGTTTTGATGATTTGAGATTGAGTATATGCATGACCAATATAATTGCACAAAATTAGTCCAAATAATAAAATCCATAAGAAATTATGAACATGACCATTGGATTAATTTCATGTGTGGGGATTAAGGAAAATCTTAATATATCGATTTTCACAAAACTTAATGCGGTTTGATTTAATCGAAATTGCATGACCAATGGATTTCGGTTAGACAAATTAGGGATTCATTGCACGACCATTGAGTGAATTTAATTTAGAAAAATCTGTCATCATCAATAATAAATCATTAGCAATGAACTTAGAGATTGAAGAGATTTGACCGCGTAGAAAGATAAAAATAAATGAAATCGAAGTTCTAGGGTTTTTATCATATTAGAGTTTCGTATTTTAGATTTTGTTTTTAGTAGTTTCTAAAATTTTCACAACTTGATTCAATTTGTTCAACTTAAATTAGGGTTATTCATACTTGGTAGTATAAAATATTCTCGTGGGATTGACACTTGTTTTGCACTATACACAACACTCGACTATGGTATATTTGCCCGAAATCGTGATATATCTAAATCGCGTAACAGAAAACTTGCAACAACCCACCAGAGCTGGTCCGGCGGGGGACTCCAACGCTCAAATCAAAAAGAGTAATGACAAAAGAAAAACTGAAAATAGCCGTAGATATGGCCCTGAAGACTCTGTGTGTGTAATACATCGTTTGAGTGGATGTCGAAGCCCCCGTGTGTGTGTAGCATATATGAGCATTGTACGGTAAGTACTATGTATGAAGACATATTGTATATTACATATGTAATATCATATAATATAATCTGTATGATGTATATCATATCTCCAATCGTGCATGGAATAGAGTATGAAACCGTACCTCTGATCGTATAGAATCGGCTATAGAGTCATACTTCTGACTGTATAGGATTGGGCCTTAAGCTCTACCTTCATTGGTGTATATAAATGGATACGAAATCCCCCTCTGAATGACATATAGAATTGGATATGGAACCCCTTTCTGAATAATGCATTGAATTGCCTCTCTCTCGTGTGTAAAAACTGAGTCCCTTTTGAGGGTTGCCTATGATTTGTATTTATAGCCTTTCAAGGGGTGTAGAAAACCTTAGTTTTCTTTTGCTCGAGATCTTTTGAAATGGTAGAGATTGTAATTAAAGATTTCTGAAAGAATTAGATTTCCTTGAGAGTAAGGAAAGTTTAAAATTTCAGAAAGATTTCATTTCTTTTTGAGAGTCCAAGAGAATTAGAATCTTACAGGAATATGAAAAGTTTGAACTTGATGGTGATTGTCTTCTTTATCAGATAACCATAAATGATAATGGAAACCTGTTAGTAAGGTACCATCATTTGCCCTCACTCCTAATCGCATTTGAAAAAATGGTATTAAGAGTAGAGTGGATCAGAAGAGGCCTTTCAGGAGATTGAGAGGTCGAGAGACCGGCAGGTCGAGCGACTGGGAGGTCAGGTGTCTGACGGATCGAACGATTTGAGAGATTGAATGATCAGGAGGTCGAGAGAATGACAAATCGAATGATCAAGAGATTGAGAAACCGACAGATCAAACGATCGAGAGATTGCGAGACCAACAAGTCAAAGGATCGAAAGATTAGGAGATCGACGCATCAAATGATCGAGAGATGGTGAGATCGATGGGTCGAACGATTGAGAGATTGGGAGACCGACAGGTCTAACGATTGAGAGATGGTGAGACCGACAGGTCGAACGATCATGAGATGGGGAGACCGACAAGTCGAACGGTTGAGAGATTAGGAGACCGATAGGTCAAACAATCGAGGGATTGGGAGACCGACAAGTCGAGTGATTGAGAGATGGTGAGACTAACAAGTTGAATGATTGAGAGATTCAGACCGACAGGTTGAGTTATCGATGGATCAAGTGATCGAGAGACCTAAGCAAGAGCATTTCGAGAGTTTCGGTCGAAAAAATTCAAACGATTGAGAGTGGGTCGTGTTCGTCCATCAAGTAGACATACTCGACATGCTATGTTAGAAATCTTGTTCGGTCGATAGGATCCAGTTAATAGGATGAGTTGTGTCTACCTGTCTAGAAGATAAACAAATCAGTAGGCAGAGAGATCAGGTGATACGTAGGTCGAGAGTCCAATAGGTCAAGTGATCCAAAGATCAGGCAATCAGGAGAAGACATAAGACCGAAAGATAGAGTCACTGAGATACTTCCTCAGTAGGTTATAGGCTTAGTGAGCTCTGAATCTAGTGATGATAAATTTTTTAAGTCGTTCAGGCTGTGAACCATCAGAATCTTAAATAATATTAAAAGCTAAGCAAGTGACTAACGGAGAGGGGTAACAATCAGGAGACACAATACCAAGAAAGGATTTTACTTACTTTGCGAGAGCAAATCGAGTGATCTATTAAAGGTCAGTTGTCAGACCGAGAAGTTTGGAGACTAAAAATTTGAGAGGCTATGGGGTCATGAGATCGACAAGTCGAGAGACCGAAAGGTCAGGTTACCTAGAGATCTAGAGGTGAAGAGATTAAGTGATCGAGAGTTCGAGAGATCGAGTGACCAAGTGACTGAGGGATCGAGTGACTAAGAGGTCGGATGATTGACAGATCGAGCGGCCAAGAGATAGAGTGATTGATAAATCATGTGATCAGGAGACTGAGTAATCGAGTGACCGAGTGACTGGTGACTGACAGATCGAGTGACTAAGAGATTTTCAAGTTGACAAGTCAAGTGATCAAGAGGTCGAGAGATTGATAGGTCGAACGATTCAAATAATCAGGAGATTGATAGACCAACAAAAGATCGAGAGACCGACAGGTCAAACAATGGAGAGACCGACGGGTCGGATAATTCAAATGATCAGGAGGTCGATAAACCAACAAGAGATTGAGAGACCGACAGGTCGAACGATGGAGAGACCGACAGGTCGAACGATGGAGAGACCGATAGGTCAAACAATTCAAATGATCAGGAGGTCGATAGACCAATAAAAGATTAAGTGACCGATAGGTCGAACGATGGAGAGACCGACAGGTCTAACAATTCAAATGATCAGGAGGTCGATAGACAAATAAGAAATTAAGAGACTGACAGGTCAAACGATAAAGAGATCGACATGTTGAACAATGGAGAGACCGATAGGTCGAACAATTCAAATGATCAGGAGGTCAAGAGATTTAAGTGAAAGTGTCTGACTAAGCAGTAGTCAAGAGTATAAAGTGTTTGTGTTATGAAAAGCAAAAGTAGAAGATCTGAAGACTGACCTGGAGTCCGTGTTCCAATAAAATGACGTAACTCTCGATGAGTGTGGGAGGCTAAAGACCGATGCGAGAGAGAATAGGGATAGACTTTGCATTCGTGAGTATTGGTTTGTTGTCGAAGGCATTGTTGCGATGGGTATCAGGCATCAGAGTCACGAGAATATGTTGGAGCAATATTATAGCTGGTGTGATGCGATTTCAAAAGAAATGGAGCTGAATCCCGTCCAATTCAATAATAGCTATTTTAAACAGAACACCAAGAGAAAGGGAGCTGCATCCCATCTGGGACTGGAGCTCAGTGATAGAAAACTGAGAAAGGGCAGTTAGATCCCATCCTCACGCAATACAGAAAACCGAGGGAGAGAGTTGAATCTCGTCCAGGGTGCCGGGGCCCTAAATAGAAAACTGAGAGAAAGTGGATGCAGAACCCATGTGAGGTGTATGATTATAAGCATATATCATATGTATTCAGTTGGGAGTTGTATCCAAGGGAGTTCCGTTAAGAGATTTAATCGAAAGTGTTGGTTAGGTTTTTTTTATCAGAGAGATACATCCCTAACGATAAACTCTACTTGGGAGGACTCGTTCGTTCGATAGACTGGGCGATATTTGTCCATTCGGGGAGATGAATCCCTAACGATAGGCTTCGTTTGGGAGGACTAGGCAACACTGGTCCATTCGGGAGGACTGGATGATGCTGGCCCGTTCGGAGAGATAAATCTCTATTGATGGACTCCGTTTGGGAGGACTGCGCGACACCGGCCCATTCGGAAGGACTGAGCAACGCTGGCCCGTTCGGGAAGATAAATCATTATCAATGGATTCCGTTTAGGTGGACTGGGTAACACTGACCCATTCGGGAGGACTGGGCGACGCTGGACCATTCGGGGTGATAGATCCCTATCAATGGATTCCGTTCAGGAGGACTGCGTGACACTAGCCTGTTTGGGAGGATTGGGCGACGCTGACCTGTTTAGGGAGATAGATCCCTATCAATGGATTCTGTTTAGGAGGATTAGGCGATGTTGGCCCGTTCGAGGAGATAGATTCTTATCGATGAATTCCGTTTAGGAGGATTGTGTGACATTGACCCATTTGGAGGATTGGGCGACGCTAGCCTCATTCGAGGAGATAGATCCATTCGATAGATTGGGGCGACGTAGGCCCATTCAGAGAGTTATATACCTTCGATAAATTAGGGCAACGCAGGCCTATTTGGGGAGTTAGATACCTTCAATAGATCAGGACGACACAGACCCATTCAGAAAGTTAGATCCCTTCGATAGATTGGGATGACGCAAGCCCATTCGGGGAGTTAAATCTTTTCGATAGATCGGGGTGATGCAAATGATGGAGGCATGGCGACAGAAGAGATGAAGTGAGACAAAGCGTGAAGATTTTTTGGCTTATCGGTCAATCGTTCCCACAGACAGTGCCAATCTGTTGGAGTTGATTTTGGCCTTCACAGATACCAATTCTTTTGAGTCGAACGGGGAGTTTGTGCCTAGAGTGTTCGCCATATCGGATGAAAAATCTGTAAAAACTTTATTAGAGCTGATCCGGCGAGGGGACTCCAACACTCAAATTAAAAAGAATAATAACAAAAGAAAAACTAAAAATAGCCGTAGATATGACCCTGATGATTCTGTGTGTATAATGTATCGTTCGAGTGGATGTCGAATCCCTCGTGCATGTGTGTAGTATATATGAGTATTGTACGGTGAGTGCTATGTATGAAGACATATTGTATATTGCATATGTATATCATGTGATGTAATGTGTATGATATATATCATACCTCCAATTGTGCATGGAATGGAGTATGAAACTGTATCTCTGATCGTATAAAATCTGTTATAGAGTCATACCTCTGACTGTATAGGATTGGGCCTGAAGCTTAACCTTCATCGGTGTATATAAATGGGTACAAAATCCCTCTTTAAATGATATATAGAATTGGATATGGAACATTTCTATAAATGATGTATTGAATTGTCTCTCTTTCATATGTAAAAATTGAGTCCCTTCTTAGCGTTGTCTATGATCTGTATTTATAGTTTTTTAAGGGGTATAAAAAACCCTAATTTTCTTTTGTTTGAGTTCTTTTGAAATGATATAGATTGTAATTAAAGATTTTTAAAAATTTAAAATTCCTTAAAAATAGGAAAAGTTTAGAATTTTGGAAAAAAAATTCTTTCCTTCTTTCCTTCTTGAGAGCTCAAAAAATTAGAATGTTACAAGAATATAAAAAAATTTAAATTTGATAATAATTATTTTCTTTATCGGATGATGATAAATGATAATGAAAACTGACAAGTAAGGTTACCATCAAGTACAATAGTAGTTGGTTCTTTCTTTTGGCCGTACTCTGGGATCTAAGCTTTGCCCCCACTCAAATTCTTAAGGTGGAAGCAAAAGAGAGCATTTGTCAAGACAAAGAGGGAAAAAAAAGGGCAAAGAGAGGAAAGAAAAAGGAAAAGAAAAAAATCATTGGAGGTCTAAAGAAAAAGGTGGAAACCCTAATGGTACGATGGTAGTTGGCATCCAAACTTTACCCCCACTCAAGTTCTTAAGGTGCAAGCAAACGAGACCATTTGCCAAAGGGGAAAAAAAGGGAAAAAGGGGAAAGACGGGAATTATTTCAACCCACCCAGATGTCAAAGCTAGAATCTTTCTCCCCCGGGCGGGGGGGGGGGGGGAGCCAGGAAGGTGCAATGTTGGAAGTGTATATTCATAAAAATAAATGACATATATGTAATATATAATTGTTTCAAGAAATAACACTAATTTCTTTTACCATTTCAAAGAGCTGAAACTCTTAAAATTCTATTTTAGTTTGCAATCAAGGTAATATTTATAATTTCTATATATTGATTTATAATGTCAATGGGCTTTAGCTCAAGTGGCATCTTCTCCCTTTCCGTTATAATAGGTTCGCGTTCGAGTTCCAGTATCTATAAAAAATATATATATATTTATATATATATTGATTTATAATATTTCATATTCACAGAATTACCTTAATAATAATTTGTAATTAGTTTTACATAATTCCAAATTAATTGAGTATTATTAGATTATTAGAGTAATTCTATTTAAATTTTAAGATTTATTAATACTAATTTCTCATATC
Source organism: Dillenia turbinata (assembly GCA_037126225.1). NCBI lineage: Eukaryota > Viridiplantae > Streptophyta > Magnoliopsida > Dilleniales > Dilleniaceae > Dillenia > Dillenia turbinata. The sequence goes on along the minus strand of JBAMMX010000010.1, from coordinate 12,393,522 downwards.
AATCATAAGCACTTCACATTCAAATTACCTATATCAATATATCATAATATTTATGGTCAAGAATATCAAACACTGAAGTTCAAACACATGATCATAACAATTCAATTCAAATATTACCCAGAGCATGATCAGATGACCCTACTACGTTTAGATTCAATCAAATTCGTGAGAAAAATTGAATAGTAAGAAATTGTTCAGTAACAAAACAATTTTTTTTTTTTAATTTCAATTGTCTACTCCATTTTTTATTTTTATTTTACTATAAAAAAATAAAAAGATATTCATTTATCAAAATTTTAAAATATTCCTCCTTTCAAAATACATTTTCAAATGGGTGTGTGAATATCGTATACATTTTATTTACTGGATCAATCGATATTTGAAATTATAATCTAATGCGGTCTGAGTTGCTATTGGGTCTTTTTTAGAGAGGAACTTTTTCAATATAATTCTTTTCATTCTTAAAATTCAAATCGAATTTTGATTGAAAGATCTGATATCTTTTCTAATATGCTAAGTGTAGGTTGTTATATATATATATTCACTCCTCTTCATAAGATTCAAATTTGAGTTTTTCTAACGGTTTTTTCCCTTTTTTAAGATGTACTATCTAGAATTATATTTCGATTAATCTAATCTGAGCAGTTATCAAACCTTTTTTAAGAAAAAGCTATCTCGATATAATTTTTTCGATTTCCAAAATTTGAAAAAAAGTTTTGACTAAGAAAATTTATACCTATTTTACTAAATCAACTGTCCATTGAATATATACCGTTTTTGGTCCATGCTAACGTGCGGAGTACCCACGAAATATGAATTGTATATTTTCACTATATTAACATTTATTAAATTAATAATCAACTAAATATTTGAACTAAATTATTATCCAAATTAAGAAAAAAATATGGTATATATTAATGACGTGAAAAAAGAAAAAGCGTATAGCCACTGGAGTAAAAAGGTAAAAAATATGGTATATATTTTAAAATAGACCGATGAATGAGGTAAAAAAAGGGGGCAATAAATGGAGTAAAAAGATAATAGAAATAAAAGAATAATTTTCCGTAGGGCCCAAAAAAATAGAAGTGGAAAAACCTACGTTAAAAAAAAAAAAACAAAAGACTCAATAGGAAAAAAAAGGGTCAAAAAATAAAAGGAGCAAGAATCTAAATATAAAAAAATAAAATAAAATTATGGTTTAAAAATAAATGGACGATCATTTGTGGGGCAAAAAAAAACAAAAGAAAAAAAACCTATATTCAAAAAAAATGAAACTCTAAAATTAAAAACAAAATGGATAAAAAAAGCAAGGACCGAATAGTCAAGTGGGGCCAGAAAAAGGGGAAAAACCCATGTCTAAAAAGGACGAATGACTTAAGGGAAAAAAATTTGGGTAAAAAAATAAAAAGAGTAATGACCTAAATAAAAAAAAAACTGTGATTTAAAAATAAATGGATGACCATCCGTAAGAGCAAAAAAATAAAAGGAAACAATCTATGTCCAAAAAAAACGAAGGAGTTAAGAGAATAAAAAATAAGTTGGGTTAAAAAATAAAAAGAGAAAGAATTGAATGAAAAAAAAATAAAAAACTACGATTTAAAAATAAATGGACGATCATCCGTTGGGATAAGAAACAAAAGGAAAAAAATCCGTGCTCCAAAAAGACGAAGGACCCAAGCCAAAAATAAGGTAAAAAAGAGGTGAAAGGATTTGAACGGAAAAAAAAGTGTGACCCCCCAAAAAACAAAGGACCTAAGAAAGAAAAAGGCAAAAAAAAGTGCAAGCATCTGAATAAAAAAAGTATAGTCCCAAAAAGACGAAAAATTTAAACGAAAAAGGGGTAAAAAAGTATAAGGACTTGAATGAGAAAAAAAAACCCAAATTGTCATGACAGATTAAAAAAAAGTGTATAGATCTGAATGAAAAAAAAAAACAAAGTGTGCCCCGTAAAAGATGAAGGACCCAAACAAAAAAAATGGGTCCAAAAAGTATAAAGGACTTGAATGGATAGAAAAACAAAGTCGGGTTTCAAAAAAAGATGTAAAGGATTTGAATGAAAAAAAAATCATAGCGGTTCCATGGGTCAAAAATAAGTGTAAAAGACCTGAATGAGAGTAAAACATAGTAAGGTTTCAAAAAAAGTGTAAAGGACTTGAGCGAGAAAAAAAAAATAGCAGGTTCAAAAAATATAGGAGTAAAAAAGGTGCAAAAGATTTGAAAGGAAAAAAAAAGGGATCTCAAAAAGGTGCAAAGGACTCACTTGTAAAAAAAAAAGATAGTGGGATTTTAAAAAATATGGGACGACCCGGTAGGGCCTCTCAAAAAAAGCACACAAATAGTAAGCGCCAGTGGCATGAACAGTAGGAAGGATCCAAGCGGGGAAAAAAAAACTGGATTAAAAAAAATGTAAAACTTGAATGAAAAAAAAAGGGGGTATTTTAGTAATTCAATGCATGAACAGTGACGTGAATAGTAACCTGCCAGTGGCATGAATAGTAGAAAGGACTAAAGCCGGGAAAAAAAAAACCCGGTCTAAAAAATAAACAATTATCTGAATGAAAAAAAAATGATAACAATAACAACTATGGGGTATTTTAGTAATTCAATACATAAACAGTGACGTGAATAGTGAATAGTGACCACACCTCCCACTTTATATATATCGGTAATAAAATGATGTTCAATTTCTAACCTTGGAGACGGTTTTTTTAAATTTTCGCATTTAAACTTCCTTTCAGCTCTCATCACGTCTCGCTCCTATCCAAATTCTAACCTCTTCACCATTTCTCTCTAAACCCTAATGGCGGCCGATTGCGAATTCTCATCATTCTCTTCACAATCAGAAGAATCATCGCCAATGAAGGTTCAATCAGAAGAATCATCGTCAAAGGAGGTTCGGAACTGGTTAGAGCTTCCATCCGAGGTGACGTGCTTGATATTGAAGAAGCTAGGAACGATCGAGATTCTGATTAATGCGCAGAGAGTCTGCAAGCTGTGGTGGAAGCTCTGCAAGGATCCTGCGATGTGGCGGACCATTGATCTGAGCGATTTGAAATATTGTCGGGACATGGATCTCGATCCCGAGAAAGTTGCTCGAAACGCCGTTGATCGGAGTTGCGGTGAATTGGTTGATATCAGTATTGAGGACTTTGGCACTGATATACTCATGGAGTACATTACTGCTCGGTGAGTTTGCTTACACTCTATTTAGATTCAATATTGGTCTAAATTTTATCATATACTCTTTGGATCACCAAATAGTTTTTCTCCTGTTATGAATTTGTCTAAATTAGAACAAGGTTTCAATTTCATTACTCCGTAGTTCTAGATGAATAAAGATTATGGGTTATTCTTTAAAGTTGAAAAGACACAAAACATGAAAGGGAAAATGACACAGTGCTTGAACATTCTGTTTCAACATTGTAGAAAGTATATCTTTTTAAAGGGACTTGCTATAATAGATTATAAGGAAGCTGAGAGGACAATCTATTTCCATATAAGTTTATAGGAAGTTATAAATAGAGATATTAATATTTCTCTGCAGTTGAATGCAGTAAATGGTTGCCATTTTAATAAAACTGAACTCCAAATCATCTTATTACCTCTAAGTGAATGTGGAAAAATCCTGAAAACTTTTTAGATACGTGCGGATCTCCAAGAAAAGAAAATTCTATTCCCAAGATGACACATATACAGAGTAAGAAGTTTTTCTCAAGAAAATGAAAGGTTACTTTTTAAAGGAACACGATTCAGTTTTTTTTTTTTTTTTTTTTTTTTTTTTTTTTTTGTGGAACATTCAGTTTTTGAGTAAGATAAAAAAGAGATTCACGGGAAAAGAAAATGAGAATTTTGGAACACTACAAACCTTTCAATCAGAACTATTTGAGAAATGGAAGAATGGAGCAAGTTCATTAGTTTCTCTATGTTTTGATGATGATAGAATTGAAAGCTCATAGGGCTACTATTCTTCTACAAGACCATGAAACTAGGCACCTGGGAGACATGATAAATGAAAAAGTCTAAGAAACAACAGGAAGTGCAGAATACCCACTTTACACTTCCTTCGCAAAATGAACAAAATGGCCATCGGTTACTTTCTATGAAAGATAAGACAATGGGAAGTAAAAAAATACCTACCAAATGAGCCTTGGAGGACTATCTCTCACTCATTTCCTTGCTCTCACAATTAGCATGCTGCGTGGCATTAGGTGGCATGAGTTTTAATGAGAGTGAATAGCTGCTGCTCTTGGTCAACAATGAGGGTCTGGAGTGATGGTGCACAGTGATGCAGGGGATGAAGTGGGTTGCTGATGAGATTCATAGGTTAGGTGGTTTGGCTTCACAATGGTAGGGAGTAATTGTTGCATGGATACAGTAAGAAATCAGTATGATTGAAGCACTTTTTTTCATAATAATGTCTCATTTGCTAGTTGGGGAGACAAAGGGAGGACGGTGCTGCAGGGGTGCAGCTAGTCTCCTTGTTGGTCTTTTTTGGGTATAAAACATTACCTTCTCTTGTTGCAGGTCTCTTTTGTAGATGTGCTCCATTGTGCTTTACATTGTGGATTGATTCTCAAATTTTTAGCTTTTTCAACAACCGTTTAATGTGTTCTGCATATGGATTCCTTTTCAATTTACTTGGTTGAGTTTGCTTTGAAAGCTGGTATATTGTCCAGCCAACATGTATTTATCTTTTCAGCTAACACTTGTCTTGAATTCTAAACAGGTACATGTGATGATGTGGGTTTAATGTATGGTTGGTATTCACTCTCTCCTTAAATGGGTTCTAATATTTCTCCTTTATCCTTTAGTGTCACTTTCCTTCTGGAGTGCACATGCTTTGTTCTTTAAAGCAATATTGACATGTTATTCGCACATGCAAGAGTTGTAAAAACTCTTCACCTCAATTATTTCTGTGTGTTGATCCCTTGCATCTATTCTTCTTCTTTGGATAGCCTATGATTTAATTGTATGAATTGTCTTACAAATAGCTTAGTACTGAAGATTTTACTGGTTTGAATAGAATGGATAAAGCATTACGAAGTTAAATAATACCACGGATGAAAATACTTGGAAGATGCGTATGTCTCTGACAGTCAACATTGGAGGAGTAGGGAAATGGTAAACGATAGCCCCATAAGAAATTAAAAACGATGAAATAAGCACAGATATGATAATTGATTTGGTTCCCTAAAATTTTGTTGATTTAGGTCCGGTACATTTGAGTTTCTTGTTCCTAATCTTGTGGGCTATGCTATGTGTCTTGTTTGTGCATCTTTTTCCTTATAAGAATTGATTGGAAGCACATAAAATTGGTAAATTGACTGCCGGCCAAGCTTCTCTGGGCAAGTGGTTAGGTTGTGGTGCATGTCCTTGAACCTCCCAACGTCAATCCTGTTCACCAAGCTTTTACTTTAATGATGGCTGGGTGGACGAATGAGGTTCTTTTGGGTCCATCTATAGAGATCCTTACTTGTTTGTGTTCATCCTCCCTTTTTTATTTTTTGGTAATGAGAGTTGTATCTTAGAAGAACAACAATTTCTCATCCATGCTATTAATGGATAGAGGGTCTTGGTAAATAGCTTTGTTGCCCATCAAGCTGGGTTATTTGCCTGCCCTCTATATTAACCCAGCTTGGATAGACAAACTGAAAATGCCTATATCAATGTTAATCCATGTTGTTGTTTCGATTTCAGAACAAGCAATCTTAAACGCCTTCGACTTGTATGCTGCTGTATTTATGATGAGGGTTTGAGTAACGCAGCTAAAAAACTTCCACTGCTGGAGGACCTTGAAATTTCTCTATGCTCATTTACAAGAGAGAGCCTTGAAGTTGTTGGCCGCTGCTGCCCTCGTCTGAGAACGTTAAAATATAATAAGTGGGGTGACGGGCGACCACGTGGAGAATGTGATGAGGAGGCACTGGCAATTGCAGAGTGCATGCCAGAATTACGTCATCTGCAATTATTTGGAAATAAGTTGACAAACGATGGCTTGCAGGCTATTCTTGATGGGTGTCCTCATCTAGAATACCTTGACTTGCGTTGGTGCTTCAACATTACTCTGCCTGGGGATCTGGGGAGAAGGTGTGCTGAGCGTCTTAAAACTCTGCGGCGTCCCAATGACCCCACTCATGACTATGAATTTCATGCTGAAAATCTGGACCGATTGGCTAATGAGTGCTTCCATAATGTTCCGTCTGACATTGACAGGTCCTTTTTCGATGATTATGAATTTGATTATGATGACTTCTTTTCCGAGCTTTATGAATAAGGATCACTATGACCAACTTTGGCAACTCAATCCTTTTATTCATCGTTCAAGGTGTTGCTTGTTGAGAAAACGGAAATCGAGTGGCTCTCTCTTCTCCGCATATGTTGTATCTCCGAAGCTAACACATAACGCTCTCCAGTGATAGCTGTTCAATCTGTCCTTTCTTTTCTTCTCTTGGTCTGGTAGTTTAAACCTTCAAATATTAGTATTTTCTTATTGCAAAATCTTCTAGTAGTTGCTTTTGCCCGTCATACCTTCAGTTTCTTGTCTTAAAATCTTGCTATGAAGCAGTTTCTTTTTCCTTTCTTTTTTTCTTTTTTTTTTCTTTAGGAGGATTAGGATTCTTGTTTAATGCATCTCTCCCATGCACACTTGAGATTTCGTAGTATAGATGGTGAAAGCTGAGGGATCCTTGGGATCGAAAGAGCAGAGCTCTAGCTCAGAATGATTAATCACATACAATATGCTTCATTGAAGCCAGTTTTATTGATGCATAATTTGGATAGTATTGGATTATTGTGAGTAGGATTGGATTATATTTGATACAATAAGTATTAGTTAATACCATGTATGACATTAGATGGGGTAGAATAGAGTAATTTGCATTATGTTTGACACATTCTTGAGTACATGTATACATAGATGAAACTGGATCATGTTATTCAATTACACCCAACATCTAATGGGTGTGGGTGGGATGAGTTTCTGCCATTGAGCTGCATAGTAAGATAATATTTTGGATAAATTCATTAAAATCAAAATTTTAGGGGGGACAAATATAGAATTGCATTAATTTTTGTTTTGTTTTCAGTCACTATTTTTCTATTTTATTTATTTCATTTTCTCTTTTTTGTGCTATGTTTAGGGCCAGGGAAATGGGAATTTGAACCTCCCTTGTTGGTCCGGTCACTATTTTTCTATTTCATTTATTTCATTTTCTCTTTTTGTACTATGTTAAGCGCGAGGGAATCGAGAATTTGAACCTCATTTGCTCCGTGGCAAAAGCATTATATTTTGTATTACCTTAAATCAAATTTTTAAATTTAAATTTTAAGAATAAAAAAAATAAACGTAAAAGAGTTCGCCCCTTAATGGTTTTAATAATTAACTTGAATCGAATTAATCAAAATAAATAAATTAGTTATATCCCTCGGGGATAGTTCAAATTAGAATTTTTAAATTTTCATATTTTCTTTTTCAATTCGATTCCACTTGATTATATTTTCTTATACCAAAATAAATAACTAAATAAATTAATTAATTATCAAATATCATGGATCAAGCAAAAAATAAAAAAAACAGAGAGAGAGAATAAGAACCTGCCTCACCTCAGTTCCGACCTTGTTCTAATCCCCAATGTCAGTCGAGCCAGTAGCACACCAGTTCATACTTAAATCGGTTTATTTCTTAGATAAGTAATTTGAACGCGCGATGCACATAAGCTAAGCAATAGCACGTAAAGGCTCAGAACCACACAACCACGACCACATTTAGAAATTTATCTCCCTAGCGTGAAGGGGAAAATAATGCAGGGGGCAAAGAGAGAGAAACCCTATAAGTTTTAAGGAGCAAATACTATTTAAAAGGATTTTAGTGTCATTATCAAAATTTTTTATAGGGTTTTCTGTGACATTCTTTTTTAGCTTTTATCATGTTCTAAAAAAATAGGCATATTAAAATTTCTTTTCTCAAATTTTTAGAGGAAGGGAGAACTTCGCCCTTTGCTCACAACTATTAAACCATGCACAAGACCCATTAACTTTAAATTTGCAGAAACGATAAAGCCAATTTTTAGTAGAATATTTGTTCATTTTATATCTACCTCAATATACTTAAGTTCAGAGAATTGCCACCAAAAAAATAGAAAAGCGTAGTAATAGCCAGCAAAATTTTTGGAGATTTTGATTCAAACTTCTCCATCATCTAATAATAACTTGGCCTCCAAGGAGACAGCTCAGTAACAATTGTCTATCTCTCGATTCTGTGATGCGAGATTCAATTCCTATTGTAACAAAAAAAAATCTAATAATAACTTGGAAAAATGATTTTTTTTTTCTTTTTCTGCTTTAAAAATACTTTATCCGGATAAAAATTACTTTTCTTTTTTCATTTTTATTATATTCCTCTTTTTCTTTTCTTAGAAAATTAGAGCATTACTTCATTCCTAACGGTCTCTAAACTTCTCTCCTACACTATTCAAATTGGACACAACGTGTTTCTGAAAAGTTTGAAAGGATTGAAGGTTATACCGAAACCCTTTAATTTTCTCCTCCTCATTATTGTGATTATTATAAAAAAGGCCCACTAGATACAAATAGATTGTTATATTTCCTACCCTCTCCTTTCCTCAGAATCCTCTCCATGGGCACATTATGTGAGTTTAGTGAATGAAGAGTAAGTGTTGGGAGGGTGATGACAAACCAAATAAGAGATCAAACACTCAAAGTGAGTGTAAATAAACACTCTATTTCCAAAATTGTTGTCTAAATAGCAATAAGAAGTTCAGAGCCAAGCTCGGGCTTCTTCTCAGGTGCTTGTAATGGTGAGGGACTGTAAACATAACAGCTACTAGCTGTTATGTTTGAAAAATTAGTTAGAAAACCAGAGTTAGTTAGAACTATCAATGGAATTAGTTAGAGGTAGTTGTTATTGGTAGTTTAGATAAAAGGAGCTATGACATGTACTATTAAAAGAGAAGAAAGTTATGAATGGAAGTAGTCGAGAATCTGCAAATCTTTTGAAAATACTCTTCCTTCTCTGTCTCTTACTCCCGTTCCTTCTCTTCTCTTCTTCTGTCTATTCTTCCCCTCTCTTCTCCTTACTCTCTGCTTACTTCTAGACTTCAACACTAGTTCAACATCTCACTTCTCATACTATTTTCTATTTCAATTTCCATTACCATCGCGACAGTCCATCTCTAGTCTTTCCTTCATAAGTTAGACTGTGACAAAAGTGGTATCAGAGCCGTCGACTTCTTGGACCACACTTGCAATAATGGTGGAAAGCACAAGATCCAAGTCAGTAGAAGAATAGTTCAAGAAACAAGAATCCAAGATCCAAGAAGTGTCTATTGAACTCCATGAGAAACACATTGAGTTAAGTAGACAGATCGAGGAGCAAACCAAAAGGTTAGATAATCTCTCTACTACCATTGATCAACGATTTAATATGATCATGAAAATGATGAACAAAGAAAAAAAATGAAGAAATGGAAACAGAAAAACCAAACAGAACACCTTTTCGACCAACCCCGTTAGAGGGGAGAATTAAGGGAGACTCCCATTGCTAACCACCCAAGAAAGAGTCTATTTATAGAGGAGGGACACCAAATCCTCCCCGCATAGAACTACCCATCTTCACTGGGGAGAACCCAATAATTTGGTTGAGAAAATGTTAAAAGTTTTTCTCAGTCTATCAGATATCTAGTCAAATGTGGGTGGACACTATAGAGATGTACTTGGATGGGAACGCAGAGATTTGGTTTCAAGGGATAAAGATGGTTAAGAAAAGTGTGGAATGGGAGGAATTTTCCAAGTTGCTTTGCCAGAGATTTGAAACCAAGGGAGTTTAGGATGAGATAGAAGTATTCAATAATCTACAGCAAGTAGAGTCAGTAGTTAAGTATCAAGAACAATTTGAGGAATTGTGGTCAATCCTTTTTCAAAAGAATCCCAAACTCCCGGAATCATATTTCATCTCAAGTTTTATAAGTGGGTTGAAGGCAGAATTGAAACCTATATTGTGGATGATAAAGCCTACCACATTACTTCAGGCATTTGAAATAGCTACACTTCAGGAGCAATCACTGGAGTTAAGCGGACAAAGAAGAATGGAAATGAGTAGGAATTGGGATCCAGGAGAGGACAAGAGAAGACTGAGAAATCTAGAAGAACCTATTGCTGCTTTTAATAACTCTACAAACAGAAGTAAAGGGTATCATTCAGGAGCTACACTGGAAAAAGTAATGCCTAAAGTGTCAACACAAGATTTTAGTTTAGAAGGGTTAATAATCTCTGCTTTAAATGCAGAGAGAAGTATACACTAGGTCACCAATGCAAATATAGGCACCTTAACATGATCATAGCAGCAGAGGAAGAAGAAGGCCAAGAATTCAATGAAGAAAGAAGCAACACGACATTGAATGAAGAAACTACAGAAGTGCCTCTTTGTGTTCTTTCCAGGTCACTAAATAGGAAGACAATAGCATTACAAGGCACTATGCAAGGATTGATGGTAACAGTGTTGCTAGACACTGGTAGTTCTAATAGCTTCATAAATCAAGTACTAGCTGAGGAGCTCAAATTGTGTGTTAAAGCAAATGAATCTCTGCATGCTGTGCTAGTAGATGGAAATCAAATTAGTAGTTACACTACTGCTAAGAGAGTGAAGTGGACTATACAAGGGTATAAATTCCTATTTGATTTGAGGGTAATCAACTTAGGAGGATGGGATATAATATTGGGAGTGGACTGGATGTATGATGTTAGCCCCATTACCTTTGATTTCAAGCAATTGCAGATCAAGTTTTCTGACATTACAGGAGAAGTAACTTTACTTGGCCAAGTAGAACATTCAATCATGAAGCTAGTAAGGGGGAAAGATATTAAAAACTTTAGAAGACAGCAGATTCAAAGTTGTGCTGCCAGATCCTTGCCTTCTGAAAATAGTACCAGCTATATACCAGAACAAATGGAGAAACTACTACATCAATTTTAGGACATTTTTTCCATCCCAAATTCTCTACCACCTGAGAGATTTCATGACCACCAAATCCCTCTAAAATCTAATTCTCAACCATTTAAAATGAGGCCCTACAGATACCCGCATTCTCAGAAGGCAGAAATAGAGAAGCAAGTGGAGGAAATAATCAACAATGGCATTGTCAGATCTAGTTGCAGTCCTTTTGCCTCTCCTATGCTATTGGTGAGAAAGAAAGACAACACATGTAGGTTCTGTGTAGATTACAGGCAGTTGAACAACCTCACAATTAAGGACAGGTACCCAATTCCAAATATTGATGAACTTTTAGATGAGTTATATGGTTCAAAAGTGTTTTTTAAAATTGATCTGAGAGTTGGTTATCATCAGATCAGGGTGAGGCCTAGTGATGTGGCTAAAACAACTTTTCAAACTCACCATGGGCATTTTGAATTCCTAGTAATGCCTTGGGTTGACCAATGTTCCGATAACCTTCCAAGCCTTGATGAACCATATTTTTCAGCCTTACCTTAGGAGGTTTATACTTGTGTTTTTTGATGACATTCTGATATATAGTTTTAGCTTATCCATGCACCTCCAGCACCTCCAAGAAGTCTTCTTAATTCTTAGACAGAGTCAACTGTTTGTAAAACTATCTAAATATATCTTTGCACAAAGTCAGGTGGAGTACCTGGGACACATAGTGTCTGACACAAGAGTAAGGATGGACCCTCAAAAGGTTGAGAGCATTCAAACATGGCCAACTCCTATTTCTGTCAAAGCCTTAAGGAGTTTCTTGGGCCTTACTGGTCACTACAGAAGGTTTATAAAAAATTATGGTATATAACTAGGTCATTGAATGATCTACTCAAAAAAGACAGATTTCGGTAGAGAGAGGAAGCTAATAAAGCTTTCCAGCAACTCAAGCAGCATATGTGTTCAGCACAAGTCATGAAACTTCAAGATTTCTCCAAGCCATTTGTAATCAAAACAGATTCTTGTTCAAAAGGGTGGTGTGTTGTTTTAATGCAGGAAGGGCAGCCAATTGCCTTTGCAAGCAAAGCTCTTGTTCCTAAGAGTCAAGGATTGTCCATCTATGAAAAAAAATTAATGGTAGTGGTGATGGCTATAACAAAATGGAAGCATTACCTCATAGGATATCACTTTGTAATAAAAACAGATCACCAGAGCCTTAAATATTTGTTAGAGCAAAAGCTGACCAGCACATTACAACATAGATGGCTTACTAAGCTGTTGGGACTAGATTATGAAATTCAATACAAGAAGGGAGCTGAAAATAAGGTAGCAGATGCCTTATCCAGGAGAGATGAGCTAGCTAAAGAAGCACAAGTCAAGGAATTAATGGCTATATCCTGGGTTAAACCACAGTGGCTAAAGGAGGTTGTTGATAGCTATGATGGGGATGAGCAATGTCAGACTCTAATTGCTCAGTTAACTCTAGAACCTAATAGCAAGACTGACTACCAACTTCAAGAAGGCATATTGAAGTACAAAAAGAAGATTTACATATGAGGAGGCAACCAACTCGAAACCAAGATAATAGAGCAAATGCATAACTTTGCCATGGGGGGCATTCAGGGCAGCATGGCACATTGCAGAGAGTTCGATCCACATTCTATTAGCCTTCATTGAAGACTACAATAATCAAGTTTGTCCAAGAATACGATATTTGTCAAAGATACAAACATGAAAATGTCCAATATCCAGGCCTTCTACAACCACTCCCCATTCCCTCACAAGCTTGGGCTCAAGTAAGTATGGACTTCATTAAGGGGTTGCCAGAATCCCAAGGATACAACACCATTCTGGAGGTTATCAATAGATTAACCAAGTTCAGTCATTTTATTCCCCTTCATCATCCTTAGACAGCTTTAATTGTAGCTCAAGCCTTTGTAGATAATGTTTTCAAGTTATATGGGTTGCCGGATGCTATAGTTTCTGACAGAGACAAAATTTTTACAAGCCTATTTTGGTAAGAACTATTCAAGTTGGTGGGAACTCAGATAAACCTCAGCAGTGCATACCATCCTCAAACAGATGGCCAAAGTGAAATATTGAATCAATGTTTGGAATGTTACCTGAGATGCATGACAGACTAGGGAGGTGGGCAAGATGGCTGAGTGTAGCAGAATGGTGGTACAACTCTAACTTTCATTCCAATCTAAGAATGTCTCCTTTGGAAACACTATATGGATACCAGCCCAGAAACATTCCTTTTGGCCCTTACCTTGACTCAGTGAATCCAGCTGCTGAAAATTTCATCACGGATAGACAATCCATGCTGCAAATCTTACATGATCACTTGGTAAAAGCTCAAAACAGAATAAAAGTGTATGCTGAAAGGAACAGGTCAGAGAGAGAACTTGAAGTAGGAGACTTAGTATATTTGAAGTTGCAACCCTATCGACAACAATCTGTGGAATTAAGGAAGCAATTGAAATTGTCTTCAAAGTTTTATGGTCCATTTCCAGTGATATCCAAGGTGGGAAAAGTGGCATACAGATTGCAACTTCCTCAAGGATCAAGAATACATTCTATCTTTCATGTTTCTATGCTTAAAAAGAAGCTTGGTCCAAACCAAATTCCCATGCCAACTCTTCCTCTAATAGGCTCAGACAAGAAAGCTATAGTGGAGCCACAAACAATACTGAAGCGGAGAGTCATATTGAGAGATAGTAAACTAGTTACTTAATGGTTGATCCAATGGGTTAACCTCGGTCCAGAAGAAGCTACTTGGGAAGATAAGAACTTCATCACTACCCAATTTTCAAATTTTCATCCTTGAGGACAAGAATTTTGTAAAAGGGGAGGGTATTGTAATAGTGAGGGACTATAAACATAACAGCTACTAACTGTTATGTTTGAAAAATTAGTTAGAAAACCAGAGTTAGTTAGAGCTATCAATAGAATTAGTTAGAGGTAGTTGCTATTGGTGGTTTAGATAAAAGGAGCTCTGACATGTACTATTAAAAGAGAAGAAAGCTATGAATGGAAGTAGTCGAGAATCTGCGAATCTTCTGAAAATCCTTTTCATTCTCTGTCTCTTACTCCCTTTCCTTCTCTTCTCTTCTTTTGTCTATTCTTCCCCTCTCTTCTCCTTACTCTCTGCTTACTTCTAGACTTCAACACTAGTTCAACATCTCACTTCTCATACCATTTTCTATTTAAATTTCCATTACCATCATGGCAGTCCATCTCTAGTCTTTCCTTCATAAGCTAGACTGTGATAGTGCTCTCTTGGTCAGCTCATGTTTAAATTTTATGTTCAACCCATGATTCACACAAAATGTAGGTTTAACATATAATTCAAAAGAACTTGTGAGAAAAAGGAAAATGTCATGTAAAAACCAAGATGGAATTTGGAACAATGAAATATAATAAAAAATTAGTTCATTTTAGTTATGATATTTTTAATTAAAATAAAAAATAAGTTGAATAAGATTTTTAAGTAAAAATTTATTATTTTCAATAAAAAATAATTATTGTAATAATGATTTTTATATTAAAAATAATTTCAACTATCAAATTTATTTCCTCCATCGTATTTTTCATTTGCTTAGGGTTTTGGTGGGGAGATAAAAGAATTAAAATATTTCAATCATGAGTTTTTTTTTTTTTTTTTTTTTAAATATAATGAGATTTAGACTCTCAATTATGGAATTGAGAGAATAAATTATGACCACTAAACTCATCTTTAAGCACTTCAATCATGAGAGTGAGTGATGCAAAGTGGATGGGAAATCACCTGAAAACAAGGATATCGTGGTCAGTATAAGCTGAGCAAGTATACGGGGGATCAATAGCATGCATAGCAAGCAAGCAGATACAAGAATATCAGTATTACCACATAAATAGCATAAACATAACAAAATATACCAGTGATAACACTGTCTCAAGGCAACAATTTTGATAATCACCTTTAGAATCATTATCCATTTTCATCTTTGTTGATCCAATTTAATCTTAGTGATTAAAAAAAGGAATAGAACGTTGAACCAAGTTAGTATATGAGGGTCTGGAAGAGCAAGCCAAAATTAGGTATTCCTAAATGAAATCTAGATCTTTTTGGGTTAGATACCTCAAACACTTCACCTGCTTCTAATTCTATCCTCGAAGGGAGAAAAGATACAACCACAGTTCCTTAAGCTGCGCCCGTAGGCATCGTCAAGCTTTCGGAACTCTATATACCAACCGCAATCCTTAAGTTTCACCCGCAGGCTTCATCAAGCTTTCGGACTTTATGTGCAACCCAAACTCCTCAAGCTTCGCCCACAGACTTCGCACAAGTTTTCGGAGAAATTCTTATGTCATTACTTTCCCTTTTCATTCCTTATGTTTCTCATAAAACAATCGATACAATTTATCACAATAATTACACAAGACTTATAACCAAATATCACAAGTATGCAGTTCGTATGATTAGCCAACTCATAGCATTCCAATGAACAACTTCAATGAATTTCAAACACAAACAAGTTTCAATAAATCTGTCATATCTTGAGCTACAATGTCTGGATTGAGTTGAATCTAATTGCCACACAAACGTAAGAGTTAGGGATACAACTCTCATGTTCATAGCTAAATTAGTTCCAACTACACAAAAAAAACCAATTGAAACAATGTTGCAGTTCACAGTTTACAATACTTTTTGCGCAGTCACAGAAAAAGTAACATAACTTCTTTTCCACATATCCAAATAAGGTGATTCCAGTGTACATGTAAAGATAAGAGATAGAGCTACAATTTCTATGTTTAGAGCTTAGCTTAATTCATCCTAGAAGGCAGTTAAAAATCACAGCAAAAATCAGCACAGAAATAGGGCAGAAAATAGGGTAGTTTCTCTATAGAAACATGCAATTTTGAAAATTTACCAAAAATCCATTTCCTAATGAAATCATGCGAATTATATGCCATTTTAAAGTTATAGAAATCTAGTATCTTTAGGAGAAAATCTCACAAGATTTGGAGCTGTGCAAAAAATGTTATGAGCTAAAAACTGAAGCATGGTCAGACTATCCAGCATAACAATTTCCTAGGGTTTCATTCAAGAACGTGATTCTCCTTTCCCTAATTCATTTTATTCATGTTCAAACAACACAAATACATCCAAAAACATGTTCCACAGAATTATTAAGCATCAATTTAAAACATACATGTAAAGTACTTGTCTTTACAAACTTGAAAATCAACATTGCTCTCCTATGTGCCTCTTCCTCCAAATTCTTAACTTCCCAAGTGTTTTCAGTTTGTTTTAGGGTTGTTTTACTCCTTTTCTACACTTCTTTATATTAGGGACACGTAGTAGTTGGATTGAGGTTACTGAATTTAAACTCAAATGGATGTTTTAATGGAGTTTGAGGGTGGTTTTGGGAGGATGAATGAAGAATTAAAAAATGGTTTTTTTTTAGGAAGAAGAAGGTATGGTCTCTCTCTCTCTCTCTCTCTACCTAAGTGGTTTGTGGGTCCCTCAAGCTACCTGATGTGTTAAAGGAGGTTGTGCCATGTGGTGAGTAATGAAATACCATGGTATCTCTTGTGATTACACATGTCATTTGTGGGTCCCACACCAAACCTTTTGTGGGTCCCACACCAAACTCAATTCGGTTTTAATTTCAATCGTTCTTATTCGTTGGCATGTCCCGCTAGTCTATACCAATTTTAATATATATGATCTATAATTAAAACTATAACAAAGCAAAGAATGCATCATGCATAAAAATTCACGAATTTTAGCACATGTAATGAAATAATTTCAAATGTGCTCAGTAAAATAAGAAAATTGAAAATTAAAATGCTTGTTTTAATATTTTCTCAAAATGGGGTCTTACATCATTCCCCCCTTAAAAGATCCGATCCTCCGGATCACCGCTCGTACTTAAAAAGATAAGGATACCTATCCCTCATTTCTGACTCTAGCTCCCAATATGCCTCCTCAGAGGTGTGGTGTGTCTCCACAAAACTTTTACCAATCTAATAATCTTGTTTCTTAAATTCTACTCTCGAGAATCTAATATCTGTATTGGTTGTTCAACATAAGTTAGATCATCTACAACCTGAAGTGGCTCAAAGTTGACCACAAGTGAATGATCATAAATGTACTTGTTCAACATGAAAATATGGAAAGTAGGGTGAACTCCCTCAAGTGTTAGAGGTAAAATCAACTCATAAGTAGCTACTCTAACCCTGGCTAAAATCTCGAAGGGCCAATAAATCTAGGGTTGAGGTTTCCTTTTTTCTTTCCAAATCTCATTATACCTTTAATTGGTGAGACTTTGAGAAATTTTTTGTCTCCCACCTCAAATTCCAAGTTCCTACATCTCTGATCGGCATAACTCTTCTGGCGAGATTAAGCTGTTTTGAGCTTGTCTCGAGTGATCCGAACTTTTTCTATGGTTTATTATATATAAGCATGCCCTGTTTCTGATTCAAACATTTGTTTCTTTCTTATTTCATCCCAACAAAGATGAGTTCTATATTTTCTGCCATATAATAATTTAAATGTTATTATACCAATACTGGAATGGTAGCTATTGTTATAAGCAAATTCTACTAATATCAAATATTCAGCCCAACTACCATGGAACTTTAACCCAAATAGCATCAAATCCCCTCGGAGTTCGAGGCAAACCTGAAATAAAATCCATAGTAGCATGCTCCCATTTCTACTCAGGAATAAAGAGTGGCTCTAGTAGTCCACCTGGTCTCTGGTTTTAGCCTTTACTTACTGACATGTTAAGCATTTACGAACAAACTCGGCAACGTCTCTCTTCATACTAGACCACCAAAAGGATTGACGCAAATCCCTGTACATCTTAGTGGATCCCGGATGAGTAGAAAAGACCGAATTATATGCTTCCTCCAAAATCAATTTTCATAATCCCTAAGTTTTCGGAACTTTATCCCGAAATCTGATTACCTCATTTGATATATTGAATTCAAGATTCCCCCCTTTTTGAACATCTCCCTTGAGCTTAATTGTCATATTATCAATTTGCTGGGTATCCCTAATGTGTTCAGATAAATTTGGTCGGACCATAAACCAAGTCAAAAGAGACTCTTGGTTAGTAACCTCAGCATCAATCCTTAATTGCTCAAACTCAGCTATCATCTAATTCTCTCTCATTCGTAGAGATTCTATAGATATAGTGGATTTACGGTTGAGTGCGTCTGCAACTACATTTGCTTTACCGAGTTGATATTGAGTAATAACATCATAATCCTTCAATAGCTTAAAGCATCTGCGTTGTCTTAAATTCAACTCTTTTTGAGTAAATAAATACTTGAGACTTTGATGATCGGTGAATATCTCACAGTACTCACTATATAAACAGTGTCTCTAAATTTACAAAGCAAAGATAATAGTTGCAAGTTCTAGATCATGTGTCGGATAATTCACCACATGAGGTTTCAACTGCCTGGAAGCATAAGCTATAACATTTTGCCCCTGGATCAATACATATCCCAAACCGATCCTAGATACATCACTAAAGATCACATATCCCTATCCACTAAGTGGTAACGTTAACACGGGGGCTAATACAAGCTTATCCTTTAGTGTCTGAAAACTAACTCCACACTATTCATTCCACTAGAAAGGTGCACTCTTATTAGTCAATCTTGTAAGTTGAGCAACTATCAAAGAAAAATTCTTAACAAATTTGCGATAATAATCTGCTAAATCCAGAAAACTATGTACCTCCAAAACTGTTATAGGTGTGGACTAGTTAACAACTGATTTAACCATCTCTAGTCTACAAAAAGCCCTCTACCAGTGACAATGTGACCCAAGAATGTTACTTTGCTAAGCCAGAATTCACATTTACTTAGCTTAGAATACAATTTTTTGGTTCTTAAAGTCTATAAAGCCATGCGGAGATACTGCTCATGTTGAGCTCTATCCTTTGAATACACCAGAACATTATCAATAAACACCATAATAAAATCATCTAGATATGGTCTGAAAACACGTTTCATCAGATCCATAAACATTGATGGAGCATTAGTTAACCCAAATGATATCACCAGAAACTCATAGTGACTATAGTGGGTGCGGAAAGCTGTCTTAGGTATATCTTCTTCCCTAACCCTAATATGGTGATAGCCTGATCTAAGATCCAATTTAGAGAAAACTGTGGCATCTCTCAACTAATCAAACAAATCATCAACTCTTGGCAATGGATATTTATTCTTAATAGTCACTTAATTCAACTTCCGATAGTCGATACACAATCTGAAGGAACCATCCTTCTTCTTTACAAAAACACCAGTGCACTCCAAGGAGAAATACTCTGACGAACAAATCTTTTGTCCACCAGTTATTACAACTAAGTTTTCAATTCTTTCAACTCAGCTGGTGCCATCCTATATGGAGCCATAGAAATAAGAATAACATTTGGCATCACATCAATGAGGAATGCTATCTCACTGACTAGTGGTATTCCTGGCAATTCATCTAGATAAACATCCAAAAAATCTCGAACCATTGGTATGTCAAACAATTGAGGCTACTCTTCCTTGTCTTCGGCGACAAGTTAAGTATCCCCGACATCCCCTGGATAACATCTTAGCTACTCAAATAAAAGATACAACTAGAGTTTTGATAAATCTATCACCAATAAACAAAATCTACGACTGTCCAAGTGGTGAAAAATAAACAATCTTTCGGCGACAATCAACCATTGGTATTTCTTGCTTACATTAGCCAAAATCTTCTGCCCTACTTGATGAGTGATAAATTCCTTTCATAATTAATCACCTGAATAGAATGATTCCATCCATCCCCTTAGCTTGCTTAGCCCATTACTCCACTAATTAAGGATTTGGGTGATCTCAAACATATAGTGGCATAAGCCACTATAGGGTCAGGGAGGCAATCACCCCACTTAAAATTTTATAATAGAATTTTGAAGATCTTTTCTTTTGTCTTCAACCTCATTAGTCTCAATACATGCACAACCATTAGTGTAGTTAAACCTTTATGCATCCTGACTTTGAGTCTAGTCTTGGATGCTAATGTGTTGTATCTATTTGCTTGCTGTCTTTATAACATGGTGATATAAGCAACTATCACAAACTCGTACATCTTTCTTCCACCAGAGATATCTTCAGCGAGTACAAACTGGCTTTTGAGAAGCAACCATGGCAAAAGAATCCGTTTTCACATCCTTCTCCATTGATATTGGATGGAGAAAGTTATTTCTTCTTAAACTCCTGTATTGTTATATTATCATTGAATCCATGCTCAATATTAGAAAGTGCACTGTCAAGTAATAAGTCCACAAAACTCATAGTATATTCAGGATCCCCACAATTAGAATCAAAGTCTTTTACAACTATCAAGAGAACTTTAATCTGATGCTTTTGTTTGAAAGAAGTGTAGTCTGGATGGTGATGATTAACATTGATCAATATTAACTCTCTTTTTATGCCTTTTTGAAATCAATCATGTTAATGCTTTTAACTCTTCCTTAAAAGGATACAAAGTGTACCTGTTGTTACCTTTGTAAGAGTATGTTTTAGGCTTTGTCTTATAATCCATATCATGATCAAACAATCCAGGTCTTCTAAGAAGAACATGCCCAATATCTATTGGCACGACATCACATAAAGCTTCGTCTTCTAAGTTACCACCAATAGTTAATTTCACTGAACATTTAGAAATCACCAACATTTGTACCCTCTCTTTAACTAACCAAATTTACAGGTGTAAGGATATATTGCTGAAGGAAGATTCAATTTGTCCTCAAACCATCGAATATGATATTTTCCATATTTAGGGGGTGTTTAGTTAAAGAGTATGAAAATTAAGAATCGGAATTGATAGGACATGGTCAAAAGGCTTATTACAGAAGATGTTCACTCTTGTAAGCCCATGATTCGAGAAGACATATTATGTCTAGACGTGACAACAATTAGGGATCAATCTTCCCAAAAGATAGATACGACCCAACATATCGAGTGATTGCCATCGGCAATGAACTAGCCCATCTATAACCTTTGGAGGTATTTGGTACACTCGAAATGACACTTTCCTTGCCACATCGATAAGGGGTCGATTGTTATCCCCAGTGGTCAAAGGCAATACGTACGCTCTCCAGATAAGGAAGGAGACTTTTGGAAACTAAGGGATAAGAAAATAAATCTCCTCGTACTGTTAAACTCCCTAAATGATGAAAATCACAAATCTCTCGAGAATATTTGACTATAGAATCCGGAGATTGTTGGACCTCCTCACAAGAAAGCTAGGGTTACAACGCTCCAGGTACACACGACTCCTAAGAAACCTACATATAAAAGCATTCGGTATACTGACTCCAAGTACGCTCTTGGAGACCAAACACTTAACACACAAACCACAAGGCTCTCAACTCTCTCTCTCTCTCTCTCATGTTTAGTCTATTTTATTTCTATCGAAAACCGCTCTTTCTGACTTAAGCGATGAAACCTCCTTGCCGAAGTACCATCCGGTAGTCTTTTATAGGTTTTAAATCATCTCCCGAAGTAATTGTTCGAGTCAAAAGAGTCGAAATCTGTGGAGCCAAAATCCACTTCTAACAAATTGGTATCATTTGTGGAAAACAAACTAGGGCAACCTTGATGAACTCTCTAAATCGCCAAGTCACATACCTCCGAAGATAAGGACTAGAACCATCTCAAAGGCCACCTTTGTCGCAGATCGATATATTGCGACCTCGACAAATGCCGCACTCCCGGTGGTATCCGCTCATCCCGCAGATAACCCTGCTATCCGTTCTCAACCCCCACATCCAGAGCAGGTCTCACAACCTCCGCCTCAAGAACATCCGATTATGCCTCCTGCGCCAATGTCCCCAGAACGAGTCAATCATCCTCAAATGGAAAGGTTGAAGTCCAAAATACAGAATATGAGAAAACACCTAGAAAGACTCGTACGTGCCATTAGACCGGAGGGACAATCTTCTTCAGGAGGATCAGGACATGCACGTTCACGATGGCTTGTGCCCCGACTAAACTATGAACCTTCAATGACTTCTCGTCATGGTCTAGATGATCTAAGGAGACAGGTCGAACAACTCGTTGCCGATGAACTCAAACGAGCTAATATTATAAGGAACAATGCTCCCCTTTATCCTTCTGGCATGTCGCCTTTTGATTCTAAGGTCTCTTCAAAGCCGATGTCTCACAGTATATTTTTGCCCCCATGAAAAGTTATAAAGGTACGACCAACTCCCGTGACCATGCAGCTTATTTCGTAAAAGTGATGATTTTAAGAGACATGACAAATGCTGGTATGTGCAAACACTTTCCCATTACTCACAAGGACAATGCATTGACATGGTTCAACTCGCTTCAGCCACTGAGCATAAAAAATTTCTCTTAATTTTGACAACAGTTTGAGACCCATTTTGTAATCAGTCGGGGGACCAAAAGGAAATCCATTTCTGTACTATCCCTATGGCAAAGAGACAATGAGTTTTTGAAAGACTTTTTGGACAAATTCAAAGCGGAGATTATGAAGATTCCAATTTTTGATTATTCCATTGCGTTAGCCACCTTGCTAACGGGACTACGCCCCTTGGGTATTAAAACGTCCATCACGAAGAACCCCCTTCTACCATTCAGGAGTTCTATGTCTGTTGTAAGGCTTCATTCCGAGAAAATATTAAAACATGCATATTCATTTGTAATTTTCTTATTTTACTGAGTGCATTTGAAATTATTATATTGTACCGTACTAGAATTCGTGAAATTTCATGTACGATGCATATTTTACTTTGTTATGGTTTTAATTATAAATCGTGTATATTAAAATTGATATAAACTAGTGGGACATATCGACGAATAAGAATGATTGGGAAGAGAACCGAATTAGGGTTTGGTATGGGACCCACAATAGACACGTGTCACACAATTATTGGGCATGACACAACACACATGGCTCAACCCCTTTTATGCCACTTATGCTTGGGAGGGGCCCACACTCCACTATGGTAAGTAATAGAGAGAGATATAAAGAGAATGATAGAGAGAAAGAGAAAAAAGCATACCTTTCTTCCTAAATTCGTCACTCTCATTTCTCTCACAAAAACCATCTTCAAACTCCATAGAAACAACCATTTAAGTTTAAATCCAACAACCTTCATCCAACTACTAAGTGTTCCTAGCATAAAGAAGAGTAGAAAAGCTATAAAACAAGCTGAAAAACACTTGGGAAGCTAGGGATTTGGAAGAAGGAGCACATAGAATGACAAAGTGAATTTCCAGCTTCCAAAGGCAAGTACCTTACATGTGTTTGTTAAATTGATGCCTAATAATCGTATTGAATATATTTTTGGATGGAATTATTTTGCTACAATATAGATGAAATGAATAAGGAAAAAGAGAATTTCGTTCTTGAATGAAACATTAAAAATTCTGTATACTGGATAGTGTGACCAGTTTTTAGTTTTTGATTTATAGTTTTTGATTTATAACTTTCTCTGTGTAACTTCAAATTGAGTGAAGTTCCTTTTGAGGAAACTAGACTTCCATAACTTTAAAATGAGATATGATTTGCATAGTTTCATTAAGAAATAAAATTTTGGTGAATTTTTGGTGAATTTTCAAAATAGTATATTTCTGTAGAAAATTTCCCTGTTTCTATCCTGAATTTTTCTTTGATTTTGAGTTGCCTTCTAGGTTGAATTAGGCAAATCTCTGAACATAGAAATTGTAGTCCTATCTCTTATCTTTAAATAGCCACTGAAATTACTTCAATCTGAGGTGTGTAGAAAAAGTTATGTTAGTTCTACTATAACTACGCAAATGGCATTATAGATTTTGGGCTAAAAAATTGTTGTATTGGCTTTCTTTGTACAATTGGAATTGAACTTTGATATGAACATAAAAGTTGTAGTTTTATGTCCTAATTTTATGTGGCAATTTGATTCACATTTATTCGTGCATTGCAATTCAAGATATGACTATTTTATTGAAACTTGTTTGTATTTCATTGAGATAGTCCAATATGATGCTATGATTGAGCTAACTATGCAAACTTTTTATTTGCGATATTTGGTTGTAAAACTAGTGCAATTCTTGTGATAAATGGTAGTGTTTACCTTATGGAAAACATAAAGAAATGCAAAGAGAAAGTGATGCTATGAAAATTTCTTCAAAAGCTCATACGAAGCCTGCAGGTGAAATTTGAGGAATGCGGGTTATATATGGAGTTCCAAAATTTGTGCGAAGCCTGCGGCTGAAGTTCTATTCCTTTCTTTAATTATTGAGTTATTTAGAACACTGAATATGGGAAAGAATACTAGTTCTATAAATGACAATCATATTGTTTTCTTGAGAATGCTGGTGATAATATGCATCTCTTATGCGTTTGCTAAGTTTACATTATTGTATGATGATATTGATATCTTGATGCTTACTTGTTTGGCATGCATGTCATTGGTTCCCTGTGTACTTGCTCAGCTTATACTGACCCCGATATCCATGTTTTCAGGTGATCTGGGAGATAAGAGGGAAGTTCAGGGTAGAGACATTTGAGCTGAGGGATTTAGATCCCTACTCATCTTTAACCTTTGTATCTTGTTTGAGGCATGTACATATTTGTGTTCTTTTGAATAGTCTAAGTCATGTAGCAAGTATAAATATATGGTTTGGTATAGAGGAACCTTATTTATAGTTTTGTGGATAAAATGTTTGTATATTATGGCTATGGTGCTGCGCCAGGAAGGTCATTGATGTAGCTTGTCTGATAATAGAAGTGTCATATTGATGTTTGTCAAGTTATCATATTAACCCCAGATGGCTAATAGTCACTAAATAGGGGAGACTCTGTCAAGTTTCCTTTTGGAAATATCGAGTAAATGGTTGTCTTTTAATTTAAATTTCATTCCATGTTATCACACATCGGGAGTGCGACTGTCGCGAGTCCAAACGTCGTATTTTAATCGTGTTTGTTGCTTCCGCATTTGCATGTCTGTTCCTTTCTGCTAGGGGGTGCGATGTCTGGATAGTGGGTCGTCACATCCATGCTGAAAAGTATATTGCAGTTGAAGATGCGAAGCATTTGACCGACGTAGAAATTGATCATCTCAAAGAGAACACAACAGATCACCCTAGTAGCCTTCGTAAAAAAAACCAACAAGGACCCCCACCTCTGCGATCTCCCTAGTAGGCTTCGCCAAAAAAAAAAAACGGACAAGGACCCCCACCTCCGTTAAGATTTAACACCTACACTCCTTTGAATGAGATCCTCAGCCAGGTCTTGCTCCAGATAAAAAACAAACCATACATTAGACGGCCTCCTCGTTCTACAAAAGATAACTCTAAAAAAGAGAAAACTAAATATTGTCACTTTTATCGAGATTATGGTCATATGACAGACAATTGTAGAAAGCTCAAGGATGAGGTGGAATTCTTTTTTCGGAGTGGAAAGTTACAAAGGTTCATCTGTACAGAAGGGAGGAATGTGCCCTCCCCTGATCAGCACGATCTGCCACGAGAAAATGAACTGAATGATCCATCGATCACTCGACCGCCTCACAACGGACCGGATGGAGTGATCCACCCGGTCTATGATGAGCGATCTCTCCACAAACTTTATGTCCCAGCTAGTGTCTTTCCAACCTACGACTTATGCCCCTAATATCGTTTATGGGGGGGATAAAACTGAATGCATGATTGCACCCATTTTTACAAAGCCGAAGCGTCCCTCCCTACTCCTCAAGAGGTACTAACGACTCATGTTGACGAGCAGCCTAAGGGCAAAAGGCTAGTTATTGGCTTCACTGATAAAGATTTAGTGGGTGTTGATCCTAATCGTCATGGTCTCCTTGTCATTACCGCCAAAATTGGCCAGTAAAAAGTCAGAAGGGTTTTTATTGACCAAGAAGCAGGATACAACCTCCTTTATTAAGATGCTTTCCAACGAATGAATTTTGGCCTGACGCACCCCCAACCTCATGTAAATCCAGTCAAAGGACTCTCTGGTAAATAGATATATCCTAAAGGCGTTATTTTGCTCCTGGTTACTTTTGACTCACCACCAAATCATGTAATGGCTATTACTACATTCAACGTGGTCAAACTCCCTTTTCTCTATAACGTCATTTTAGGCAGGTCGGGCTTAAACGCCATCGAAGCGCTACCCAGCACCAAGCACATGAAGATTAAATTTCGAACTCCTCTCAAAATTAGGACCTTGTCAAGCGATCCAGAGTCTTTTAAACCCCTCTGCTAGTAAACACTTAACTTTTCTCTTTTTGTAATCGTTTTTATAGTGTCCCATAATAAACGGTCCTTGACAACTAATATTTGATCTGCATGTTATCAATTTTCTTTCGTAACGGCATGCTTCCTTTCCCATAAACCAATTGAGCTGAATTGAACCATTAAGTGTTCCATGAATGAATCGATGCCGCCCTAACCTATCATTAGGATCAATCTCTAGGAACGGGCCGATGCAGCCCTAACCTATCATTGGGATAATCACCCCGAATAGGCCGATGTAGCCCTGACCTGTCATTGGTATCACTTTTCCTGAATAGGCCAACGTCATCCTAACCTATCGTTGGGATCAGTCTCCCTGAACAGGCCGATGCCACCCTGACCTATCATTGGGATTAATCTCCCTAAACGAGCCAACGTGAGATCAATCTCTCCAAACGGGCTAACGCCACCCTAACCTATCATTGGGATCAATCTCCCCGAATAGGCCGACGTCGCCCTAACCTATCGTTGGGATCAATCTCCCCGAATGAGCCGACGTTGCCCTGACCAATCATTGGAATCAATTTCCCCAAACAGGCAGACGTTGCCCTGACCTTTCATTGGGATCAGTCTCCCTGAATGAGCCAATGCCGCCCTGACCTATCATTGGGATCAATCTTCCTGAACGGGCCGACTCTGCCCTGACCTATCGTTAATATCAATCTGCCCAAACGGGCCGATGCAGCCCTGACCTATCATTGGGAGTAATCTCCTATAATAGGCCAATGCCACCCTGACCTATTATTAGGATCAGTCTTCTCGAATGAGTTGATGCTGCCCTGACCTATCGTTGAGATTAGTCTCCCCGAACGAGCCGATACCACCCTAATCTATCATTGGAATCAATCTCCCCGGACGGGCCGATATTGCCCTAACCTATCATTGGCCTCAATCTCTCCAAATGGGCCGATGCTGTCCTGACTTATCACTGGGATCAATCTTTCCAGACGGGTCGATGCTGCCTTGACCTATCATTGGGATCAATCTCCCCGAACGGACCAATACCGCCCTAACCTATCGTTGGGATCAAACTACTCGAATGGGCCGATGCCACCCTGACCTATCGTTGGGATCAGTCTCCTCGAACAGGCCGATACCACCCTAACCTATCATTGAGATCAATCTTCCCGAATGAGCTAATGTCGCCCTGACCTATCGTTGGGATCAATCTTCTTGAACATGTCAATATTGTCTTGACCTATCGTTAGGATCAATCTCCCCAAATGGGATGATACCGCCCTGACCTATCGGTGTGATTAACCTTCCTGAATGGGCCGATGTTATTCTGATTTGCCTATTGGGACCAATCTCTCCAAAGGGGTTCACAACGCCCTAACCTGATATGAGAAATCGCCACTCAAATGAGCACTACTGTCAAAATCTGTGGAACATACATTCCTAGATGAATGAATGACATTCAATACAACACACAGAACTCACTGGGAAAAGTTAGCTGATGAACTATTGTGGAAAAAAGGAGAAGTTGTGTGACTTCCAGAATGGCGAACATGTTTTATTCTATCGATAGTCACCCTTACGAAGGCGGTACTCCCCCGGGCAAACGGATGTCTTTCCTTCAGCAAAGTGATTTAGAAACTGTTAAGTATAGCTTATGATGAGCGAACTCTATTGAAGGCACATAGATGAAACCTGTCCTCACTACTTAAATGATTAGGGAAACATCCCCCGTAAAGAATGCATGTGACACAAAGGGGCAAAAAATTCTTTGATTAAAAAAGCTCAATGATACAGAAATTATATAGAGTCAGGGGGAACCGGGGGAAGTGCCAAAGCCTCGAAAGGAGAGGACCCTACAATCGTCTGAGTCATGACCAACCCAGCGAGACTGCCAAATGAATCAGTATGGACCAAACCCTGGTCCATTGTCTCTTGGTTTGCCGTCTCTTCAATAGGTGGTATTGCTTTGTCCAAACCAACTTGGCGAGCTATCTCTTTGACACACATCAATCTTTCAATTAGCCTACATTAGGAATGCCTGAAGGTCGTAGCATTTCTAGTAAGAGACCTTTATAGTTCAGCTATCTTCTGCTCTGCCGCTCATGCAATCGAACCAATGTTTCAGTAGTCTTCAGACTTGCCATATGGATTTTCGCTTCGGTCTCTAGTTCTTCATAACGCTTTCGAAATGAGGCTAATTCTTGCCATAAGCGCACTACCTCTTTATCCTTCTCGACAAGCATAGCGCTTGAAGTTCTCCCCGCCTCAATGTCCTTCTTCTCTGTTCGATGGCATCCTACAGTGCCAGGACTCGATTGTCTAACTGCTCAAGGTGTTTCTATGATTGTTTTCTCCGCTATCTCTGAAACTCTGTTAAGGCTACAGTCTGCAAGAAAGGAATTAAGTCAATCAAAGAAAAGATAAACAAAATAAGACAAATCTAGGAATGAAATGATACCGTTAAGCTAAGAGACTGAAGGGCTTTTTCAACCTGCTCCAGTAACATTCTATTCAACTCCAGTTCACAACGATGAAAATCGAACCACTCGGCTAGCCAACATGCCTCAGTAGTGTCAACATAATTGTACTGATAGTTTCCTGTGTAAATAACGACTGTTCCCTCCTCCTGTAAATCCTTTTGTACTGTCAAATGACCGTCTTGGGAATCACCCTTATCGGGACGCCCTCGTCAGCTTCTCCAGCCAAGGAAGACATGTTGAACGATGAATTATCAGCCCCTCTAATCTTACTATCGTCGACTTGGAATGTCTCAACACCGCGGGAGATATAAGCTCTTTGACATCTCCAGCCCTTCCTTCTATGTAGAAGACTCGAGTAGTTGGGCCTCTTCTTCGATGAAGGGGATGCCACTTTCGATGACCGAACTCTAAGAGACCTATTAACTTCTTCCGAAGGTCTCATAGCATTTGGCCTCATTTGCTAGACGGTTGAGACTTCTCTTAAGGTAGTATCCTTTGTTGAAGGCAAAACATCGACCAACTCTTTCTCTCTCATCTCTACCAAAACGGGCCTGTCGATCTTCCTTTTCTCACCGATTAATAAGCTCGCTAAGGATAACATTTGATCCTCTACAAGAGAATTCACTCGAATACTCCTTTGAGTAAACTTGCAATAGTTACCAACAGATCGCATGAAATAGGAATGACGGGAAGGGGTCAAAAATTTTACCCCAAGTGATGGCCCTTGATTGGCACAAGGCAGTAGTAGCATGAGATCCCTATTCAAAAATTTCACAAAGAAGTACTTAAACATCCACTTCTTATCTATCGATTTGTTGTAGTAAAACTTCCAGTTAGACTCAATACGAATTTGCAGCCTATACCAACCCTGAATAGAATTCTTACTCCCGTATCTCCTTAACGAAAAAATGACCGTTAAAATCTCAAAATCGAAGTTGAGATAACAAAAACCCAACAAAGAAATCACTGCAACAACCAGACACCAGACACTATAGAGGAGCAATGTGGGAAAAATATTCCAATGACACATTACTTCCCCAATCGGGCCTGTGTATGGTATCTTTAGACCATACTTCACTAACTGTTCGTACATCGGGACGCCACCCTCCAGCGCCCTGTTCACCCTGTTCTCGTCTGTGGTCGACACCAGTATATAATCATTCCCTAACAACATATCGATCTGAACTCCTGGGAGCTCTTTCCTGGTTATTATGCTCCTTATCTCATTGATGCTCTAGTAAGACAAAGAAGAAGAACCTTTTGGCATTTTCTCAAAGAAAACTTTCACACGAAAGGAGTAATCCACAAAAAAGATAAATACGGAAATGTCTGATATGTTTAAATGCCTAACTTTATAAAGTGCGCTAGAGATGATTCACGAAACCTGAAGTGACATGTGCCGTATTAAAAACTTCGCACATTTTCGATGATCATCACTCATTGTGCTTTTCTCACGAAACGACACCACGAGTCAGATGCAAATGATGGGACATGATCAAAATGACTATTATAGAAGATATTCAATCTTGTGGGCCCATGATTCAAGAAGGCATATTATGCCTAGACGTGTCAACAATTACGGATCAATCTCTCCGAAGGGTGGACACAGCCCAATTTATCGAGTGATTACCATCGGCAATGAACTAGTCCATCTATGACCTTTGGAGGTATTCGGTACACCCGAAATGACATCGTCCTTGCCACATCGATAAGGGGTCGACTGTTATCCCCAATGGTCAAAGGCAACACGCACGCTCCCTAGATAAGGAATGAGACTTTTGGAAACTAATTGATAAGTAAAGAAATTTTCTTGTACTGTTAAACCCCCAAGGGATGAAAATTACAAATCTCTAAAAAATATTTGATTATGGAATCCCGAAATTGTCAGACCTTCTCACAAGAAAACTTGCGTTAGAGCGTCTCGGGTACACACAACTCCTAAGATACCTATATATAAAAGCATTCGTCGTACCAAACCCCAGGTATGCTCTTAGAGACCAGACACTTGATACTCAAATCACAGGGCTCTCAGCTCTCTCTTTGTCTCTCCCCCATGCTCAATCTATTTTATTCTTATCGAAAACCGTTTTTTCTGAATTGAGTGTCAAAATCTCCCTGATCGGATCACTTTCGAGTGGTTTTTTGTAAGTTTCAAATTATTTTCTGAAATAACTATTCAAATTGAAGGAGTCAGAATTTGTGAAGTTAAAATCTACCTGGAATGATAGTCATAAAAGTTGCTTGGATTTGAATTAACGAAATGGAAATAAAAGTTTGAAAATAAAACTCTCAAAATAAAGATCATGTGAAATTCAAATAAAACAATGAATTTGTGCTGAAACCCATGGGCGAAACCCTTCCACTTTTTGCCCCACCATCCTCTCTCTCTCTCTCTCTCCACCCATGCCACAAACCTTCAACATCCACGACCTTCAACAACTCCTTCAAGAACCAAGAACCTCTCAGATTGCGAGCTCAAGAATTTCAAGACCGGCCGCAGAGATGGATTTCGTGAAGAAATTGTAGCTAAAATTGTCGGAGTTTCATAGGGTTTACTAATCATCAGATTTTAGTAAAATGGTTTTGGAGAATTGGAGCCCTAGGGCTAGAATTAGGCTTGATTTGTTCGCTATTGTATCGGAATTTGAAGTGAAGGATGGGTTTGTGGGGTTTGCGATTGATAGAGAGAGAGATGAAGATGAGGGAGTTTGAGCAGAATATTTGAAGTTTTCAGCTTGTCTCAAACCCCTTTGTTCTTCAAAACCAGAAAATTTGAGGTTTTCAATCATGAAATTTAAAAAATTTCTCTCAGTCCCAATTATTTCAGTCTTTTCTCGGATGGGTTTTGTGTATTACATCGCATTCTTCATTTTCATCGAGGATTGGATAAGGTTAGAAACATCTTTTGGGTTTAGGAATGCTTTGATCTTTAGTTTCTTCGCTTTTCTCTCTCCCTTCCCTTTCTTTGTTTGTATAATACGAGACCCTGGTCATGTTCCTTCTTCCTCCGTTTCTGATGTTGGATATAGTCATTCCTCAGATCAAGATTATTTAGTATGGTATTTTTTATTGATTGTTTTACTATAATGGTATTGCTGTAGTTTAAGGAAATATAAGAAATGTGAATAACAATGATTGGTTGTGCTAAAAATTGTCACATGAAATTGATTTGCTTTAGGAGCTGAACAACACTGATTGGCCATCATCAGAGAAGATTCAAAGAATACCATAAAACTGATCTCCTTTACCTATGTTCAGGATTTTGAAATCTGTATTCTAACTTTTAGGGGCGGAAGCACTTTATGCTCATTCTTATAATCAAAGATGTATTTTTGAAAAATAATAACCTTTTTTCATAAACAAATGTTCATTTTTATTTTTATACATTTTACAAGAATATTAAACAAAGAATTGTAATCGACAATTATTTATTTTTATATGGTTTATAAGAATATTAACAATTATGTGATTTTATGGAGGGCAAAATGATAATTAAATAATTCTCATTTTAAAAAATATACAAATCAAATATCAAATCGTATCCATTTTAAAATTTGAACAACGCTATGTTACCAAGCTTCCTCCGATCCTAGTCTTTATCTTTAATTGATGTTGTCATCACCTTTCGCACCACCGAAGAATCACTTTGTGTGATGATCCCGTCGCTTTCTATTTCAAAGAGAATAAATATTAAGCTACTAAATATTACAAAGCAAGCAACACACGTAACAATAACTATATAAACCAGTGGTGAATCTAGGATCTAGAGATGAGACGTAAAAAATTTATAAGATATTTGTTAAAACAATAAATATGAATAATAAAATTATATTAAAAAATATAAAATATTAGTAAGAAAATAATTCAAGATAGTCTGAAAATTAAAAATTTTAATTGAATACATGATGAACTTCAAAAATTGAATACATGATGAATTTATTTTAAAATCTCAGTACCTCATCCAAAACCAATTTAGAACAAACAAGTGATTAAACACAAAATTTTATTCTAGAATCTTAGCTAAGAACAAGAAGTATAATAGAAACAAACATAACAAAATTGATTAAAAAATTATATTAGATTTAATACTAACTATTAAATCAAAAAAAAATAATAATTGAGATTTTGATTCAAATCAATATATATCCTTTTTATGAGACAAAGAATTAGGATTTTTTTTTGGAATTCGGATGATTCCTTTGTTGTTTGAACGTCCCCTCTGGGCATTCCCGTTTGTTGTTGTTTTGTTGGACTTCTCATTAGAAAAAAAGAAAAAGAAAAAGAAAAGGAGAGGGAAAAAATGGATGGGGAGAGAAGCCGAGAGGATGGGGAGAGAATGAAAGTTCTGGGAAGGAAGGCAGTGGGAAAGGAAAAGGAAAAGTCCTGGTGGGGTTTTCAATATTAAATTAATGGTTATCGGAGGAGGATGCAATTTTTTTTAACTTTAAAAAATAAAAAATATGTTTTTACTAATTTAAAAAAGATAATAAAATTATAATTAAATGAGTGCAAAATTGATACAGATCATAAAATTTTTGAAAATCTGAGGGGATGCAATTGCCCACTCTAACTTCTTCTTGGCTCCGCCACTGACATAGACTATTATCTACGTGCGTGATAACAAAATAGAATGTGTAAAATTTTGAAACTTCTACCGAACGTGACTGTTTATCAACCGGATTTTCAGTTAATACTTAGCCTTTTTCTAGTAGTATCGGTGTATGTAAATAAAAAATTATTTGTGTTTGTTTCCTTGCAATTGTTTTACACCCTATACGGTAGGTTGTTATGGTTAACCCCTTAGCTTGACCCTGATTCTTATGTACCTGACCATTTCTATGCTTTAGGAGTTAGTTTTCGGGGTAAGCATGGGAGGGAGGGAGGGTTTACAAGGCAAGGGAAGAGAAGGAAAGGGGAGGGCAAGAAACCTGCTTTCCTGTGAGCGGTGCTTGTATGATCCAAGTACAAGAGGATAATGCACTTGTTTAATAGAATTATCAAACGCTAGCAATTCCTTGTATGATCCCTTATAAGGGGAGGGGATGCCCATGTTTAGTTACATACTTGTGAGATTACCTGAATAATAATTTGTAATTAGTTTAACATAAGTCCAAATTAATTGAGCATTATTAGATTATTAGAGTAATTCCATTTAAATTTTAAGATTAATTAATACCAATTTCTTACATCAATTATAAGCACTTCACACTCAGATTACCAATATCAACTTATTGTAACATTCAAAGGCATAGAATATCAAAGGAGTCCAAAACATGACCATGACAATTCAATTCAAACATGACCCAAAGCATGATTAGACAACCCCATTGGGGTTTCTAACCTTGGATTCAATCAATTTCCTTAGAAAAATTGAATAGTAAAGGACTGTTCAGTTACAAAAAATAATTTTTTTTTTTAAATTTCAATTTTCTTCTCCATTTTCAGTTTTTATTTTACTACAAAAATAGAAAGATGTTCATTTCTAAAAAGTTTAAAATATTTTCCCAGTTGGGAAATTTCAAAATATAATAAGAATATATATACATATATATATATATATGTATGTATATGTATGTATGTATAAAGTATCGTGGACGAAATTGATTATGGTTGCAGGCGTGTGTGGCTGCGGTCTCTCATTTATAGTATAAGATTGATGATTTTCAACAAATTGTGATGCCCCGTCTCATGGAAAGAACATGAGTGAAGTCATGAGTTGTTGTGGGACTAAACATCAATATTTAAAAATTTGACTAATTTGATTCGAATAATTATGAAATTAAATTCATAAACCGACTCTTCTACCATGTGATTTTCAATTGAGTTGCGCAATATTAAGATAATATAAGAAATTTTCTTCTAGATGCACCGATTCAAATAGATTAAAAAATAAATAAATAAAAAACATATTGAAATAATATAAAAATTATTTTTAATGAGAATAATATTAATAGAAAAATATTCGCAAAGATATGCACTTTTATACATACTATAAATATAGATAAAACATTTTTCCGTATTTCCAGCAAAAAAATAATTATAAAAAGATGCATCCGATTATGGAAATAATTCTGAAGTTCGTGATTATGAACAGTTATTTGGATACAATTTTTTTACCATTTAAACTTCTCCCCTTCCACTCTCTCGTTCCAACCCAAATCCTAACCTCTTCACCATTTCTCTCTCTAAACCCTAATGGCGGTCGATTGCGAATTCTCAGCATTCTCTTCACAATCAGAAGAATTATAGCCAAAGAAGGTTCCATCAGAAGAATCATCGTCAAAGGAACTTGATGAGAGCAATTTAAAAAGCTATTTTTTACTTTTAGTCTCCAATTCTTCCTTGCACAGATGGTGAAAAAGCTATTCGAAACACATAAAAAAATCATTGGAGCTTTAAAGAAAAAGCTGACAACTTTAATGGTACAGTAGTAGTCGGTTCTTTCTTTTGGTCGTACTGCCCCATTCCAATTCTTAAGGTGGGAAGCAAAAGAGACCATTTGCCAGAAACAAAATAAAAAAAAAAAAAAAAAAAAAAAAGAGAGGAAAGGAAAAGGAAAGAATCATCGGAGGTCTAAAGAAAAAGGTGAAAATCTTATTAATGGTACAATAGTAGTTGGTTGTTTCTTTTGGCCGTACTGTGGCATCCAAGCTTTGCCCGCTCAAATTCTTGCGGTATGTTTGACAACGTGATGGAAAAATGAAAGGAAAAATAAAATTAAAAATTATATTTAATAATAAAAAAGTATTAAACGAAGAAAACAGAAAGAAATATAATCAAATATAAATTTATTATTTTACTATTTTTATTTTTTATTAGAGTTTTAAAATAGAAAATATAAAAATAAATTTATTATTTATAATTTTAAAAGTAAATTCTTTATCTCAAAACTCAATGATTTAATGAAATTAAAAAAATTAAGTTTGAAGAGTTTTATAAAAACCCTCTCTTAGTTCTCCTCTAATTAATTATTTTATCAAATATGAGTGAATTTTATAAAAACCCTCACTTTTCCTTTCTTTTTCTCAAAACTCTCCTTCCAAACAGGCTCTTAGGAGGAAGCAAAAAACACCATTTGCCGAGACAAAGAAAGAAAAAAAAAAAAAGAGCAAAGAGAGGAAAGAAAAGGAAAAGAAAAAAAAATCATTGGACGTCTGAGGAAAAAGCTGAAAACTTTAATGGGACAATAGTAGTTGGTTCTTTTTTTTGGCCGTAGTAATGCGGCATCCAAGCTTTGCCCAACTCAAATTCTTAAGGTGGAAGCAAAAGAGATCATTTGCCAAGAAAAAGGAAAACGGTAAAAAATAAATAAATAAATAAAAACAAGGCAAAGACAGGAATTATTTCAACCCACCCAGTTTCATCCAAAGGAGAAGGACCTTTATTTTTAAATAAAAATGTCAAAACTAGAATCTTTCTCAAAGGGGGAGCCACGAAAATTGGTGGAATGTTGGAAGTGTATATTCATATATATATATATATATATATATATATGTATATATATATATATATAATTGTTGCAAGAAATAACACTAATTAATTTTATTTTAATTTGCAATCAAGGGTAACACTTATGATATTTATTTGTTGATTTATTATATTTAATATTCACAGAATTACCTTAATAATAATTTGCAATTAGTTTAACATAATTCCAAATTAATTGAGCATTATTAGATTATTATTAGAATAATTCTATTTAAATTTTAAGATTTATTAATACCTATTTTTTATATCAATCATAAACACTTCACACTCAGATTATATATCGTAACATTCATAGATAGAATTTATTAAATATAGAAATCTAAAACATGATCATAACAATTGAATTCAAACATGGCCCAGAGTATGATCAGATAACCCTATTAGGGTTTCTAACCTTTGATTCAATCAAATTCCTTAGAAAATTTGAATATTAAGGGCAGAGGTAGACCAAGACCCAAAGACAAAAGGTGTTAAAAACTTTATAAAATATTTATTCAAATAAAAAATATGAACAGGGTATCCAAAATTATAGTTAAGTTGTTATAAAATATATATAGATCATAAACACTAATTGAATTTTAAAAATTTAAGGGGTGTAATTGCCCACCCTAAACTCTTCATAGGTCTGCCCCTAATTAAGGGACTGTTCAGTAACCAAAGAAAATTAATTTCAATTTTATTTTTCATTTTCTGTTATTTTACAATAAAAATAGAAAGAAGTTTATTTTTTAAAAACTTTAAAATATCTTTCAAATCATAAAATTTTAAAATACATTAAAATTGTGTATATATATATATATAATATTAATTCGGTTTAAATTGCACCGAACTCAAACTCGGATCTACCGCGATCTGCCGCGGGACGTTGGTACACATTCATGGTATTGTGGGCGAAATTTATTATAGATTCCTATCCTCTTCACTATTTCTCTCTCTAAACACTAATGGCGGCCGATTGCCAGTTCTCATCATTCTCTTCACAATCAGAAGAATCATCGTCAAATGAGGTTCGGAACTGGTTAGAGCTTCCATCCGACGTGACGTGCTTCATATTGAAGAAGCTAGGAACAATCGAGATTCTGACGAGTGCGCAGAAAGTCTGCAAGCTGTGGTGGAAGCTCTGCAAGGATCCTGCGATGTGGCGGACCATCGATCTGAGCGATTGGAAATATTGTTTGGACATGAATCTCAGTCCCCAGGAAGTTGCGCGAAACGCCGTTGATCGGAGTTGCGGTGAATTGGTTGATATCAGTATTGAGTACTATGGCACTGATAGACTCATGGAGTACATTACTGCTCGGTGAGTTTTCTTACACTCTGTTTAGATTCAATATTGGCCTAAATTTTATCATATACTCTTTGGATTACCAAATAGTTTTTCTTCTTTTATGAATTTGTCTAAATTAGAACAAGGTTTCAATTTCATTATCGCAGTTCTAGATGAATAAAGATTATGGGTTATTCTTTAAAGTTGAAAAGACACAAAACATGAAAGGGAAAATGCCATGGTGCCTGACAGTGCTTGAACATTCTGTTTCAACATCGTAGAAAGTATATCTTTTTAAAGCGACCGGCTATAATAGATTATAAGGAAGC
Source organism: Dillenia turbinata (assembly GCA_037126225.1). Classification (NCBI taxonomy): domain Eukaryota; kingdom Viridiplantae; phylum Streptophyta; class Magnoliopsida; order Dilleniales; family Dilleniaceae; genus Dillenia; species Dillenia turbinata. The sequence goes on along the minus strand of JBAMMX010000010.1, from coordinate 12,355,764 downwards.
TGAGAGGACAATCCATTTCCATATAAGTTTATAGGAAGGAAGATATAAATAGAGATCTTAATATATATATATATATATATATATATATATATATATTTGATATAAGATCTTAATATTTCTCTCCAGTTGAATGCAGTAAATGGTTACCATTTTAATAAAACTGTATTCCAAATGTTCTTAGCATCTTATTACCTCTAGGTGAATGTGGAAAAATCCTGAAAATTTTTTAGATACGTGCGAATCTCCCAAAAAAGAAAATTCTATTCCCAAGAAATCGAGCAATAGAGAGACAAGGGATTTCAACTCCCGCTTCTCAGATGACACATATGCAGGGTAAGAAGTTTTTACTCAAGAAATTGAAACGTTACTTTTGAAAGGAACATGATTCAGTTTTTTTATTTTATTTTATTTTATTTTTTTCGTGGAACATTCGGTTTTTGAGTAAGATAAGAAAGAGATTCGAGGGGAAAGAAAATGAGAATTCTGGAACACTACAAACCTTTCTGTCAGATCTATTTGAGAAATGGAAGAACGGGGCAAGTTTATTAGTTTCTCTATGTTTTAATGATGATAGAATTGAAAGCTCATAGGACTAGTATTCTCTGATGAGACCATGAAACTAGGCACCTGGGAGACATGATAAATGAAAAAGTCTAAGAAACAACAGGAAAGGCAGAATACCCACTTTACTCTTCCTTCTCAAAATGAATAAAATGGCCATCGGTTGCTTTCTATAAAAGATAAAGCAATAGGAAGTAAAAAAATAAATAAATAAATAAAATAAATAAATAAAACCCTACCAAATGAACCTTGGAGGACCATCTCTCACCCATTTCCTTGCTCTCACCATTAGCATGCTCTGTGGCATTAGTTGACATGAGTTCTGATGAGAGTGAATAGCTGTACTCTTGGTCAACAATGAGTGTCTCGAGTGATGGTGCACAGTGATGCAGTGAATGAAGTGGGGTTGCTGATGAGAGTCATAGGTTAGGTGGCTTGGCTTAACAATGGTAGGAAGTGATTGTTGCATGGATACAGTAAGAAATCAATATAATTGATGCACTCTTTTTCATAATAATATTTCTCATTCGCTAGTTGGTGAGACGAAGGGAGGATGGTGCTGCAGGAGTAGTAGCTAGTCTCCTTGTTGGTCTTTTCTGGGTGTAAAACGTTAGCTTCTCTTGTTTCAGGTCTCTTTTGTAGATGTGCTCCATTTTGGTTTGCGTTTTAGATTGATTCTCAAATTTTTAGCTTTTTCGATAACCGTTTGATATGTTCTGCATATGGATTCCTTTTCAATTTACTTGGTTGTGCTTGCTTTGAAAGCTGGTACATTGTCCTGGCAACATCTATTTACCTTTTCAGCTGACAATTGTCTTGGATGCTAAACAGGTACATGTGATGATGTGGTTTTAATGTACAGTTGGTATTCACTTTCTCCTTAATTGGGTTCTAATATTTCTCCTTCATCCTTTAGTGTCACTTTCCTTCTGTGACTACGCAAGGTTTGATCTTTAAAGCAATATTGACATGTTATTCGCACATGCCAGAGTTGTACAAACTCTTCAGCTCAATTATTTCGGCATGCTGATCCCTTGCATCTATTCTTCTTCTTGGGATAGCCTATGATTTAATTGTATGAATTGTCTTACAAATAGCTAAGTAGTGAAGATAATATTGGTTGAATAGAAAGGATAAGCCTTTAAGAAGTTAAATAATACAACGGATAAAAATACTTGGAAAATGTGTATGTCTCTGACAGTCAACATTGGAGCAGGGAAATGATAAAAGATAGCTCCATAAGAAATTAAAAACGATGAAGTAAGCACAGATAAGATCATTGATTGTTTTAATTGATTTTGTTCCCCAAAATTTTGTTGATTTAGGACCAGTACATTTTAGTTTCTTGTGCCTAATCTTGTGGGCTATGCTACGTGTCTTGTTTTGCATCTTTTTCTTTTGAAGAATTGATTGGAAGCGCATAAAATTGGTAAATTGACGGCCGGCCAAGCTTCTCTGGGAAAGTGGCGGTGTTGTGGCTCATGTCCTTGAACCTCCCACCGTCAACCTTGTTCACCCAGCTTTTTCTTTGATGATGGCTGGGTGGACGAATGAGGTTCTTTTGTGTCCATCTATAGAGATCCTTAATTGTTTGTATTCATCCTCCTTTTTTATATTGGTGGTGAGAGTTGTTTGATAGAAGAACAACAATTTTTCATCCTTGTTATTAATGGATAGAGGGTCTTGGTGAATAGCTTTGTTGCCCATCAAGCTGGGTTATTTGCCGCCCCCTATCCTAACCCAGCTTGGATAGACAAGCTGAGAACGCCTATATTAATGCTGATCCATATTGTTGTTTCAATTGCAGAGCAAGCAATCTTAAACGCCTTCGACTTGTAAAATGCCGTATTTTTTATGAGGGTTTGATTGACGCAGCTAAAAAACTTCCTCTGCTGGAGGACCTTGAAATTTCTCTATCTTTATGGTCATTTACGAGAGAAAGCCTTGAAGTTGTTGGCCGCTGCTGCCCTCGTCTGAGAACATTAAAATATAATAAGTGGGGTTACAGGCGACCACTTGAAGAATGTGACGAGGACGCACTGGCAATTGCAGAAAGCATGCCAGAATTATGTTATCTGCAACTCTTTGGAAATAAGCTGACAAATGATGGCTTGCAGGCTATTCTTGTTGGTTGTCCTCATCTAGAATACCTTGACTTGCGTCAGTGCTTCAACATTACTCTGCCTGGTGATCTGGGGAGAAGGTGTGCTGAGCGTCTTAAAACTCTGCGGCTTCCCAATGACCCCACTGATGACTATGAATTTCATACTGAAAATGAGCTCTTCTCTGATTTTCCGTCTGACCTCTCGTCCTTGCACGTTGATTATGAATTTGATTATGACGACTTATTATCCGAGCTTTATGAATGAGGATCACTATGACCAACTTTGGCAACTCAATCCTTTTATTCATCATTCAAGGTGTTGCACAGTTGAGTAAACGGAAATCAAGAGGCTCTCTCTTCCCCGCATGTGTGTATCTCCGAAGCAAACACATAAACCTCTCCGGTGGTAGCTGTTCAATCTGTCCTTTCTTTTTCCTCTATTGGCTTAGTAGTTTAAACCTTCAAATATTAATATTTTCTTATTGCAAAATCTTCTAGAAGTTGCTTTTGCCGGTCTTACCTTCAGTTTCTTTTCTTAAAATCTTACTTTGAAGTCAGGCTTTTTATTTGGAGGATTAGGATTCTTGTTTAATGCATCTCTCCCACACACACTTGAGATTTCATCGCATAGATGGTGAAAGCTGTGGGATCCTTTGGATGGGAAGAGCAGAGCTCTAGCTCAGAATTATTAATTACATGCAATATGGCTTCATTGAAACCAGTTTTATAGATGCATAATTTGGATAGTATTGGATTATTGTGAGTAGGATTGGATTATATTCCATACGATAAATATTAGTTAATACTACGTATGACATTAGATAGGGTAGAATAGAGTAATTTGCATTATGTCTTGACACATATTTGAGTACATGTACGTATGGATGAATCGGGTCATGTTATTCAATTACACTCCCATCTAATGGCTATGGGTGGGATGATATTCTGCCATTTAGCTACATACGAAGATAATATTTTGGATAAGTTCATTAAAATCAAAATTTTTATGGATACAAATATAGAATTGCATTAATTTTTGTTTTGTCTTCGGTAACCATTTTTCTATTTTATTTATTTCATTTTCTCTTTTTGTGCTATGTTAAGGGCGAGGGAAATGGGAATTTGAACCTCCCTCATTGGTCTAGTTACAAATGCAATATATTCCATAATCAAATTATCAAATTTGAGTTTTGGGAATGAAAAAAATAAGAATGAGAGAGATCATTCCTTAATGGGTTTAAAAATTAACTCGAATCGAATTAATTGGAATAAATAAATTGGTTGTCAAATATCAATCGATCAAGCAAAACAACAAGGAAAAAAAAAAAGGAAAAGGAATAAGAACCTGCTTGATACGGACATCAAGACTGTAAAGAATTTACATGATCCAATTCAAATTCCAGTTGGTTCGGTAACAAAAGTTCGAGTTAAAAAGTTCAAAGAAATATTGAATAACTTAATTCATAGGTTTTTACAACAAGAAATTGGATGCCAAATGAATAAAGAACCAAAAGGGATCTTAATTATGCTTATACAATCCCAATTGAAAGAATAAAAGGTTCAAAACTACCAAAAATCAAGGGAATACGAAAATAAAAAAAAAATAGCAGCAAGATTTGATCAAAATAGTTTGGTTTATTTAGTTTCCTAATTTTTCTTTATAATTTATATTTTAATTTCTTATTTTTTAATTGTTTAAAGAGTTACTAAATTTTTAGTTATCAATTTAGTTTTTACATTTAATCTATAAATAGATCATTATGCATTGTGTAACTTATGACAACTTTGAGAGTATTAATAACATTGTGAGATTGCTTTACACATGTCTTGTTCTTTTGAGAACTTTTGAACTTATCCAATATAGAAATGTTGTTTAGTTTTTTGACTTATCAATATAGGTTTCGAATCACCTAACTTGTGGCATCATTCATTCCATCTTTATACAAAGGTTATTGTTCTAATAAGAAATGGATTTAAGGTCATGTACCTTAGGTTTTTCCTTCTTTAAGATAGGGGTTGAGATCTTTAATTCCACCGGTTCAAAAAATTCGTTGGGACAATTTTTTTGGACTAAATTAACTTGTTTTTGGGTTTTAGGATTTCTACACCCAACGGGTTTACATCAGTTGGTATCAGAGCAATTTCAGATTGCCCTTCAAATTGTTCATACTTGTCTATAATTTTTCATCTTTCTTTGTTCTTATTTATGTTTCTGTTTTAAAATTATCTCCAATTTTATTTTATCACAAAGAACAAAATTCTTCATTCGTAGATTTAATTTATTTTTTTTAGTATCTTTCATCCTTGATTTTTTTTTTCTTGTACTTTCATAGTTTCAAAAAAATGTTGCAAAAAAAAATTGATTAAAAAAAGGGTAGCTTCCAATTTTTTTCTTTCCTTTTGTTGTTCATTCTTTATTTCTTCTCATTCCTTATTTGTTCACTTTCCTTATTTTCTTTCTTTATTCACCTTTCTTATTTATTCCATTCCATATTTATTTATTTCTTAATTTGGAATTTTTCCAAATTTGTGACTTTTTTTGTTTCTCACTTATTTTCCTTCTTTATTTCCCTTGTTATTCTTTTTTTTGAATTTCACAATACAATTATTTTTGAATTAAATTCAAAGAGTTATTGGTTCATTAAGATGATAAGAGACATGTTCGATAAATTGAATTCATTGAGACTTTTCCCAAGCAAAATGCGGTTGCGGATGCACTTTCACACAGGTGACGATTTGGGGACAAATCATTGTCAAGAAGGGGAATGATGCAGACATCAAGGCTGTAAGGAATTTACATGATCCAATTCAAGTTCCAGTTGGTTTGGTAATAAAAGTTCGAGTTAAAAAATTCAAAAAAATACTAAATAACTTAATTAATAGGGTTTTATAACAAGAAATTGAAGGCCAAATGAATAAATAACCAAAAGGGGGCTTAATTATACTTTTACAAGCCCAATTGGAAGAATAAATGATTCAAAACTACCCAAAACCAAATGAGGACAAAAATAAAGAAAAATAACAGCAAGATTTGATCAAAATAGTTCGGTTTGTTTAATTTTTTAATTCTTTTTTATAGTTTATATTTTAGTTTCCTATTTTTTAATTGTTTAAAGAATTACTAAATTTTTTGTTGTCAATTTAGTCTTTACTTTTAACCTATAAATAGGTCATTACACATTGTATAACTTATGATAACTTTGAGAGTATTAATAAAATTGTGAGATTTTTTTACACAAGTTTTATTCTTTTGAAAACTTTTGAACTTATTCAATATAAAAGTTTTGTTTAATTCTTTAATTTATCAATTTAGGCTTCGAACCATCTAACTTGTGACGTCATTCATTCCATCTTTATACCAAGATTCTTATTTTAGTGAGAAACGGATTTAAAGTTATATACCTTAGATTCTTCTTCATTTAGGGTAAGAGTTGAGATCTTTAATTCCACCGGTTCAAATAATTCGTTGAGACGATTTCTTTTTTGTGGGCCTTCTTTCTTTTTTTTTTTTGGCCTCTTCTTTTATTATTTTTTTTCACGGCCTTTTTTTTTTGCCCTTCCCTTTTTTTGCATTTTTTTTTTTTTTGCCCTTCTTTTCTATTTTTTTTGTATGACCTTTTTTTTTTAACGACCTCTTTTTTTTTAAATGGACATCAAGATTGTAAGGAATTTACATGATCCAATTCAACTTCCAATTGGTTTGGTAACAAAAGTTCGAATTAAAAAGTTCAAAAAAGTACTGAATAACTTAATTTAGAGGGTTTTACAATAAGAAATTGGAGGCCAAATGAATAAAGAACCAAAAGGGGTCTTAATTATGCTTATACAAGCCCAATTGAAATAATAAAGAGTCCAAAACTACCCAAAATCAAGAGATGACAAAAATAAAGAAAAATACCAACAAAATTTGGTTAAAATCGTTTAGTTTGTTTAGTTTCCTAATTTTTCTTTATAGTTTATATTTTAGTTTCCTATTTTTTAATTGTTTAAAGAATTACTAAATTTTTAATTATCAATTAAGCCTTTACCTTTAGTTTATAAATTGGCCATTACATATTATGTAACTTATGACAACTTTAAGAGTATTAATAACATTGTGAGATTTCTTCATATAAATCTTGTTCTTTTGAAAACTTTTAAACTTATTCAAATAGGAGTTTTATTTAGTTCTTTGACTTATTAATCAAGGCTTCAAACCACTTAACTTGTAACGTCATTCATTTCATCTTTATATCAAGATTCTTGTTTTAGTGAGAAACAGGTCTAAAGTCATATACTTTAGGTTTTTCCTCCTTTAGGACAAGAGTTGAGATCTTTAATTCCACCGGTTCAAATAATTCGTTGGGACGATTTTTTTTGTGGGCCTTCTTTCTTTTATTTTTTATTTTTTTGGCCTCTTTTTTTTTTTAATGGCCTCTTTTTTTTTTTAACGGACATCAAGGCTATAAGAAATTTACATGATCCAATTCAAGTTCCAATTGGTTCGGTAACAAAAGTTTGAGTTAAAAAGTTCAAAAAAGTACTGAATAATTTAATTCAGATGGTTTTACAATAAAAAATTGGAAGCCGGATGAATAAAGAACCAAAAGAAGTCTTAATTATGCTTATAAAAGTCCAACTGGAAGAATAAAATGTCTAAAACTACCGAAAATCAAGGGAGAACGAAAATAAAAAAAATAGCAGCATGATTTGATTAAAATAGTTTGGTTTGTTTAATTTCTTAATTCTTATTATAGTTTATATTTTAGTTTCCTATTTTTTAATTGTTTAAAGAGTTACTAAATTTTTAATTGTCAATTTAGTCTTTACCTTTAACTTATTAATAGACCATTACACATTGTGTAACTTATGACAACTTTGAGAGTATTAATAAAATTGTAAGATTTTTTCACACAAGTCTTGTTCTTTTGAGAACTTTTGAATTTATTCAAAATAAGAGTCTTGTTTAGTTTTTTGACTTATTAATCTAGATTTCGAACCACCTAACTTGTGGCGTCATTCATTCCATCTTTATATCAAGATTCTTGTTCTTGTGAGAAATGGATTTAAGGTCATATATATTAGATTATTCCTCCTTTAATGTAAGAGTTGAGATCTTTAATTTCACCGGTTCAAATAATTCGTTGGAACGATTTTTTTAGACTAAATTAACTTGTTCTTAGGTTCTAGGGTTTCTACATCCAACGAGTTCACATCACTGCCTAACCTTCCAGTCTGGCCTTGTTCTAAACCCCTCCAGATGGTTAATCGCGCCAGGAGCTCACCAGTTCATACATAAATCGGTTTATTTCTTGGATAGTAATTTGAACTAGACGCACATAAGCTAAGCAATTGCACGTAAAGGCTCAACCGCAAAACCATGACCACATTTAGAAATTTATCTCCCAAGTGTGAAGTAAAAAATTAAAATAAAATAAATAAATAAATAAAGCAGGCGGTAAAAGAGAGAGAAACCCTATAATTTTTTAAGGATCAAATACTATTTAAAAGGATTTTAATGTCATTATCAAAAATTTTTTATTGGGTTTTCTGTGACTTTTCTTTTCTTTTTTTTTAGCTTTTATCATGTTCTAAAAATCTGCATTTTAAAATTTATGTTCTGAAACTTCGCCCTTTGCTGAAAACTATTAAACTATGCACAAGACCCATTAACTTTAAATTAGCAGAAACGAAAAAGCCATATTTTAGTAGAATATTTGTTCATTTTATATGTACCTCAATATACTTAAGTTCGGAGAATTGCAGGGAAAAAAATAGCCGTAGTAATAACCAGCGAAAATTTTGGAGATTTTGACTTGAACTTCTCCATCATCTAATAATAACTTGGAAAATGATTTTTTTTTTCTTTTTCTGTTTTAAAAATACTTTATCATGATAAAAACTACTTTTCTTCTTTTATTTTAATTATATTCCTCTTTTCCTTTTCTTAGAAAATTAGAGCATTACTTCATCCCTAATCTAAACTTCTGTCCTACACCATTCAAATTGGACACAACATGTTTTTGAAAAGTTTAAATTTTCTCTTCCTCATTATTGTAATTATTATAAAAAAGGCCCTCTAGACACAAATAGATTGTTATATTTTCTACCCTCTCCTTTCCTCAGAATTCTCTCCATGGACACATTATGTGAGGTTAGTTTTGGAGGTGGGTTAGACTTAACAGATATCTGCTCTGCTAATTTGAATGGGTGATTTGGCCGTCTGATGATCTCAATTGACGAAACCTACAGAAAACCGTCAAATGATGTTCCGGTGGGAGAGATTCTGATACTCAAGTTAAAAAGCGATTTTTGAAAGGGAGGAGAACGGACTCATGAAGCTTTTTCGCCCTTTTCGGGTGTTTTGTATATGCTGAGCGGACTTACCTGAGTGGCGGACATAATAGAGCTTATATAGCTTTCACATAAAAGAGTCGTGTGTGCTCAGAGTAATAAAATCATAATTTCCTTATGAAAATATCCTGAAATTTCGGGATCATGATGAGGGATTTCAAAAGATTCCCATATTTATCGATTAGGAAAGTTCAAAGTGCCATTGAGATTTCTTTGCACATCTAGAAGTCTCCTTTCCGTTTAAGCAAGATTATGTCCACTTTTGAGAATAATTGATTTTAGCAGATCAAGCAGAGGTCACTGGGCACCGAGGAGATCCTATGACCGTTTGCCATTGAGTGGGAACTAGTCAATGAGTACCAAGAGAATGCGAGCCATGTTTACCTACCTGGAAGATAAATCCCTTATTATCGGCTCGTTTTGATTGGGTATGCCTCTTGGGGCCACAAATTCGGAAGGTCTCATGCCTCGTGATGATAAAGTTCCCAAATTAGATGATCAACCGATCAGAGGAGTACTGACCAGGTCGGCAACTAGGCTGGCAAGAGCTGTTCGACAAGTTATGGGTCAGGTATGAGCCCAGCACAACTTGGGCAATTTTAGCCATATCTCATCACTTGCCCCCACTCCTGTAGTTGCTTTGTAGAAGGAACTCTAGGAGTATCTTTTAGTGATGGCCTTTCGGATTTTACGAATCAAGGCATTAAATACAACATATGCCATTTCGGTTTCCACAAACTGTCACAGTCATGCTTTTAAAACTGGACATATGTTAGTTGGTTTCTCCATTACTAATTCAGCTTTTGAACTGTTAACTTTACAAGCGATTCAGCCTTTCATAGTGACCATTAGAGGAAATGGCTAAGCGTCCATCGTCTAGTTCTTCTCCTGACATCGAAGACATCTGAAGTACTATGTCACAGGGAGAGTTGCGTGACATCCAGAGTGACATGTTGTTGGGTGATAACTTTGAGATCGTGTCAGCAACGGACATTGACAGAGCTAATATGGCTTCACGGAGTCGAGTCTCGATGTACAAATAGTCAGCGAACTATGGTTTGAAGGTGCCATACACAAGCCCTATTGCTAGGGTTCTGTTGCATCGGAATATCTTTCCTACCTTGCTAATCCCCAACGCTTGGTGTTTGGTGGTTGCAGTTACTTCTCTTATAAGTTTTTGCCGATTGCATTTTGATTTCAAAGTTTTGGTGTCCGTTTTTACACTAAAGAAGTGTGGTAAGAGGAGTTCTACCAGAGGTTGGTATTACCTACAGGCTTGGCCAGAGTCGAATCGGAAGTTCTTCTACGGTGAGACCATGAATAAGAGTTGGATGTACAAGTATTTCTTTGTCGACTTCTTAAAGGAAGAACTAATATCAAAGCTTCCAATGCCCGATGTTGTCCTGTTCATTGCGTTGAAGCCCTACCAGGATTACCGTAATTCGGGTTTTGTCTGATCCATGGGTGAGTATTGTGATGCTTCATGGAGGAGTATCTGGATTGAACGTCTCTTAGATAATGTGATGTTGTTGCTAGCAAGCTTGTTGCTTGGGGAGAAAAGGGGAGTCAGAAGCCCCTGTTGATGGAGAAGAAAAAAAAAAAAAGCCCGTATACCTTTTATATTCTGCTGTGGAGAAAAATTTGTAAGAGATCACCACTAATCGACGAATGAGGGAAAAAACGGAGGGAGCCCCATGAGAGATCGAAAGTATGTGGAGAGCTTGTTTGCATAACTCGGCTTCACTTGCCTTGCCGAGGGCTAAGAGGAGGTGAGTGCAACTACAAAGGTTGGCCAAGGAAGAATCTGGTGAGAGCCCAGGAGAGAATTCTCTCACAGTTCGAGGGCTTGCTCGATCGTTTGCAAGTAAGTCAGTAGGGGCTAGTAGTAGTGAGTTCAGTGGCAAGCATTCTGCTAGTGGGGCTGATAGGGATGTCCTATTGGCAGAGTTGATAGAGGGAGAGGAGGCTGAAGACGTTGTGGCTGAGGGAGAAGGAGGTCATGCTCCTCGAGATGTAAGAGAGTCAGAGGGTGGTTCCCCAAGGGGCCTTGAAGACATTGGCCCCGAGTTGATAGGGGTGCCTAGCCTAGGGCCATCTACTATCATTCCTTTAATGCCTATGGAAAAGGGCAAGCGTTCGATGCTTAAGGAAGAAGTACTCCCCATGCGGTTCCTATTCGATCTTTCGATGGGCGTCGGGGCTCGAAGAAGCGAGAGACAATGACAATCAGTGCTGGGGACCATCATCACTGCTTCGTGGATAAGGGAAGAGGATAGCCGATCGGTTGGACTTCCACCACTCGGATCTAAAGCTGAATAAACTCTCACTTGAACAGGGAGACAAGGCCTTATTTTCAGCAGCACTGACTGTATTCTTCTTATCTTTGCACTTGTTGACTTTTCCTTTTTTTAGTCCACTGACTAATACTCAATTATTCAGACCATAGTCTTGGCAGAGTTCCAAAAGTGATAGAGGGAGTAGACGTTGATTCACATGAGGTGTCAGTCTGAACAGATGGTGAATGACGTCTCCCGATTGGAGAAGACCCTTTTGCACAGGGAAAAAGAGAGCTTGAGGAAGCAAGGTCTTCTGCGGCTGACAGCAGCGCTCATGCTGAGGTAAAATGGTTAAAGGTTGAATGGGACGCAGCCTTCAAACGATGTGAGGAACTGAAGGCGGAGGCCAAGGTACGTGAGGCCTCTCTGCAAGCTACAAGGAGACTAGCCAAAGTGCACGATCAATCCCTCCAAGCTACCGAATGGAAGATAATTGAAATGGGGGATGCTATTGCAAAGAACTTTGATAATAACATATGCGTTAGGCGCAAGCTGTTAGAGAGACTCCAGTGTGCCCTAGAAATTATCCATCAAGCAAGGTTGGCGGATGCTATGCCCCTGGGTGCTGTGGACCTTGCTTCTGAACCTAATTCTGCCACTGCTCCTATAGAGTTTAGTGATCCTCCTGTCCCATGATCGGGTTTTCTTTTTCCTTTTGTAACTTTCTGTTTTTGTATTGTCTTTCGAATTCATTAATAAAATGCTCCTTTGTTTTCACCATGGCTTGCACTTGGTATTACTCGAGTTACCCCCTAGCGAGTGAAGTGTCATTGGAGAAATACGCCCCCTTGTTGGTGCTACGCTTGTCTATCAATAGGATTTCTCTTCTTAAGCTATTCAATAGAAGTGTTTACGGGTGTCCGATAAGCTTCGTTCGATAGATTCTACTCGCTTGATAGGCTAAGTGGTGTACGCTCATCCAGGGAGACAAGTCTCTACTAGTGGGCTCTATACGGGAGGCCTGGGTGGTACTTGCCTTATCGGGGATGTAGGTCCCTAACCATAGACTTTATTCAGGAGAATCGGGTGATGTTGGCCCGTTTAGAGAGGAAGATCCCTATCGATGGAGTCTGCTCGGGAGGACTAGGCGACAGCGGCCCATTCGGAGAGATAGATCCCTATCGGTGGACTCCGCTTGGGAGGACTGGATGATGGTGGCCCGTTCAAGGAAATAGATCCCTATCGGTGGACTCAACAAGAGAAGATTGGGCGACGGTGGCCCGTTTAGTGAGATAGATCTTTATCGGTAGATTCTACTTGGGAGGACTGGGTGACGGTGGCCCATTATGGGAGATTGATCCCTATTGGTAGACTCTGCTTAAGAAAACTGGCGACGATGGTCGTTCAAGGAAATAAATTCCTATCGGTAGACTCTGCTTGGGAGGACTAGGCAACGGTGGCTTATTTGAGAAGATAAATCCCTATCAATGGACTCTGCTTGAGACTTACAAAAGGAAATGGAACACATCGTTAAGAATAAATCAACAAGAAGTAGATCAAGTGCTAAGACTAGATAACACAGGCCACCTGCCCGAGGGCACTATGAAAGCAATCGTGACGAGAAAGAGGCTTAGAGTTTACTTGGAAATGAGTGCTTGGGGCTCCGGATCACAGGATAATGTCCTATACCGTCAAGGGTCCTGAATTTGACCTTCATACGTTTTGTGCTTGGTAGTGCTTCTAGGACATTCAGGTCAGATGACATTATAATGCAAAGGGAGCTTAACCACGTCGAACGTGGTCAAAGCCTTCGTCTAATCAGGTGGGGTTCCAAGGGCCACAGGCAGTGAGATGGTGCATTCAGGGTATATCGATTCACCTGATGGGCCCAGCGTAACTTGGGGTAAAACTCGTTTGTTAAAATGCATTCCAGTAAAGAAGGTTGTAATCAGCTCCTTAATCAACGAAAATTCTTCTCACTTCATATTGCCCAATCTTAATCGTGATGATGAGGGAGTCATGTCGGTTGGGGTCGACCCCTGTTAGGTTGTCATCACTAAAACCGATCATGGGCCTCTTGTTCTTGGGAGATTTCCCAGTACGGGTGGCAAGGAGCTCTTTGGATGTGTAGCCGAATGGCTTTGCCTTATGAAAGATTGGGGCCACTAAGTGCCCCTCCTCATTTGTTCGTAGGCATACCTGGTCGCACAGATGTAGTGCCTGTAGAATATGGGTTGGAAGGTAAAGTTGTGAGGGATCATATCCATCTTGCACTTGGAGGATCACCCCATTTGGCTGATTAAGGGTATCTCCTAGGGCCAATTAGTTGACTTAGTCATTTTCTCGCCTTGGAGTGTGGGAGTTCTGAGGGGGCATGCCTTCTTTTTTATACCAATGAATCTTTGAAGTCAACCGCTTCAGGCGAGGAACTCGAGTTTGTCTCATAATTTCTTGCATTTGTAGTGAGATGATCGTAGTTTCAATAGAAGTGGCAATACTGGGTCTTGTCCTTCTTGGGATCGTCCTCTGTGGGATAAGGGGGCCACTTGACATAGGGTTTGTTCTGAATCTAGAGGAGTATTTGGCTAGAGGCCTCGTTCAGAGGGGTACAAGTGGTGAACTTGCATTGTTGTGGAGGCCTTTCAAGGTGAGCGTCTCCACTCTTTTTGACCCGGTCGATTGCATCATCTATCGAAGGCTTCATCGTCCTTAGCCACGATATATTTCTCCACGCGGCTATAGAACTCTTAAATAGAGGATGTGGGATTTTTCGTGATAAATGTTTTCATTCTAGATGATCTTAGTCTCGTAAACAGCGCTACCAGTGCTATAAAGTGATCTAGACCGAAGACTTTCATCATCTTGGCTTTGAATCTCTCGAGAAAGTCTCTCAGTTGCTTGTTATCTCTCTGTCGTAGTGAGCGGAAAGATTTGGATTTTCTTTTAGCCCCCTACTGATGATGAAGTGTGTCTCAAACTATTGTCGCGGTTGAGAAAAACTCTTGATACTAAATGGGGGGAGTGAATTGAACATGTTAACACATTGCCTTTAAGGGTTGTCGAGAAGTGTTTGCACATGGCGGCGTCTGACTTGTCTCTTTAAATCAACATAGTGATGAAGTAGGCTGCATGATCCTTGGAGTCAGTGTTACCATTGTACCTCTCTAAATGAGGGAGAAATACATCACAGGATATTAGTTCGGAGGATATCTTAGGATCAAAGGGTGAGAGCCTAATAGGGTACTGAGGGGGCACTTCCCTTTTTGCATTTGCATGCTTCAGTTCGTTCACCACTAGTTCTTTGACTTGCTTTCTTAGGTCATCCAGGTCATGGTGGGAAGTCACTGAGGGCTCTCGGGTTTCCCTGGGCTCAAGTTTTCATGGGCGCGTATGACTCGATTCATAGGAGGAGGATTGTGCCCCTGGTCAAAAGATACAGCTAAGTTCTTCTAGTTGTTTGCTTATACTCTATAGCTTAGATTCTAGCCCATCCACCTGGGGTCTAGTGACCCTTTCTGGAAAGGCAGGAGTGGCAAGTGGCACTGGATGGTTTTGGTGACCGACTGGATATCAAACTTCAGGTGGGCCAATAGCAACTAGAATTTGCACGGGGTTATCTGTTCCAGTAATGCAGCGTCTGTTTGGGTGGCCATGTGCCCATTTGTCAGAGACACGTGTCTGGAAGTAGCTCTAGTTACTCTTTGTGGAGGCATTCTCTATTGGTAAAATAGTGGTGAATAAGCTTCTTTCTTGTCTATTCCCATGAATGGTGTCAATCCATTGGAGATTGGTTAGACTCCACAGCTATCGGTTTTGCTAACCCGAACAGGTGACTTGGTCATCCTGTCTGATGATCTCAATCGATGAGATCTATAAAAAACCACTAGAGAGGTTTTAATGGGGGAGACTCCGACGCTCAAGTTAAAGAGCGATTTTTGAAAGAGAGGAGAACAGACTCATGAAGCTTTTTCTCCCTTTCGGGTGCTTTGTATATGCCGAGAGGACTTACCTAAGCGGCGGATATAGTGGAGCTTATATAGCTTTCACATGAAAGAGTCATGTGTGCCCAGGATGATAAAACCTTAGTTCCTTATAAGAATATTCCGAGATTTCGAGGATCAAGATGAGAAATTTTAAAAGATTTCTATCTCTATCGTTTAGTAAAGTTCAATGTGCCATTGAGATTTCTTTCCACATCCGGAGGTCTCCTTTCCGTTTACACAAGATTATGTCCATTTTCGAGAATATATGATTTTAGCAGGTTGAGCAGAGGTCACCGAGCCCCGAGGAGATCCCAAGACTACTTGCCATCGAGTATGAATTGCTCGATGAGTACCAAGAGAACATAGGTCGTGCCTACCCACCTCAGAGATAAATCCCGTATTGTCGGCACGTTTTGATTGCGTATGCCCCTTAGGGCCACAAACTTGGAGGGTCTCATGCCTCATGATGATGAAGTTCCTGAATTAAATGATAGCTAATCAAAGGAATACCAACCAAGTCGGCAACTAGGTTGGCAAGAGCCATTCAACAAGTTCTGGGCTAGGTATGAGCCCAACACAGTTTGGACCGTTTTGGCCATTTCCCATTATTAGTGAATGAAGAGTAAATGTTGGAGGGTGAAGACAAACCAAATAAGAGATCAGACACTAGTGAGTCTAAATAAACACTCTATTTCTAAAATTGTTGTCTAAATAGCAATAAGAATTTCAGAACCAGGCTCTCTTGGTCAACTTGTGTTTAAGTTTCACTTTCAACTCATGATTTGCACAAAATTTAGGTTAACATATAATTCAAAAGAACTTGTGAGGAAAAGAAAATGGTCACATAAAAATCGAGAGGGAATTTGGAGCAATGAAATATAATAAAAAATTAGATCATTTTAGTTATAATATTTTTAATTAAAATAAAAAAATAAGTTGAATAAGATTTTAAAGTAAAAAATTATTATTTTCTTAAAAAACAATTATTGTAATAATGATTTTTATATTAAAAGTAATTTTAACTTTCAAATTTATTTCCTTCACCGTATTGTTCGTTTGCTTAGGGTTTTGGTGGGGGAGACAAAGAACTAAAATACTTCAATCATGAGTTTTTTTGTCTTTTTTTTTTTTTGTTTTGTTTTGTTTTTTTTTTCTTTTTTTTTCAATACAATGAGATTTAGACTTGAATCATTGAGGGAGTGGATTATCATCATTGCATTGTCCCTTTGGAAACTTCAATCATGAGAGTATGAGTGAGAGTAAATTACTTGTCAATTCTGGATTTTATCTCAAATTCACAAATTAGTTTCTGAATTTCAAAACGCATTGATTGAATACCTAAATTTTGAAATTCATAACGCATTTAGTCCTTTTCTTACAAACGATGCCAATCTGACCGTTAAATGCTGACTTAGATTCACGTGGCAGATGATGTGGACTGATACGTTCTCTCCTGACTTATAGCATGATAGTAAATGCTGACTTGTCAGCTGACACGTTAGCACATGACCCTCTTAAGGTTGCCACATCAGCAAAATGTTGACATGTCATGCCACGTCTGCAAGTAAGGGCGTTTTGGTCTTTCAATGCTCATGTTTTTTATTTTGCTTCCAATGCATTTTTTGTTATTGAATATATGATAAAAAATTAATTATGTATAATTTTTATATTGAAAATATATATCAAATATAATTTCTGTTTTTTGGATTTTTTAATGTAAACACAATTTTTTTATTTGAGTGATTTTATTTTTGAAAACAATAATTGAAATTTTAAAAAAAATAGGATTAGGTTACAGGTTTGATGAACCTACAAAATTCTGGAAAAGGTCTTCCGCCTCAGGGTGGTGGCGGCGGAAGGTTCCTCCGTTCTGGGGGTCTCCACCATTTGTTGGCTAGCTCGCTAATGGAGTGAGATCGATTTCGTTGAGATCAATTTCGAGGATGGAACGAGACAATTCATCCTAGGGTTCGAGAAGAATCGGAGAAGTAGCAATAGAGTCGTTGAGGTCCATCCTTCGTTTAGGTTTCAAATCGCAAATTGATCGATGAGAGAGAAAATGTGGATCTTCAAAAGATAGAGAGAGAGAGAGAGAGAGAGAGAGAGAGAGAGAGAGAGAGAGAGAGGATGGAGACCTCAACAGATGCTTGAGGTGTCCTGCAAGGACCTTTTGGCTCCTCACTTATGGTTAAACTCAATCCATTGATCATCTCTCCCCATCAGAAAGAGAGAGAGATCTTCAGTCTTGGAAGTTAACTAACCCAAACCCTTGTCTCTCTTCTACACTCTTTTGTGGGAGGAGATCTACTGTCTTCCAGACTCTTTCTCACTTCTCTCTCTCATCCTTCAACCCTCATATCCCATCTTCACAAAACCACTTTCAGAACCCGAAATTTTTCCCAATGCCATGCTTTCCTCCTCAATTCCTCTCTCAACAACAACAAACCCACAAAAGTTTCCAAAAACAGTTTATGGGTCAGTCCAA
This sequence comes from Dillenia turbinata, assembly GCA_037126225.1. NCBI lineage: Eukaryota > Viridiplantae > Streptophyta > Magnoliopsida > Dilleniales > Dilleniaceae > Dillenia > Dillenia turbinata. Next base: position 12,338,022 of record JBAMMX010000010.1, on the reverse strand, counting down.
ATTGGCTTACATCACTCACCAAATCAGTAAGCTTCTTTACCAAAGAGAGTGGGGTGGGGGAGAGGGAGACATATAGAGGCTCTCATGAGTCCATAGAATGATGCCCATCATTTTCTACTCCCTCTCGCTCTTGAAAAAACATAAAAACCCTCCGCTTCCAAGAGAATTCACTGTTCGTCTTCTTCCCCTGTTTGCTTTTCCCCACAACTTCTATCATCCAAACCTAACCTTAACCCTAAATCTAACCCCAAATAATTCAAACCCAGTTTATCACTCCTATCAATAACCCCAGAATTGGATTCATTAAGTGCCTCCGAAACTAAATTTTGATCACCTATTATTCAAGACTGCTAAACCCTTTAATAAAACAAACTGATATCAAAATTTACCTGGTTTTCATGGTTGAAGAAATCGAGTTCAACCCCCGAAAGAGGACTCAAAATTTTGAGATTAATTGGTGGGCTGTGGTGATAAAGGAGAGATATCGAGATGGTTGAAGTGATCGAGAGAAAGAGAGAGGGAGAGAGAGAGGGAGAAAGGGGGAGGAGAGGAGAGAGAAAGGATTTTTTTTTTTAAATTTTTTAATAGAGTTTTTGCTGACGTATTATACCACGTCAACATTAGTGCTGACGTGGCAGTGTTATTAGTATATGTTACTAACGTATCTTGATACGTCAGCAATTTCTATCACGTTGGAAGCCACGTCATCTTCTACGCGGTTCCAAATCAGTATTTAACGATCACGAGGTCACAGTTACTAACGGAAGGACTAAACCTGTTATCATTTTTAAAATTTAGGTTCTCAATCATTGCAATTTGAAATTTAGAGATTAATTTGTGAAATCGAATAAAGTTTAAGAATTAGGCAAGTAATTTACTCGTTTGAGTGAAGCAAAGTTAATGCGAGTGGCCCAAGATCTCTTCCCCAATAGGTGGGGACAGTATGTACAGGGCTGCTTTATTTGAGTGGGACTGTGACTCTTGCTGAAACTAGGGCTGTTACACGAATCAAGCCGAGTTGGAGTCACTCGCAAGCTGTTCGGTCAACGACTCGACTCGACTCAAGTTTGACTGAGTTCGAGCGAGTTCAAACCAAGTTCACAACCGAGTCAAGTTCGAGTAATAGAATTTTAGACTTGAAAACTCATCAAGTAATTCGATAACCTATATTAATATATATTATATATATTATTATAATAAAAAAATAAAATAAAATAAAATATATTACTATATTATATAAAAATCGAGTTTTTGAATCGAATTTGAACGGTTCATTATATAATCGCGTCGAATTATGAGTTCTATTATTATTATTCATCGAGTTTGACTTCGAGTTCGACTTGAGCTAAAAAACTCGAGTTCGACTAAAACACTTGAGTTCGAGTTTGACCACAGAAATATTTAAAATTGGCTCGATTCGAATACATCCCTAATTATGACCATATATTCTAAAAATAATTGCTTGTATTAAATCCATTTTAGAAATCTATAAACATAGGACATTATCACTGACCTATATCAAAATCCCATCATAATCCCTACTGTCTCTCTCTTATTAAAAGTATAGATTAAGTATTTAATAAAATTGTATTTACCTACTCTCTCTCTTACTAAACCAGGGTTATTTTTCACAATATTATGAAAAATATTCAAAAATTATAAAAGTATGGTAGTTCTTTTTGTTTTTAAAAGCATTAATATCGATTTTATTAAAATCGAGTTCAAAGTCAATTTTGACAAAATTGACTTTGAACCGTCCAAATCTCCTGACCGCTAGACTAATAAAAATAATAGATCGGTTTCAGAATTGGTGCCTCCCACGCGCATTCTATCTCTCCCTCTCCGTCTCTCTCCCACTCCCTCTCCCTATCCTCACTGAGGCATTCTCTCTCTCTCCCTCCCCGCCCTCTCTCTCCCTCCCCGCCCTCTCTCTCTCTCTGGCTCAGCTACCAAAGGAGTGGTTGGTGTTGTCTATTAAATGTTCCACTGCTGAAGTGACAAGGTAAAGAGCAAGATTTTTAATTATGGGTCTATCAGGCTTTAAAAAAAAAAAAAAAAAAAAAAAAAACATACATACATTTTGGTTAAGAAAAAATGTTAGTCTCCAATTTTATCATAATTATCGTGAGCACGTTTTTTATATAATTTTTATATAATAATATAGTTTCTTTACATGTTATAGGGCAATGTGTGCATCAGGAGTAAAGAGAAATTTTTGGGGAACAAAACTATTTATCTGTTTTTTAATTCTATTTAAATATCAAAATTTATCTTTTTTTTTAATTTTAAAAAAAAGATATAATAATTTTAATATTTATGTTACGGATATTTTAATAATAAAATGGCTAATATACTTAAGGAACCATGTGTCGATTTTTATGAACACCAATGTATCTACTGGTAGTGTATTAAAATTTTTTAATAAAGGTCACAAGTATCGGAGAGTTTGAGTTTCTGTTCGAATTTAGATTTTCTCGATACGACAGTCAAATAAAAAAATATATAATGAATGTCTTCCGATTAAATCAGATTAAATTTTATTGAATATTTTTATATTTATAATTTATAAGATTTTAAGACATATTAAATATTTATATTTAAAAATTTATAAATATAAAATTATTTAAATATTTAAATATTTGAGGTGGAGAGAGAGAGAGGGATAGGGGGAGTGGGAGGAGAGGGGGAGAGAGAGAGAGAGAGGGAGAGGGAGAGGGAGAGGGAGAGGAGAATGCGTCAGTCAGGGTGAGGGAGGGGGAGAGGGAGCGGAAGAGAGAGGGAGAGGGAGAGGGAGAGATAGAGTGGCGCATTTAATGTGTCTCACAGGTGACAATATTGAAGTTAATATCGATTTTATTTTTTAAAATAAAATCTAATGGGGAGGAGATTTGGACAGGTCAAAATCAATAACAATTCTTTGAAGGAAAAAAAAAAAAGTTACCACCCTTTTATAATTTTTAAAATTTTTTATAATATTGGCAAAAGTTACGGTATTATGCATGCAACTCACGTCATAACCTTTCTCTCCCTATCTTCCTCTCTCTCTCTCTCTATCATTTTCAACTTTCAAAACTCAAAATGCAAGAAAATCACGGGGGAGATCGTGCAACGGTGTCTTTGATTGACCTCTGGACCTCTATACCCCCACTGGCACCTCGACACACAACCCACTCTCAAGTCAAACTATTAACTTCGTTCACTCTCTCTCTCTCTCTCTCGATTAAGTGATATACATTTTTATACTTAAGTGATAGGACGTATTTCAAAATCTAATCCAAAAAAATCAATTTTTCAAGGGTTCATAAAAAAAGGCTCTGTCGATCAATATCTAACGACCGTAATAACAATCTACAAAAGGGTCGTAGTCGTCCCGATTAATCTACTAAAAGGCCTTAGTCACCTGATTCTACCAAATGATAGGGTCTTAGTCACCCCGATTAACCGATCGTGACTCATCAAGTGGAGACGGTCACCTCGATCAGTCAAACAAATGTCAGCTTTATAATCGGATAAGTCTCGAAAACCTTTTATCGATCGAGCAACCAAACGATGGATAGCACCCCTGTTGATTAAAGAAGAATGTCAGAACTTTCTCGATTTCAGTTTTTTATTTCGTAATAATAATTCCGAGATCTTTCATATAAAGAAAGCATTCCTCCCGAAAAAGAAGGTTTCCCGATATAAGAATATCGTGATCAATTCGTAATATTAGCATCCGAGATTTCCGGATCAGTTCGATAAAGAAAGTAGGGTGGAAGTCCCTTAACGGCGCACAACTCTCACATGTATAAGAGATCTCAAAACCCTCGACATCAGATATGCTCTCTAAGCCTAACACAGGGGGACACATTGATTACAGGGAACCACTTTTCCTCAACTCTCAGTCTGTTTTTTTCAAACGAAAACCACTATTTACTAACTAGAGCGTCAGAGCACTCTTCGACGGTTTTTGCAGGTGTATCCACCATCGGTGATTACTGTTAGAGTCAAGAAGGAGACGGTATCTAAGGAGCCATCACCTACCTCCATCAGATTGGCGCCGTCCGTGGGAAACAGATTAGAGTATTTCCTATTCCTCGCAACAATCATGCCTTCGAGAACCAGAGTGTCCTCAAGAGCCGTCCCTCCTGTGGAAGGGCAAACTGCCACACTTTCTGAAGCCGCTCCCTTTGCGGCCCCTGATTCAACCACCTGCGATCCGGCAGCTCCCATGAGACCACCTCATCAAGAACGAGTTTTACAACCCGCGTTTCCTATCCAACCCATGGCCGACCCCATTCCAGAGTGAGTTAATCGCCCCCAGATGGAAAGGCTAGAATCCAAACTTCAGGATGTGAGTAGACAACTAGAAGACCTTAGTCATGCCCTCAGACCTAAAGTCCAATCATCTGTTGGGGATCTAGACGTCCCCAACAACGACCGTCGCCCCCACGTGGGGAAGCATCTGAAAACTCCAAACTAGTCCCGGATGATCTTCGAAAGCAGGTCGAACAACTGGTAGCCGAGGAACTAAAGCGAGCCAACCCTCAGAGAAACCAAATCCTCTCTTATTCTTACGATTCGCCATTTGACTCCAAGATCTCCTCAGAGCCCATGCCTCGCAACGTATTCCTGCCTCCCATGGAGAGATACAATGGGATAACAGACCCCTGGGATCATGTGGCCCATTTTATAACCGTAATGATTTCCAGGGACATGCCCAATGCAGCCATATGCAAGTATTTTCCCACTACTCTCTCAGGAAATGCGCTCACTTGATTCAACTCTTTCCCACCAATGAGTATAAAGACCTTCTCTTAATTATGCAAACAGTTCGAATCGTACTTTGTGATAAGTAGGAGAGTCAAGAGGAAGTCCATCGCCTTACTATCACTGCATAAAGGTAAAAAGGAATCCCTAAGGAACTTCTTGGAAAGGTTCAAAGAGGAAATGATGAGGGTCCCTTCTTTGAATCATTTGATCGCATTGGCCGCTCTATTAACAGGTTTGCGGCCCTCCAATATGAAGGTGTCCATTACAAAAAAAACCCTACTACCATCCAAGAATTTTATGCTCGAGCTGAAAAGTACATTGTTGCCGAGAACGCTGAAACATCCGATCATAGAAGAGATCAGACTGCCAGAAAAGAACAGAACCAGTCACCCCAGAGATCTCCGCCCAGGAGAAACCGGGCGAGACCTCCTTCTCCAAGGAGATACAACAACTACACCCCGTTGAGTGAGACTCCTGGCCAGATCTTAGCCCTTATCAGAGATAAGCCATACGTTCGATGGCCCTCGCGATCAACCGAGGATGATTCCAGCAAGGACAAGACGAAATACTGTCACTTTCATCGCGACTACGGTCACACAACCGATGATTACAAGAAATTGAAAGACGAATTGGAATTCCTAGTACGTGAAGGAAGACTATGGGAGTTCGTCGCAGGAAGGGAAAGAGGTCTTCCTACCGATCATCAGCATGAACCGCCACAACGTAACCAAGCGGAAGAACGCCAAGCTGCTCGGCCTCCAACCGACTAAAGGGATCGAGTGATTCTTCAGGTCCACAATGGACCAACAGAAAATGAGGCCAGGCACCTAATCATACCAATTTTCTATTGCCCGAAGGCAATTCTTCTTGTACCACAAAAGATCCTAGCAGCGAGCACCAACAAACGACAAGGTAATAAAAGGTCGGTCATTGGTTCCACCAACGAAGATCTCATTGGGATCGACTCGAACCGGCACGATCCCCTTGTGATAACCACCAAAATTGGATAATTTGAGATTCGAAGGATCTTGGTCAATCAAAGAGTCGACTGTAATCTCCTATATCGGGATGCTTTCGGACAAATGGGATTCACTCCTACCGATCTTCAGCCCCACGCGGGCCCGGTTAAAGGGCTCTCGGGTGAATGGATATATCCCGAAGGTATTATCTCTCTCCCGATCACCCTTGGAACACCTCCTAATCATGCGACGGCTCTCGTCGTGTTTAATATGGTAAACCTCCATTCGCTCTACAACGCCATCTTGGGCAGACCAGGTCTGAGCACCTTGGGGGCTTTGCCTAGCACCAAGCATATGAAGATCAAGTTCAGAATATCGTCAGGAATTGGGACTCTAACATGTGAGTCGGAGCCTTCTACTTTCGCTCCTAAATAGTCATCGGATTTTATTGATGGTATTGTTCTAAGCTGCAAGGGTATTTCCCCACGTTCTTGAAATCTCTCATCAACAGATCTCTTACATCTGTATGTCCCGATCCTATCGTTCGGAGGGTCTCAGTCACCAGTTCCTATCGTTCGTACGCATCGTCAATAGGGGATATAACTCTCCGGACGGGTGGACGCGGCCCACAACTTAAGTATTTCATATCGTTCGGAGAGTCTCAGTCGCCCAGCTCCTATCGTTCGTACGTGTCATCGATAAGGGATGTAACTCCCCAGACGGGTGGATGCGGCCCACAACTTAAGTATTTCATATCAATCGGAGGGTCTTAGTCGCTCAGTTCCTATCATTCGTACGCGTCGTCAATAGGGGATGTAACTCCCCGAACGGGTGGACGTAGCCCACAACTTAAGTATTTCATATCGTTCGGAGGGTCTCAGTCACCCAGCTCCTATCATTCGTGCAGAGACGGAGTTCATCGAACGGGTCTATGACACCCTGATCTATAGTTTAACCTGTCGATCTCTCAATTTTTCGATCGTTCGACCTGTTGGTCTGGTATTCTCTCTCGATCGTTCGACCTGTGAGTCTGGTATCCTCTCAATCGTTCGACTTAATGGTCTGGCATCTGCTTGATCGTTCGAACCCAGTTCCTATCATTCGAAAGGCCTCGGTCGCCCAGTTCCTATAATTTGGAGGGCCTCAGTCGCTCGGTTTCTATCATTTAGAGGGCCTCAGTCACCCAACTTCTATCGTTCAGAGGGCCTTAGTAGCTCAGTTCCCTTCATTTGGAAAGTCTCAATCGCCTAAGATCTATCGCTCGATAGATAGGCGGACATAGCCCAACTATTTGAAGATTCCCTATCATACAAAAGGTCTCAACCGTTCGACCCCTGCTGATAATGTACCTCACTGACGAATGATGCTACCTTTCGCACCAGCAAGCATAATCATCCCGTGTGAGAGTCCCGAGTCAGGCGAAAGATCTGAGTCCCCTTAATTCTACTGAGACGATGTAGTGAGAAGCAAAGAAGATGACTCATATTAGAAAAAAAACAAGAATTTCTTATTAAACGAACAGCGGCCACTTAGTACAAAATCCCAAACAGAAATTATACAGTCGGATTTGGAGTATTGATCTCTTCTTCGACTAAAGGCAGAGCCTCACTTAGACCCATACTACGGATTATCTCTTCAGCACACTCTAATCTCTCGGCTAATCTACAGTGGGAATCCTTCTGAATGATAGCTTCTCTTGCGCGGGACTCCTCAAGTTCCGCTATCTTATGTTTCGCCACTCGAAAGGACTCCTCACGAAGCTGAGCCAACTTCTTGTGTACCAGAGCTTCCGACTTCAATCTCTCGCACTGCCCTTGTATCTGGACCAATTCCGATCGAAGGGATCTCAACTCCTCTTCCTTCTGACTGAGTAGGGCACCGGGTATGTTTTCAGTGGCCAAAGACTCTCTTCCCCAAAGGGAGACTGATTCCCACGGACGGGTCAACTCAGAGAGTCATCCCTCCAAGTGACTTATTACCTGCCTTCTCTGTCGCCCTTGAAATTGAGCGAGGGTCATGGTCTGCAAAGAAAACCAAATTAACAAACAATAAAAGAAGGAGAAGAATTCGAGAGACGCGATGAGAATATTACCATCAAGCCTAAGGACTCAAGGGCTCTGCCGACCTGTTCATAAGACATTCTATAAAGGTCAAACTCACAGCGATGGAAGTCAAATTGCCCAGCAATGCACTCCATTTCTATCAGATCTATATAGCTATATTGTATGTCTCTAGCACAAATGGTGATGGTTTCGCGCTCTTTTGAGCCTTTCTTTCCATCGAAGGACCAAACAGGGATAGAGGATAAAGAGGATTCTCCTTCAGGAACTTTACGTTTCCCCTTGTACAAAGACCAGACTGGAACAGCGAAAGAAGGTCCCGCCATTTTGTCTCTTATAGCCCGAGAAGCATTTTCTCTCGTTCCAGCATCAAGTAAAGTAAGATCCCCGCCTCTCTCTATCGGCATAGCGGCAGTCGGGTCTGGGTACTTAGACAAAGCCCCCAATGCAGACGGAAGCAAAGAAGTCCCCCTCTGTTTTGCCGAAGAAGATGGCAACCCACGAAAGATCCCAGTCGCCCTTGAAGAAGACGTTGGTAGGGCCTCAGACACCCCGGGATCCTCCTGAAGAGGTCTTTTAGCGCTATGACGAGTCAACTTATCAACAGTGACACTTTTCAACAAGACGTCGTCAAGATGACTCAAAAAATCGACTAGCTCGATCTTCGCTCTCCCCAACAAAAGGGGCCGATCAACTTTTCTCTTTTCCTCGAGCAGTAAACCAGCCAGGGATAACATCTGGTCGTCCAACAAGGACTCGACCCATATGCTCCGACCGGTGGACTTGCAATAGCCATTAACCGACCGAATAAAATGACCATGCTTCGAAGCAATCGGAGGTTTCAGCCCTACATTAGGCACCCCATCAGCCTTGGGAAGCCAGGGCATGCAATCCCTGTCCAAGAACTCGACAAAAAATAACTTTTGCATCCAGTTATTATCGATGGACTCATTGTAGAAAAACCTCCAACAGGACTCAGAACGGGTTTGTAGTTTGTACCACCCCTTGGTCGACCCGTTATTCCCACACCTCATCAGAATAAAAATTGAGGACAAAATGTCAAAATCGAAACGAAGACGACAAAACCCTAATAAGGAAGCTACCGCAACCACTAACCGTCAGGCACTGGAATTCAGGAGAGTCGGGAATATGTTCCACTGACGCAGAACCTCAGAAAAAGGACTCGTATATGGAACCTTCAAACCGTACTTAATCGATTGGAGATACATCGGCACACAGTTCTCTTATGCCCTGTTATCCCTATCAACCTCTGTCGCAGACAATAGAGAGTAATCGTCCCCCAACAGCATCTCGGTTTGTACTTCTTAGAGCTCTTGTGCTAACATGGTGCTCGTAATATCACCAATGCTCGGAAATGCCTGAGGAGCAGACATCTTTATCACCGATAAAGACTCTTTGGCAGGGGGAGTGAGAGAAAAAGGTGGAAGAGATGGAGAAAGCAGTGACGAGAAAAGTCCTTATGGGATGTGTGATAAATGGTTTACTAAGACCGAAGCGACAATGGCCGTATTAAAGGATTCTTGAACCTCCGATTTAAAATCATGACTCATGGTACCTCTTTCCAAGAAAACCATGAGTCAGGGGCAAATGATGAGACATATTCCAAGACCCAGTCCAAAAGAGTTAATTCCCAAAGGGTCCACGAAAAAGGGGTCTGCCGATCAATATCTAACGACCGCAACAACAATCTACAGAAGGGTCGTAGTCGCCCCGATCGGTTTACTGAAAGGTCTTAGCCATCCGGATCTACCGAATGATAGGGCTTCAGTAGCCCCGATTAACTGATCGTGACTCATCAAGCGGAAATAGTCACCTCGATTAGTCAAACAAATGTCAGCCTTATAACCGGATAAGTTTCGAAGACCTTTTATCGGTCAAGCAACCAAACGATGGGTAGCACCCCTGTTGATTAAAGAGAAAGGTCAGAACTTCCTCGATTCTAGTTTCTTATTTCGTAACAGTAATTCCGATATCTTTCATATAAAGAAAGCATCCCTCCCGAAGAGTAAGGTTTCCCGATATAAGAATATCGTGATCAATTGATAATATTGGCTTCCGAGATTCCCGGATCAGTTCGATAAGGAAAGTAGGGTGAAAGTCCCTCAGCGGCGCACAATTCTCACAGGTATAAGAGATCTCAAAACCCTCGACATTAGGTACACTCTCTAAACCTAACACATGGGGCACATTGATCACAGGGAACCATTTTTCCTCAACTTTCAGTCTGTTTCTTTCAAACGAAAATCGCTCTTTACTGACTTGAGCGTCAGAGTCTCCCCGCCGGAGCACCCTCTGGCGGTTTTTGCAGGTGTCTCCACCATCGGTGATTACTGTTCGAGTCAAGAAGGAACCGGTATCTGAGGAGCAATCACCCACCTCCATCACTTAGAATATATATAAAATACAGTATAAAAAAATAAGTAGGCAAGTGATGCGAGACTGACATCTACGGGACAAGTAGTTGTGACTGGGACTGATAATTGGATCGAGCTAATCCAAGCTCAGTCTGAGCTTGATCTATTCTGAAGAACCGAGTTCATATTATTTTAAAATCGGATCGAGTTCGGACTCAATATTTAGACTCATTTTAAATATAGGTTGAATCTGAACACTAATCAGCTCAGTTGGTATAGACTAACTTCTATTTTTTTTTTCTACGGGTATAATTCTTCAAAAGTTTTATGGGCCGATACGTAATTTGACTTATTGGTAAAGGTGAAAAGAATAGTTATTAAGAAAGAAAAGTTGCCAAGTTGAATGAGAAAAAGAACATGGGACCCGCCACTCAAGGTTTTTTCTGAACAAGCCTCTGAATTGTTTATTTTTCTTTTACCCCCTCACTTTCTCCTGGAATTATTCAAACTCATCTCAACCATCCAATTAAACATCGCCATGTGTGACGTTTCCCTCGAGTTATTTCCCAAAATATGCTAAAATGGCACAAATCTCATAAATGTTTTTTTTTCTTTCTAAACTAGCGATATCAATTTCAAAATTGACATGCTTGATGTCAACTTCAAACTTATCTGATCCGACTATCCAATAGGCATAAAAAAAAAAAAAGAATTATGAAGTTGATATCAGAAAAATCAATTTTGAAATTACTATCCTCAATATCAACTTCATAGGATTCTAAGATTCCTGACCGGTCAAAGGCTGAAGATTCTTTATCAGGTACGTGGGATTCTGACCACTCTAAAAATGACATCAGAGATGTTAATTTTGAAATTGATTTCTCTGATATCAACTTCAAAACTATATAAATAACACCCAACCGAGGAGTTCTTCAAATTCAAAACTTCTTCTCCACTCTATGCGGTCAAGAAAATTTCATCCTCTTTCATTTTTTCAACTGTTGTGTAACAATTTTCCAACGTGTAATTTTAATTTCCAGTTGGTCATTCAACACAAAGCTATTTTGTAAGTCTATTATTATTATTATTATTATTAATTTTTTAAAATTATAAATTCTAAAATTTTTTCAATGGAATCCATATCTCAACACTTTTTCGACAATTCTAACGCAATTTCGATATTGAAAAGCAAATATAAGGTGAGTTCTAACATTTTTTTCATTTAAACTGTTATTTATTGTTGTCCTTATATATATTTTTAAATATTATTAGTTGTTTTGTAAAATAATTTTTGAGTCGAGAGAAAGGGAGAGAGAGTGGGGCGGTGGTAGATAGAGAAACGGGAGAGTGAGAGAGGCAGGGGGAGATAAGAGAGACAGGAGAGTGAGGGAGGCAAGAGATACAGAGGGGGCAGTGGGGCAGGGGGAGAGGGAATTAATTTTGTGGGTTTAATTAAAAAAATATATATAGAGGGAGGCAGTTTGGGGGTGAGGGAGATAGAGACAAGGGAGATAGAGAGCAGGCGGTTGGGGGTGGGGGAGAGTGAGAGTGGGGGGAGATGAGACACGTGGGTGGGGGTGGGGAGAGAAAGGGAGAGAGTGAGAGCGGGGATGAGACATGTGGCGGGTGGGGGTGGGTGAGAGAAAGGGAGAGTGAGAGATGGGGGGATGAGACACCTGGGGGTGGGGATGAGATCGGATTGTTAAAACTCTCAAATTAATATTGATTTCTCTAATACACAGATTGTAATAATAGTGGTATCAAGTCGAATTCCATGGGAACTAAATTGATTTAATTTCTTAGTTAAATGCTAAAAATAAAAATGAATGATTTGTCAAATAAATTTCTAAATTAAAAATAAGAATTAAAAAAATAAGAAATAAATTAACAATGAAAATAATAAATATTGAAAGAGAATCTATCTAATAAAACGTTGATCCAAAAGTTCACCATATTCAATTGTTTCACAGATCATAAGTCAAAAATATTTTTCTTATAACTCAAATATTTAATCTTAGATTTATTAAGATAGTCATAATAAACGCTGCGTTTTCCTAATTTAATCAACCAAATCCAGCATCCAATCGAAATTTATCATTAATCAACTAATACGATAACGTTCCAAATCAATATAATGACAACATTAAATTTTGTGAAAACAATTAAACCAAAATATAAATAATTGGGATAGTCGTAATTATTTGATTTTATTTCATCGATTCTCTAGGTTAAACATGAATACTGGTAAAAGACCCATAAATAAAAATATTCTAGTTGCTATTTGTACGATTCATTCATGACAATTACGGATCACTGAAATCCTGGATAGTAAGAGAAAAATTAATATTAAATTAAATTGTCAGATTAACCAGTACCAATTTTTCATGTAAATAAATCAATAACCAACAAATACATGAATTAAAAAGGCAAGAAATTAAATGAAGTACATAACCTCACAATGAAGACAACCGAATGAAATTCCCCTTGAATTAGAATAAAAGAACTAACCATTCATGGTAGTGAGTTTTCAATAAAATAAAAAGAAAAAAAAGAAAAAAAAATGTTCTAGGGGAGAAGAGGAATGACTCCAGCAGCCGGCCCTTCTTGAGAATATGTGTGAATTGTGAATATGTAGCAGCTGTCCCTTGATGCCCTAATGAGAAAATTCAGCCTTCCTTTTTTTTTTTTTTTTCTTTTTCAAAAATGAATCTTTTCCCAACAAAATAAGGACTCTTCCAATAAGAAAAATAAAAATTAACTCCTAAAACAATTTTAGTTAAAATAAAATTCCTACTAAAATTAACTAAAACTAAAAAAAAATCAAGTTTCTTCTTTTTTTCATAGACCCAATATGATATCTTGCTTCATTTAGCTCCAAATTGTCTCTTTAAACCCATTTTGGTCCAAACCTTCAAATTGAATATCTTAAAAATAAAAATCCATAAAACCAATTATTAGAATATTAATCGGTACAAAATCAAACCATAATATCAACAATAAATTCAACAATTTTGCATGTCATCAGTGAGGGAGAGAGAATGTTTAATTATAAATCAATCTCAATTCGTAAAAACTCTTTCTCTCTCCACATAAAATTTAATAAAATAATATATTAAATAATAATATAATATATTTTATATAAATAATTTAAATAACACTTTACATTATGTAAATATTACAAATAACACTTTGTTATAATTTTAATAACACTTTATTAAATAATCATAAATTTAATAAAACAATATATTATTTAATAATTTAACATATTATTTTTTAATATATTATAAATAACACTTTAGTTTATATAAATTTAATAATTATTTTAGATAAATTTAATATAAAAACTTAATCTGACAATTAAATACATTTTTTTATATTAATGCTTTTTTATATATTTAATATATTAAATTTTATAATAACTTAATAAAAATAAAACAATGTACATTAATAATTTATTAAAAAATTTAATAACTAAAAATTTAATTAATTAATAAAACATTTAATAATTTAATGTATTAATTTCTACACTTTAGTTTATGTAAATATTTCAAATAACATTTTGTTGTAATTTTAGTAACACTTTATTATATAATAAAATATTTAATAAATTAATATATTATTTAAAACTTAATATATTATTTTTTTTTGATAGTTTAGTTTATGTAATTGTAATAAATTGTTTATATAATTGTCTAAAACATATATTACTTTATTATAATAGTCCTATGGGGCTTACCGGTTGATGAAACCGCTGTCACCGGCATCGATGTGTAGCAGAGCCTTGCTGACTGGTAGGACTTGTGTCTTGCACTTATGAACTTCATCTCTGATCCCATCAACTTCGTTAATGATCGACTTAAGGTGAGGTCCATTACGGCTGCACTTAATTCCCACCCTCTACACCCTAATTTTGAGTGAATAGTGGAATTATTTTATGCGCAAGGGCGTATTATGCAATTGCTGGCCAACCTACTCAGAGACAAGTCAGAATCGAAGGTTATACTCATGTATTTAGATTTGCTCTGTGATATAGATGCAATCGGTTGCTTTAGTTGGGGTAGTACAGTTTTGGCTGTATTACATAGAGCTTTGTGTCGGGGGTGTATCGATGGAGTTAGGTCCATTACGGAGTCGCTACTACTTTTACAGATAACATATGCTTTAGACAAGTTTCTTTTCATGATTCTATATATATTTTGAATCTAATTTCATTTTTCTCCTCTGTCATCAACTTTGGACATGGGAGAGCTTACGCATATTTGGACCGATCAGACACCATATAGCTGATCTCATGCCCACTGCACCAAACTTGCCAAGTGATCCACGAGAATCACTGTAAGTTACATTGATATATAGTAACGTTTGGTTCTAATTATAACTTCTGCATATTTATTTTCAAATGTTTTGAAACAAATAGAATGTCCGACGTAGTTTTGCTGACATTAGTTATCATGTTTTTAGGACTTTTCGAGATTAGATGCACCATATGACGGATGATAGGATAAGTTAACTAATTTTGTGCATTAAGATCATACTTCAGTCGAATTTGCTCTTGTTTTTACTACTATATGTCTCATTTATCTTCTCATTTTTTATTTTTAGTTCATCTGAATATCATATTCAGATTTTTATTTAGCTACATTACTGCCATACTATCACCAGGGTAGCGACATTTGGTATGCATCTGTTCTATTGATCTACTTTGAGATTGTAGAGTTACATCTTCACGGTAGAGTCTTGTGGCAATTTGGCATCTAGCATGGTATACCGAAGAGTGTAAATATTGGATTGAATTTACATCACATCGATCGGTGTGGGAAAGTTGATAGGGATTGGGGAAGGATCCATGCATCATACATAAAAAGATATGAGGCATGTAACACCGACACTGCGGTGTCCGTACTAGTATTCCTGTTCATGAAATTAAATAAAATATTTCTCAGTTTATATATAAAGAGAGAAATTTTTAATTATATTGATTTTCGATTTTGAGGTATGTAATTTAAAATTTTTGGGATATTTAAAGTATCTGTATTTCCGATTTGTAAAGTAAAGTGAGTATAAAAATATATAGATGATTTTTTTTATTCATTTATTAATTTATACATTACTCATTTAATTATTTATAAATTTATTTATAAAAATAAATATATTATAATAATAATAATAATAATAATAATAATAATAATAATAATAATAATAATAATGAAAAAAAAATGGGTGGGACAAAACACAGCAAAACGCTGCGTTTTGCCCAAATGAAGATTAGGGTTAAGAGCCCTAATCTTTCTCTCTCCTTCCTTCTCTCTCCTTCATCTCTCCGCCCCTTCATCTCCCTCTCCCGCGGCCCATCTCCACTGCCCTGCTGCCGCCGCTGCCGTCCTCCGCAACAGATGGCCGTCGCCACCACCCGTAGCCACCACTGTCTCTCTTTATCCCTCTCTCTATTTCTCTCTCTCTTGGTTCCATCTCTCTCTATCTCCCGCTGTGTCTCCCTCTCGCTCGATCTCGCTGCACTCTCTCACTCTCCGCGCAACTCGGCGCCTCCAACCACCGTAGCCCCACTCTCTCTCGCTTTGCTTCTCCGAGTCTCTCTCCCTACGCGCGCGATAGCGCTCAACAGTTCCTTGCGCGCGCGCGACTGCTCTCGCGACAGCCCAGCCCCAGTGCACGCGAGACTGCTCCTGCGCACACGCAACTACAGCGTGCGACCTTCCTTTCCCATACAGCCGCAAGCACTTCTCTCCCTCTCGCACACGTGACGGGCCACAGCCTCCTCCCCTGTTTGCTCGACCGTGAGCTACACATTGTTGGGTTTTGCAATCATCGCAGGAGCTCCAACCAAGCCGTTAGTGCAGACCTCAAAAACCCTAGGCCCAATGGCTGATTTGTCTCTGACCATGGTTTTAGGGTTTTCACTTGGTATTAATTCCTAAGTTATGTGTCGATTTAAAATGCAGATCTCGGAGTGAACTAAGAAGCCGTTGAGACGAGGAAATCGTAAACTGCGCAAAACCCTAGGTGAGGGAAATGCAATTCTTTTAGACGTTCGAATTATTTTTATTGAATTTAGGATTGAAATTAGAATTGGAAACTATATGTATACTTTGAAATAAGTTCGACTCAAAGGAAATGTACTTTCCCGCAATTTCATATGAAATTATTTAGGTTAAATATAGGATTTTATACAAATTGGACTGCGAAACATAGAAGAACATCTTAGATAGTATTAAGGTTTTTGTTTAATTGGGTTGTATAGCTTTCTTTGGGATTTGAGTTTAAGAAATTATGCAGTCTTTTCATTATAAGTTGTCCTACATATAGGCAATCAAAATACTAATTCCGTATGATGAAAATAGACTCCAATACTTTGAAAATGACATATGGTTTGAAGTATTTGGACGGAAATTGAAAAGTTTATAAATTTTCAAACATTTTTCTAACTTATAGGGAATTTATGTATTTAGATTTGTTTCCGATTTTGAACGATTTTGGGTTTGAATTTAACTTGATTTTGATTTGATTATTTACTTATAAATGGAATGAAAATTGATGACATTGGTGTTTATTCATAAATTGGAGAATTTAGGTTTGTACAAACTTAGGGAAAATGATAAACCCTAAGAATAATTGAAAATTTGATGATTAATGTGATACTTTGATTTGGTTGATCTTGTTGGAGACTCGAGGAGTCAAATTCGGATTTATTTTGGAAATAGGGAGTGATTACCCTCCTTGGCATGTGAGTGGGACCCTAATCTCTTGCATGAAATGGTGAAAACCTGATCTTACCGTGTTTTAAATAAAACATGCTTTTGATATGCATTGTCTCGACGTATGAAATTGAAATTCAAATCTGTTTTGTGATTATTGGAGTGTCGTACTTATGTTTTCTACGATTATGCATCCATGTTTGAAAAGAAATGAAATTGTGACATGATTTGAGAAACGGAATGTTTGCTATTCGACCATTGCATTGGTTTGTTGAATTTAAATGATTTCGATGAAATTGTATTGGCACACGGATTTGAAATATTTTGAGATCTGTGAGGGCACTGGGAAGCCCACTTGTGATGATATGATTTTTATCTGCGGGACGTTGTGCCCTTGTGATACTGTGATGATAACATTAATGATTTCGTAGCTACGAATGGACTTTGTAGAGGCACGGGTTGCCCCAGATACGCTTCTGCAGGAGGTATCCGCAAATGTCCAGTTTATTTTTATTCATAGGCACGGCCGGTTGAACCCACATCTGGGGAGGACGTGTGTCCATCACCGTCTAGCACCGTACGTGGTCCTATTTAACGAGTCTAGGTAAGCAAGGAGCTAAACCCACTTCCAACGTCGGGGTAGCGAGCTATTTTTGAAACACTTTGCATAATAAAACCCCCAATGTGCCTGTCCTTGGTCATTGTTGACCATTGTCAGGATTCTTTTGGCTTGCTCTACGTTATACTTGATATACTTGATTTTTAAATGGATACATATATGTATGATATCGTGTGATTGAATAAATGAGTTCATTTTATTGAACATACCATGATTTATTGCGAAACTTGAGTTATTGTTACGAATGATATTATTTGACACTCCAATATTCACCTACACTATTAGTACTTGAGATTAATCCCCTCACTCACTGAGTATCCTCCCATAGATACTCACCCCTCTTCTTTCCCTCCCCAGACAGGATTATGGTGCTAGGACGACTCATTTGGCCCTAGAGGGCTTGATAGCTTGTTGGTGGATTTGGTTATTCGGGATGGTGAGATTTAAGTTTTAATTGAAAATATGAATTACATATTATATTTTCGACCCAGCGAGGTCTTGTTGAGATCCGTAGTTGGCCGTGTACTTATTTTAGGGATGGCTATAAAATTTATGTATATTTATTTACGAAACTCTCGCATTTCATTTGCATTGAGGCGATTGTACGTATTTGAATAATACTTGAAAAAATTATTATAAATTGTATAAAAACTTAGGCCCGCTCGGTGTAACGGCTGCTCATGCTCTAGTTGGGCATGACAGTAGAGATCTGTGGCTAGGATTGCTGGTAATTTATTTAGCCTTGCGTTGTTCTGGATGTCGGCTATGAGAGTTGTTGGTTTTGGAGAGGCCGGGATGGCCATTTGTTTTATTTTCAGGATGATTTTGAATTATACAGGTTTAAACAGGTTAAATTGTACATGGGAGACCTCCGATTCATGGGGGGTTCTGCCCGATTTTTTTGTAGAAATACAGCCGGCATCCAAGGCAACGAGCGGCTGTTCACGATTCCTGGGTCGGGGCGTGACAGTTCGGTTGGTATCAAAGCTCTAGGTTGAGAGCTGTGTTTTATAGAATAGTTTTGAAAATATTCCCAAGTACATTTTAAAGTCTTCAATGCATATGAGGGTTTCATTACAGTCATGAGATCCCAGTACAATGGTTTTAGGCATATGATTTATTCTTTTTAGGGGGTTAGATACGGTGCGTATCTAACCTAGCATATTGGTGCTATCAGTTCTTAAACTGATAAGTTTATTCATTTAGGGGGTTAGTTACTTCGTAACTAACCCTAATCTTTAAATCATTTCTAATTTAAGCTCTTTCTTTGTAAGATTTTGATTACTAGGCGAGGTACTAGATTTGTACCTGAGATACCTAGAATACCTGAGGATATTTCCTCGTCAGTGTACCCTTCTAGCACTTTCTCAGCCGGCTATTATAGTCACGGTTCCATCACCATCATTTGATTCGTTTAGGCTGGTGTATAAGTCGTACACCACCCGTTGGGTACAGATGCCACCACTTCGACCACAGAGTTTTGGGACACCAGCCTCTAGTATTACTACACAGTTTACGACATAGAGATAGCCTTTCTGCCGCAAATGCGGCAACCACCATGCATACGGGGCATGAAGAATACGGGTTACTTGCTTCTAGTGTGGGAAGCAAGGACATATTATGAGTGCCTGCCTGGATTTAGGTCGAGGATCGACTTTACAGAGTCGTACTGGTACTTCTGGCACAGGCCAGCAGGGGGTACCTACGCACTCAGCTCTTATCGCTCCTCGGACTGCAGCTGGGAGTAATACAGTGCCAGGACCATCGCGACAGCAGCCTAGGGCCCAGGCTCGTGTGTTCGCGATGACGCAGGAGGACGCATAGGCGAACCCGGATGTTATTATGGTTAATCCTCCCGCAGACCCCTCAGTGTAGTACTTTTGTTATGCTTTCCCTATGAGATTTTGTATATCATGACTTCGATGTACAGTTTTGACTAGTTAAAACTTCAGAAGTTTAACTAGTTTGATATATATATATATATATATGTTTTCATTTAGTTTGCTTCGCATTTCAATATCTTTAATCTTTTCCATTCCTCACATTCAGGGATCATGAGGATATTTGGAATCGACGCCCGTGTTCTTATTGACACTGGTTCAGATTATTCTTACGTGAGAGTATTATTTCGCTCGACCGTATTAGAGAGTTTTAGGGAGCAAATGAGGAGCTCCAAGGTATTCTTGATAGATCTGTAGAGATGATAACAGAGAGTTCCGAGTCCGTGATAACGGACTAGTAGTATATCGATAGCGGGTTTGCACTCCCGCCGACAGTGAATCTTCGTAGAGATATTCTTGAAGAAACTCATTCCTCCATTTACGTTATGCATTTGAGAGGTACAAAAATGCACCTAACTATCCGAGATAGTTATTAGTGGTGTGGTATAAAGAGAGAGTTCGTTGCTTGATGTCTAGTTTGTCAGCAGATGATGGCCAAGCATCAGTGACCCATAGGCGCTTCGCAGCCTTTGCCCATTTGTTTCAGTAAGGCCTTCTTTCAGTTTCGAGGATGAAACTTATTTTTAGGGGGTTAGAAAATGTAACACCGACACTGCGGTGTCCGTGCTAGTATTCCTGTTCATGAAATTAAATAAAATATTTCTCAGTTTATATATAGAGAGATAAATTTTTAATTATATTGATTTTCGATTTTGAGATATGTAATTTGAAATTTTTGGGATATTTAAAGTATTCGTATTTCCGATTTGTAAAATAAAGTGAGTATAAAAATATATAGATGATTTTTTTTATTCATTTATTAATTTATATATTACTCATTTAATTATTTATAAATTTATTTATAAAAAGAAATATATAATAATGATAATAACAATAATAATAATAACAATAATAATAATAATGAAAAAAAAATTGGGTGGGACAAAACGCAGCAAAACGCTGCGTTTTGTCCAAATGAAGATTAGGACTAAAAGCCCTAATCTTTCTCTCTCCTTCCTTCTCTCTCCTTCATCTCTCCGCCCCTTCATCTCCCTCTCCCGCGGCCCATCTCCACTGCCCTGCTGCCACCGCTACCCTCCTCCGCAGCAGACGGCCGTCGCCACCACCCGTAGCCACCACTGTCTCTCTTTATCCCTCTCTCTATTTCTCTCTCTCTCGGTTCCATCTCTCTCTATCTCCCGCTGTGTCCCCCTCTCGCTCGATCTCTCTGCACTCTCTCACTCTCCGCTGCGACTCGGCGCCTCCAACCACCGTAGCCCCACTCTCTCTCGCTCTGCTTCTCCCTATCTCTCTCCTTACGCGCGCGATAGCGCGCGACAGTTCCTTGCACGCGTGCGACTGCTCGCGCTACAGCCCTGCCCCAGCGCGCGGCCCGGCTCCTCGCGCGTACGCGGCGCGGCACGTGCGACCTTCCTTTCCCGTGCAGTCGCAAGCACTTCTCTCCCTCTCGCACGCGTGACGGGCCACAGCCTCCTCCCCTGTTTGCTCGACCGTGAGCTGCACATTGTTGGGTTCTACGATCATTGCAGGAGCTCCAACCAAGCCGTTAGTGCAGACCTCAAAAACCCTAGGCCCAATTTCACTCCTGCGCAGGTAATGGCTGATTTGTCTCTGACCATGGTTTTAGGGTTTTGACTTGGTATTAATTCCTAAGTTATGCGCCAATTTAAAATACAGATCTCGGAGTGAACTAAGAAGCCATTGAGACGAGGAAATCGTAAACTGCGCAAAACCCTAGGTGAGGGAAATGCAATTCGTTTGAACGTTCAAATTATTTTTATTGAATTTAGGATTGAAATTAGAATTGGAAACTATATGTATACTTTGAAATAAGTTCGACTCAAAGGAAATGTACTTTCCTGCAATTTCATATGAAATTATTTAGGTAAAATATAGGATTTTATACAAATTGGACTGCGAAGTATGGAAGAATATCTTAGATAGTATTAAGGTTTTTGTTTAATTGGGTTGTGTAGCTTTCTTTGAGATTTGAGTTTAAAAAATTATGCAGTCTTTTCATTATAAGTTGTCCTACATATAGGCAATCAAAATACTAATTCCGTATGATGAAAATAGACTCCAATACCTTGAAAATGACATATGGTTTGAAGTATTTGGATAGAAATTGAAAAGTGTATGAATTTTCAAAGATTTTTCTAACTTATAGGGAATTTATGTATTTAGACTTGTTTCCGATTTTGAACGATTTTAGGTTTGAATTTAACTTGATTTTGATTTGGTTATTTATTTATAAATGGAATGAAAATTGATGACATTAGAGTTTATTCATAAATTGGAGAATTTAGGTTTGTACAAACTTAAGGAAAATGATAAACCCTAAGAATAATTGGAAATTTGATGATTAATGTGATACTTTGATTTGGTTGATTTTGTTGGAGACTCGATGAGTCAAATTCGGATTTATTTTGAAAATAGGGAGTGATTACCCTCCCTGGCATGTGAGTGGAACCCTAATCTCTTTCATGAAATGGTGAAAACCTGATCTTACCGTGTTTTAAATAAAACATGCTTTTGATATGCATTGTCTCGACGTATGAAATTGAAATTCAAATCTGTTTTGTGATTATTGGAGTGTCGTACTTATGTTTTCTACGATTATGCATCCATGTTTGAAAAGAAATGAAATTGTGTCATGATTTGGGAAACGGAATGTTTGCTATTCGACCATTGCATTGGTTTGTTGAATTTAAATGATTTCGATGAAATTGTATTGGCACACGGATTTGAAATGTTTTGAGATCTGTGAGGGCACTGGGATGCCTACTTTTGTTGATATGATTCTTATCTGCGGGACGTTGTGCCCTTGTGATACTGTGGTGATAACATTGATGATTCCGTAGCTACGA
This sequence comes from Dillenia turbinata, assembly GCA_037126225.1. Taxonomy (NCBI): domain Eukaryota; kingdom Viridiplantae; phylum Streptophyta; class Magnoliopsida; order Dilleniales; family Dilleniaceae; genus Dillenia; species Dillenia turbinata. Next base: position 12,315,716 of record JBAMMX010000010.1, on the reverse strand, counting down.
AGGGACTTTGTAGAGGCACGAGTTGCCCGGATACGCTTCTGCAGGAGGTATCTGCAAATGTCCAGTTTATTTTTATTCATAGGCGCGGTTGGTTGAACCCACATCGGGGGAGGACGTGTGTCTATCACCGTCTAGCACCGCACGTGGTCCTATTTGACTAGTCTGGGTAAGCAAGGAGCTAAGCCCACGACCAACGTTAAGGTAGAGAGCTACTTTTGAAACACTTTGCATAATAAAACCCCAGATGCGCCTGTCCTTGGTCATGGTTGATTCTTACCAGGATTTTTTTGGCTCGCTCTACGTTATACTTGATATACTTGATTTTTAAATTGATACATATATGTATGATATCGTGTGATTGAATAAATGAGTTCATTTTATTGAACATATCATGATTTATTGCGAAACTTGAGGTTACGAATGATATTATTTGACACTCCAATGTTCACCTACACTATTAGTACTTGAGATTAATCTTCTCACTCACTGAGTATCCTCCCATAGATACTCATCCCTCTTCTTTCCCTCCCCAGATAGGATTATGGTGCTAGGACGACGCATTTGGCCCTAGAGGGCTTGATAGCTTGTTGGTGGATTTGGTTATTCGGGACGGTGAGATTTAAGTTTTAATTGAAAATATGAATTACGTATTATATTTTTGACCCTGCGAGGTCTTGTTAAGGTCCGTAGTTGGCCGTATACTTATTTTAGGGATGACTGTAAAATTTATATATATTTATTTACGAAACTCTCGCATTTCATTTGCATTGGGGAAATTGTACGTATTTGAATAATACTTGAAAAAATTATTGTAAATTGTATAAAAACTTAGGCCCGCTCGGTGTAGCGACTGCTCATGCTCTAGTTGGGCATGACAGTAGAGGTCTGTGGCTAGGATTGCTGGTAATTTATTTAGCCTTGCGTTGTTCTAGATGTCGGCTATGGGAGTTGTTGGTTTTGGAGAGACCGGGATGGCCATTTATTTTATTTTCAGGACGATTTTGAATTATACAGATTTAAATAGGTTAAATTGTACAAGGGAGACCTCCGATTTATGGGGAGGTTCTGCCCGATTTTTTTATAGAAATACAGCCGGCATCCAGGGCAACGAGCGGTTGTTCACGATTTCCGGTTAGGGGCGTGACAATGCATGTCGGGATAATATTGTTGATGGACCACCATTCTACGGTTATGTGACGATAACTCCGAAGTAGATGCCCTGGTATCACGCCATCACGCTTACATACGAGGGCAATCTGGGATATCATTAAATAATCGGCTTCCATCTTATCGCAGCGCAGTTAGATGTTAATGTAAGTCTAAACAACTTAACTAATCATGTCTTTTATTTTTTGACTATTTAGCTAATCAATATTGTAATCATTGCAGGCTTGATTAGTTGGATACATCCACCAGATTATGAGTGATGTGCTAGCCCCAAATCCAACTAATGCTATAGTTATCAAGATAAGAGATTTAGTATTGCGTGCACTTTTTGGTTTTGGTAGTGATCGATCCTTTGTTTTTATTGCGGCGCACAATGAGGGTTATCCATTGACATCTAGCTAGACAAATGAGAATGATACGACATAGATGCCGATTGACTCCGTATATCTGACGATGAGTCCTTTTACACCTGATTTCGATGTTAGTCTTGATAATCCTTCATGTATTATTCCTCCATGCAGGAGTGTCTACCATCGACACCGTAGTTGACTGTCTCAGACACTAGAGTCCCAACCAGTCGTTCCCACCTTTAATGAGACTACAAGACATATCATAGACCTGATCCTACTCTTACCAGACGCCAGCCCCGTAGAAATATTGGCCGTCCTCCATATGGCACTCATATCAGTTGTAGTTCTATATTTGTAAAACTTAATTTTACATATATCTATATATATTTATGTTTTTCATTTGATCATGAAATATATTTATATTTCTTACCTTTATATATATATACATACATACATATATATATATATATATTTCACTAACTCACCTTATCACAATTAACTTATATTTTTCACAATTATCATAGAATGGTATTAGTTTTCAAGACAAACACTCCTAAATCATCTTAAAAATTATATTTACATTTAATTTATGATAATGTTATCAAATCTTTTAATTTATAAAACTAAGATAATTTGAAATCATTTAAATAAAATAATTTATAAATTAATTTGAATTTATATTAATTTTATAAAATCATTTAATTTATGTTAACTTTATAAAATCCTTTAATTAATAACTTCATGTTAATTTTATCAAAATCATTTTATAAAAACATTTAAATTTATAAAAGTCATTTAATTTGAATGATCTTAAATCATTTAATTAAATTGATATAAATCATTTAATATGTTAATTTATAAAAATAAATTAATTAAAATTGTTTTATTTTTTAAATTTAAATGATTTTAAAAAATTTAAATTAATCACAAACAATATTAATTAGGTCAATTAATAAGAAATTTTAAGAGTGAGAGAAAAAAGAAGAGGTAAAATTATAATTTATTAATTATTAATTATTAATTATTATTAAATTATATTTTAGTAAAATTATAATATTGAATTTATTTTATTAAAACTATATAAAATTCTAGTAATAAAATAATAATTAAAAAAATTATCATCATCTGAACTTGATATCGTAAAAGTCAACTTTGAAGTTGACATTGAGAATGTCAACTTCAAGCTATCCCACTTCACTAGGGGAGAATTAAATTCTGAAATTGATACTAAGGATATCAATTTCAAAGATTGTTATTGAGCATGTCAAATTCAAATTTAACATCGACAATGTCAACTTTAAAGTTAACTTTACAAATATCAATTTTATTTTTTTTTCAATTTTAGATTTAATGGGTAGGGTTATTAGGCAACTTTGAAGTTGACAACAATGGTGTCAATTTTGAAATTGATATCGTGGATGTCAACTTTACTAATTTGGAGGGGGGAACTATTTTTGGGCTTTTGTGCTATTTTAGCAATTGGGAAATAACCCCCTCCCACTCACTTTTCTTTCCCGGTACCCGGTTCCCTCTCTCCCAATAGAACCCCTCCCTCCCTTTTCTTCTCAATCGTCTCCTCTTTTCTAAACTGAACCCTTCTTTCACTCCTCCTTGAATGGGCATCTGAAAGTAGAAGGCAAAAGAGTTTTGTGATCTATCTTTTAGTCAATCGAATAAGAAAAGCCAAATTTGTCTCTTCCCAAAAAAAAAAATCTCAAACCCTAAATCCCTCGGACCGTCATAGATTCTTCTTTTACCCCAATAGACCCTTTCTCTCCACCCCTTCTCCTCCTCAATCTCTACTGCAATCAGAACTTGGGTACTGTGGCTATGGAAATGATCCTGCTCGCTCTCTCTCTCTCCAGTGAAGCAAACAACAGGAAGTAGAAAAGCTCAAAAGTCATCTCATCTCTCTTCTTAGTGTGTTTCTCACTGGTAATCCCTCTCGCACTCTCTCTCTCTCTCTCTCTCTCTCTCTCTCTCTCTCTCTCTCTCTCGCTCTCTCTGTGTGTAGTGAAGTAAAAGGAGACATGGAAGTGCTTAAGTATCTCTCTCTCTTTCTCTCTTGATTTTTTTGGATTATTTCGGGCTTGAGCTTGACCCGAAATGGGTCCGAAACCCTTTTAATTTTTTGGACCAAGTTTGACCCTCAATTTTTTGAGTTTTTTTGAGTCGAACTCGGGTTCAAGCCGATAAAATTTTAAATGGGTCGAACCCGAGCTTTGTAAGGTCTGACGACGCCGGCCCTGGTCATGACAATGAAAAATCACATGAAGAGTTTTTGACAAGTTAATAGGGCTGGGCTACGTAATGCGCTAACTTCCACTGTTACGGCCGATGCCCCTCAATTCTACCAACCAGTTATGTATAGGTTTCTTAGGCCTTGACGAAAGCCCCATTTTTGTTATTTGTCCCAAAAGTAGTTGAGAAGAGCTGTTTGTTTATCCGTTGGTATTATTAAAATAGTTTTTTTTAAATAAAATATTTAATTTAAATTATATTTTTTCTTTGAACTTATTGCCATAGTATTGCTATAGTATCTTTTTGTTTAATTTGAGTATTTTTTTTCTTTCATATTTACTTTGTTCCTCTTTTCCTTTTTCTTAGGAAATTAGAGTATTCCTTCATTTCTGAACGGCCTCTGAAGTTCTCTCCTACACTATTCAAATTGGACGGGACATGTTTTTGAAAAGTTTGGAAGGACCTCTGAGACACAAACAGATTGTTTTGTTATATTTCCTCCCCTCTCCTTCCCTCGGATTCCCTATGTGGGCACATTATGTGAGGTGAGGTTAGTGAACGAAGAAGCAAGCGTTGGAGGCTGAAGACAAACCAAATAAGAAGTTCAGAGCCAAGCTCGGGCTTCTTCTCATATGCTCTCTTGGTCAGCTCATGTTTAAGTTTCATGTTCAACTCATGATTTGCACAAAATTTAGGTCAAACATATAATTCAAAAGAATTTGTAAGGAAAAGGAAAATGTCACATAAAAACCAAGATGGAATTTGGAGCAGCGAAATATAATAACAAAAAAATTTTAGTTTATTTTAGTTTTAATATTTTTAATTAAAATAAAAGAAAAGTTGAAAAAGATTTTTAAGTGAAAATTTATTATTTTCTATAAAAAACAATTATTGTAATAATGATTTTTATATTAAAAGTAATTTCAGGTTACAAATTTATTTCCTCCAGCATATTGTTCATTTGCTTTGGTGGGGTGATAAAGAATTAAAATACCTCAATAATGGGAGTATGAGTGAAGCAAAGGTGATACGAATGGCCCAAAATCTCTTTCCCAAGAGGTGTGGACCAGTATGTACAGGGCTGCGGGACTGTGATTCTGATTGAGATGATACATTCTAAAATATAAATATTTGCAGTAAATTCAATTTGAAAATCTATAAATATAGGGGATTATGACTCGATATCAATATGCAGGCTTATACCAAAACCCCATTATAGTGCTCCACTCTCTCTCTCATGTTCGAAACATTTGCTCTTACCCATTTAAACACCCAAATAGCAGAAAAAGAGAGATTACAGACCACGTAAGCGTACGTGATCGAGGGAGATAGGCACCACGTTACGGTGTTACTTATGCAACTCGCGCGATAACCTTTCTCTCTCTCTCTCTCTCTAGTATTTTCAACTTTCTAAGCTCAAAAGCAAGAAAATTATAGTGAGGTCGTGCAACGCCGTCTTCGATGGACCTCCTGACCTCTGCTCCTAGCTGTATCTACCACTGGCACCTGAGCACACAACGCTCTCTCGAGTCGGAAATAGACTCTGAATGATTTTTTTTTTTAATTGAATTGTTACAATTTTTAGAACCGATTGTGACACCTCATATTTTATTGCTTTTCGGTCTAAATAGCAGAAGGTTGAACCTTTACTACTGTAACTCAAAGAAGAAAATTATATTTGAGAGAGGGAGAGAGGATTGTTGAAACTCATTAAAGAACAAAGTTAGGAAATCCAAATCAAATCCAATCAAAGGGCTTAGGGGGCTGCAGAAGTTAAATTGACAGCATTACAAGATTAAATATAAGTTAAAAATTAAATTTAAGATAACAATTAACAATTAAGTGTCAGAAATAAAAGACAATACATACCTATGATCGAATTAAACTTTGATTACAAAAAAATAAGGGTTTAACGATGGATTTAGTGACGAAAATTTTAAAAAAATTCGTCGCTAATGTTTTTAGTGACGAATTTAGTGACGGAAAAATTTTCGTCGCTAATAATACTTCACAAAAATTTAACGACGGATTTCAGTTTTCGTCGTTAATTTTAACGACAGATATTATTTTTCGTCGTTAAATTTAACGACGGAAAATAAAATCTGTCATTAAAATCCATCCCTAATTAGCAACAGATTTTATTTTCCGTCACTAAATTTAACTATGAATTTTTTTTCGTCGCTAAATTTAATGACGGATATTATTTTTTGTCGCTAAAATTAGTGATGGAATTCAGAATCGGTCGCTAAAATTTGCATTTAATATTTATACTTGTAGAGTCCGTCCGCCCGCCCGCCGATCGCTGCCCACCACCGCCCCTGTTGCTTGCCCGCCTATGCCCACCCTTTGCTGTATTTTTTTTTTTTTTTTGCAAAAAATATGTTTTTATCCAGATTCAAACTTGGGTTTAAGAGATTGTCTGGAATACTCTTAACCATTATGTCACGTTAACTTATCTGATATATTTTTTTTTATTTCTTTACTTTCTTTCTAACTCTTACCATGAAAAATATAATTCCCTAATCTAACAAAAATACTAAATTACTGACCTGAATCCGATCCGAACACCTCGGGTTCAGGCAGGTCACAGGTTTTGTTCGGGTTGGACCTAGCCCTATAATTAGTTTAACATAATTCTAAATTAACTGAGCATTATTAGATTATTAGATTATTAGATTAGTTCCATTTAAATTCTAAGATTTATTAATACCAATTTTTTATATCAGTTATAAGCACTTCATACCCATACCCAGATTACAGATATTAATATATCATAATATTCATAAATACAGAATATCAAATACAGAAATCCATAATATGACCATAACAATTCAATTGAAACTTGCTCCAGAGCATGATTAGATTACCCTATTAGGGTTTATGACCTTGAATTCAATCAAATTCCTTAGAAAAATTGAATATTAAAGGACTCTTCAGTAACAAAAATAATTTCTTTTAATTTCAATTTTCTTCTCTATTTTTTGCTCTCATTTTACAATAAAATAAATAAATTATTTTTGACTAGAATAATATTGATAAAAAATATTCATAAAGATTTTCACTTTTATACATAATATAAGTAAAGATAAAATATTATTTTTTTCCATATTTCTAGTAAAACATTTTCTCCATTTTACAATATATTCACAAAGATTTTGGAGACCGTGTTTTCCAAATGTAGGCAAAATGATGGAAAAAGCGCCAAGTCTACTTACATTTTTTGAAAAAAGGGAAAATTGAGTTTTCTTTTCCAATTTTGTAAAAAATACTACATTTGATTTGAATATAGAACTCTATTTTAGAATGTTTTAGGAATTTTTTTTTTTTTTTTGGTAATTTGCCTATAAAATTGGAGTACCCATGATATACAAATATCAATTTAATTTTAAGGTGTTTGCATCATTTGTCACGAGAAAAATGATAATACTTGCTCAATCTAAAAACACAATGTGCACGGAAAAGTGTTAGGGCCATTGAAGGTTCTAGCCAAAGACCAATTTTCAAATATAAATTTAATTAACTTATCGACATAAATCAAGATTTATATTTGAATCTAAAGTCTTTTTTTTTTTCTTTTCTGTTATTTGAACCCAATATTACGAGATTAGGGAAATGGATTATGATGAATAGGACCCTAAATTGAAAGTCTTGCCTAAAGGGTTGTAGGGCTTTGATGATTTGGGCCCATGGGCCGTGCCCTATGGGCCATTGCAGGCCCAGTTGGCCTAACAACCTAAAAGGGCAACTCCATATATCCAGTTTCTTATTTCATGTAGACGATAGGGATTGATCATTGGTTAAATGGTTTTATTTTCGTTTATGGGCTTGAATTGGTATAATGGGTCAAATTTGATAAGCCAATACCAGAAAAATTCATCAACAGACATCAATAGAACGTTTCCTATATGATGTTTTACTATCTCCATTTTTATTCATACCAATGTTCTATGAGTTTACGAATGATTCGTTGGTCTAGTGAGAAAAGTACTAAAACCTTACATCAAGTGCTCAGGTTCAAATCTTAGGAGTGACAAAAAGGATACTGGGAGTCTCATTCGAATGAGAACTCGACAATGGTTTGATCTAAATTAGTCAGAACAAAATTCCGAATATTGGATGATATATCAAGTTCAGGGCACCAAAAAAATGTTCTGTGAGTTTAGTGACGGTGCATTAAATTTTTTTAAACAAAATTTTGATTTCAAGTTTTGAAAATGAAAAAAAAAATATGATGAAAGAATCAATTTCTAAATTGGAGCCTATAGTGTTCAAACAGAATTAGTCAAATAATCCAGATACTAGTCAATCGAGATAAAAAAAACATATATATTAGAGGTGTGTGTTGACTCCACAGATCTAACTCCTGGTAACTCGAAAGCGTGCTCAATAAGGAGGCTTGAAACCTACAAAAGACCGCCGAAGAGTGTTTCGATAGGGAAATTATGATGCTCAAATAAGAAAAAGAGTGGTGTTCGAAAGGATAAACAGACAGAGAGGAAGAGAAGACGGATCTCCTAGTGACCTTTGTGTGTTCTGTGTCGAGTTCGGAGGATTTACCTGACTTAATGTATCGAGAGTTTTTATATGATGTCTTACTATAGCCATATGATCTCGAGACGTCACAACTCTAGTTTCCTTATAAGGTGATTTGAATATTCCGGATCTTGATTGTCAAAAATTTGAAATTATTATCATTTAAAAAATTGAACTATATGAGGAGATTCTTTCATTTATCGATTAGATTCTCAAGGATTTTTTTCCTTATTCGGAAGATACATTTCGTACTAAAATAAGAAATTTAATCAAGATGAAATTTAGTTGAGTATTATCAATTGAGAGTGGAAGTGTTTGGTTTCTTTAGTATTCGGTAATCGTTGGTTGACTGAGAGAGAGAGACAACCGTTTGGTCTCACCGAATGTATTGATAGGTTGGATCGTATAAATCTCCTTGAGAGCTAACCGAACAACGAGTGAGATACCATTGAACTAGACTTTTTCGGAGGGTCGGGGTGATGAAGGTCTATTTGAAAAAATTGATCCTATCGTAGAGCGGAACGATATAAATTCATATGTATTTAAGCGAATTGAACATGTCAAAATCACGTACCTAGTGTTAGCTATTGAATGTGTTGTGTAATATGTATCGGATCTTTTTTAAGAGGGTCCCACCAAAATCAATTTCCTTCGTCCATGCATATCCTAACGGGTTTTACGGAACTTTTAAAGGCCAATTGATCCAAATCCAGACCAATAAATGTTTAAGCCCTTGAACAACTCGTACAGCCCATATCACCCACTCAAAATTCTCTCCGTCGAATATTTTATAAAACTAGTGCCCTCTAATATATATAATATATATACATATATATATATATATTTAAAGAAAAGTTTCTATTTATTTGTATACGGGGAAATACTTAAAATGATTCAATTTCATTCTTTATACCGAATGAATTATATTATTTATTCAAAAAAAATGTTGTATTAATTATATTATGAATCAAATTATTTATTAATTTTTAGAAAAAAATCTAAAAATATTATTTCAAAGAAGAATGTATATGTTTTCTGAAAAATATATACATTTTTTTACTTAATTAGAGCCATCGCCAAGTACGTTCCGACTAATCTGGACCAATTCATGATCTGGCCCTCTTTTAGGATCTTCAAACATGATTTCTCTCTTTTGAGATCTTTTAATATGAATTTTTTCGTACTCATAAAAAGTTGAACTCATGATCTCAGCCCTCTTTTGAGATCTCTTAACATGATTTTTCTCTTTTAGGATCTCTCAACATGATTTTTTTCGTCTCCACGAAAAGTTAAACTAATAATCATAATGAAGAGAATTCAATTCTTTACTAACTGAGTCAACTTTGATATATATATACATTTTGGAATCATATTAATTATGAATTATGTTACATGTATATTTAACGCGTGTAAAGTTTAAATAAATAAACAGATCTAAAGGATTTTAATTATAGTAATACAACCATATCTATGTTGTCCCAGACTCAGAAACCCTTCTGGCGGACTCGAGCACGACACTCATGGTAAAGTCTGGAATCAGCAGACCACCGTATCAGGAAGCGCCGTATTACGTGCGTCATTCTGAAGCTTCTCTTTTATGAACAGTTTGTTTGAATACGGGTTTTTCCCATATAAGCACCTCCCCTGCCACTCTCATTATCTCTCGCTCCAATCCAGATCCTAACCTCTTCATCATTTCTCTCTCTAAACCCCAATGGCGGCCGATTGCGAATTCTCATCATTCTCTTCACAATCAGAAGAATCATCTCCAAATAAGGTTCAATCAGAAGAATCATCGTCCAGTGAGGTTCGGAACTGGTTAGAGCTTCCATCCGACGTGACCTGCTTGATATTGAAGAAGCTAGGAACGGTCGAGATTCTGACGAGTGCGCAGAGAATCTGCAAGCTGTGGTGGAAGCTCTGCAAGGATCCTGCGATTTGGCGGACCATCGATCTGAGCGATTTGGGATATTCTTGGGACACGAATTACGATCCCGAGGTAGTTGCGCGAAACGCCATTGATCGGAGTTGTGGTGAATTGGTTGATATCAATATTGAGTACTTTGGCTCTGATGGACTCATGGAGTACATTACTGCTCGGTGAGTTTGCTTACACTCTATTTAGATTCAATATTGGTCTATATTTTATCATATACTCTTGGATTACGAAATAGTTTTTCTCTTGTTATGAATTTGTTTAAAGGTTAAAGTTCTTGAGGAATTTGAATTGGAAATGACGAGTGGGTGTAAAGATTTTAATGGCTAGGTCCGCAGAATAGTTTGGTGTTGAGCATGGAAATGTCCTGCTTGTGAGGATGTAATTTTTCTTGGGATGAGGTGCTTTTTGCACATTGATTTTGATCTAATAGGGCAAACCGCAAAATAACCCCCTTTGGCTGCCTGTTTGGCTAGTGGTCCCGAGGTTTTACAATTTGCAATGACCTTCTGTGGTTTGCTTCTTTGACGAATTTCCCTCTCTCCATGACTTTTCCCATTAAATTTGCAGGTGCACTCACGTACCTTAGACCCTTTACCCTCCATTTGTTGTCACCCTAAATCTCTAACTCATTAACTCTCTAACAACTTCCCATTAGTTCTCCAGTTTCCTTTATAACTAGCAGTTCTAACCCATAGGCTGTACAGTCACCAAATTCACCTATTATGGATTGATTGATTGAGAAATCTATTTACACAAGTTAAGTAAGTCAAACTTGAGTTTAAACATATTTTAACTGGACAAGTAAGTGTCAAAGTTATTAATTTCTAACTGTATAAATATAAAAACTATCATTGTTTATTGAATGACCAGTAAGTGTCAAATACTTGTCCTAGAAGTTCTTATCAAAAAGATAATTGCCCTAGAAGTATCAAATAATTGTCTACTTAAAAATAAAATTATTAAAAGGTGTGGACATGGCTGAAATGTGTCCAATGTGTCATCAAAGTGTTATATGAGTGTCTTGTCTAAAAAGTGTTTGGCATAAACACAACTTCATTATGGATGTCCGGATGCAGCTGCTTTTTGCACATATTTTTGGTTCTTGATGCATTGAGGTTGTAGATGAATTAGAACAGGTTTTCTCCGTAGTTCTAGATGAATAAAGATTATGGGTTATTCTTTAACGTTGAAAAGATACAAAACATGAAAGGGAAAATGCTATTGTGCTTGATAGTGCTTGAACATTCTGTTTCATCATTGTAGAAAGTATTTTTAAAGGGACCGGCTATAATAGATTATAAGGAAGCTGAGAGGACAATCTATTTCCATATAAGTTTGTAGGAAGGAAGTTATAAATGGAGATCTTAATATTTCTCTCCAGTTGAATGCACTAAATGGCTGCCATTTTAATAGAACTAAATTCCAAATGTTGTTAGCATTTTATTTATTCTAAGTGAATGTAGAAAAATCCTGAAATTTTTTTAAGAAATGTGCGGATCTTTCAAAAAAGAATTTTATTTCCAAGAAATCGAGCAATAGAGAGACAAGTGATTTCAACACCTACTTCTCAGATAACACATGCAGAGTTAGAAGTTTTTACTCAAGAAACTGAAGGGTTTTTGAAAGGCACATGATTCTTTTTTTTTTTTTTTTTTTCCCTCTGTGGAACATTAGTTTTTTGAGTAAGATAAAAAAAGATTCATGGGAAAAGAAAATGAGAATTCTGGAACATTTCAAACCTTTCTATCAGAACTATTTGAGAAATGGAAGAATGGAGCAAGTTCATTCGTTTCTCTATGTTTTGATGGTGATAGAATTGAAAGCTCCTATCGCTACTATTCTTTGAGGAGACCATGAAACTAGGCACATGGGAGACATGGTAAATGAAAAAGTCTTAAGAAACAATGGGAAGCGCAGAATACCCACTTTACACTTGCTTCCCAAAATGAATAAAATGGCCATCAGTTACTTTCTATAAAAGATGTGATGATGTGCTTTTAATGTATGGTTGGTTTTCACTTTCTCCTTAAACGGGATTTAATACTTCTCCTCCATCCTTTAGTGTCATTTTCCTTCTGTGAGCACACATGCTTTGATCTTTAAAGCAATATTGACATGTTATTCGCATATGCAAGAATTGTACAAACTCTTCAGCTCAATTCTTTCTGTGTGCTGATCCCTTGATCTATTCTTCTTCTTTGGATGGCCCATGATTTAATTGTTTGAATTGTCTTACAAATAGCTTAGTACTGAAGATAATATTGGTTTGAACAGAATGAATAAAGCTTTATGAACTTAAATAATACCACGGATAAAAATACTTGGAAGATGTGTAAGTCTCTGACAGTCAACATTGGAGGAATAGGGAAATGGTAAAAGATAGCCCCATATGAAATTAAAAACGATGAAATAAGCACACATAATTGATTGTTTTAATTGATTTGGTTCCCCAAAACTTTGTTGATTTAGGTCCAGTACATTTGAGTTTCTTGTGACTAATCTTGTGGGCTATGCTCAGTGTCTTGTTTGTGCATCTTTTTCTTTAGAAGAATTGATTGGAAGCGCATACAATTGGTAAATTGACTGCTGGCCAGGCTTCTCTGGACCAGTGGTTGTGTTGTGGTGTATCGCCTAGAACCTCCCAATGTCAACCTTATTCACCCAGCTTTTACTTTGATGATGGCTGGGTGGACGAATGAGGTTCTTTTGGTTCCATCTATAGAGATCCTTACTTGTTTGTTTTCATCCTACTTTTATTTTTTATTTTTTATTTTTTATTATTTTTTATTTTTAGTGTTGATAGTTGTATATTAGAAGAACAACAATTTCTGATCCATGCTATTAATGATAGAGGGTCTTGGTGAATAGCTTTGTTGTCCATCAAGCTGGGTTATTTGCCTGCCCTCTATCTTAACCCAGCTTGGATATACACCTATATTAATGGTGATCCATGCTGTTGTTTCAATTGCAGAACAAGCAATCTTAAACGCCTTCGACTTGTATCCTGCTGTATTTCTGATGAGGGCTTGAGTGACGCAGCTGAAAAACTTCCACTGCTGGAGGACCTTGAAATTTCTCTATGCTCATTTACAAGAGAGAGCCTTGAAGTTGTTGGCCGCTGCTGCCCTCGTCTGAGAACATTAAAATATAATAAGCGGGGTTACAGGCGACCACGTGTAGAATGCGATGAGGAGGCACTGGCAATTGCAGGGTGCATGCCAGAATTACGTTATCTGCAATTCTTTGGAAATAAGCTGACAAATGATGGCTTGCAGGCTATTCTTGATGGTTGTCCTCATCTAGAATACCTCGACTTGCGTCAGTGCTTCAACATTACTCTGCCTGAGGATCTGGGGAGAAAGTGTGCCGAGCGTCTTAAAACTTTGCGGCGTCCCGATGACCCCACTGATGACTATGAATTTCATGCTCAAAATCTGGGCGGATCAGCCTCAGATGAACACTATGATTATGATGATGATGATGATGACATTGGCTTTTCCTCAGATGAATACTATAATTATGATTATGACTATGATTATAACTCATCTGATGGTGGTGATCTAGGACCCTGGTTTTCAGATTGATTGATGAGTCACAATAATTCTCCCTGGTAAGGACTTGGAATTTGCATTTCATTTGCATTTTCTGTTTTCTTGTCTGTCCTCTTTGGTTTGTACTAAATCAGACAAACTGTTGTGAATTTAGAGGGGCTCTATTATATCCTCATGAAATTGTTGCTCGGCAGTGCTCACTTTAACCAACTTTGGCAACTCAATCCTTTTATTCATCATTCAAGGTGTTGCTTCTCGAGCAAATGATTAAATTGCAAAAATAATATTTTTAATCAATGATCAATGAAGCAATCGAATATATGAACCCTTAGATCAGTGCTTGATAGATTGAATTTTCTTTCTAAATTTTAGTATTTTGTATTATTGATTTATTTCTTAATTTTAGGTTATTAATTTTTCATTTAGCAATTTATTCGAAATCCCCAATTTTATTTTTAACATTAACCAAGTGATTAAATTAATTAGTTCATGTGGGATTCGACCTGATACCACTATTGTTATAGTCTATTGCATTGTGGGAATCAGTATTAATTTGAGGGGTTTGACAACCCGACCATTATCCATGAACGATAATGAGTATCTTTTAGATCTTAAAATGTTTGTCTTCCAATTTTTGAAATGTAAGATATTGGTAAGATAGATTGTATATTAAGAGTTAAAACCTATAGAGATCATTCCAAGAAATTATTGGGATAATCTCAAGAGTCTTATATTAAAGGATTTTAGAACGATTCAGAATGAAAAATTACAAATCTATTAATACTTTTGTGGCTAAAAGTGATAGTTCGATCAATATATGTCCGAAAACTCTTCATAAATGGATGAAATGTCTAAAGTACCATATTTTAATATAGTTGGGAGCTTGAAGTATGCTATAATATGTATTCATTCCAACATTTGTCATATTCTGGGTTTGGTCAACAAGTATCAATCCAATCTAGGGAAGAATCATCGAATTATTGTAAAAAGGATGTTATGATATCTGAATAGAACTGTAAATTATTTCCTTTGTTATCAAAAAAATGATTTAGTATTAGAATACACGAATACTGATTGAGGAGATTATATTTTTTTTGTTCAATGATAGTCTTATCTCATAAAGAAATAAAAAACAAATCTGTGTATGATTTTTTATGATGAAAGCAAAATTTGTAGTCCATGCTTTCGTAGTTCAGAAAGAAGTTTGGTTGAGTAGATTTTTGCAATATTTAAGAGTAATAAGCAAGTTAGTAGAGTTGTAATGATTTATTGTGACAATCAGTCTACTATTAGTTACACTAGAAACTCTAAATACCATGACAGAATCAAATATATAGATATATAGTTCAATTTTGTCAAACACATGAATGAAAAGAGGGAAGTGACACTGAAGTATATAACTACACATTTGATGATGGCTAATCGTTTTACAAAACCAGTACCTGAAAACATGTTTATAAGATATGTCAGATTACTTGGGTTGTACAGGTCATGATAGTATTTATAACTATAATTGTGATTATAATCATATACAAAGTATATATGATGTATATTCATATTCATTGACATTTAAATTTTATTTTTGTATTCAAAATTCTTGTATCTACATTTGAAAGTATGTTAGACAAGTTTTTTAGATTGGTTCTTTCACACAAGCAATCACCTCTAATGTCTGTGTGATATGTAGAGATAAGACAATATTAATTTGCGGTGGATTAACATGCATGCCTCTTTAATAGAATACTAAGATGAGATTACCAGTGAATATACATATGTAATAATTGAAATGGATTTCTCACAATTTATTGAACTTATTTAAAAACTAGGTGTGAGTTTTCCTTGACGTTGTGAGATTTTTGAGAACTTGTAAGAAGGAAAACTCAGATTAAGTGTTGTGCACACTTGAACTAAAATCTGTACCATGTACCAATTTTAGAAAAGAAAACATACGCTTCCAGATGGGAATGAAGGGTAATATGTGTTTCATACCATATGTGTTTATGTGACCATATGGGTAACAAAATGATGCATCACTCTTCATCAAATTGTGTGAGAGCCAGAGGTTCATATTCAATCTTAATTTATACTTTTAGTACTTTCATTTGTCTCTTAAAATTTTATTTTAATGTCGTTATTTTAACATGTGATTAAGAAATTATGGTTGATTCGTTTTAGTGGTGCATATATAAGAAAACAACTAAGACAAAGTTGAAATTAGTAGTATGAAAGGAAGTCTACCTTTAACCGATACATTGCTCTATATTCATAAGCCGACTAATTATATCTATAATTTAGTATTTAAATATGTAATTGCAAATATATAATTAGATTTGAGTTAAATATACTCTTATATTGTTTTGAGAATGTGAGATGTATTAATTGTGTTTAATAAAAGAGGTTTTAGGTATAACGAGATATGATATCCTAATCATCATATTGAAAGTGAACTGTTATATATCCTTAACTGGTGTACAACTCTAGAGCTCTTGATATTTTCACAGGTTATATGATCCATTTGTCTATATGAAATTAGAGTTCGATTATAATGATTACGCTATATATAAGTCTATCCTTATGTGTAAGTGAAAGATGTTAAAAATAGGAGTGAGGATCCATCTATGAGGATAGACCCAACTCAAACCCACTCTATTTTAATTTGAATTTAAAAAATAAGATGGGAGTGGTTTTATTTGAAAACCACCCCAACTTCCCACGCCTCTCACATTCTCTCTTTCTATGTAACTTTTGAACTCCCCACATGTTGAATATACGTAAAATAAGAATTATGAGGGAAATGGAGTGCATTGTTTGTAGTACGCAGAAAAGTGAGTGGAAGAGAGAATCTTCGTACAAAATGATTGAGAGAGAAAAGTTTTAAAGAAGGGTTCATCATTCTTCAATAAAAAGCATTTGGATAGGAGAATAACTTTTTAATTTAAAATATTAAATTATTAAAAAGAGATAAGTAATTTTAATCTATTTTAAGGTCTTAGAATTTTAATTTTTATACGAGGAAATATGTTTATTGATTTGTTTAGATCATCACAAAAAAATTTTATAAATCAGACAAAATGGGTTAAAGAACTAAGATTGGCCTCAAATTTTGAGTCGGTGGTATTTAAGAACCATAGAGACTTTGAGGTGCTACTACGTTCCCCCAAAAATAAGAACCAAGGATGAAGATGAAACTTGGCGAATTAAGAAAGTTGAGGTTATCCCTAAAATTAAGGAAAGTGAGACTATTTATCACTATAATTGTTAAACCATAATCCAAATGATAGAGAAACTTGGAAAGGACAAGGAGCAGGCCGTAACGATGAAAAGGGTGAATTGAAAATGTGCTATATATGCAAAACACAACAACTAATCAATATCATTTATCTTCTATTTCATTTCTCTCTCAACTTATTTTCTTATCAATCCCCATAGGCATATTTTTTAATAAAATTCTACATTTCCTTTATTTTTTGGTACTATGGCTTGGCCACCACTCAGTATTCAGGGTTTCACTCTGACTAATCCGAATCGATCTATTATCGGGTTCTTAAAAGGGGAGGTCTTCTAATGATGTTTTTTTCGTGTCTAAGGAGATTTGAACCCAAGCGCTTGATTAAAGAACGAAGTGCCCTTTCTATCACGCCAACAAACCACGGGTAATTCCTATCTTAGTTAATCACCTGAATAGAGAATTCTATCCATCCCATTAGCTTACTTAGCCCATCACTCCACTAATTAAGGACTTAAGTGATCTCAAACATATAATGACATAAGCCACTATAGGGTCAGGGAATCCTACTGAAATTTTATAGTAGAATTTTCATGTGTTTATATGTAGCACTATTTAAAAAAAAATATATATATATATAGTATTAAAAATCTAAAAAAAAAAATCATATAAAGATTATAAAGTTGATGTTAAAAATCTTTAAAATATCATTAAAATCATTTACAATGGTTTTTACTT
Organism: Dillenia turbinata; assembly: GCA_037126225.1. Taxonomy (NCBI): domain Eukaryota; kingdom Viridiplantae; phylum Streptophyta; class Magnoliopsida; order Dilleniales; family Dilleniaceae; genus Dillenia; species Dillenia turbinata. The sequence goes on along the minus strand of JBAMMX010000010.1, from coordinate 12,297,971 downwards.
TTTTAAAATTATAATATTTGCTCTCACTGTCCCTTATATGTTGTATCCGGTGATGGTGCCTCAGAGGGCGTGCAGGGGCCATAGGTCCACCCAAAGTTTTTAAAATATTTATGAGGAAGGGTCCCCATTGATATGCTTGATTAATACACACTCACACACACCCTTGTTTGGTTTTGTTTTTAATTTTTTTCTGATAACAAGTCAAGCAAGTCAAAGTGATAAAAAGTAGTCACTTGATTTCATAAGGTTTGAAGATGAGGTGTCTTTTTTTTTTTTTATCCTGTTTTTTTTTTTGGTAGTGTCTTCTGTTCCATCTTAACTATTTGAAGATCATTTCTTTTGTCTTCAGCCTTATTAGTCTCAAGACATGCACAACCATTGGAGTGGTTAAACCTTTATGTGTCCTCACTTGAGTCTACTCCTGGATGCTAATGTGCTGTATCCACAAACTCGTGCATCTTTCTACAACCAGAGATATCTTCAGCTACTTCCTCAACGAGCAAAGCATGCCCAGGTCTAATTATACTCTGGATTCACTAGTTCAAACTGGCTTTTGAGAAGCAACCATGGCAGAACAATCCGTTTTCGCATACTTCCCCATTGATATTGCATGGAGAAAGTCATTTCTTCTTAAACTCCTGTATTGTCATGTTATCATCGAATCCATGCTCAATTTTAGAAAATGCACTGTCAAGTAATAAGTCCTCAAAACTCATAGATTATGCAGGATCCCCACATTTATAATCAAAGTCTTTTACACCTATCAAGAGAACTTTAATCTGATGCTTCTCTTGTTTGAAAGAAGTGCAGTCTGGATGGCGATGATTAACTTTGATCCACATAACTCTCTTTTTATGCCTTTCTGAAATCAATACTGTCAATGCTTTTGACTCTTCCTTAAAAGGAAACAAAGTGTGCCTGTTGTTACCTCTGTAGGAGTAAGTTTTAGGCTTTATCTTATAATCCATACCATCATGATCAAACAATCCAGGTCTTCTAGGAAGAACATGCTCAATATCTATTGGTACTGACATCACATAAAGCTTCATGTTCTTAGTTATCGCCAATAGTTAATTTCACCGAACATTTAGAAATCACCGGCATCTCTCGTTCTTCTTCTTTAACCAACCAAATTTACAGGGGTAAGATGTGTTCAATTTTGGAAATCATGCTGAAGTTTGTGATCATGAACAGATAGTTTGGATGCAGTTTTTTCCCATTGAAACTCCTCCCCTTCTGCTCTCGTTATCTCTCACTCCAATCGAAATCCTAACCCCTTCACCATTTCTTTCGCTAAACCCTAATGGCGGCCGATTGCGAATTCTCATCATTCTATTCACTATCAAAAGATTCATCGTCCAAGGAGGTGAAAATATTGGATGCCATTTTTTAAATTTTAGTCTCCAATTCTTTTTTCTTGAAAATGTTGGATTCTCGGAGAAACACATACAAGGAATTTGATGGGAGAAATTAAAAAAGCTATTTTTTTACTTTTAGTCTCCAATTCTTCCTTGCATAGATGGTGAAAAAGCTATTCGAAACACACTTAAAATATCATTGGAGGTTTAAAGAAAAAGCTGAATAGTTGGTTCTTTCCTTTGGCCGTACTGCGGCATCCAAGCTTTGTCCAACTCAAATTCCTAAGGTGGAAGCAAAAGAGACCATTTGCCAAAACAAAGGAAAGAAAAAAAATGCAAAGAGAGGAAAGAAAAAGAAAAAGAAAAAATCATCGGACATCTAAAGAAAAAGCTGAAAACCTTAATGGTACAATAGAATTGGTTCTTTCTTTTGGCCGTACTGTGGGATCCAAGCTTTGCCCCACTCAAATACTTAAGGTGGAAGCAAAAGAAAGCATTTGCCAGGACTAGTGGTGCTATGATATTGGATCGAGTTTGGGTATTATGATATCCGAACTCGATTCTAGTATTTTTTAGGTGAACTTGAGTTCGAGATCGAGCTCGTCGAGTTTGAATTTCTTAATCTCGAGTTCGAGTTTGAAGTGTCATTGGATAGTGTTATCGGGTAGTGTCATTAGGTAATATAGTTCAAATTTATATTTCTCGAGTTCTAATTTGAGGTCAAAATGTCACGAATAGTGTCATCGGATAGTGTCGTTGGTAGTATCGTCAGATATTTAACATATAAAAAATATTTTTAAAAAATATAATTAAATTTTGGGTAGCTTGTCGGGTTTCGAGCCTGATACATTTGGTCTCTAGCTTGAGCTTGAGTTTGAGATATCTGAGTCCGAGTTCGGGTCGAGTTTTGATCGGATAATATTATGGGTATCCTGATACTACCCAGATATCATAACAGTTGGCAAATGAAAGAAAAGAAAAGAAAAGAAAAAAAAAAGTAAAGAGGGAAAGAAAAAAAGAAAATGAAAAAAATCATTGGTGGCATAAAGAAAAAGCTGAAAACCTTAATGGTACAATAGTGGTTGGTTCTTTCATTTGGCCGTACCGTGGCATCCAAGCTTTACCACACTCAAATTCTTAAGGTGGAAGCAAACGAGACCATTTGCCAAAGGGAAAAAAAAGGGGGAAACGGAGAAAGATAGGAATGAATTTTTTCAACCACCCAGATGTCAAAGCTCGAATCTTTCTCCCCCCCGGGGGGGGGGGAGCCACAAAGGTTGGTGGACCGTTGGAAGTGTATATTCATAAAAATAAATGACATATATATATAATATAATTGTTTCAAGAAATAACACTAATTTCTTTTATCGTATCAAAGAGTTGAAACTCTTAAAATGTTGATAAATGTTTAAGTAACGGTATTTTATCTTAAGTAAAAAGTCAATTTGAAATTTAAATGAAAAATAGATCATTCCCATTATTCATGATTAACATAATTACTTTCCCATTTTTTATTAATTTTCTTTAAGTGAGAATATGATTAATTCCCTTCCTTTTGAGAGAATTAAAAGGATAAGGAAAGAATAAATTATTCTTGAGAGAAAAGAACAATTCTGGATTTAGGGTTTCATCCCATAGAGAGAAAATTGCACATATTGAGTCTTTGAGAGAAAAATACTTAATTGAGAGGGTTAACAAAAGTTTTGAATAGGGAATTTTTACGATGATCTAATCAATTTTTACGGTGATCTAATCACTGGGATTAGAGTGGTGATATCGTAGAATTGCGGGGGTGGTTCGTATTGTGATCACCATCCGACTGCGAATTATTCGTGATAAAGGGTTCGCGGTTCCCGAAGTTTTCTACATCGCTCATTGAGATATGCCCAGATCTCAAATCTATTTTATGATTTTAAAAATTTTATTATACGTTTCCGTTATATGATTAAGTCATCAAAAACTAACATTGGTATCAGAGCCATATTAAATTTATTTTAAAAATAAAATTTTAAAATTATTTTGGGTATAAAAATATAGGGTATAAAATTTGGGGTTCGCATTACGGATGAATTTCATGAATTCGATTATACCACGTTGTTACCCATGTCACGTAGATCACGAAAATAATTTTTTGTAATTTTCTAAATACATTTAGACCATGAAAATTTCGGTTAAAATTCTCAATCGTAAATAGTGACTGAGACCTTAAAACTCTAGATTTATCGAGATTTATGGCAAATTGTTGCATGAAAATGGTATATATGAGTTCCTGCTTTTATGATCTACGTTCTAGTATATATATTAAGTGTTATTATTGTCGGAAAGTAGAGTTTCAAAATTGGCCGTGAATGGACCGGAATTTTAGACCTCCAAAAATCGAGTCAAGGTGATTGGAATATGAGGAATTAGAGATTCCTAAGAAAATCCGATGAAAACAGGGCTGGAAAAGTCGATTTCCGGCAGCCGAGTCAAAAGATTCGGTTACAGGACCTGTTGGGCGAAGAAGACCCAACTTGGATCCAAGGTGCGTGCACGTCATGCGCGCGGCTGGCGCGTGACATGCAGGGGTATGGGCTTCTGGAGCTCAAGCGCTGAGGCGTGCACCTGACCCAAAACCAAGTCCGACCTGGGCTCCTACCCAGGTTCGTGACCCCCTGGGCGCGTGAGGCCATGCGCGTCTGTCACGCGTTGCCCTCTTCCTTGTGTACGTGGAGGCGAGTGAGGACGCGCTGCCGGCGTGTGGCAGTGCGTGGACCAGCCGGTGGCGCGTGGACCCATGGGTGGCTTGTCAGGCCATGTTGGGATGAAAAATTTTATTTCTCTGATGGTCCTATGTCATTAAATGTGACTAAATGTGAGTTTTTGTGTGCCGAATCCTACTTCGAATGGTGAGATGCAATCCCAGATTGTGGTGTATGGTATCCGTTAACTCATACACTCGTCTTGAGGTTTGTATTCGAGTCATTTGGATTTTGTCGATTCATAGGGTACACAAAAGTTGTGAAATTATGTATCAATTGTCACTAATATCTCTCTTTTCTATGTAACAGAGACATGGCTGCTACAAAAACTGTCGTTTTGGATCTCGTGAAGGGAAATAAGCTAAACGGTGTCAATTATGATATTTGGCACCGGAAGGTTCAGTTTATCTTTGAGAAATAAGAACATGGGGAGGTTCTTAAGCACGAGATGGTGGACCTCGCGGAGGGTACCACACAACAAGCGAGACGGGATCAGGAGGCGTATCGTGCTTAGAAAAAGAAGGATGGCCGCGCCAGGGTGATCTTTCTTAGTAGCATGCACGATGAGTAGATCCCGGTATGCGAGCAGTATTCTACCGCAATATCGGTCTGGCTTGCTCTGAGAGAGCATTATGGCTCCCAGTCAGCTCCTAAGTTGAGAATGATAACCAACAAATTTATCACGTATAAGAAGAGGTCCGGTCGTACTATGAAGCAGCATCTAATACATATGTCAAGTATGATTACCTTTTTAAAGAGTATGGGGGAGCCTATGTCAGATGGGTTTCAGATACTGGGTGTGATCCAATGCTATGTGTGTGGCAAGTATAGGCATTTCGCATGCAAGTGTGGCGAGCGAAAGGTACGATATTCTTCTTTACATGGTTTGAGTTATGTGTTATCTAGTGTGATACTTGCTGACTTTTCTCCTTTGTGGATTGTAGACTCAGGAGCCACTGACCATGTAACTCGCGATAGGAGCGCGTACGTGGAGTTCTGCCGTTTGAGTCCCTATGCGAGAAGGCTGTATGTGGAGAATGGAGCATTTGTGGAAGTAAGAGGGATTGGTACATGTAAGCTGATGCTGTGAAGTAACCAAGTCCTGTATCTGCATGATGTGTTGTATGCTCCCGAGATTCGACGGAATCTTGTGTCTATCTGATGTCTTCATTAGTTAGGATATTCTATTTTGTTGGGAAACTCTAGAGTTTCCATTTATTATGACTATTCTTTAAAATATTCTAGTTTAATCCATGAGGGACTTTATGTACTGGATTTGATTTTATTCTATGGTAATTTTCCTTTATCTCCTATTGCCTTTGCATCTGATAGTGTAGTTGATGATGTGATTATATGACATAGTAGACTTGACCACATAGGCTAAGAGAGGATGGTCTGATTAGCTACGAGTGACTTGTTGGGCCTAATAACCAGAGTTGAGTTGCCCTTGTATGAATTTTGCCTGGTGGGCAAAGCTATAAGAAAATCATTTGGAAAAACAATGAGAGCTAGGACTCCATTGAAATTGATCCATTCTGATATTTGCGGATCCTTGAATATGAGAGTCCGAAATGGAGCTACGTATTTCATCATATTTATAGACGACTACACGTATTTTGGTTACGTCTATCTGATGTCGCACAAGCCTAAGGCACTAGAGTGCTTTAGAAGGTTTATTAGGAAGGTTGAGAATCAATTAAACTTGAGGGTGAAAACTCTCAAAATCGATTGACGACGCGAGTGTCTGTTTGACCAGTTTAAAATGCTCTGTTTCGAAGAGGCATTACGAGACAGTTGACTATTCTTACTACTCAGCAGAATGGAGTAGCTGAGAAAAGAAATATGACTCTATTGGAGATGGTGAGGTCGATGATGGCGTAAGTCAATTTACCTATCCGCTATTGGGGGGATACGTTATTAACTGCTGCCTACGTCTTTAACCGTGTCCCAATGAAGTCCATAGTCAGCACCCCATACGAGATTTGGACAGGGAGGTAGCTTGACCTTAACCATTTGAGACTATGGGGTTGTATCTTATATGTTCATGATTCCTCACATCAGTACAACAACTTGGCCTACGAGGAAAGAAGTGTATCTTTATAGGATGCTCTGAATACTTCAAGGGACATGTGTTCCTAGGAGAGCATATGAATAGCACTGTCACTGAGATTAAGTCTCGTGCTGTCCCGTTTCTCGAGAATAATTTCCCTAAGAGAGGAGAAATTTATCGAGACAACACCTTCTATTAGATGGATAAGTCTAATGGCTCAGCTGGCCCCAGCGGTGAGACTCAAGAGTCTGTTATGGATCTTGGTCCTAGTGGGAGTGGTCCATCTGAAGGTGTGGAGGCTCTCCCTTCTCATAGAAGTAGTCGGAGACATGTATCTTGACGTCATTTCTCGATTAAGGATGAGATCCTTATTTGACTCCTGAGGACCATGAGGAGCCCAGGACATTCCAGGAGACTCTTGAGGGTCAAGCGAAAGACCAATGGTTAAAGGTCATATAGGAGGAAATGGAATCTATGAGAGTCAATGGAGTCTGGGACCTAGTTAACTTACTTGAGGATAGAAAGGCCATTGGGAACAAGTGGCTTCTCAAAATCAAAAGAAAGGCCGACCGATCGATAGAGAGGTACAAAGCCTGTTTGGTAGCTAAGGGTTATATATAGATGAAGGGCATTGACTACGATGAGACTTTCTCCCCTGTAGTCAAGTTTACATCGATCCGTTTACTTTTGGCGATTGTTGCGAGTATGGGTATGGAGTTATACTAGATGGACGTAAAGATCGTTTTCCTTAATGGGAGTTTGGATGAGGAGATTTACATGAAAAAACCCTCTGGGTTCATTCTAGTAGGTCAAGAGGATAAGGTCTGTTGACTTCGGAAGTCGATATACGGCCTAAAACAGTTATCCAGACAGTGGTACCTAAGATTTCACAAGGAGATAATATCTTATGATTTTATGATGATCGAGGTGGATTATTGTATCTATCTGATTCGTTCTGATAACTCTTTTGTGATCCTGTCGTTAAATGTGGATGACATAATATTGGCTGGGAATAACATTGAGTATCTAATGACCATTAAAACATGGTTATCATCCAATTTCGACATAAAGGACATGGGTGAAGCTAAGTTCATCCTTAGAGTTCAGATCTAGAGAGATCACTCAAGAAAGATGTTAGCTTTTTTATAAGAGACCTACATTAAAAAAATTCTTTAATGCTTTGGGATGAGTGATTGTAATCCAATAGATACTCCAACCGCAAAAAGTGATGGCCTGAGCTTAAAAATGTGCCCTAAAACTCAGGAAGAAGTGAGAGAAATGAGTAAAGTACCTTACTCCAATGCAGTGGGAAGCCTAATGTACGTCATGTTGTGTACACGACTAAACATTTGTTATGCAGTCGGTCTGTTTAGTAGATATCAGGTAAATCCTGTAATGGATCACTGGAGAGCAGTGAAAATGATTTTTCGATATCTTAAAAGAACTACGAACTTCTTCCTATATTACGGAGGAGGCGATTTGTACCTTGTGGGTTATTTAGATGCCAATTGGGGAGGCGATCTAGATAAACGCAAATAGACATCAGGTTTTGCTTTCTTGCTCAATGGTGGTGTCATCTTTTGGAGCAGTAAGAAGCAAAGCTATATAGCTCTATCCATGATGGAGGCTGATTTCATGGTTTGCTCAGTTGTAGTTCAAGAGAGTGTTTGACTCCAGAGATTATTGGATTAATTAGAGATTGTAGTAGATAGTGGGAGGTTAGTGATAATCTACTGTGATAATCAGGCCGCTATCGCTTACACTCAAGATCCTAAGTTTCATAGTAGGACCAAACACATTGACACCAGATATTATTTTGTGAGAGACATCATCGAGAAGGGTGAGGTGACCATCAAGTACATTTCTACACGCATCATAGTGGCTGATCCCTTCACCAAACCCAGTAGTAAAGACTCCTTTTTAGGGTATAGGGAGTCATTGGGTTTAGGTATTTATTGATATTTCTTATCTTGTCCTATATCGACGACATTGATACTTATTGATTTTTTATATATATGATAATTGTGCATTATTTAGTCACACTTGTGTTATATTTCATTTAATACAGTTACTTTTATTATCATATATATGCTTTGTGATGTGATAATGATATGTCAAGTAGGCGAGGTCGACTCTCTCACACGAGTGACCACCTCCAGTTTTGAGTGAGTGGGGATGAGACGGTTTCTAACTGTAAGAGACTTTGAGAGTAGCCCTGCTAGAACATAAGTTGCCCTGATACGTGTTTGGGATGAGGTCATAGGCAATATGATCAACATGGACGTACCCATATCCATATTGCCTGTAAGTAGCCAGGTATAAGATCTCAGATATTACCTGCGATCTGTGAGATTGTCTCTGAGATACTCTCTCTGAAATTTCTAGATAAAGTCTTATGTATAGACTAAGTCCCACACCTGTACAGTGTTAGAGAAATCTAACATATGCCCTTTTGAGAGATGAGAGAATAACACTGTGGCACGTGTTTTATACCACGTGTGATAAAAGGACTAAGGATAGTGGGAGCTATTTTATTTAGGACGATAATTTGATATTTATCCCCGAACCCCACTATTTGAGACTCGAGATCCATTAGGTGGGATCTCTTGTGCTTTTATTATTTTCGACTGTTTCTTGAAATCTTGATTTAGTGTTTGCTTCTTTAGTCTATTTACCTATGGTCCAGAAGATAAATTGATATCTAAGGGGTAGGTCTAGGAAAGCAGTTGAGTTGAGACTGATAAATTCAAGTTTGAGAAAAGGAAAACCAATTGGCATTGCATCATTGTGTTATATTCATCGACCGGTCTTTTATGTTTATCCATGTAGGGATTTGAACATAATAGTAAATACATAGTTGAGCGATTATTGGGGATTACTTTCAATGAAGAAAGTAGATCGATGGATGTAATTAGTCTTGGATTTAGGGTACAACAAGCTTTATTTATGGTGCTAACAGTGACTACTCGATCATCCTAACAGGTGTATCGAGAAGTATTTTTGTTTGCAGATGTACTCGATAGTCGCACGACATCCAATTCTGTATGAAAGTCCAATAGGGTGATGTGGTAAGATCACATGAGTTGTGATTTTGTGATGATCATAAAATGTTTTCGTGTACAAGTGAGAGATGTTAGTAAATGTCCATGTAGGGGCATTTTACCCTAGGTAAAAAATCAATTTGAAATTTAAATGGAAAATGGGATAACTCCCATTACCCATGATTAACATAATTACCTTCCCATTTTTGGTTAATTTACTTTTAAGTGAGAATGTGATTAATTCCCTTCCTTTCGCGAGAATTAAAAGGATAAGGACAGAACCAATTGTTCTTGAGAGAGAAGAACAATTCTGGATCTAGGATTTCATCCCATAGAAAGAGAATTGCACATATTGAGTCTTTGAGAGAAAAATACTCAATTGAGAGGGTTAACAAAAATTTCGAGTAGGGAATTTTTACGGCGTTCTAATCAATTTTTACGGCGATCTAATCACCGAGTTTAGAGTTGCGACGTCATGGAATTAGGTGGTGGTTCGTACTCTGATCATCATCCGACTATGAGTTGTTCATGATAAAGGGTTCGCGGTTCCTGGAGTTTTCTACATCGCTCATTGAGGTATACCCAAAACTCAAATCTATTTTATGATTTTGAAAATTTTATTATACACTTCCGCTGCATGATTGAGTCATCAAAAACTAACATAAAATTTTATTTTTAGTTTGCAATCTAGGGTAATATTTATAATTTCTATATGTTGATTTATAATATTTTATATTTACAATAATAATTTGTAATTAGTTTGACATAATTCCAAATTAATTGACTATTATTAGATTATTAGAGTAATTCTATTTAAATTTTAAGATTTATTAATACTAATTTCTTATATCAATCATAAACACTTCACATTCAGATTACCAATATCAATATTTTGTAACATTCATAGTCAGAGAATATCAAACACAGAAGTTCAAAACATGATCATAACAATTCAAATCAAATATTGCCCAGAGCATGATCAGATAACCCACAAGGGTTAGATTCAATCAAATTTATGAGAAAAATTGAATAGTAAGAAACTGTTCAGTAACAAAACAAAATTTTTTTCAATTTCAATTTTATTCTCCATTTTTGATTTTTATTTTACAATAAAAAGTAGAAAGAAAAATTTTAAAATATTTTTCCTTTCAAAATATATTTTCAAATGAGTGTGTATATCATATACATTTTATTTATTGGATTAACAAATATTTGGAATTATAATCTAAGTAATGTGGTCTGAGTTACAATTAGGCTATTTTTAGGGTGAAACTTTCTCAATGTAATTCTTTTTATTCCTAAAATTCAAACCGAATTTTGATCGAAGGATCTAATGCCTTTTCTAATATGCTAAGTGTTGGTTATTAAATATATATATAATGGAGGTGGGTCTTGACTCCACAGATCCGGCTCCTTATGACAAGAATGTGTGCTCAACGAGGAGACTTAAAATTTTCAAAAGACTGTCAGAGGGCGTTCCAGCGAGGGAAGTTCCGATGCTCAAGTCAGAAAGAGTAGTTTTTGAAAAGGTAAACAGACATAGATGAAAGAATGGTGGATCTCCCTGTGACTTTTGTGTGTTCTGTATTGAGTCCAGAGGACTTACCTGACTTGATGTATCGAGAGCTTTTATATGATGTCAATCTTAGAGTCGTATGATCTCAGGGCGTCAGAACTCTAGTTTCCTTATGAGTGATCCGAGAATTCTAAATCCGAAACATAAAAAATTTGAAGTTGTTATCATTTAGAAAATTGGATTATACGGGGATATTCTTTCCCTTATCTATTAGATCCTCAAGGGTTTCCTTTCTTATTCGGAGGATACATTTCATACTAAAATAATAAGTTCAGTCAATGGTGAGATTTAGTTGAGTGTTACTCTCCTGAGATTGAAACGTTCGGTTCCTTAAGTATTCGGTAGTCGTTGGTCGAATGAGAGAGAGACAGTCATTCGGTCTTTCTGAATGCACTTGTAGATTGAAATGTATAAACCCTATTGGAGGCCAGCTGAACAGCAAGTATGATACCACGGAGTTAGACTTCTTTGGAGAATGGGGCGACGGAAGCCCGTTCGGGGAGATAGATCCTATTAGTAGAGTAAGGTGACATGGGCCCATTTATGATTAAGCATATTGAATATATTGAATTATGGACCTTATGTCAACTATTGAACATACTCCGTAATATGTATTGAGCTTTTTGAAGAGGCTTCCATCATTTGCCTCCGACTAGTGGTGTCGTTTCATGAGAAAGGTGCCACGAGTGATGACTTTACTAAAAAGGTGCCAAACTTTTAATGCAACAAGCGTCCTTTCGATTTTCATGAACTGTCCTTAGTGGTCCTTTAAAAGCCACGCGCCTAGACACATTACGTACTTTGCATCTTCGTCTACGAACAATTCTCTTGTCTAATGAAAGTTTTGCTAAAGATGCCGAAGGGTTCGTCTTCTTCTTATCAAAGCATGAGCGAGGTTTAGAGCATAATAACAGAGGAGGAACTTAATGAAATACGATCGGATATGGCTCTGGGAGGTAATTTTGCATTGGTAATGCCCACTGACAAAGATATGGCGAACAAAGCACCTGACGGTTGTGTCCCCATGTACAGGCAGGTTGTGAAGTACGGAGTGAAGGTCCCAGATACGGGCCCGCTTACCAAGGTGATGCATTACTAAAGAGTCTACCCCACTTTGCTCATTCCCAATGCTTGGCATTTAATGACTGTGATAATTTCCCTATTAGGGTTTTGTCACATTCTCTTTGATGTGGAGATCATAGCAATTCTTTTTTTTCTGACATGATGTAAGAAGCAGGGCTCTAACCACGGTTGGTATCGGTTGCAGGCTCATTCGGACTCATATAAGAAGTTTTAGCATAGTGAATGAAAAGACAAGTTCTGGGCGTAGAGGTATTTCTTTGTGAAGTTTTTGAATAGGGACCTTCTGCCTGTGTTGCCGTTATAGAGCAGGAACCATTGCTGAAGGGAAAGCCTCCGCTTCTCACTCACCATTCTAAGTTTTTTAGATCTATCAGGCGCTATTATGAGTATACTCATCGAAACATTTGGGTAGACTCACTTGTAGATGATCAAATGCTACTTTTGGCAGGCTTGTTGATTGATGAGAGAAGGAAAATCGTCAGGCCTATCTTGTTAAAGCAGAAGGAGAAAGAACTGGTCGACGATTTGAAGTTAGTGGAGCATTCCATTTTGGATGTAATTTCGACTGATAAGAATGTGAGGCCGAATGCTAAGAGGCCACATGATCGTATTGAAAGGCCTCTTAAGAGGGATCCAGGTATTTGAGTTCCCCGAAGAAGAGGAGCCACATGAGGGGGCCGAGAAGCACACATCCCAAATTATGTTGAGGTGTTCTGAGGAAGAAAATGATCATGGGGAAGCCGAAGGGTGTTCGTCTCCCATTATATCAAGATATTTTTCGTCCGCAAGAGTGGGGTTAGAGGGAGCAGGTGTTCAGTTACTCGGGGTGTCTTCCTCTATAGAGGGTGCCGAAGAGGGTGTTTCGATCAAAGAAACTCCGGAGGCAGAGGCACCCACCGGTGCAGCTGCCTCATTGAGAGGGGGTCCCTCAATGAAGTCTCATGTTCCTATTGCGCACATGGGCAAGACATTCGTTCAATCTCCTATAGAGTTGCAAAGCCCTCATCACGAAAGAACGGAGGAAGAGGGATTCCCACTGTTCGTTTCCGTCAGGCCTTTCGATCTCCAAATGGACAAGCAAGAGGGAGATCCATTACTGTCTGTATGGGAGGGGTCAAAGATTTGATTGCATTGATGCCAAAGGGACGTTTCGACTGGCTGAACAGTTCGACTTTCGAGATCCTAATCTGGAATTACTGAAGGCATCTCCCGAATGGGTGAACAATGCCCTTCAATCTCTTTGCTTAATGGTACTGTCCTATATGAAACTTAACTTGCTTCACTCCTAAAAAATATGAATTTAGGGATGGATTTTAGTGACGAAAAAAATTCGTCGCTAATTCGCAACGAAATTAGCGACAAAAAATGATTCGTTGCTATTTGAGACAAAAAAAATTCATTGCAAATTCAGCGACGAAAAATTTATTTGTCGTTAAATTTGTGACAAAATTATATTTCATCGCTAAATTAGCAATGAAATGACAATTTCAATGCTAAATTAGCAAGGAAAATAATAGTTTGTCGCAAATTTAGCGACAAGCGAATATATTTGTCACAAAATTAGCGAAGAAAAAATCTTCATCGTAAATACAGCTACTAAGAAAATGTTCGTCGGTAAATTTACAATGAACATTCCATCTTGTCACAATTTAGCGACAAACAAAAATATTTGTTGCAAAATATGTGATGAAAAACCTTTCATCGCAAATTCAGTGACAAAAAAAATGTTCGTCGCTAAATTTGGTATGAATATGCGATGCTATTTCATCGCAAATTTAGCAATGAATAAATTCTTCCTTTCAAATTCAGTGACAAATAGCACCTTCGTCACAAAATTTAGTAACGAACTGTAATTTTTGTTGTAAAATTAGCGACGAACTATAGTTTTCATTGCAAAATTAGTGACGAACTATAATTTTCATTACAAAATTAGCGACGAATAACTCTTTTTTGTCATAAAATCAGCAACAAATAAAATTGTTCATTGCTAAATGTGTCACTAATTAGATATTACTTCCGAGATTTTTCATTAAATTGGTTATTAATTCATCACAAACTGATAATTCGTCGCCAAATTCATCGTTATTAAAAATCTTGTATTTAATTTTATGATTAATCTCTTCTAACGCTCTTTTATATAACATTTTCAATTATCTTTCCATATTTTAACCTTTTTGAAATAACGAAATTGGATTGAATACGCAAAGAATATATTTACGATTTTCATAGAATCGACCACGTTTAACAATAAATAAATTATTCAATTTTTATTGACATAAGAAGATGGTAAGTGAGTATTTGTTTAATTCTTTTAAGTATTTCCTTCACAGAGAGTTATCAAATAAATTTAATTATTCAGGTCATTATCTAAATATGAAAAAGAAATTTTCTTTTATCGAGATGACCAATAATATAACGAATATTTTTTTATTCGTAATTTTGTTGTTGCAAGTATTAAATAAAGTATCATTGATAGTTCGTCCTTAATTTCGTATTTGAGTGGATGAAATTAAATATTGGTGGCTCGAAATATTAGGTTAGATTTATGTGTTGATGGGTTTGCTCCATTTGACAAATCAGGAAGAATTTATTCATGTTGATCAGTTATCTTAACTCCGTACAATCTTCTACTTGATATGTGCATGAAAACACCCTATATGTTTTTGACATTGATCATGTCTGACCCGTAAAATCCTAAAAAGTTAATAGATGTTTACTTGCAACCACTGGTTGCGGAGTTAAAACAACTATGTGATGAAGGTGTTCATACATAGATGTTCACACTGATCAAATGTTTATAATAAAGGCTTCTCTTTTTTGGACCATAAATGACTTTCTAACTTATAGCATATTATCAGGATAGAGTACCGCTGGGATTTTAGGATGTCAGATATGTATGGAGAGATCAAAGTCATTCAGACTGAAATATAGTAAGAAGGCTAGTTATTTTGATTGTCATAGATACTTTAACTGTTAAATCACAGATTCAGAAAGAATAAAGAAGAGTTCACTAAGAATAGAATCGAAAGAACATCTCCTTCATTGAGATTAACCATTGAACAAATTTGGTATACAATGCTTAACTTTCCATCTGTTATTGAAGACCCGTATGGTACAATACATGGCTATGGAAGTAGGCATAAATGAACTAAACAGAGTATATTTTGGGACCTACTATATTGGAAGACTCATCTGATTCATCATAATCTTGATATGATGCATATCGAGAGAATGTTTTTGATAATGCGATAAATATGTGATAAATGTCACAAGAAAAATGAAAGACAACTTGAATACAAGAAAATATATGCAACTTTTTTGTAAAGTAGTAGGGGACCAAAACCGAAGGTAGTTTATACATTGAATAACGATCAGAGACGGACTATTTGTGAATGGTTGAAATTATTGAGGTTTCCTGATGGCTATACCTTAAATTTTGAGAGATGTGTCGATTTAAAGGGATGCAAATTGATTGGTTTGAAAGGTCAGAATTGTTATATTTTTATAGAAAGGTTAATTTCTATTGCTTTTAAGGAACTCTTATCAAATTTTGTATGAGACGCTATTACGGAATTAAACATTTTTCTTTATGACATTTGCTCAACAGTGTTGGAACAATCACATACAGAGAAGTTAGAGAGAGATATTTCTATTATTTTGTGCAACTTAGAAGGAATATTTTCTCCATCATTTTTTGATTCCATAGAACATCTTTTGGTTCATTTGCCGTATGAGGTCAAAGTTACAGATCCCGTCCAATTTCGATGGATATATCCATTTGAAAGATAAATTTTTTATCTTCTACACTTTGTTTTCAATTTTCATCTAATGACTAACTTCATTATATATTATTTTCTGATACACTTCCTTTCATTATAATTAGATTCGTATATCACTTGAAAAAAAAAAGTAAAAGTAAGAAGTGTTGAAACCTCTATTGTTAATGCATACATTGTAGAGGAAGTGACAACGTTTTTCTATATTATTTTGAGTATCACGTACAATGCAAGAGGTGGAAAGCGGGAAGAAATAATAAGAGTTCTGTTGATTCTAATTTGAAGTCATTCTCAATTTTTAACTATCTTAGTTGAGCAAATGGGGCATGTAAACTTAGATACTTAACTGGTAAATAATGACGACCAGCCCATACATATATTTACTGAACTGTCCAGAAGTGACACTATATTTCGAGTTAGCATATATTTGCTCATAGAAGTATTTCTTGTGTCATAAATATTTTGTGACAAAAATCGTTTTCTTCAATGGTAGGATATTTTAAAATTCATACTCTGAACTATCGACAAATGAGTTTGATTGTTTCTGTGATGAAGAGTTTGCAACATAGTTCAAAAATTATATAAGTTTTCTAGAAATTTTATACATCATTACCTAATTTTAGGTTGATAGTAATCGAGCTCAAGTTCAGTAAGAATTGCTAATCCATCTGTCATGGGGTCCAAAATCAAGGGTATGAACTTGATCAGCATATTTCATAAACAGGTATAATTTTCATATTCAAAAATACGGAATCGAAAAAACTACAACAAATAGTGAGATTTGTATTCAGTCATCCAATGATGGAGGTATAAAATATGATTTTTATGGTTTCTTGGATAAAATCCTTAAGGTAAAGTACTCTAGAGCAGAATTACGAGTTGTTTTATTTATGTGTCAATTTCAAGCGATTCAAGTATATTATGCATCATATCTCAGTTTGAAATATGACAAAATTGATTGGTGGGCTATTTGTAAAATGAAAGCACGAAAAAAGATTGAGAAATGCTGGGAAGACATAGCTTATCAACAAGAAAAAGTTGTCAACACATTTCAGACCAAGGAATATAACATTCTAATGTTATGAGATCCCTGTAGAGTAGTGATAGATGTGCATCCAAGTGAAATTCATAAGGATGACGATGAAGAATCTAATTTTGAGACAGATGATGAGGATGATATTGAAGAATCCAATTTTGAGACAGATAATGAGTATAAGAATGATAATAAGAAATTTGATTTTTTATGGCGGGTACGTTTTGTTCTCTTAATAAATAAAAATCAGATATTTATCTTCATATATGGTAATGTAGTTTTTATTATATATTGTATTTCATTCGTTGATGCACTATCTTCTTTCATATGATTCTTAATTAGCTGGTGTGAGAGTATTCTTACTTTAATAGCTTTTCAGAATGAGCATACCAAATTAAACAGTTACATTTGATTTCGATTTCTTGAGATTTATTATGATTGTCTAATAGCAGACTGAATTTTCTTTAATTGTTTGACTGAGAAAAAACATTTAGGCCGAAATGATGCGACATGAAACTATTTTTTTCTTTTTTAAAACATGGTGGTAGAGAACAAATGAATAGAGGTAGGTGTGTTCGTGGTTCTTGACCGATTCTATACTCTTCTAGGCCTTCTCCGACTATTCTTGGTAAAGATCTGAATTTGGTTTTCCCTTAATTTTTTTTCTCGATCTATTATTTATTTTGCTTAGTTAAAATGAAACCCTAATATCATCTGTATTTTGTTAATTGTTGAATGTTTAAGTATCTTTAAAGTTAGAAATTCAAAGTTCACTCTAAATTTGTTTGTCAATTTTTTTCTATATTTGTTATGTCAATTTTCCTTTTATTGCTTTGACAATATTATTAGGAAGTTAGTTTTGTGTTAATTTACAAATTTTGCTTCTCAATTTGTTGCTTATTTTGTGTTTCATGTTTTATTTTTTATATTTCATTCGTTAATACACTTTCTTCTTTTTTATATATAATTAGAGATGATTTTTTGAAGTATTGGTAGTTTGTTTGTCACAGTTAATATGTCAATTTAAATATGGTAAATCTCTTTATGTACTCCATTATATATCTAACGAACATGTAATTTTTATTTTCTTTATCGTTCTAACATTTATAATTGATAGTTTCGACATAGTGGCCATAGACGAGCTAGTGATGGAAGACCACGCTCTTCACCATCGCGTCCGCTTCAACACCTTCCCATTTCAATTCCCCTGCTACTAATGTACATTCGCCATCTTCTTCGGTTACAGCACCTTCCCATTCCCATGTCCCTCTTACTGATGTACCTTCGTCGTCTCTTTCGGTTGCACCCTCGGTGCAACATTCATATGTTGAAAGGGAAGACAACCGAGATGTGATAGTCCCTTACGGAGATTCATAAATACTAAATTTTAAAATTTTATCAGTATTATTTCTTTTATTTATAAAGTATATGATTCTTTTAATTATCTTATTTATTTACCATTGTTTGTATCTTTATGATAGATTTACCAATTCTGTATTTGTCTTTCATGAACTCAATAGAATGGTGAACAACCATTGATGAGGGGTTTCGATGACTTTCATAAGCAGCCCAGAATAATTAAAAGAGTTATAGTGGAGTGAGTTCAAGGTAAGTTATGTTATTCAGTTTATATATGAAACTAAGTTTACAATTTTAATATAACTAATTATTTTTTTTTATTATTGCAGTGAAAATTCACTTGGAATGAGATTAAAAAGTTTGAAATAAGAAGAATTTTTAATAAAAAATGTAGAGATCACATCCGACGCGTATTAAATCATGCAAAGACTAATGGAAAGAAGTCAGACTACATCACCGAAGAGAATTGGGATAGGATTGTAAATTTTTGGGAATCTGATGAGAGCAGACGAAAGAGTGAATATAATAAGAAAACCAAGGTTGAATGCAATGTCATAACAATGAAAACATTTACATGCACTTCTCTTTATCAAATTCATCTACAGTTCATAGTTTTTTTTTTAATATTAGTAGGGTAACGAAGACTAGGGTTTTTATTTGCCTTCATATATATATATATATATATATATATATATATATATATATATATATATATATCTAATTCAAATTATATGAGTTTCTATTATATTATTATTTTAATTTTCTTTTAATTTTCCTCATGACAATGTAAGAGAAATATGATGAGTTTTTAGTGAGAAGTTCGAGTGCTAGTGGTGATGTTGGCTCATTTGAGCCATCTATTGATAGTATGACTCTATGGCTCGAGACAACTGGTGGAGCAAAAGGGGGTAGAGTACTTGGGATGGGTTCTTTGAACAGAACTTATAAAATCGCTTGTCCATCTTCTTCTACCCCACCAGTAGTAGTGACAGAAATAAAACAATTAAATCAAGAGGTGAGCCACTTCAAAGACCTACTATTACAAAGAGACACCAAACTTCAAGAGCTTCGCGCATAACAGAGGCAAAGAGAACACAATTTTAACGAGTTCCACGTACAACAAATGTTCACCATGCAGCATCTTTAGTTAGCCCCCGCTTCAAGTCAGATTCCTCATTCTCTATCTCCTCCTGATAATGCTCGTGATGATGATGATGGTGATGATATATTAGATGATAATGATGGTGATGGTGCTTGAGATTGCTTATTGTTATTTGATGGTTACATTTGAACATGGTTACTTTGATTTTTGTGGTTGTTGATATTATGGTTGTTGTTGATATTTGAATATTTAAATATTAAGACTTGATGTTGTACTTGTTTTTTATGTTGTTACTGTTGTGACTATTGATAGTTGTATTATTAGTTGAATTCTTAGATGATGTTGTATGATTAGTTAAGACTTGATATCGTATGATTAGTTGTCGTTGAATTCTTAGTTGATTGATCTTGTTGGATGCTTAGTTACATGGATGAGTAGAGACAACAGAAATTATGTTGGTAACTATTGGATGGGTTGATAATGTTGTTGGGTGAGCAGGTATATAAATATGTTATACAGGGAAAAATAGTAGAAATATGTCAATAAAATTTATTTTTGTAGCAAAAATTTCAGATTCGCTGCAAAATTCGTTGCTAAATTGCAACAAAAAATTTAGAGACAACGAAGGAAGTAGTCGGAAAAGTAGGTTAATCGTCTGGGGAATCAGATCCTATCATTACAGGATACTTTGGAATAAAGAAATGCCCAAGTTGAGAGTGTCTCTAGTGCCTTGCTTGCTGAGAAGGATGAGCAAATCAGGCTTTTAGGAGAGAGGTTGGCATCGGCCGAAAAACGATGCGAAAAGTTAGAAGCCTAGCGGCGCATTCACATTAGTAGCTTGATAACTACAGAGACATTGGTACAGTTGCGGGAAGAGTCCCTTTGGGAAGCTGAGTAGAGAATATCACATCTTGAAGAGTCCGATCTAGCCCTAAGGCATTCCCAATGTAGGCTACTAAAGAGACTGAGGTGTGCTGAGATAATAGCCCATGAAGCAGAGATATACGAGGCTCTGCCCTCTTTTGAGGGGACGATTGGTCGGACGGTGATAAGCTAAAGTCCAGTCTCTATAGCTCCAAATCATGCAAGACTGGCTATAGTTCAAACGGTCACGGAATCCTCTTCTCGAGAGGTTTTGACAGTTCCTCCCCCTGACCCACTATGATTTTGTATCTTCATTCGGAAGATTTTTTTCCATTTGGCATATTTGCCCTTTTGTAAAAGTTCTTTTTTCAATAAAATGCATACTTTTCTTAGCATATTCCTGATGTGTCTTGTTGACGATCTCTTGAGTCAATTGGTTTATAGCATACTGCTAATTTATCTAGAAGTACATCACTTTCGCTAGAAGGCCAGTTTGATTGAGACATAATCATACCAGATATCAGGTTTTGTTTGTCATTTCAAAAACTTAGATAACAATGCTTCAACGGGGAGGAATCGACTGATGCGACATCAGTTTGCTTGGTATGGGGATCCTATCAACAAATCAGGGTGATACAAGCCTAATCAAAGCGACATTGATTCGTTTGGATGAACAGATTCCATCGGTGGTTTGAGACGACATGTGTTTGCTCAGGGACATCGATTTTTCTAAGAGAGCGAGACGATAAAGACCAATTCAGGAAGATAAATCCCTTCGGTAGGACGAGATGATAGAGACCCATTCAGGGAGATAGATCTATTCGATAGGACGGAGCAATAGAGACCCATTCGAAGAGATAGATCTCTTCGATAGAACGGGGCGATAGTGGCTCACTCGGGGAGATAGATCCCTTCGATAGGATGAGATGACAGAAACCCACTTGGTATGCAATCATGTATTTTCATGGAAAGAAATAAATATTGAATAAACTAAATGTTAGCATAAAGAGAGTTATCTGCTAGATAAAGAACATTTGCTGAGAGAAAGATATTAGATTTTACTCAAGAAAGGAGGCAAAGAATGCCGGGTCATAAGCCAGAAAGGTGAAAGCTAGAATATAGGGCTCGTGCAGGAGTTATGGGTTATGGATCTAGAGGATCACTCCGTCTTGCCTATTGTGCGATGGTCTACCGACCACCGGGTCACTTGGTTCATTTCGGTGTAGTGGACCTATCGATCAAGAGAAGACATGTTTTTCCTTTCCATACTAATGAATTTTTTAACCTTTCTGCTTCGAATCAAGAATTTCAATTCATCTTTAAACCTTTTGCAATCGTCAGTCATATGTTCTTAGTCTCGGTGGTAGTGGCAGTATTTTGATTTGTCCTTTTTCGAATCATTTTCAGTGGGATGAGGTGGCCACCTTATATATGATTTGTTTCTGATTTGAAATAAGAGCTAGCGGGGGCCTCACTTAGAGAGGTGTAAGTACTAAGATTTCACTGGCATGGAGGGCCCGATCGATTCTTTTTGGGTGTCGACTATTGGGACGATTGACTATGCTCTTTTCAAGATGATTGATTCTTCCGTTGTTTAAATGTTTCGGCATCCTCAACTGTAATATGTTTTTCAGCGCGAGCATAGAACTCTCGAATGGTGGAGGGAGGATTCTTTGTGATTGATGTCTTCATACCTGATGGGCGCAATCCAATAAGAATCGCAAGTAGCGTGATGAAATAATCTAAAACTGGAACCTTCATTATCTCTGTCTTGAATTTTTCCAAGAAATCTCTTAAAGGCTCATCATCCTTTTATTGCAATGACAGTAGTGATGTGGACTTTTATTTACCTTCTTGGCTGATTACAAAGTGTGCTTTGAACTATTGATGAAGCTGAGAGAAACTTCGGACGCTAAGCAGTAGAAGCGAATTGAACCAGGTTAGCACATTACCCGTGTGGGTGGTAGGAAAATGTTTGCATATAGAGACATTAGTCATGTCTCTTAAGATCATCACTGTTACGAAGTGAGCTATGTGATCACAAGGGTCGGCATTCCATCGTACCTCTCCATAGGAGGTAAAAGTACATCTTGAGACACCGATTCTAAGGAAATCTTTGGATCGAAAGGTGACATGGCTGAAGGGTATAAAGGTAGATCATTTCTTCTGGCGTTCACCTACTTGATCTCATTTGCAATGAGTTGTTCGATTTGTTTTCTTAGGTTATCTAGATCATGGCAAGATGTTACCGATAGTTCATGGTTTAATCTAGGCACAAACCTCCGTGAGCGTGTTTGTCCCAATCCCCTCGAAGAGGACTGGCCCTTGGTCCTCATGGCACGGCTGAGGCTTTCCAACTGCTTGCTCATATCTTAGATCTTGGATTCTAACATGTTCGTCTGAGGCTGATTGACTTGTTCTTGGGGTATCGGCACAGAATCCACAATTGGGCATTCCTGAGGCGCAGGTTGGAAGACCTGCTCCGAGCGAAGAGGTTGAACATGAGTGAGAGGATTATCAATAGAGCAAATGGGTACTATAAGAAGGGTTGCGCCATTGGGGGTAGCAATATGGCCATCCATGGAAGATGCAACCTTTGATATAGTTCTAGTTTTTTGTTTTGGAGGCATATTAGTCTGGTAATTCTGAGAACCCGACAAAGATTCTCTAGTCTGTTTGTCCACGGATGGTGCCAATCTGTTTGAGGTAGATTTTGTCTTCACAAATCTGGCTCCTTGTGACACGAATAGGTGCTCAATGAGCAGGCTTGAAACCTATAAAAGAACGCCGGAGGGTGCTCCGATACTCAAATCAGAAAGAGTAATTTTTGAAAAGATAAACAGAAATAGAGGAATGGAGGACAAATCTCCCTGTGACTTTTGTATGTTTTGTGTTGAGTCCAAATAAGTTACCTGGCTTGATGTATTGAGAGTTTTTATACGATGTCCATCTTAGAGTCATATGATCTCGGGGCATCACAACCTTAGTTTTCTTATAAGGTGATCTGAGGATTCCGGATCCTAAACGTCAAAGATTTGAAGTTATTATCATTTAGGAAATTAGATTATATAGGGAGATTCTTTCTCTTATCGATTAGATCCTCAAGGGTTTCCTTCTTTATCTAGGGAATACGTTTTGTACTAAAATAGGAAGTTCAATCAATGGTGAGATTCAGTTGAGTGTTACTCTCTAGTGGTTGAAGCATTCGGTTTCTTAAGTATTTGATAGTCGTTGGTCGAATAAGAGAGAGAGAGAGTCGTTTAATCTTTTCGAATGCACTTGTTGATTGAATTATATAAACTTCATTGGGGGTCATCCAAACAGCGAGTAGGATACCACGGAGTTAGACTCCTTTGGAGAGTAGGGATGATGGAAGCTCGTTCGGGGAAATAGATCCCATCGGTAGAGCGAAATGATATAGACCCATTTGTACTTAAGCGCATTGAATATATTGAATCATGGGTCTTATGCCAACTATTGAACGTACTTCGTACTATGTATTGAGCCTTTTAAAGAGGGTCCAATCAATACATATATTCACACCTCTTCCTAAGATTCAAATTTGAGTTCTTTCCAATGGTTTTTTTCCCATTTTTAAGAGGTAACTATTTGGAATTATATTCTGATTAATTCGATCGAGCTAATATTGAGCCCTTTTTAAGAGAAAGCTATCCTAATGTAATTTTTTCGATTTTAAAAATTTGAAAAGGAATTCTGATTAAGGAAATTAACGCCTATTTTACTAGATCAACTGTTCATTGAATATATACTAGTTTTTAGCCCACGTTAATATGCGGTGTACCCACAAAATATGAATTGTATTTTTTTACTATATAAATATTTATTAAATTTATAATCAATTAAATATTTGAACTAAATTATTATCCAAATTAGTAAAAAATATGATATATATCAACGACGTGAAAAAAAAAAAAGAGTCTAACCACTGGATTTCTAAAATAGACCAACGAATAAGATAAAAAAGGGTAATAAATGGAGTAAAAAGATAATAGAAATAAAAGGATAATCATCTATGTGGTCCAAAATAATAAAAGTGGAAAATGCTATGTTAAAAAAAAAGGACTCAATAGAAAAAAAAAGGTCAAAAAATAAAAGGAGCAAGAACCTGAATAGAAAAAAAAATGTGATTTAAAAATAAAGCAACGACCATCTGTGGTATGAAAAAAACAAAAGAAAAAAACTTATGTTCAAAAAAATGAAAGTCTAAAATTAAAAAAAAAAATTGATAAAAGAAGCAAGGATTTGAATAGTCAAGTGGGGCAAAAAAAGATGGAAAAACCTATGTTTCAAAAAGACGAATGACATGAGAAAAAAAATTTGGGTAAAAAATATAAGAGTAAGGACCTAAATAAAAAAACTATGATTTAAAAATAAATAAATGACTATTCGTAAGATCAAAAAAATAAATGGAAAAAAACCTATGTCTGAAAAAGATGAAGGAGTTAAGAGAAAAAATAAGTTGGGTTAAAAAATAAAAAGAGAAAGAACTTTACATAAAAAAAAAAACCAAAAACTACGATTTAAAAATAAATGGACGACTATCTGTAGAGTCAAAAAAAAATAAAAAGGGAAAAATCCATGTCCGAAAAAGATGAAGAACCCATACCCAAAACAGGGTAAAAAAGAGATGAAAGGATTTGAACCAAAAAAAAAAAAGTGCAATCCCAAAAAGATGAATGACCTAAGAAAAGAAAAAGGCAAAAAAAATGCAAGAATCTAAATGAAAAAAAATATATAGTCTCAAAAAGATAAAAGGTTGAAGCAAAAAAGGGTAAAAAATGTGTAAGGACTTGAATGAAAAAGAACCCAAAGTATTGTAACAGGTTAAAATAAAGTACAAAAACCTGAATAGAAAAAAAAAAAAAGCGTGCCTTGCAAAAGACGAAAGACCCAAGCGAAAAAAATGGGTTTAAAAAAGTGCCAAGGACTTGAATGAATAAAAAAACACAGTAAGGTTCCCAAAAAGGTGCAAAGGATTTGAATGAAAAAAAAAAAAAAAAAAAAAACCCCATAGCGGTTCCATGGGTCAAAAAAAGGTGCAAAGGACACGAACAAAAGAAAAAACATAGCAGGGTCCCAAAAAAAGTGCAAAGGACTTGAATGAAAAAAAAAAGTAGGGTCCCAAAAATATAGGAGCAATGTTTTGACTGGGAACCAGACCAGTAGCCGGTTCGGCTTTCATTACATAACCAAATTTTTTAAAAACCAGTCAAAATCGGCATTGAACTGGGAGAATTGGATTGAACCGACCCAATCTAACCCAGGTTTTCTTAGTATCAAAAATGTGTGATCAAATATTACAATTGCCTGGGTTCAAACATGTGAAGGTGATAACAACATACATAACCTTTACTATCAAGCCACGTGTTGTTACTGTCAAGGTGCACTATAATTTATATTTATTTCTGATTTCATGATAATGTCATCTAAATTTTTGTTTTAAAATTTCTCCGTACTCTAAATATTTTATTCATATCCACAAAAAATAAGTCTCAATTTTTTATTTTAAAATAAAATCAAAAATTAAAAACTACAAATAGTGAAATGATATTTTCCATACAATTTAGTTGAATTAAATAAAACCATAATTTATGATAATTCTGAATTTTAAAATTTAGAATATGAATTCTATATTATTATATTAGTTTTGGATTATAAGTTAAAACTCATAATCATTATTTGTAATTGTTTACTTTGAAGAATTAGAACGATATTTGGATACTATTATTTTGGTTTAAAATTTTTTAATTAAAATTATTATAATAGACAACAAGTTAAGGTAAAAATTTAATGAATGTGACCGATTACTCTTTTAATTGTATGTTTTCATATTCATGTATTGTTAAAAAAAACAAATATATTTTTATATAGAGATATATGGATTTTATTTTATTTTAAAATATATAATATATAAATTATATATGAAATCATGATGATGTCATCTGGTTCTTAAAACGGTCCTATCGATCTGACCAATAAACCAATAAAT
The DNA here is from genome assembly GCA_037126225.1 of Dillenia turbinata. Lineage (NCBI taxonomy): Eukaryota > Viridiplantae > Streptophyta > Magnoliopsida > Dilleniales > Dilleniaceae > Dillenia > Dillenia turbinata. Next base: position 12,271,978 of record JBAMMX010000010.1, on the reverse strand, counting down.
CGATAAGTTGGCCTAGTCGTTTACCAGTTCGATTTTAAAAATATTGTATAGGAGTCAAAAAAGTGCAAAGGATTTGAATTGGAAAAAAAAAAAAGATAGTGAAGTTTAAAAAATATGGGATGATCAAGTAGGGGGCTCCCAAAAAAAGTGCACGAACAGTAAGCAAAAGGCACCCAAGTGAGAAAAAAAAAACTGGGCCAAAAATGTAACACCGGATAACTCTAAATTGTGATATTTACTAAAAAAGAGTTATTTAAAATTTTTATATTTTGTGAAAATGTGAAAGAATAATTATTTGGAATAAAAAAGTGAATTTTTGTTGTTTAGACCGATTACAAGTCTTTTAGACACTTGGTCGATAGATTTTTAAATTTTTAAGTTTCCAATCACCAAGTCATCGGTTGCTTAAATACTTGGTGTTCGGTACTCTATAGAATTTAACTGTTTAGTATTTGATAGAATTTGATTCTCCAATGAGATTTTAGCTGTTCGGTAAAGGTTTAGCAATCGATAAATAATTCTTTAAGTTTTGATTTCCCGATCTATAATCGATAGTGATTATCTACTATTTTACCAGTTAAAAATCATGCTGGTGTATTATGAGATGATAGTTTATCGGTATATTGAGGAGCTTACAAATAGTTAGTTCATGGTGGAACTTATAATCATTTGAATGAACTTGTTATTTTACAATTTTTATGTCTATCGGTATTATTTTTTGGTCATAGTATGAAATTTATAGTCTATCAGTGTACTATTTCTCTGTCGATATTAAGTTTCTAAATTTCTATTGGCCATCTAGGCATCTATTGATATTGAGACTCCCATCGGTATTGTGAGAACCCATCAGTATTGAAATTGTGGGACTTTAAGCTGTCCATGTCTTGATTCAACCCATCGGTCAATGGACATACATCTACCTATTTGGTGCTAGAACACTAACACCATCTGTATATTATTGGATTCATTTTCATATATTTGTTTGGTCACTATACCTTGCCCTGTTCGATTATCGAGATTTCAGTCATTTTGCTTTTTCCTGTACATGTTGTCTTGAGAATTCAATTTCTTTTCAATTGCCATTTTTTTGTCAGTAACATTCATTCCATTTAGCTTGTCGGTGTTCTTGATCAGCACTACAATATATATTTCAATTTATATATTTACTCCGAATACCTTTCGGGCATCGGTGATTGTCCTTGTGAGAATAGATCGGTGACTATCCTTGTGAGAATAGTGACTTTTTCTTGTGCTTGTCGGTCAATTCCAACAGGCTTGTCGGTGAAATTTGCATTTCAGAAAACCTATTACCTTCACATACAAGTGCCTTCAGTTGGAGCTCACATACATTTGCCTTAGGTTAGATATGTAATCACACATACATTTGCCTTTGCTGTCGGTACTTCACTTGTCAAAGAAAATCCTTTCTCGTTGCTTACATGGAGACTCGATCCTTAGTTCCTTGTTTCCTCCAAAAAGATTTTAGTCACCTTACAACTTAAAGTCCTTAATCGTTTATTACAAGATTTGTATTATATTCCACATTTTTTATCCCAAATTTTAATAATTTTTGTTTATTTTTAATAAATTTGTAGTCTTCTTTTTTAACCCTTTCTGTTCGTCACCGAACACACCTCTTCAGCAGAATACAAGTTCAATTGTCTAAACCCATTGGGTTACCCACCTAAAAAAAATTAAAAAAAAGAAGAAGAAGAAGAAGAAAGAGAGAAACATATGAGATGTTTGTGCAAATAGAAAGTAAATGAGAGTCATTAGATAAATATTAAAAATGATTTGATAATAAAAGGATAGTTGAGGTTCCAAAACCTACGAAACCCAAAATTTCATTTTATCTCTCTAGACCGTTTTTCTCTCTTTTCCAAAACCCAATCAATCTACCACCAAAACTCAAGATCTAAGATTCTGAACTATTCATCCAATTTCCCAAAGTTAGAATAGAGCATTAATTTAGCAAGATCTTAAGGATTTGAGGTTGTCATGGAGAAGAAAAATCAAGTGTTTTGGTATGACCCAACCCAAAAAGATCTCTTGGTAATACAATTAAAGTAATATAATTTTTCTAATCCAAATTTTAATTTATTTAATTATCTTTCCGTTGGAATTTAGAGGATTATTTAAGTTACAGTGAGTAAGAGAAAATTTTGGATTTGAATGTTAGGGTTTTCGGTTGATCTGGATGGATGAATATTGATGATATTAGTTATTTGGTGATGTCTATAAGGCTGGATAAGTTGGTTAGGACAAGATCTTTGCCATGGACAGATCTAAGAGTGACTATTTTTCCAAATACTGTGAGTGGACAGTTTGTTATGTTTGTAAATGAGAAATGTTTTTCATAATTTTTTAAAAATAATTTTCTTAACTTGATTTTTGTGAAATGTTTTTTATCTGAGCCATGAGATCCATACGATTGTAAATATATTTGAGACATGCTAAATTTTTCTACGAATAATGTTTGCTAGATTTATGATTTATAAAACTTGTTAATTTTTATGACATATGTTATGATATTTGCAAAATGGTTTATGTATTGGCTTTGGGGTATGAGTCTAACCCCTTATGATTTATATATTAGTTTTGGGGTTTGAGTCTGAACCTCCATAGTGCATGTATTGGCTTGAGGAATGAGACTGAACCCTCATTAATGGCTATAGTCATTTCTTACATGGTGTGATCTGACGAGATAACATGATGAGGATATTGTTGTTGTTAGTAGACAGGGAGGTAGTCGGATCAGAAGTCACCTCTTCTGTTCATTTCGGGGCTATTCGGTTGCACCTCTGAAGAGACCGCGACTAACGTCAATGTTAAGGTTGATGTTTTTATGACCGATGATAAGGAAAACCCCTTAGCGGTTCTACTATTGGCTCGGGTCAAGCTTTTGGTGGAAAGATTTTGAGGCAAACCCTTTGGATCTAGAAAAATATATATTGAATGCTTTTTTAGATTCTGGAAAATCATAGTTCTTGTAGTAAATGTTTGAATGACTACTTGATATTTTATTGAAACATAAATATACTTTGAAATTATTGTTTGGCACATCTATACTCACTACTAACTCACTTATACAGTTATGTCATTACACTCCACTAACTAACTATTTCTATACTCACCCCCTCCTCTTATCATTTTTAGAGGAAGTATAGAGATAGAAGTGCTGAAGTGGAAGAGTTGTTTGGGACTGACTGTGGTATTGTTCCTTCTTGATGAGGATTTTGTGACATATAGATAGATTCATCGGAAGACATTTTTGAAACTTTTTAGGTAATATATTTTCTTCATATTTTTTCAAAGTAGAAATTTTAAGTTTTGAAAGTTATATTTTGAATCGTTAAGTAATTTTTTGTTTATTATATCTTTGATTTTAAAATATTGTGTAATTTGGGTTTTTTTATTTGAAAAGATATTATCATAATCTTGTGGGATTTTGGAGTGGACATTATTGTTGTTAGTAGACAGGGAGGTAGTCAGATCGGAAGACACCTCTTCTGTTCATTTCGAGACTATTCGGTTGCACCTCCGAAAAGATTGCGGCTAACGCCAATGTTAGGGTTGATGTTTTTATGACCGATGATAAGGAAAACCCCTTAGCGGTTCTGCTACCGATTCGGGTCAAGCTTTTGGTGGAAAGATTTTGAGGCAAATCCTTTTGATCTAGAAAAATGTATATTGAATGCTTTTTTATATTCTGGAAAATCATAGTTCTTATAGTAAATACTTAAATGACTACTTGATATTTTATTGAAACATAAATATACTTTGAAATTATTGTTTGGCATATCCACACTCACTACTAACTCACTTATATAGTTATGTCATTATACTCTACTAACTGATTATTTCTATACTCATCCCCTCCTCTTATCCTTTTTAGAGGAAGTGGAAGAGTTGCCTGGGATTAATTGTGGTATTGTTCCTTCTAGGATTTTATGACATATAGATGGACCCATCGGAAGACATTTTTGAAACTCTTTATTTAATACATTTTCTTCATATTTTTCCAAAGTAGAAATTTTAAGTTTTGAAAGTTATATTTTGAAACATTGAGTAATTTTTTGTTTATTATATATTTGATTTTAAAATATTATATAATCCGGGTTTTTTTTATTAGAAAAGATATTATCATAATCTTGTGAGATTTTGAAATGTATATTGGTAATTGTACGTACTTCTAGATTATGTGATAGTTATCGCGTGGTCAGATCGGTGGATCTTAAAAAAAATTGTAAAGATTTAAATGAAAAAAAAAGAACAAAAAAAACAAGGCCGGGGTATTTTGGTAATTCTGCGAATGAAAAACAGTGACGTGAATAGTGACCTGCCAGTGGCATGAACGGTAGGAAGGATCGAGGGGGGAAAAATGAACGGACAAAAAAAATTGTAAGGATTTGAAAAAAAAAAAAAAAAGCTAACAAGATCGGGGTATTTTGGTAATTCAATGTATGAACAGTGACATGAATAGTAACCCAACTCCAGCTTTATAAATATCGGCGACAAAAGGATGTTCATTTTCTAAGCTTGGATCTGGATTTTCCCGTTTAAACTTCCCTTCAGCTCTCATCATCTCTCGCTCCAATCCAAATCCTAACCTCTTCACCATTTCTCTCTATAAACTCTAATGGCGGCCGATTGCGAATTCTTAGCATTGTCATCACAATCAGAAGAATCATCGCCAATGAAGGTTCAATCAGAAGAATCATCGTCAAAGGATGTTCGGAACTGGTTAGAGCTTCCATCCGACGCGACGTGCTTGATTTTGAAGAAGCTAGGAACGATCGAGATTCTGATTAATGCGCAGAGAGTCTGCAAGCTGTGGTGGAAGCTCTGCAAGGATCCTGCGATGTGGCGGACCATTGATCTGAGCGATTTGGAATATTGTTGGGACATGGATCTCGAGCCCGAGGAAGTTGCGCGCAACGCCGTTGATCGGAGTTGCGGTGAATTGGTTGATATCAATATTGAGTACTTTGGCAGTGATAGCCTCATGGAGTACATTACTACTCGGTGAGTTTGCTTACACTCTATTTAGATTCAATATTGGTCTAAATTTTATCATATACTCTTTGGATTACCAAATAGTTTTTCTCCTGTTATGAATTTGTCTAAATTAGAACAAGATTTCAGTTTCATTAATCCGTAGTTCTAGATGAATAAAGATTATGGGTTATTCTTTAACGTTGAAAAGACACAAAACTTGAAAGGGAAAATGACACAGTGCTTGAACATTCTGTTTCAACATTGCAGAAAGCATTTCTTTTTGAAGGGACCAGCTATAATAGATTATAAGGAAGCTGAGAGGACAATCGAATTCCATATAAGTTTATAGGAAGTTATAAACAGAGATCTTAATATTTCTCTCCAGTTGAATGCAGTAAATGGTTGCCATTTTAATAAAACTGAATTCCAAATGTTCTTAGCATCTTATTACCTCTAAGTGAATGTAGTAAAATCCAGAAAATCTTTTAGATACGTGCGAATCTGCCAAAAAAGAAAATTCTATTCCCAAGAAATTGAGCAATAGAGAGAAAACTGATTTCAACACCCGCTTCTCAGATGACACAGATGCAGAGTAAGAAGTTTTTACTCAAGAAAATGAAACGTTACTTTTGAAAGGAACATGATTGAGGTTTTTTTTTTTTTTTTTTTTTAATAATTTTATGGAACATTTGGTTTTTGAGTAAGGTAAAAAACAGATTCACGGGAAAAGAAAATGAGAATTCTGGAAAACTACAAACCTTTCTATCAGAACTATTTGAGAAATGGAAGAATGGAGCAAGTTCATTAGTTTCTCTGTGTTTTGATGATGATAGAATTGAAAGCTCATAGGGCTACTATTCTCTGACAAGACCATGAAACTAGGCACCTGGGAGACATGATAAATGAAAATGTTTAAGAAACAACGGGAGGCGCAGAATACCCACTTTAAACTTCCTTCCCAAAATGAACAAAATGGCCATCGGTTACTTTCTATGAAAGATAAGGCAATAGGAAGTAAAAAAAATACCTACCAAATGAACCTTGGAGGACTATCTCTCACCCATTTCCTAGCTCTCACAATTAGCATGCTGTGTGGTATTAGTTGTCATGAGTTTTAATGAGAGTCAACAGCTGCTGCTCTTGGTCAACAATGGGGGTCTAGAGTGATGGTGCACAGTGACGCAGGGGATGAAGTGGGGTTGCTGATGAGAGTCATAGGTTAGGTGGCTTGGCTTCACAATGGTAGGAAGTGATTGTTGCATGGATACAGTAAGAAATCAATATAATTTAGCACTCTTTTTCCTAATAATATTTCTCATTTGCTAGTTGGGGAGACGAAGGGAGGACGGTGCTGCAGGAGTGGCAGCTAGTCTCCTTGTTGGTCTTTTTTGGGTGTAAAACGTAAGCTTCTCTTGTTTCAGGTCTCTTTTGTAGATGTTCTCCATTGTGGTTTACATTATGGATTGATTCTTAAATTTTTAGCTTTTTCAACAACCGTTTAATATGTTCTGCATATGGATTCCTTTTCAATTTACTTGGTTGAGTTTGCTTTGAAAGCCGGTATATTGTCCAGCCAACATGTATTTATCTTTTCAGCTAACACTTATCTTGGATGCTAAACATGTACATGTGATGATGTGGTTTTAATGTATTGTTGGTGTTCACTCTCTCCTTAAATGGGTTCTAATATTTCTCCTTCATCCTTTAGTGTCACTTTCCTTCTGTGCGTACGCATGCTTTGATCTTTAAAGCAATATTGACATGTTCTTCGCACATGCAGGAGTTGTACAAACTCTTCAGCTCAATTATTTAGGTGTGCTGATCCCTTGCATCTATTCATCTTCTTTGGATAGCCTATGGTTTAATTGAAAGAATTGTCTTACAAATAGCTTAGTATTGAAGATAATATTGGTTTCAATAGAATGGATAAAGCTTTATGAAGTTAAATAATACCACGGATAAAAATACTTGGAAGATGTGCATGTCTCTGACAGTCAACATTGGAGGAGTTGAGAAATGATAAAAGATAGCCCCATAAGAAATTAAAAACGATGAAATAAGCAAAGATAAGATAATTGATCTGGTTCCCCAAAATTTTGTTGATTGAGGTCCAGTGCATTTGAGTTTCTTGTGCCTAATCTTGTGGGCTATGCTACGTGTCATGTTTGTGCCCCTTTTTCTTTAGAAGAGTTGATTGGGAGCGCATACAATTGGTAAATTGACTGCCAGCCAAGCTTCTCTGGGCAAGTGGCTGTGTTGTGGTGCATGTCCTTGAACCTCCCAACGTCAACCTTGTTCGCCCAGCTTTTATTTTAATGATGGCTGGGTGGACGAATGAGGTTTTTTGGGTCCATCTATAGAGATCCTTACTTGTTTGTATTCATCCTCTCTTTTTTTTTTGGGTAGTGAGAGTTGTATGTTAGAAGAACAACAATTTCTCATCCATGCTATTAATGGATAGAGGGTCTTGGTGAATAGCTTTGTTGCCCATCAAGCGGTGATAGCTTTGTTGCCCATCAAGCTGGGTTATTTGCGGCCCCCTATCTTAACCCAGCTTGGATAGACAAACTGAAAATGCCTATATTAACGCTGATCCATGTTGTTGTTTCAATTGCAGAGCAAGCAATCTTAAACGCCTTCGACTTGTATCCTGCCGTATTTCTGATAAGGGTTTGATTGACGCAGCTAAAAAACTTCCACGGCTGGAGGACCTTGAAATTTCTTTATGCTCATTTACGAGAGAGTGCCTTGAAGTTGTTGGCCGCTGCTGCCCTGGTCTGAGAACATTAAAATATAATAAGCGGGGTTACAGGCTACCACTTGTAGAATGTGATGAGGAGGCACTGGCAATTGCAGAGTGCATGCCAGAATTACGTTATCTGCAACTCTTTGGAAATAAGCTGACAAATGATGGCTTGCAGGCTATTCTTGATGGTTGTCCTCATCTAGAATACCTCGACTTGCGTCAGTGCTTCAACATTACTCTGCCTGGGGATATGGGGAGAAGGTGTGCCAAGCGTCTTAGAACCCTGCGGCATCCCAATGACCCCACCGATGACTATGAATTTCGTGCTCAAAATCTGGATGGATCAGACTACCCTCGTGACTTTTCCTCAGATGAATGCAATGATTATGGTTATGAGTTTGATGACATCCGCTATTCCTCAGATGAATACCCTGATTATAATTATGAATATGATTATGATCGTGACTTTTATTATATAACTTACTGATTTTTGAGTCACAATAATCCTCCCTGGTAAGGACTTGGAATTTGCATTTCATTTCCACTTTCTTTTTTCTTGTCTTTGTCCTCTTTGGCTTTTACTAAATCAGACAAACCGCTGTGAATTTAGAGGGGCTCTATTGGGGTGCTTGTTATATCCTCATGAACTGTTGCTCGGTGGTGCTCACTCTGACGGCAACTCAATCCTTATATTGTCGAGCAAACGGAAATCAAGAGGCTCTCTCTTCTCCGCATGTGTGTATATCTCTGAAGCTGACACATAAAGCTCTCCCGTGGCAGCTGTTCAATCTGTCCTTTCTTTTCCTCTCTTGGCCTACCCTCAAATATTAGAAGTATTTTCTGTTTGCAAAATATTTTTATAGTTGCTCATTCTTGTCTTAAAATCTTACCATGAACTCAGCTTGTTTTTCTTTTGGTGGAAGGATTCTTGTTTAATGCATCTCTCCTAAGTTTTATGGATGCATAATTTGGATAGTATTGGATTATTGTGACTAGGAATGGATTATATTGGATACGACAAGTATTAGTTAATACTATGTATGACATTAGATAGGGTGGAATAGAGTATTTTGCATAATGTTTGACACATATTTGAGTTCATGTAGTCATGTTATTCAATTACACTCACATCTAATGAGTGTTGGTGGGTTGAGATTCATTAAAACTAACTTTTGTGGGGACAAATATAGAATTGCATTAATATTTTCTCTTTCGTGCAATGTTAAGGGCCAGGGAAATGGGAATTTGAACCTGCCATGCCCGACGGCCCTGACCTTCACTTCTGGCCTTGTTCTAAACCCCTCTAGATGGTCAGTCGGGCCAGGGCCACACCAGTTAATACTTCAATCGGTTTATTTCTTAGATAAGTAATTTGCACATAAGCTAAGCAATAGCACTTAAAAGGTTCAGAACCACACGACAAAGACCACATCTAGAAAATTATCTCCCCACTTTGTAGCCAAAAAAAAAAAAAAATGGTAGGGGCGGGGCAAAGAGGGGGAAGCCCTATAATTTTTAAGGATCAAATACTATTTGAAAGGATTTTAATATCATTTTAAAACGTTTTTCTCTTTCTTTTTATAATAAAAATTTATAAAAATAATATAGGATATTATAAAACTTTATTAAACCATGCACAAAACCCAATAATTTAACTCACAAAAAAATTTAATTTTAAATTAGCAGAAAAGATAATGCCTATTACTTAGTAGAATATTTGTTCATTGTATATCTACTTCAATATACTTAAATTTGGAGAATTGCGAAAAAGACATCATAGTATTAATTGGTGAAAATTTTTGGAGATTGTGATTTGAACTTCTCCATCATCTGGTAATAACTTGAAAAAATGATTTTCTTTTTCTTTTTCAGTTTTAAAAATTCTTTATCTGAAATTTTTTTTTCCTTTCACTTTTACTCTATCCCTTTTTTTCCTTTTTCTTAGAAAATTAGAGTATTACTTCTTTCTTCACGAAAAAAAGGAGTATTACTTCATTTCTGAACGGTCTCTAAACTTCTCTTCCACACCATTCAAATTGGACAGGACATGTTTCTGAAAAGTTTGAATGGATCTCTGAGACACAAATAGATTGTTATTATTTCCTCCCCTATCCTTCCATCGGATCCCCCCCTCGAGCCCATTATGTGAGGATGGTGAATGAAGAGTTAGTGTTGGAGGGTGAAGACAAATCAAATAAGAGGTCAAGCACTCAAAGCGAGTCTAAATAAACTTTCTATTTGTAAATTGTTGTCTAAATGGTATTAAGAAGTTCAGAGCCAAGCTCGAGCTTCTTCCCAGATGCTATATTGGTCAGCTTATGTCTAAGTCTCATGTTCAACTCATGATTTGCACAAAATATAGGTTAACATATAATTCAAAACAACTTTGTGACGAAAAGGGAAAGATCACATAAAAATCAAGATGGAATTTGGTGCAATGAAATATAACCAAAAAAAAATCTGAATTCCACACTTTATTTTTAGTTATAATATTTTTAATTAAAATAAAAAATAAGTTGAATAAAATTTTTAAGTGAAAATTTATTATTTTCTAAAAAAACAATTATTGTAATAATGATTTCCTTATTAAGAGTAATTTCAACTGGCAAATTTATTTCTTTCAACGTATTCTTCATTAAAATATTTCAATCATGAACAAATGTGATTTGAAAATAAAGAAATGTGATTAAAAAAAATTTAAAAGAATCAATTTTTAATAAAGTTTATAATATTTAGATTAGATTAATAAATTAAAATTTAAATATTAATGATAAAAAAATCATTTGTATTAAAAAATAAAATAAAAAAATAATAAACTTCTATCATGAGAGTACGGGCGGCGAATGCCCCAAAATCTCTTCCCCAAGAGGTAAGGGCCGTATGAGAGTGGGAAGTGCGACTAGGGTTTGCATTAAATCTATTTTGAAAATCTATAAATATAAGGGCATTATCAGTCAAAATCAATATACAGACCTATTATAATGCCCTACTCTCTCTCTTTATCCGAAGTGTTAAGCATTTAATAATTGTTTTTACCCATTTAAACACCCAAATGGCAGAAAAAGAGAGATGACAGCCCACGTAAGCCTATATGATATGAGGGAGACAGGCACATGTTACGGTGTCATGTGTGCAACTCACGTGACAACCTTTCCCCGTCCATCTTCCTCTCTCTAGTTTTTTCAACTTTGAAGGCTCGGAAGGCGAGAAAATCATAGTGGAGATCCTGCAACGCTGTCTTTGATAGACCGCCCGACCTCTATACCTGGCTGTAGCTATCACAGGCAGGGGCACCTCAGCACACAACACACTCTTAAAGTCTCCACTCAAAAACTGTTGACTTCGTTCACGCACGCACTCTCTCTCTCTTTCTAACACAAGTAATATACAATTTTTTACAGGGAATACAGAATACAGTATACATAAATAGGCAGGCAAGTGATGGGAGATTCACGCCCAAATCAGTTGAGAGTTTTTGACATGTTAAGAGGACTAGGCTACGTAACCAGTGCTTGTTTGTGCATGGGGATGTGCTAATTTCCACTGTCATGGCCAATGCCCCTCGGCTCTACCAACTAGTTATGTATAGGTTTCTTCCGCCTCGACGAAAGCCCCATTTTTGTTATTTGTCCCAAAAATGGTAGAGAAGAGCTATTTGTTTGTCTGTTAGTATTATTAAAATAGTTTTTTTAAGTAAAATATTTAATTTAAATTATATATTTCCTTTTAAAATGAACTTATTGTTATAGTATTGTTAAAATATAAAATAAGTTATAATTTTTTTATGTAATTTTAAATTACATAATCTCTTGAAATTTAAACCGGCAAACTTAAAATTACGAAATTTGAAAATTAAATTCTCATGGAATTAAAAAAATAATTCACCCTTTTTTCAATAGATTTGGACTTTTCTTTCAAATTGGATATTATGGAAATATCATTTTAGCTTTCTGTATTTGGGTGTTTATACCTTTTGTCACTTTCTCTATAATTAAGATGTTCTTTCTCCTCTCTTTTGTCATTTGATCAATGTCCTTGTTCTCTTGAGTGACTCCATCATAGATCAATGATGAAAAAATAGATCTACATAGAGAGAGGGAAGAGATGACATAAAGGAGAAGGGGAAAGAGAGAGAAACAACACAAAGAAAGATAAAAGGGAGAGAAGAGAGACAAATTAAACTTAAGATATTTTAAGAAATATTAAATATTATTGGTAATATCAATTTGATTAATTTTTCTTTCAATTTCGGTCAATTCAATTGATTTCAATTTAGATTTCAATCTGTATGTGCTTTTCTCATAGGCATTTAAAAATAATAATAATAATAATAAAATTCTATATTTTCCCTTATTTCTTGCTTACATGAGTCAAAATCTTCTGTCCTATTAGGAGCTTACTTTTTTAGTTATTTTAGAGCCCTACTAGTTGAGTGACAAAATTCCTTTCTTAATTAATAATCTAAATAGAACGATTTCATCCATCCCATTAGCTTACTTAGCCCGTCACTCCACTAACTAAGGATTTTGGTGATCTCAAATGTATAGTGACATAAGCCACAATAGGGTCAGGGAGGCAACCACCCCACTCAAAATTTTGTAATAGAATTTTAATGTGTATATGTTTAGCACTATTTTAATATATATAGTAAAAATCTTAAAAAAATCATCTAAACATTACAAAGTTGATGTTAAAAATCTTTAAAATATCATTAAAATCATTTACAATGTTATTTACTTTTTAAAAATTATAATATTTGCTCTCACTATCTTTGTTACACAATTTTGATAAGTCACGATTTCGGACAAATATATCATAATCTAGTGTTATGAATAATGCGAATCAAGTGTCGATTCTACAAAAATATTTTATACTATCAAATATGAATAATCTTAATCTAATTTGAACAAGTCGAATTAATATTATGAAGATAATAAAGAAAACTTAAACAGAATATGAAAACCCTAATTATTCAAAAACCCAAATTTGATGAAAATCTTAAAACATCAATTTCATTTATTTTTAATCTCTTGCACGGTTGAATCTTTTTTAATCCCTAAGTTCATTGGTTATTGAATTATTATTGATGATGGTAGAATTCGCTAAATTATATTCACCAAATGGTCATGCAGTAAATCTCTATTTCGACTAATCAAAATTCAATGGTCATACAATTTTGATTAAACTGAATTGCATTAAGTTCTATAGAATATCTGTAAAACCCCACATACTAAATTAATTTTTTCTCGATTTCATAACCCTATATAAATTTTATTGTATTGGACTAATTTCATACAATTTTCTCTCAATCTCATACATTCAATCTCAAATTATGTAAAAGACAGGGCTAAACGTTTCGAAATATTAAGTTCAATAATAAAATCTCATCAAATAATAATTATGCCAATGAAACTTAGAGAAAAGAAAGAAATTAACTTATGTAATTAATTAAAAATAGAATTCATTGAGTTATAAGATAAAAAAATTTAGCTAAACATTAAAAAGAAAAACAAGGAAGTAAACAACCCTTGTTTTTTTTGGGTAAGAATTACAACCCTTGCTTGCACAATGAAGGAAGTCGAAGTCGTCTTCCAATGGGTAACGGCTACTAGGGTTTCTAAAGTGGTGAGAGAATAAGAGAAATAGAGAAAAAAATGTGGGAAGGAATAATGGAGGTCGTTCCTCTTGCTGTTGTCCACAATAGTGTTGTATTTATAGCACTAAAATCCTAGGAAGAATTTAGAAACTTGAACTTTTTGGACACTTGAACTTTTAGAAAATTTTGAATCGTTAAGATGGTGAGAATATCTTGCTTCCCTAGGAATTTGGAAACTTCTTGATCCTTGGATAAATCCTGAATTTATTAGCAACATAATTTTTGAAATTCCAGCACATAGTTTACTTTTTCAGCACAACTTACTTTTCTGCACCGTAGCAATTTTGGCCCAAATTTCAGATGTCTTCTAGTCTGATCCAGCCTCTAAGGCTTTCACAAGATTTGTAGAACTTAAAATCTTCTTTTCAATGTCGTAAGAATCACCTCAATCGGATGTCAGAGCAAAATGTTATGGCTAAAATACTAAATGCTATATGTCTAGTCCAAAAATAGAAATTATGCTTCATGTTTTCTAAATTCAACTCCCACGAAATTAATGAGAATAAAATCATAAAATATAGTTTAAATTAGTTCTAAAACACATAAATAAATACTAAAGAAGATAGAATTTAAATGTATAAAAATATTGCTATTAAATACTCTCAGACTTGAATATTTGCTTGTTCTGAAACAAGAAAAATTTTCTTCAAAACCAATTCGATTTTTTCAAGTCCCTAACTATGCATATGATATATTCAAATCAGAATAACACTCAAGACAATCAATATTTTGCTGTATTTAGCACTAAAGAAACCATTAAACTCCTATAGTCTCCTCAAAATCAAGAACAATGCAAGATTCAAACACTTTTATAATCGGTTCACTCAATAGAATGAAGGAAAATACTATTCAACTACTTAAAACACTTATTTTATATAAAGGTATATAATCACTCAAATAATCACAATGAGATGACATTATCATAATTTTGCTAACATATCAACTCTCTACCACTTAAATATGAAATCCTTGCACCAATCAAAAGATTTTTTATTTCGTTATAACAAGATTAGGGTAAAAATTAAGACAATAGGTAGAATATTGAGTTAAAAATAATTCACTAAAAATACTTTTACATCAAGATATGACATCCTTTATACTAAGACAAGAGAATACTAATTATAATTACGAATAAGTAACGTGATATATCAATTATTCAAAACAAATAATAATATAATGAAATTTCACTTATTCAAAGCAAATTCTTGATTTTGTTCACTTTTGCAGTAAAATTTTATTATATTTTTCTTTACTTTGAATAAATGATATGTCACATTACATATTCGTAATTAGAGTTAGTATTCTCTTATTTTGATGTAAAAAATTTCATGTTTTGATACATAAATACTTTTAGTGAATTATTTTTAATCCAATATTCTACCTATTGTTATACTCTTTACCCTAATCCCGTTATAACCAAATAAAAAATCTTTTAATTGGTGTAAGGATTTCATATTTGAATGGTGAAAATTTGATATATTAGCAAACTTATGATAATATCATGTCAGTGTGTTGATTTGAGTGATGTACATACTTTTATATAAAAGGAGTACTTTGAATAGTTAAATAGTATCTTCCTTCATTCTATTGAGTGAACCGATTGTGAGAGTGTTTGAATCTTGCATTGTTCTTGATTTTGAGGAGACTATAGGAGATCAATGATTTCTCAGGTGCTAAATGTTAAGAAATATTGATTGTCTTGATTGCAATTCCGGTTTGAACATACCATATACATGGTTGGAGACTTGAAAAAATTGAATTGGTTTTGAAGGAAATTTTTCTTATTTGAGAACAAGTAAACATTCAAGTATGAGGTTATTTGATAGCAATATTTTTATACACTTGAATTATATCTTTTTCAGCATTTAGTTATGTGTTTTAAGACTGATTTGAACTATATTTTATGATTTTATACTCATTAGTTTCGTAGAAGTTGAATTTAGGAAACATGGAGCATAATTTCTATTTTTAGAGTGGACAGATAGCATTCAGTATTTTAGTCATAACTTTCTACTTCGATGTCCGATTGAGGTGATTTTTATTGCTTTGGAAAGAAGAAGTTGCTACGGTCAGAAAAGGAAGTTGTGCTGCAGAAGGAAACTATGTGCTGGAATTTCAAAAATTATGTTGCTGATAAATTCAGGATTTATCCTAAGATCAAGAAGTTTTCAAATTGCTAGGGAAGCAAGAGATTCTCACCATCTCAACAATTTCAAGTGTCCAAAAAGTTCAAGTTTCTAAATACTTCATAGGGTTTTAGTACTATAAATATAGTACCATTATGGACAGCAATAAGGGAGGACGACCTCTATTATTCCTTCCCACATTTTTTCCTCTATTTCTCTCATTCTCCCACTACTTTACAAACCCTAGCAGCCGCTAACCATTGGAGGACGACTTTAACTTCCTTCATTGTGCAAGCAGGGGTTGTAATTCTTACCAAAAAAAAAAAAAAAAAAACAAGAATTGTAATGTTTTCTCTTACTTTCTTGTTTTTCTTTTTAATGTTTAGATAAATTTTTTTATCTTAAAATTCGATGAATTCTATTTTTAATTAATTACATGCATTGATTTCTTTCTTTTTTTTAAATTTCATTGGCATGATTATTGTTTGATGAGATTTTATTGTTAAACTTAATATTTCGAAACGTTTAGCCTTGTATTTTGCATGATTTGAGATTGAATACATGAGATCAAGAGAAAATTATATGAAATTAGTCTAATACATTAAAATTTATATAGGGTTATTAGATCGAGAGAAAATTAATTTTGTATGCATGGTTTAAAGATGTTCCATAGAGTTTAATGCAACTCAGCTTAATCAAAATTGTATGATCGTTGAGTTTTAGTTAGTTGAATTAGGAATTCCTTGTATGACCATTAGGTAAATCTAATTTGGAGAATTCTGTCGTCATCAATAATAATTTAATAACCAATGAAATTAGGGATCAAAAAAGATTCAACAATGTAAGAGGTTAAAAATAAATGAAATTGATATTATAGGATTTTCATTAAATTTGGGTTTTTGAATAATTAGGGTTTTTATATTCTGTTTAAGTTTTCTATATTATCTTCATAACGTTAATTTAATTTGTCTAACTTAGATTAAGATTATTCATATTTGATAATATAAAATATTTTCGTGGGATCGACACTTGATTCGCATTATTCATAACACTAGATTAAGGTATATCTGCATGAAATCGTAACATACCAAAATTGCGTAACAAGGACGTGAGAGCAAATATTATAAATTTTAAAAAGTAAATAACATTGTAAATGATTTTAATGATATTTTAAAGATTTTTAACATCAACTTTATAATCTTTAGATGAATTCTTTAAGATTTTTAATAATATATATATAAATATATTTAAATAGTGCTAATCATATACACATCAAAATTCTATTACAAAATTTTGAGTGGGGTGGTTGCCTCCCAGACCCTATAGTGGCTTATGTCATTATACATTTGAGATCACCTAAATCCTTAATTAGTGGAGTGATGGGCTAAGTAAGCCTAGGGGATAGATAAAATTGTTCAATTTAGGTGATTAACTAAGAAAGGAATTTTGTCACTCATCAAGTAGGTCTCTAAAATAACTAAAAAAGTAAGCTCCTAACAGGGCAGAAGATTTTGGCTCATGTAAGCAAGAAATATGGGAAAATGTAGAATTTTATTTTTTTTTTTAAAAAAATGCCTATGAGCTAAGCATATACAGATTGAAATCTAAGTTGAAATCAATTGAATTGACCGAAATTAATAGAAAAATTAGTCAAATTGTTATTACGAATAATATTTAATATTTCATAAAATATCTTAAGTTTAATATGTCTCTGTTCTCTCCCTTTTATGTTTCTTTGTGTTGTTTCTCTCTCTCTCTCTTTCCCTTTCTCTTTTATGTTATCTCTTCTCTCTTTATGTAGATTTATCTTTTCATCATTGATTTATGATGAAGTCACTCAAGATAACAAGGACATTGATCAAATGACAAAAGAGAGGAGAAAGAATAATCTGAATTATACAGAAAGTGACAAGAGATATAAATACCAAAATACAGAAAGCTAAAATGATCTTTCCACAATATCCAATCTGAAAGAAAAGTCCAAATCTATTAGAAAAAGGGTGAATTATTATTTTTTTAATTCCTACATAAGCAAGTTCTAGAATAACCAAATCTTATGTGATACACGCTTAGCAAGAAAAATGATGAGATCAATAAATTGCTATTTAAGACTCAAATCTTCATTAAGCTAAATTTTGTATCAAATCTTACCTACTCTATTTTTCAAATCAACCATAAAAAAATAAATAACTAATCATGTACCAAATAACTATTAATATCATTCATCTTTCATACAACCCAATTCAAAACAAATAACACACAACGACTAAAACACTTGAGAAAATTTAGTTGGTATAGAAAGAATTCAGTAAGATTCTTGAGAATTAAGTAAAAATTCAGCACTTAAATTCTTAAAAAAAATAAAAACAAATCCACAACCTAAATATGTATACTCCCCCCACACTTAAACTAAACATTATCTTCAATGTGTAAAACAAATAAAATAAAGAGTAAAGAGAACAAAAAACTCCCTTGAAACCTATAACCTTTTCTTCGGCAGTGTCTTTCTTCCTCTCATGCAAAGAGTTTGTTATTCACCTACAAAATACCATCAAAACTTAAATGTAAAGGAATTCAACACAAACAAATATTAAAGAAAATCATAAAAACATTATGTTACCTCCCAATAATCGTCTTTCTTTATTATTTTTGGTCAGACAAAATCTCCTCGCCTCAACCTGGCTCATAGATCTATGCACTATGACCATTCGTGGCATTTTGCTATGCTTTTATTCTTTTCTTATATATTTGCTCATTCTCAGATGTCTCTTATTCTTCCTCCCATTTATTGAATTGCCACTTCCTTTTTTTTCTTGCATGAAACCTCCACTTTGATTTAAATTCACTGAAATTCACGCCTAAATCAGAACATGTATCAACATATTCATTGTCTTGAAAATCATGATTGACATGCGACGAACTCACAACACAATTTTCAATAGAATCACTTGCATAAAAGAATTAACATCATGTTCAGAAATCTTTTTAGTGATATCAATCCTAGAAACCTCTTGTTTATCAAAATTTTTCATGTGATGAAAAACATTAAACTTAATTTTTTCATCATTTAACCTCAAAATCAAATTTTCAGCATAGACATCAATCAAAGCCCATGCAGTGGCAAGAAAAGGTCGGCCTAAAATCAAAGATGTGTCCTCATCAATATCCATACCAAAAATGACAAAATCCACAAGAAAAATAAATTTATCAACTTTAACCAAAATATCTTTTACAATATCTTTTGGATTTCTTACTCTTATCAATCAATTGTAAGGAAAAATTAGTAGGTCTATATTCCCTTAACCCTAACTTTAAGAATATAGAATATGATATAAGATTGACTCCAACACCCAAACTACAAAAAATATCAGAAAATTCAGTAGAACCAATGGTGCAAAGGATAGAAGAACTCCCTAGATCCTTTAGTTTCGACGGTAGCTTTTTTTGTAAGATTACATAACACTCTTTCATGAGTTTGATCGTCGACACTTCATCTAACTTCTTCTTGTTGGAGATTACATTTTTTAGGAACTTCTCATAACTCGGCATCTCCCTAATTGCATCCAAAAGAGGAATGTTAATATGCAATTTCTTAAAAATTTTTAAAATTTTTTCAAATTATTTTTCTACATTAGCTTGTAAAGGATGATCAGGGAAAGGAACAGGAGGTTTATATTTACTCAAAGAAGTACTTCCCTGTTTTATTTTTGCTACCTTGGACTTCTGATCAACGGCCTGGTTTATCTCTTTTTTGGCTTCATGTTCCGCCTTTTCGTTCTAAATCGGCTTATCTTGTAATTCTTTTCCACTCCTCATCGTGATTGCCTTAGCTTGTTCTTTGGGATTTTTCTCGATATCGCTTGGCAATCTACTTAGCACACGAGAATGAAAGGTATTAGCTAATTAATCAATCTTCTATTCAAGCCTTTCAAACCTCTCATTGGCTGTTGTTGCCAATCGTTTGATTGTCAACTCCCATGATACTTTATTTTTCCTTTGTTGTGACTCGGATTTGAGTTGAACCTTAGTGGATTATTTGGTCTTTATGGTACCTCTTGACTCTATGAAAAATTATGATGGTTTCTTCACCTAGAATTGTATATGTTTGAGTAGAGGTTATTCTGAGACATGCCAAAATTAGAAACATAGTTTGCTTATTGTACCTGCAGACACTTAGAAGATATATGAGTAGATTCACCACAAGAGTCACAATATAAAACTTGATTACAGCTTTAAGTTGATTAGTTTTCATACAATTAATCAAAAAGTCAATTTTTACACTAAATTTGTTAAAATTATCAACCTCATGCATACCATCCCTTGTTTAGGAATTTCATATTCATTAGACTAATCATATTGTAGAAGTCATATCATCTATTAGTGCATATGCTTCATTATATGACATGTTCATAAAAGCACCCCCAATCATAGTATCAATGATAATTTTGACAGAATCTAAAAGACCACCATAAAATATTTGCAACATTAACCAATCAAATATACCATGATATGGGCATCTCCTAATCAGATTTTTAAAACGTTCTCAAATATTATATAAACATTCACCATTAAATTGTCTAAAACTAGTAATATAACTACGTAGTTTAGTAGTTTTACTAGGTAAAAAATATTTAGTTAGGAATACTTGAGACAGATTCTCCCAATTTGTAAAATATTTAGTAGAGAAAGAGTTAAACCATACCTTTGTCCTTCCCAAAAGAGAGAAAGAAAATAGACATAAGCTTATCACACAGGCTCACTCCATTCAACTTGATAGTATCACAAATCTCAAAAAAATTCTTCAAGTGACTATTTGGATCTTTGAAATTTTCTCTTTCACTGAATTGATCAGCCTACACCATGCTAATAAGACTAGATTTAATCTCAAAGTTATTTGCTTTTATAGGAGGTCTCACAATGTAGTTTAAATGTCTTAAAATCTCGGCATTGAATACTCCCCCATAACTTTGTTATCATAAGTTATTGTTTCCTTACAAATACAAAAATAACACAAAATTTGATTTATAAAAGAAATTGTAAAAATTACTCAAATAAATCTAGATTACCTAAATAAAAGTGAAAATAATAAAACTATGATAACCAAATGCACAAAAGATACCTAAATAGTTAACCGAAAAATTACAAAATGTGAAAAAATCAAAAAAGAAAAAAAATTTATGAAAACGATGAAATTTGGCCAAAATAGGGTGGTGGAAAGGTCATGGGTTTTGCTCAGCAACCTGAAATCTTTTGGAACAAGTGGTCATTTAACCATAGATCTAAAAAAAATTTTCTAATCTAAAAAATTCCCAAAAATTCTTACCAAATTTCCAAAAACTTAAATCTAAAATAGCAACTGTATAATCTAGAATCTAATTAAAGAAAATAAATAAAAAATATTAAAGTCCAATCTCAAATAAGATCATTCTGGTTGATATATAAATATATCCCTGGCAATGGCGCAAAAAACTTGTTACACAATTTTGGTATATTACAATTTTGGGCAATTATACCCTAGTCTAGTGTTGTGAATAGTGCGAATCAATTGTCGATCCCACGAGAATATTTTATACGACCAAGTATGAATAACCTTAATCTAAGTTAAACCAATCGAATTAACACTATAAAGATAATAAAGAAAACTTAAACAAAATATGAAAACCCTAATTATTCAAAAACCCTAATTTGATGAAAATCTCAAAACATTGATTTCATTTATTTTTAAACTCTTAAATGGTTAAATCATTTTTAATCCTTAAGTTCATTGGCTATTGAATTATTATTGATGATAGCAAAATTCTCTAAATTAGATTCATCCAATGGTTATGCAATAAATCCCTAATTTGACTAACCAAAATCCAACGGTCACACAATTTTGATTAAACCGAGTTGCATTAAATTATATAGAATATCTATAAAACTCCACACAAAGAAATAATTTTCTTTCGATCTCATAACCATATATGGATTTTATTGTATTAGAGTAATTTCATGCAATCTTCTCTGTATCTCACGTATTCAATCTCAAATCATATAAAACGCAGCTCTAAATGTTTAGAAGCATTAAGTTCAACAATAAATCTCATCAAATAATAATCATGTCAATAAAACTTAAAGAAAAAAAAGAAATCAACTTATGTAATTAATTAAAAATAGAATTCATTGAGTTGGAAGACAAAGAAATTTAGCTAAACATTAAAAAGAAGAAAAAGAACGTAAAAGAAAACATTACAATCCTTGTTTGCACAATGAAGGAAGTCGAAGTCATCCTTCAATGGGTAGCGGTTGCAGGGTTTATAAAGTGGTGGAAGAATAAGAGAAATAGAAAAAAAAACATGGGAAGGAATGGTGGAGGTCGTCCCTCCTTGCTGCTATCCACAATAGTGCTGTATTTATAACACTAAAACCTAGGAAGAATTTGAAAATTTGAATTTTTTGGATACTTGGACTTTTTGGAAACAAGGAATTATTAAGATGGTGACAATCTCTTGAGATGGTGACAATCTCTTGCTTCCCTAACAATTTGGAAATTTCTTGATCCTTGGATAAATCTTGAATTTATCAGCAACATAATTTCCAAAATTCCAATACATAGTTTCCTTTATCAACACAACTTCCTTTTTTGCATTACAGCAACTTCGGCCCAAATTTTGGATGCCTTTTGGTTTACCCCAACCTTTGAGGTCTTTAAAAAATTTGTAGAGCTCAAAATCTTCTTTCTAACGTTATAAGAATCACCTCAATCGGATATTAGAGTAAAAAGTTATGATTAAAATATTGAATACTATTTATACAGTTCGAAAATAGAAATTATGCTTCATGTTTCCTAAATTCAACTCCCACGAAATTAATAAATATAAAATCACAAAATATAGTTCAAATCTGTCCTAAAATGTATAGATAAATATTGAAAAAGATATAATTCAAGTATATAAAATTATTACTATCAATCCCTTATATGTTATATACGGTGATGGTGCTTTAGAGGGTATGCAGAGGCCATATGTTATGGACCCACGTGATGGACTCAAGTCTAATAGGAGAACTCAGACCAAAAGATCGATCTGTTAAATGAGAGAGCTTGTTGGAGTTAAGTATTATTCTATGATTTCTTGTGAATTCGATGTGGGACTTGTAACATTACCCACCCCTTAAGAAGTCGGATGTCCATAGACGGCTCTTACTCTTAACTCTTCACGGCACCAGGTAACCCTTTTCCTTTCCAGATGGCTCTCACTTTGGATCTTATCAAGTATCAGATAACCCTATTCAATGTTGAACTAGTTCTCAATGAAATCACCAATTGTTACGGACTCACGTGATGGACTCAAGTTCAATAGGAGAATTTAGCCCAAAAGATCAATCTATTAGGTGAGAAAACCTATTGGACTTAAATACTATTCTATGATTTCTTATGGATCCAACGTGGGACTTATAACACCATAGCTCCACCCAAAGTTTTTAAAATATTTATGAGGAAGGGTCACCATTGATATGCTTGATTAATACACACACAGACATACCCTCGTTTGGTCTTGTTTTTTAATTTTTTTCTAATAAGAAGTCAAGCAAGTCAAAGTGATGAAAGGAGTCACTTGATTTCATAAGGTTAGAAGATGAGTAATACCCAAAGTTTGTGTTTGTGTGTGTGTGTGTGTGTGCGCTTTTTTTTTTTTTCGACATAGGCTTTAAACTTCAAGAAAATCCTGTTTTTTGTGGCGTCTCCTGCTCCATCATAACCATTTGAAGATCTTTTCTTTTGTTTTCAACCTCATTAGTCTCAAGACATGTGTAACCATTGGGGTAATTAAACTTTTATGTGTCGTCACTTGAGTTTACTCCTGGATGCTAATGTGTTGTATCCATTTGTTTGTTGTCATTATCACATGGTTACATAAGCAACTGTCCACAAGCCCATACATCTTTCTACCACCAGAGATAGCTTTAGCAACTTCTTCAACGAACAAAGCATGCCCGGGTCTAATTATCCTCTAGATTCACTAGTTTAAACTAGCTTTTGAGAAGCAACCATGGCAAAAGAATCCGTTTTCACATCCTTCTCCATTGATACTACATAGAGAGAGTCATTCTTCTTAAACTCCTATATTATCATGTTATCATCGAATCCATGCTCAATTTTAGAAAATGCACTGTCAAGTAATAAGTCCACCAAACTCATAATATATTCAGGATCCCCACAATAGAATCAAAGTCTTTTATAGCTATCAAGAGAACTTTTATCAGATGCTTCTCTTGTTTGAAAGAAGTGTAGTCTGGATGGTGATGATTAACATTGATCAATATAACTCTCTTTTTATGCCTTTCTGAAATCAATCTTGTCTTTTGACTATTCCTTAAGAGGATACAAAGTGTACCTGTTGTTACCTTTGTAGGAATAAGTATTAGGCTTTGTCTTTGATGTACATGGTTCAACAACCTATTACCACAAGACCGAGACTACTTGAGCCCATTGGGCCATTCCGTCCTTAAGTAACCGAATACGCTTGCAGTCTGTCAACTAAGCACTCTCTCGATCGAGCACTCCTTTTGACCCTCCTGGTCTTATCCTCCCAAAAAGCCACCAACTCTTGACCCCTCGATCATCCTAGCTCTCAATACCTAGGCTCCTTGGTTACTCCGTTCTTCGGCGAACACATTCCATTAATACAAGTGTAATTCATCCCATTATGTGATAGACTCGACTTGAAGCCAATCATTAGAATGTAAATCTTTGACGAATTTAAACCTTCCTTAATTGGATACAAATCTTCTCTATCCCCGAAAAAATCTCTTTTAGTAAGGAAACATATCTCAGTGGTTACTCCGATAAAGCAGAAAGCCTTCATGACAACTTAAGCTTTCCTTAATCAATATGATACTTAATCTCCTAAAGATCTTTGACTATATTCCTTGTAATCTCGTAGATTCTCAGCAATTTTTTCACAAGGAAACTAGAGTTTCTACACTTTTAAGCTCATATGGGACTTATCATACAAATATACTATATATATCTAGTATCGGCAACTAGCCATGTATGTTCTCAGGAACTTTACTCTTCTCACACAAAGGCAACACAGGACTCTGTTATAGCTCTCCTCAATCTGTTTCTTACTCTTTAAAAACTATTCTTTTTAACTTGAATATTAGAGTTTTCTCTATTAGAATATCCTCCGGCGATACCTACAGGTTTCATTACTCACAAAGGCCTAGAAAACTCCTCAGCATCAACCTTACACTTGAGTCAGGGAAGCAGGTATCTGTGGAGCCAAACTCACCTCCATCAGATTGGCACTGTCTGTAGGAATAGACTGACTTTTCATGCCTTGTCTACCTTTATCCTCCACCAACCATGCTATCAAAGAGAAATAGACCTCCTATCAGTAACAATCCACTGATTATTTCCGCCAGCATAGGTTAACATCTAATGAAGAGAGTCTTTATCGATTAAGAAGCAGATTACAATATTTTTTATTGGAATACTTTTCAACGAATGGGCCTCATGTCATTGCATCTGCAACCCAGCAACGAAACTTTAAAAGGACTTTCTGATGAATGGTTGCTCCCTAAAGGTGTTTTACTCCCTGTAACCATAGGGATGCCCCCTAATCATATTACTACTATTGCCACCTTTAATGTGGTTAAATTTCCATCTATCTAAATACTATCTTATGTTGTCCAGTTAAATTTCCATCTATCTACAATGCCATCTTAGGCTGTCCTAGTTTGAATGGTCTAAAAGTCTTACCAAGCACTAAACACATGAAAATTAAGTTCAGTGGTACTGTAACTCTTGACTATGATCCTAGTCCTTCAGTTATCTCCACTCTAGAAGGAGAAAGTAATAATTTTTTAATAGACACAATGGAGTTTAGAGACGACACCAAATAGACTACTAAACCTGAACCTGGCAAAGAAGTAATCTCGATCCCTATCACAAATTTGCCTGACCAGACCGTCCAAATTGGGGCCCATTTGCTAACTGCTCTCCATGATGCTATTGTTGACTGCCTACGCTAACATTCTCGAGTTTTCACATGGTCACCTGAAGACATGCCTGGGATTCACCCACCAGTAATTGTCTACAAATTGATAGTGGAATCGAATCACAAGCTTGTTAAGCAGAAGAAGAGAGTCTTTGCACTAGAACGTCAACGCACGATACAAAAAGTCCATAAACACCTGGTGGCGAACTTCATAAAGGAGGTTAAATACCCTAAATGGCTAGCAAATGTAGTCATAGTGAAAAAGGCTAATGACAAGTAGAGAATATGTGTCGATTTTACCGATCTCAATAAGGCGGTTTAAAGGATAGTTACCTGTTCCCAAATATAGACAAACTCGTTGACAATTTATCGGGTCATCAACTACTAAGTTTCATAGATACATACTTCGGTTACAACTAGGTGCATATAGCCCCAGAATATAAGGAAAAAACCAGCTTCATTGCGGAGTTTGGTACCCACTGTTACAAGGTTATGCCCTTTAACTTGAAGAACCAATGGGCAACCTTCCAACGACAAGTCAACAAAGTCTTTAGTGAATAACTTGGTAGAAATATTGAAGCCTATATAAGCGACATGCTAGTCAAAAGCACTAGTCCAGAGAGCTACTTAGCAGATCTCAAAGAAACATTCCAGATATTAAAGCATGACAACATAACTGCTCGGCACCTCAACCCTACTTTCAGGCACGCAATATTGTGGTGCTGATAGACTAGCCTCTAAGACAGATTCTACAGAAAAGAGACACCTCTAGCTGACTCATCAAATAGAGTGTCAAACTTGACGAATTTGACATCGAATACCAATTAAGACCTACCATCATGGGCCAAACTTTAGCTGACTTCATCCTTGAATACACCTTCCTAAGCTCTACCATGCAAGGCGTTAACAATCACTCAGAAGGTTGCCTCTTGCCACCCTGGACCTTGCACATAGATGGGTCCTCGAATTCATCGAGAAGCAGTGTTGGACTTAACCTGATAGGTGCTTACAACTTCAAAGCGGAATACGCACTTTGCTTCAATTTCCAAGCCACTAATAATCAGGACGAGTATGAAGCCCTCTTGACGGGGCTCCAAATTGCAAAATCATTGGGATCCCAGACATTCGGGTCTTAACCGATAGTCAACTCATGGTCAAACAAATCAAAGGTACGTATAAAACAAAGGAACCAATGATGGTGAAGTACCACTCTAAACTCTGGGACGAGATGAGCAAGTTTAATACAGTTGACATACAATAGATCCCTAGATCCGAAAATTCTCGAACTGATACACATTTCAAGCTTGCTAGCTCTGACTCGTAGCTACTAGTCAAACAATCTATGTCAAAAGGCTCCCATACTCAAGCATCGATGAACTAGAACAGGTCTTGACAGCCGATGATACGCCGAGCTAAAAGTTCAAATCCAAAATTACTTGAGAAACGACCAATTGTCGAATTCGCCACACGAAGTGGCAAAGGTCAGCCATCAAGAAGCGCATTACACCATCATTGTAGGCCACTCTATAAAAAATCCTTTATGCGCCCCTATTTCAAGCGTCTGACACCAGAAGAGGGCAATTACGTCCTTAGAGAAATTCATAAAGGCGTATGCGGTAATCACGTCAATGCTTGAAATCTTGCCAATAAAGCACCGTGCCAGGGGTTTTTTTAGCTAATTATGAAGGCTGATGCAGAGCTTATGTCAAGAAGTATGACAAGTGTCAGTGATTCTCCTAGGTACCACACCAACCTTATTCCGAGTTCCGCCCGACCTCAAACCCATAGTCATTCACACAATGGGGAATATACATCCTGGGACTATTCTTACAAGCTACCAGGTAACGTAAGTTCCTTATCCTATCCATGGATTACTTCACCAAGTGGGTAGAAGCTGAACTATTGGCACAAATCATAACTAGAAAAGTGCAAGCTTTCATATGGACATCTATCATCCTGAGATTCGGCTTACCCCACATCTTTATCATTGACAACAATAAGCAGTTTGACAACAAAAGTTTTTGGGAATTCTATAGAAAACTCGAAATACATCATTGCCTCACCTCTATTGCTTACCCCAAGCTAACGGTCTTGCTAAGGTCACCAATCGAGCAATCCTCAAAACAGCACTAGAGGAAACAAAAGGCCTGTGGGCAGAAGAACTCTACATCATTCTTTGGGCCTATCAAATTATGCCTCGCAAGGCTACTAGGGAGACTCCATTCAACCTCACTTACAAATGTGAAGCCATCATCCTAGTGGAAATTAGAATCCACTCGTTGCATGTAAACTATTATCAACCGAATTTAAATAAGCTGATATTATAGGAGTAACTAAACCTCATTCTAGAACTGCGACATACTGCATCCGCTTGAATGCGGCCTATTAGAAACAAATGACTCGATACTACAATAGAAGAGTCAAAGCTAGAATATTCAAACTTGGAGACCTAGTTCTCCAAAAGTGGAGGCTATGGGATGGCCCTTGCTAAGGGGTAAACTTGCACTGAACTAGGAAGGCCCTTATCAATTTCACTCGGTAGTCCGCCCAGGGACATATTATCTCAACCACTTAAACAACTTTATTGTGTCTTTAACATGGAATGCTAAGAACCTGCACATCTATTATTGGTAATCCTCACTACTTTCAATAGCGCCGATTGTTTCTACCTTCTAACCCCTTAAACTACAATATCATTACTTTTGTATTTCACTGTTTAATGCAATAACAAATGGCTTAGGTCCTTATGCCTGTGAATTCCTAGTCTATCAATTCCCTTTTGTAGACATAGATTCTCTCAACTTTATGCCTCTAAGTAGGCCATCAGCACACTGAATTGAGTAAACACAACTCACTCCCTTGGCACAATGCCTCACCACTCTCTTGGCGCAATGCCAATAAGCACTCTCAGCACAATGCCTTGCTACTCTCTTGGCGCAATGCCTCAACACTCTCTTAACGTAACACCAATGAACACTTTCGGCGCAATGCCTCACCACTCTCTTGGTGTGATGCCAACGAGCACTCTCAGCGCAATGCCTCACTACTCTCTTGGCACGATGCTAACAAGCACTCTCGGTGCAATGCCTCAACACTCTTTTGGCGTAACGCCAATGAGCACCCTTGGTGTGATGCCCTCAAATTCTTTCTTGGTGTAACACCAATGCATCCATCAAGCTTCTCATTAGCACCATGCTCCTACGCAATCTCAAAATCCGACAAAAGTGTTCTTCACCTTCAGTTCAATATTTTATGGCAAAGGCCATAAAACTCTATTCTGACCCCTTGGGAAGATTCTAACATGCAATCTCTAACTGCCAGGCAATTATGCACAATATGATAAGCAGTTTCGATAAATCATGAGAGCATCATTACAATAAAGTTCATAAAGAACAAAACTAAGGAATTAGACATAGCAACAAAATCATTAGGTACAAGAAAAGCTCTTTCATTTATTTATCAACAAAATCTTTACATAGCAACTCAGAACTCATATAAAAGTATAGAAGTCGGGTCTTTACACATATTAAAAATACAAAAGTTAGGAAGTTAGAAATATAGGGAGAACAAAATACAAAGAAATAATAGGCACTTAGTAAGATTAAGTCTCCACACCACCTCTCCAAACTCCCTTCTCAACATCAACTTCTCCCATCCTCTTTATGCCTCCCAAAGGATGACTGGCACTAAGTCTAGTTCCCTCATTCTCTTCATGTTTGGGTGCAAAGATGCTGACAATAATTAGACAAGACTTATTAGCTGCCTATTGTGCTTCCATCAAACCTCGCATAAGATAGACACCTCTTCCTCCTAATTTTAAATACAAAAAAAGAGAAGGCATCTACACCCACTGCAAGGTCCCTTGAAACCACCAACATAGGCCACCATGGTTCTGGATTCTCAGATACTATGACGGGACCTCGTGTCGGCAGTCCCAATGATTGATGAAATCTCATATCGATAACATCTATACCTTCTCTTAAACATCCCAATGACGACAAGGCGCAAAAGAACCACTATATATCAACCCCCATCTTCAACTTGCTGATATTAAAATGCTATTCTAGAAAACATCTCTACTTTTCACATAGTTTGGAAATCTGTTCTATAACCACATCACATTTAATGAGTTGAAGAAACTCCAACACTATCCTCCACTATTTATAGCCAGTGCCTTGGAAGAAAATCCCTAAGAACAAAATGACATGCTTTGACACTGAAACAATCAGTTCCCCCATTTAATGTCACTCACGCAACCATTCCATTTCCATGCCCACTCCACTATGTTAGCGTGTGTTGCTTCTCTAATTTTTCTATTTCGAAACATCAATGTTGGTTGCATTTAATGCTTTAGTCCCATGACGGTTCCACTTTTGCCCCTATTCCACTTATCCAAAGTCGTTTCTGCTTTGCGTCTTTTCGAGTTACACAATCCTCAAAATCTCAGCTCTACTCCTAACGTACATCTTTGAACTACCCTTAGGAGTAGGGGGCGAATGATAGTACGTGGTCCAACAGCCCATTACCACAAGACCGAGACCACTCGAGCCCATTGGATCATCCTATCCTTAAGCAACCAAACACGCTTGCAATCTCTCGACTGAGCACTCTCCTAGTCAAGTACTTCTTTGACCCTCTTGGTCTTATCCTCCCAAGAAGCCAGTAACTCCTAACCCCCTCGATCATCTTGGCTCTAGATACCTAGGCTCCTCAGTTACTCCGTTCCTCGGTGGACACGTTCCATTAATTCAAGCGTAATTCATTCCATTATGCAATAGACACGACTTGAAGCTGACCATTAAGGAAGTAAATCTTTGACAATATAAACCTTCCTTAATCGGATATACATCTTCTCAGTTCCCGGGAAAATCTCTTTTAGTAAAGAAACATATCTTGGTGGTTACTCTTGATAAAGCAGGAAGCCTCCATGACAACTTGAATTTTCCTTAATCAATAGAATATTGAATCTTCTAGAAATCTTTTGACTATATTCCTTACAATCTTGGAGATTCTCAATAATCTCTCCATAAGAAAACTACGGTTTCTATACCTCTAATCTCACACGCGACTTACCATACACATATACTATATTTATCCAGCATCGACAACCAGTCAGGTATATTCTCAGAAACTCTACACTTCTCACACAAAGGCAAACATGGCTCTCTTGCAATTCTCCTCAATCTATTTCTTATTCTCTAAAAATCACTTTTTTTGACTTGAGTGTTAGAGTTTCTTCCGTTGGACGATACTCCGACGACACCCACAGGTTTCATTACTCACGAAGGCCTAGAAGACTCCTCAGCACCAACCTCACACTTGAGTCAGCAGAATAGATATCTGTAGAGCCAAACCCACATCCATCAATCTTATAATTCATATCATGATCAAACAATCCAAGTCTTCTAGGATGAACATGGCCAATATTGGTACGACATCACATAAAGCTTCATCTTCTGAGTTACCACCAATAGTTAACTTCATCGAACATTTAGAAATCACCAATATCTGGTACGCCTTCTTTAACCAACAAATTTATAGGAGTAAAGATGTATTGTTGTAGGAAGCTTCAATTTGTCCTCAAACTTTTGAATATGATATTTTCCATATTTACCATACTTCATCCAACCCTAGTCTTTATCTTTAATTGTTGTCGTTATCACCTTTCACACCACCAAAGAATCACTTTGTGCGAAGATCCGCTATTTGAGTATTGCATTCTATTACAAAGAGGATAAATATTAAGCTACTAAATATTACAAAACAGGCAACACACACAACAATAACTATATAAACTATTATCCACGTGTGAGATAACAAAAAGAATGTGTAAAATTTTGAAACTTTTACTTTGACTATATTTTTTAAGGAAATCAAACCAATATTCCCTATAAATTGGCTATTAAAGCCATTGAGGGCAAACAAACAAATCACTTCTTGTCATCAACATCCTAAAGCTGTTTTTTTTACTTTTAAATTCTTCCTTGCATAGATGGTGAAAAAGCTGAAAACTTTAATAGTACAGTAGTAGTTGGTTCTTTCTTTTGGCCGTACTGGCCAGCTCAAATTCTTAAGGTGGAAGCAAAAGAGATCATTTGCCAAGACAAAGGAAAAAAAAAAAAAAAAGCAAAGAGGGTACAGAAAAAGGAAAAGAGAAAAGTCATTGGAGGTCTAAAGAAAAAGGTGAAAGCCTTAATGGTATGATGGTAGTTGGTTCTTCCTTTTGGCCGTACTGTGACATCCAAGCTTTGCCCAACTCAAATTCTTAAGGTGGAAGCAAAAGAGACCATTGGCCATGACAAAGGAAGACAAAAAGGAAAAAGGCCAAAAAAAGGAGCAGAGAGGAATCATTTCAACCCACCCAGTTTTGTCCAAAGGACCTTTAATTTTAAATAAAAATGTCAAAGTTACGAAAATTGGTGAAATGTTGGAACAAGCAACTCTAATTTCTTTTATCGTATCAAAGGGTTGGAACTCTTAAAATTCTACTTTAGTTTGCAATTAAGGGTAATATTTATGATTTCTATGTATTCATTTATTATATTTTATATTCATAGAATTATCTTAACAATAATTTATAATTAATTTAACATAATTCCAAATTAATTGAACATTATTAGATTATTAGAATAACTACATTTATATTTTAAGACTTATTAATACCAATTTCTTATATTAAAAACACTTCACACTCATATTACTAATATCGTAATTATATTTAGATAGACAATATCAAATATTAAAATTTAAAACATAACTATAACAATTCAATTCAAATATGATCTAAGGGTTAGATTCAATCAAATTCATCAGAGATATTGAATAGTAAGGAACTGTTCAGTAACAAAACAAAATTTTTAAATTTTAATTTTCTTCTCTATTTTGGGTTTTTATTATATAACAAAAAATAGAAAGATATTCATCTCTCAAAATTTTTTAAAATATTTTTTCCTTTCAAAATACTTTTTTCAAATGTGTGTGTATATGTATATGTCATATACATTTTATTTACTTCATTTCTAAACTTTAAATTATGTTTTGATTAAAAGATTTAATTTCTTTCCACATGATTGAAACCTGAGTTATTTCCAAACTTTTTTCCCATTTAAACTTCCCTTCCGCTCTCATTATCTCTGTTAGAAATATATGTGACTCATACACGCAACAGAAGCAATAAAATAAAATTTCGGAACCATAAAAGTTTGAGTTTGTGATATATCTCAAACGGTAATCCAGAAAAACTCCGAAACTGCAAACTCTGAACACGAACTTCTTGAAGTCGGGATGATAGTCACGTAATCGAACTATCACCGCAATATCACAACGAACCAACCCTTAAACCCGGTGATTTAACGTTGATCGGAAAACCCTCTAAATAATTGTTCTTCTCAACAATTATTCTAACTCTCAAAAATGGTGATCTTTCCTCTCTTAGCAAAGATGTATATTCTCTCTATTTTGTTATATGCATTCACGTAAGAGTCTTAATTAGAATAAGAGTCCTTTTGAGTGAAAATAGGAGAGAGAGAGAGAGTGGGTAGTTAGTGGAGAGAGAGAGTGGGTAATGGGTTCTACCCATTACCCTTTTACATTTGAAATTCAAAAAAATAACTGCCCCTACGTGGGCACTATCAATATCTCCCACTTGCAAACGATGACATTTTACTTCCGTCATAAGATCACAACTCATATAATCTACTATATCACCCTACAAGGTTTTCATACAGGGTTGGACGTCGTGCGACTAGCGAGTACACCTGCAAACAAAGACTTCTCGATACACCTGTTAGGATGATCGAGTAGTCACCGTTAGTATCAAAAGAAAGCTCGCAGTACCCCAGATCCAAGACAGATTGCATCCATCGAGCTACTTTCCTCATCGAAAGTAATCCCCAGATATCGCTCGACTATGTATTCACTATTATGCTCAAATCCCTACATGGATGAACATAAAAGACCGGTCAGTGAATACAAAACAGTGATGCAGTGTCAATTGGTCTTCCTTTTCCAAACTCGAATCTATTGGTCTCAACTCAGCTGCTTTCCTAGACCTGTCCCTCAGACCTCAATTTATCTTCCGGGCCATCGGTAAACAGACTAAAGTAGCAAACACTGAATCAAAACCTCAAGAAACAGCCGAAAGTAATAAGGGTACAAGAGATCCCACCCAATAGATCTCAGGTCTCACACAGTGGGGCTCGGGGATAAATTTCAATTTGATGTCTCAAGTAATATAGCTCCCACTATCCCAAGTCGTCTTTTCACACGTGGTATGAAACACGTGCCACGGTGTTATTCCTCCATCTCTCAAAAGGGCATATGTCAGATTTCTCCAACACTGTACAGGTATGGGGACTCAGTCTACACGTAAGACTTTACCCAGAGATCTCAGAGAGAGTACCTTAGAGACAATATCACAAAACGCAGGTGATATCTGATATCTCAAACCTGGCTTCTCACAGACTACATGGATGTGGGTACGTCCATATCGGTCATATCGCATATGACCTCATCCTGAACACGTATCAGGGCGACTTATGTTCTAGCAGGGTCACTCTCAAAGCCTCTTACAGCTAGAAGCCGTCTCATCCCCGCTCACTCAGAGCTGGAGGTGGTCACTCGTGTGAGAGAGTTGACCTCGCCTGTCTGACATATCTATTATCACATCACAAAGTATATATATGACAATGAAAGCAAGTGCATTAAATGAAAATATAACACAAAAGTGACTGAAAAATGCACTACAATCATATATATAGAAAATCAATAAGCATCAATGTCATCAATAAGTACAAACTGAGAAATGTCAGAAAATACTTAAACCCAATGACTCTCTATGCCCTAGAAAGGAGTCTCTAGTAATGGGTTTGGTGAAGGGGTCAGCCACCATGTTGTGTGTCGAAATGTACTTGACGGTCACTTCACCCTTCTCGATGATGTCTCTAACATAATAGTATCTGGTGTCAATGTGTTTGGTCCTACTATGAAACTTATGGTCTCGTGTGTAAGCGATAGCGGCCTGATTATCACAGTAAATCATGATTGGCCTCCCACTATCCGCTACAATCCCTAAGTCATCAAGTAGTCTACGGAGCCAAACACTCTCCTGAACTGCAACTGAGCATGCAACGAACTCAGCCTCCATTGTAGATAGAGCAACACAGGTTTGCTTCTTACTGCTCCAAGAGATAGCTCGCCATTGAGCAAGAAAGCAAAACCTGATGTCGATTTGCGCTTATCCAAATCGCCTCCTCAGTCGGCGTCTGAATAGCCCACAAGGCGCAAATCACCTCCCCCGTAACTCAAGGAGAAGTTTGCAGTTCCCTTTAGATATCAGAAAATCCTTTTCACTGCTCTCCAGTGACCCCTTCCAAGATTTGCCTGATATCTACTCACCAGACCAACTGCATAACAAATGTCCAGTCTAGTACACAACATTGCGTACATTAAACTTCCCACTGCACTGGAGTAAGGTACTTTACGCATTTCCCTTACTTCTTCCTGAGTTTTCGGACACATTTCTAGGCTCAGGCCTTCACCTTTGGCGATCGAAGTATCTATGAGATTACAATCACTCATCCCAAAACGCTCGAGAATTTTCTTAATGTAGGTCTCTTGTGAAAGAGCTAACATTTTTCTCGAGCGATCCCTCTGGATCTGAACTCCGATGATGAACTCAGCTTCACCCATGTCTTTCATGTCGAAGCTGGATGACAACCACGCTTTGATGGTCATTAAATACTGAATGTCGTTCCCAGCCAACATTATGTCATCCACATACAACGACAGGATCACAAAAGAGTTAACGGACCGAATTAGATAGACACAATGATCTTCCTCGACCATCGTAAAACCGTAAGATATCACCTCCTCGTGAAATCTTAGGTACCACCGCCTGGATGACTGTTTCAGGCCGTATATCGACTTCCGAAGTCGACAGACCTTGTTCTCCTGACCTACTAGAACGAACCCGGGGGCTGTTCCATGTAGATCTCCTCATTCAGGCTCCCGTTAAGGAAGGCGGTCTTAACGTCCATCTGGTGTAACTCTAGATCCAGACTAGCGACAATCGCCAAAAGTAGACGGATCGAAGTAAACTTGACTACTGGGGAGAAAGTCTCCTTGTAGTCAATGCCCTTAGTCTGCGTATAACCCTTGGCTACCAAACGGGCTTTGTACCTCTCAATCGATCCGTCGGCCTTTCTTTTAATTTTGAGAACCCACTTGTTCCCAATTGCCTTTCTATCCTCAGGTAAGTCAACTAGTTCCCAGACTTCGTTGACTCTCATTGATTCCATTTCCTCGTGCAAGGCCTGTAACCAATGGTCCTTTGCCGAACCCTCGAGAGCTCCTGTATAGTTCTCGGCTCTTCGTCATCCTCGGGAGTCACGATGAGGATCTCATCCTCAATCGGGAAACGACGTCGAGGCACATGTCCTCGAGTACTCCTACGAGGAGAGAGAGCCTCCACACCTTCAGATAAACCGCTCCCACTAGGACCAAGATCCATAATCGGCTCTTGAGTCCCGCCACTGAGCTCAGCTAAGCCGCTAGGCTCATCTATCTATAGAAGGTGAAGTCTCGATCGATTTCTCCTCTCTTAGGGAAATCACTCTCGAGAAAAGTGGCATCACGAGACTCTATCTCAGTGACAGTGCCATCCGTATGTTCTCCTAGGAACACATGTCCCTTGGACTGTTCAGAGTATCTAATAAAGATACACTTCTTTCCTCGCGGGCCTAACTTGCCTACTGATACGAGGAATCATGAACATACGCGGCGCAACCCCATGGTCTTAAGTGGCTAAGGTCAGGCTGTCTCCCTGTCCAAAGCTCGTATAGGGTGCTGACTACGGACTTCGTCGAAACACGGTTAAGGACGTAGGTTGCAGTCAACAACGCATCCCCCCAATGGGAGATAGGTAAGTTGGCCTGCGCCATCATCGACCTCACCATCTCCAACAGAGTCCTGTTCCTTCTCTCGGCTACTCCGTTCTGCTGAGGAGTAGCAGGAATAGTCAACTATTTAGTAATGCCCCTATCGAAACAGAGCTATTTGAACTGCTCAGACAGATACTCGCGCCCCCGATCGGTTCTGAGAGTTTTCACCCTCATGTCTAACTGATTTTCAACCTCGCTGATAAACCTCCTGAAGCACTCTAGTGCCTCAGACTTGTGCGAGATCAGGTAGACGTAACCGAAACGCGTGTAGTCGTATGTGAACGTAATGAAATACGTTGCTCCATTTCGGGCTCTCACATTCATGGGTCCGCAAATGTCAGAATGGACCAATTGCAATGGAGTCCCAACTCTCATTGCTTTCCCAAATAGTTTTCTAGTGGCTTTGCCCGCAAGGCAAAACTCACACATGGGCAACTGGACCTTGGTTAGCGGGCCCAACAAGCCACTCATATCTAACCGGGTCATCCTCTCTTGTCCTATATGGCCAAGCCTACTATGCCATACATTCACATCATCCACTGCACTATCAGATGCAAAAGCAATAGTAGAAGAAGAATAAATCTCATAAAATGAAATCATATCCAGTACATAAAGTCCCTCATGGACCAAACCGGAACATATCAAAAAACTGTCATATGAAATGGAAACTCTAGAGTTTCCCAAAAGCACAGAATATCCTAACAAATCCAAACATCGAACAGATATAAGATTCCGCCTAATCTCAGGAGCATACAAAACGTCATGAAGATATAAGACTTGGTTACTTCGCAGCAATAGCTTGCAAGTGCCAATCCCTTTTACTTCAATAAATGCTCCATTCCCCACATATAGCCTCCTCGCCTGGGGACTCAAATGGCAGAACTCCACATACGCACTCCTGTCACGAGCTACATGGTCCGTGGCTCCTGAGTCTACAATCCACAAAGGAGAAAAGTTAGCGAGCATCACACTAGATGACACGTAACTCAAACCATGTAAAGAAGAAGGACTTACCTTTCGCTCGCCACACTCGCGTGCGAAATGCCCAGTCTTGCCACACACGTAGCATTGGACCTTACTCTTATCGAGCTCCTTATTCTTGCGTTTCTGTCCTCTGTCATCGGTCTTGGCAGATTGCTTCTTCTTGCCTTGGCCTTTGGCCTTCTTCTCATGCTTGCGCCACTTGCGCTTTACTCCTCGGGAGCCCTTACTCGACTCCGCAATGTTAGCATGAGCATAAGAAGACCTAGCCACCTCCTGACTCTCCTCCTCGAGCTCACAATGCCTACTCACGTCCATGAAAGTACGAATACTCTCAGTATGCGTGAGATAGGTCTTAACCACATCTCAGGAATCAGGAAAAGACTGGATCACACCCAGTACTTGAAGCTCATCAGACATCGGCTCCCCCATACTCTTCAGAGAGGCGATCATACTCGACATATGCATTAAATGTTGTTTCATAGTATGATCGTGCCTCTTCTTGTAAGTGATGAATTTGTAAGTCAACATCCTCAACTTAGGAGCTGACGGGGCGCCATAGTGCTCTCTCAGAGCATGCCAGATCGACTGTGCAGTAGGATACTGCTCATAGATGGGAATCAGCTCATCGTGCATACTGCTAAGAAGGATCACCCTCGCTTGGCCATCCTTCTTTTTCCAAGCACGAAACACCTCCTGATCCCGTCGCGCTTGTGCCGTGGTACCCTCCCCGGGGTCCACCATCTCGTTCTTAAGAACTTCCCCGAGTTCTTGTTCCTCGAAGACAAACTGAACCTTCCGGTGCCAAATGTCATAGTTGTCACCGTTCAGCTTGTCTCCCTTTACGAGATCTAAAACGACAGTTTTCGTTGCAGCCATGTCTTTGTCACACAGAAAAAAGAGACATTAGTGACATATTGATACTTATTTCACAATTTTATATACTCTACGAATCACCAAAACCAAAATGACTCGAATACAGATCCCAAGACGAGCGTATGAGTCAACGGACACC
Source organism: Dillenia turbinata (assembly GCA_037126225.1). Classification (NCBI taxonomy): domain Eukaryota; kingdom Viridiplantae; phylum Streptophyta; class Magnoliopsida; order Dilleniales; family Dilleniaceae; genus Dillenia; species Dillenia turbinata. Next base: position 12,233,533 of record JBAMMX010000010.1, on the reverse strand, counting down.
ATACACCACAACTCAGGATTGCATCTCACCATTCGGAATAGGATTCAGTACATAAAATCCCACAATTAGTCACTTTTTATCACAACACCCTCAAAAAAATCAGAAAATTCCAATTTTAGGACGACCTACGCGCCGCCGGGAGGGTTCACGCGCCGCCAGGCTCACGGCGGTGCGTCTCACGTGCCCCCACGCGCCGGGAAGGCGCCTAGGTGCATGTAGGACGCGCTGCGCGTCAGGCACGCGCCTGCACGCGCTCGGTGCACGTCCGCAGACGCGCCTGAAGCACAGGGCGCGCGGGCGACGCGCCTGCAAGCTCGCACCCGCATCCCCTGGGCCGGATCTGGACGCAGGTCCGGGTCGGGACCCGGAAGCCGGTCCGGATCCCCGGTTCGGGTCGGGTATGAACCGGGTCGGGTCTGACCCACAATCAGACCCGACATCTCACGCGCCTATGCGCGCGTGAGAGGCACGCGTTGGGGGCGATGTGCATAGACGCGCCTTCTCGCGCGTGTAGTGCACGTTCCAGCCCCTGCTGGCTAACACGCGCCTCCTCGCGCGTGTTACGCACGCGCCTTCTTCCTCCTCCCCGAGTTCTGCAACTGCGTTTATTTTCCGACCCAATATCCGAAAATCTCAATTTTCGGTATCAAATACATGCAATATATATACCAAAATGTAGATCTAACAACGAGAAACACAGATCTACCATTTTTATGAACCAATTTGACCTAAATCTTGCCAAATTTGGGGTTGAAGTGTTCGGTCACTATTCACGGCCGAATGCTTCAACCGAAATTTTCATGGCCTAAACGTGCCCAAAAAATTACGAAAAAATTATTTTCGTGTTTTACGTAAGTTGGGTAATACGGTGGTATAATTGGATTCACGAAACTCATCCGTGATTCGAACCCCAAATTTTATACCTTATATTTTTATACCCAAATTTTATTCCGAAAAATTATTTGAAAAATTTCTAACATGCTCTGATACCAATGTTAGAAATATACGTGACTCATACACGCAGCGGAAGCAATAAAATAAAATTTCAGAACCGTAAAAGTTTGAGTTTGTGATATACCTCAAACGGTGATCCAGAAAAACTCCGAAACTGCAAACTCTGAACACGAACTTCTCGAAGTCGGGATGATAGTCACGTAATCGAACTATCACCGCAATATCACAACGAACCAACCCTTAACCCGGTGATTTAACATTGATCGGAAAACCCTCTGAATAATTGTTCTACTCAATAATTATTCTAACTCTAAAAAATAGTGATCTTTCCTCTCTTAGCAAAGATGTATATTCCCTCTATTTTATTATATATATTCACGTAAGAATCTTAATTAGAATAAGAGTCATTTTAAGTGAAAATAGGAGAGAGAGAGAGAGTGGGTAGTTAGTGGAGAGAGAGAGTGTCTACCCATTGCCCTTTTACATTTGAAGTTTAAAAAAATAACTGCCCCAACGCGGGCACTATCAATAATCTCTCGCTCCAATCCAAGTCCTAACCTCTTCACCATTTCTCTTTAAACCCTAATGGCGGCAGATTGCGAATTCTCATCGTCCTCTTCACAATCAGAAGAATCATCGTCAAAGGAGGTTCGTAACTGGTTAGAGCTTCCATCCGACGCGACGTGATTGATTTTGAAGAAGCTAGGAACAATCGAGATTCTGATTAATGCGCAGAGAGTCTGCAAGCTGTGGTGGAAGCTCTGCAAGGATCCTGCGATGTGGCGGACCATTGATCTGAACGATTTGAAATATTGTCGGGACATGGATCTCGATCCCGAGAAAGTTGCTCGAAACGCCGTTGAATGGAGTTGCGGTGAATTGGTTGATATCAGTATTGAGGACTTTGGCACTGATATACTCATGGAGTACATTACTGCTCGGTGAGTTTGCTTACACTCTATTTAGATTCAATATTGGTCTAAATTTTATCATATACTCTTTGGATTTCCAAATAGTTTTTCTCCTGTTATGAATTTGTCTAAATTAGAACAAGGTTTCAATTTCGTTATTCCGTAGTTCTAGATGAATAAAGATTATGGGTTATTCTTTAAAGTTGAAAAGACACAAAACATGAAAGGGAAAATGCCATAGTCCCTGATAGTGCTTGAACATTCTGTTCCAACATTGTAGAAAGTATATCTTTTTAAAGGGACTAGCTATAATAGATTATAAGGAAGCTGAGAGGCCAATCTATTTCCATATAAGTTTATAGGAAGCTATAAATAGAGATCTTAATATTTCTTTCCAGCAGAATGCAGTAAATGGTTGCCATTGTAATAAAACTGAATTTCAAATGTTCTTAGCATCTTATTACCTCTAAGTGAATGTAGAAAAATCCTGAAAATATTTTAGATACGTGCGAATCTCCCAAAAAAGAAAATTCTATTCCCAAGAAATTAGACAAGTGATTTCAACACGCGCTTCTCAGATGACACATATGCAGCGTAAGAAGTTTTTACTCAAGAAAATGAAAGGTTACTTTTGAAAGGAACATGATTCAGCATTTTTTTTTTCAAAAATTTTGGTGGAACATTCGGTTTTTGAGTAAGATAAAAAAGAGATTCACAGGAAAAGAAAATGAGAATTTTGGAACACAAACCTTTCTGTCAGAACTATTTGAGAAATGGAAGAATGGAGCAAGTTCATTAGTTTCTCTATGTTTTGATGATGATAGAATTGAAAGCTCGTAGGGCTACTATTCTCCAACGAGACCATGAAACTAGGCACCTGGGAGACATGATAAATGAAAAAGTCTAAGAAACGACGGGAAGGGCGGAATACCCACTTTACACTTCCTTCCCAAAATGAACAAAATGGCCATTGGTTACTTTCTATGAAAGATAAAGCAATAGGAAGTAAAAAAAAAAAAAAAAAAAAATACCTACAAATGAACCTTGGAGGACTATCTCTCACCCATATCCTTGCTCTCACAATTAGCATGCTGCGTGGGATTAGTTGACATGAGTTTTAATGAGTCAATAGCTGCTGCTCTTGGTCAACAATGAGGGTCTGGAGTGATGCAGGGGATGAAGTCGGGTTGCTGATGAGAGTCATAGGATAGGTGGCTTGGCTTCACAATGGTAGGAAGTGATTGTTGCATGGATACATTAAGAAATCAATATAATTGAGCACTCTTTTTCATAATAATATTTCTCATTTGCCAGTTGGGGAGACGATGGGTGCAGGAGTGGCGGCTAGTCTCCTTGTTGGTCTTTTTTGGGTGTAAAACGTTAGCTGCTCTTGTTTCAGGTCTCTTTTGTAGATGTGTTCCATTGTGGTTTACATTGTGGAGCGATTCTCAAATTTTTAGCTTTTTCATCAACCGTTTAAAATGTTCTGCATATGGATTCTTTTTCAATTTACTTGGTTGAGTTTGCTTTGAAAGCTGGTATATTGTCCAGCCAACATGTGTTTATCTTTTCAGCTAACACTTGTCTTGGATGCTAAACAGGTACATGTGATGATGTGGTTTTAATGTATGGTTGGTATTCACTCTCTTCTTAAATGGATTCTAATATTTCTTCTTCATCCTTTAGTGTCACTTTCCTTCTGTGAGTATGCATGCTTTGATCTTTAAAGCAATATTGACATGTTATTTGCGCATGCAAGAGTTGTACAAACTCTTCAGCTCAATTCTTTTAATGTGCTGATCCCTCGCATCTATTCTTCTTCTTTGGATATCCTATGATTTAATTGTCTGAATTGTCTTACAAATACCTTAGTACTGAATATAATGTTGGTTTGAATAGAATGGATAAAGCTTTATGAAGTTAAATAATACCACAGATAAAAATACTTGGAAGGTGCGTATGTCTCTAACAGTCAACCTTGTTCACCCAGCTTTTACTTTGATGATGGCTGGGTGGACAAACGAGGTTCTTTTGGGTCCATCTATAGAGATCCTTACTTGTTTGTATTCATCCTCCATTTTTTATTATTTTTTGGTGGTGAGAGTTGTATGTTAGAAGAACAACAATGTCTCATCCATGCTATTAATGGATAGATGGTCTTGGTGAATAGTTTTGTTGCCCATCAAGGTGGGTTATTTGCCGCCCCTATCTTAACCTAGCTTGGATAGACAAGCTGAAATGCCTATATTAATGCTGATCCATGTTGTTGTTTCAATGGCAGAGCAAGCAATCTTAAACGCCTTCGACTTGTATCCTGCCGTATTTCTGATAGGGTTTGATTGACGCAGCTAAAAAACTTCCACAGCTGAAGGACCTTGAAATTTCTTTATGCTCATTTACGAGAGAGTGCCTTGAAATTGTTGGCCGCTGCTGCCCTGGTCTGAGAACATTAAAATATAATAAGCGGGGTTACAGGCTACCACTTGTAGAATGTGATGAGGAGGCACTGGCAATTGCAGAGTGCATGCCAGAATTACGTCATCTGCAATTATTTTGAAATAGGCTGACAAACGATGGGTTGCAGGCTATTCTTGATGGGTGTCCCCATCTAGAATACCTTGACTTGCGTTGGTGCTTCAACATTGCTCTGCCTGGGGAGCTGGGGAGAAGGTGTGGTGAGCGTCTTAAAATTCTGCGGCGTCCTAATGACCCCACTGATGACTATGAATTTCATACTCAAAATCAGTACATCTCTGATCTTCCGTCTGACATTGACACGTCCTTTTTCCATGATTATGAATTTGATTATGACGACTTTTTTTTTCCGAGCTTTATGAATAAGGATCACTATGACCAACTTTGGCGACTCAATCCTTTTATTCATCGTTCAAGGTGTTGCTTCAGCAAACGGAAATCAAGTGGCTCTCTCTTCTCCGCATATGTGTGTTATCCGAAGCTAACACATAAAGCTCTCCAGTGATAGCTGTTCAATCTGTCCTTTCTTTTCCTCTCTTGGCCTAGAAGTTTAAACCTTCAAATATTAGTATTTTCTTTTAGCAAAATCTTCTAGTAGTTGCTTTTGCCCGTCTTAACTTCGGTTTCTTGTCTTAAAATCTTACTATGAAGAATTTTTTTTTTTTTTTTTGGTGGAGGGTGGGGGAGGATTAGGATTTTTGTTTAAATCATCTCTCCCATACACACTTGAGATTTCGTAGCCTGGATGGTGAAAGCTGTGGGATCCTTTGGATCGGAAGGGTAGAGCTCTAACTCATAATTATTAATTACATGCAATACACTTCATTGAAGCCAGTTTTATTGGTGCATAATTTGGATAGTATTGGATTATTGTGAGTAGGATTGGATTTAAGTGTTAGTTAATACTATGTATGACATTAGATAGGGTAGAATAGCGTAATTTGCATTATGTTTGACACATATTTGAGTACATGTATATATGGATGAATCAAGTCATGTTATTCAATTACACTCCCATCTAATGGCTATGGCTGGGATGAGATTCTGCCATTGAGCTGCATAAAAAGACAATATTTTGGATGAATTCATTAAAATCAAAATTTTTATGGGGACAAATATAGAATTGCATTAATTTTTGTTTTGTTTGCAGTCACTATTTTTCTATTTTATTTATTTCATTTTCTAGGGAAACAAGATTTTGAACCTCCCCTGTTGGTCCAGTCACTGTTTTTATATTTTATGTATTTTATTTTTCGCTATATTAAGAGTAAATTTGGTTGAAATGTAAAGTGAAAGGAAAAAAAAATAGAAAATAAAAGTGGAATAAAATGACTCTTTTCATTTGTTTAAGGAAGAAAATGTAAAAGGAAAGTGAAAGTAAGATGTAATCTTTCCCCTCTTAAAAAATTATCTCTGTTTCAAAGTGAATGAATGGAGAAGGAAATAAAATTTTTAGATAAATTTATCTTTGTCCCTTTTTAATATTTATGAAATTATTTATTAATTTTTTTATTTTAATTTTATTTTATATAAAGTAATAAAATTTATTTTATTTTATCAATTTTATTGGATAAATTATTTTTTTATTAATGATGGAGATTTTACTTTTTTACATTATTATTTTTATTTTATTTAATATAAAGTTATAGTAAAAATAATTTGTAAAAAATAATAAAAATAAATTAAATATCCATTTTTTGAAAATTTAATATTTTTAGAAAAATATTTTAAATTAGAAAAATAAAAAAAAAAGTTACATGATGAGAAATGTTAAAAATATTATTTTATAAGGATATAATAGTTATGTTAAAAAAAAATTTCTTTCACTTTTTATCCATCGGGTGAAATAAATTTTCTCGTTCCCTTTTCCCTCCCCTTCCTCTCTCCTTCCACAAATAAAACTTACCCTAAGGGCAAGTGAAATGGGAATTTGAACCTCCCTTGTTGGTATAGTGGCGAACACATTAGAGTTCTTTATTTAAATTCTCATATTCAAATTTTAAGAATAAAAAAAATAAATACAGGAGAGTTTGTCACTTAATTGGCTCGTACAGGAGAGTTTGTCACTTAATTGATTCAATAATTAATTCAAATTCAATTAATCAGAATTAATAAATTATATTGATTACTGGACATCGGTCAGTCAAGTGAAGGGGAAAAAAAAGAGGAATTTGCCTGACCTTCGATTCTGGCCTTGTCCTAAACCCCTCTCGATGGCCAATCGGGCCAGAGGCACACAGATTCATACTTAAATCGATTTATTTCTTTTTTTACGTTACATAATGATTTGAAATCTAAATTTAAAATTAGAAGAGAAAAATTGAGATTATCAAACTATTTAATTAGTGACTCGGTGTATTTCTTAGATAAGTAATTTGAATGAGACGCACATAAGCCAAACAATAGCACGTGAAGGCTCAGAACCACGCAACCACGATCACATTTAGAAATTTATCTCCCAAGTGTTTCGTTAAGCCAAAAAAAATAAATAAATAAAAAATTGGGGGCTGGGCAAAGAGAGAGAAGTCCTATAAGCATCAAATACTATTTAAAAGGATTTTAATGTCATTATAACAATAATAATTTAGATCTAAATCCCAAACTTTAATATTATTATAAAAAATTTTATAGACTTTCTTTTTTAGCTTTTATCGTGTTCTAAAAAATTGCATATTATTTTTTTTTTTTCCTCAAACTTTTAGAGGAAGGGGAAACTTCGCCTTAGCTCACAACTATTAAACCATGCACAAGACCCATTAATTTATTCTTAAAAGAACAGTTAATTTTAAATTAGCAGAAAAAGATATGGCCCATTTTTTGGTAGAATATTGGTTCATTTTATATCTACCTCAATATACTTAAATTTGGAGAATTGTAAAAAAAAAAAAAAAACAAAAAACAAAACCATAGTATTAACCAGCAAAAATTTTTGGAGATTTTGACTCGAACTTCTCCATTCGTCTAATAAAAACATGAATTCCGCAAGCTTTATTCTTAGTTTATTTTATTTATAATATTTTTGAATTAAAATAAAAAAAATAATTATTTTTATAAAAAAAAATTATTGTTATAATAATTTTCATATTAAAAGTAATTTCAACTAACAAATTTATTTCCTGCACCCTATTGTTCAATTGCTTAAGGTTTTGGTGGGGGAGATAAAAGAATTAAAATACTTCAATCATGAGAATACGAGCGAAGCAAATGTGATAAGAATGGTCCAAAATCTCTTCCCCGAGAGGTGAAGACCAGGATGTGCAGGGCTGCTTTATTTGACTGGGGACTGTGGCTCTGGCTGAGACTATATATTCTAAAATATAAATGTTTACATTAAATCTATTTTGGAAATCTCTAAACACGGGTATTATTACTCTCGCTGACACTGCTTTATTTTTCAACAAAAAAAAAAAGATGTTTATTTCTGTTGTGATGAGACGTGATCCAAAACGAGTCAGTTCTCAAAAGAGTCCACGAAGAACGCTCACGGATCTATATCTAACAATTGTCACAATAAACTATCGAAGGGGTCTCAGTCGACCGGATCAATCTACCGAAAGGACTCAGTCATCCGAACCTCCCGAACAATGCTCTCCGAGCGATAGATAGTCACCCCGATCGAATAAGCGAATAACAACATACCAATCAGACGAGTTCCGATTGACCATCTATCTGTCGAGCAACCGAACAAGGGACATCACCCTTATCGATTCAAAAGGAAGGTCAGAACTTCCTTAATTTAAACAACTCCAGGATCTTTCAGATAAGGAAAGCATCCCTCCCGAAGAAGGAAGTTTTCCAGATATATGAGGATCATGATTAATTCATAATATTAGATTCCGAGATTCCCGGATCAATTCGATAAGGAAGGTAGGGTGGAAGTCTCTCAGCGGCGCACGACTCTCACAGGTATAAGAGATCTCAAAACAATCGACGTCAAGTATGTTTTCTAGGCCTAACACTCTAGGCACATTGAACACAGGGAACAGCCTTTCCTCAATTCTCAGTCTGTTTCTTCCAAACGAAAACCGCTCTTTATTGATTTGAGCGTCGGAGTCTCCCCGCAGGAACACCCTCCGGTGATTTTTGCAGGTGTATCCACCCATCGATGGCTACTATTTGAGTCAAGAAGGAACTAGTATCTGTGAAGTCATAACTCACCTTCATTAGATTGGCGCTGTCTATGAGAACAAACTAGAGAAATTTCGGTCATTTAGACAATCATGCCTCCAAAGACTAGAGCGTCTTCTAGAGTTACCCCTGCTATAGGAGGGCATATCCCTATACCCGCCGAACCTACCATTCCCTCAATACAACAAGTCATGGTCTCAGGACCAGAACAAGCAGACCAGCCTCAAATAGAAAGATTGGTGCCTGAAATCCAAAGAATGAGTAAACAGTCGAAAGGATTCAGTCGAACCCTTGGGCCGAACAACCACTCATCTGCAGCAGAATCCGAATATCAACAACCCCCCGGAGGAGAATTCCCGGAATAATCGGCGGCCTCCCAATACGACCCCCAAGACCTGAAAAGGCAGATTGAACAGCTCGTGGCTGCTGAGCTAAAAAGAGCAGACATAAAAGACATAGAAGATCCCCAACGCTCCCTAGGCGAATCGTCATTCGATGTAAAGATCTTGTTAGAACCAACGTCAAGAGATATCCTTCTGCCTCCTATGGAGTGGTATGACGGGACAAATGACCCTCATGACCATTCAGCCCATTTCATAACAGTGATGGTCTCTAGAGACCTCTCGGATGCCGCGATGTGCAAACATTTTCCCACCACTCTTAAGGGTAATGCCCTAACCTGGTTCAATTCTCTTCCTCCGCTCAGTATCAAGAGTTTCGCACAACTCCGACAACAATTTGAGACCCACTTTGTAATCAGTCGAAGGGCTAAATAGAAATCTACATCCCTCTTATCCTTGCATCAATGGAAAGAGGAACCTCTTAGAAACTTCATGGAGAGATTTGAGACAGAAATGCTGAAAGTCCATGATCTGGACCATAACATCGCTTTGGCCGCGCACCTAACAGGCCTGCGCTCCTCTGATATGAAGGTCTCCATCACAAAGAAGCCCCCGGCATCCACCCAAAAATTTTACTCCCGAGCGGAGAAATATATTGCTGCAGAAGAAGAAGAGGCCTTCGATCGACAAAAAGGCCGCCATAGCAGGAAAGAACGCAGCCGGTCGCTACGCCGGCATTCCCCGACAAGAGGCAAACCAGGAACTCCACCTTCGCAAAGGTTCAGCGTCTACACCCCACTAAGCAAAACCTCAAGCCGGGTTTCGTATCAAATAAAAAACAAGTCATATGTCAGATGGCCCCCTCATCCGGCGGAAGAAGATCCTAAAAAAGACAAGTCTAAATATTGTCATTTCCATAGGGACTACGGCCACATGACCGATGAGTGTAAAAGACTCAAGAATGAACTAGAATTCTTGGTCCGCAGTGAAAAACTACAGAAGTTCATCAGTTTAGAAGGAAGAAACCTGTCTTCCCCCAACAGGCGGGACGCACCAAGGGAGAATGAGTCGCTTCATAGGCCAGATCCCAGACCATCACGTGAGGAACCAGGAGGGGTGATCCTCCAAGTCCACAATGAAGACGGCTGGCATGAGCCATATGTTCCCGTTAGCGTCTGTCCAGCGTATGACCTGGACTTCCCGGCACTCTTCCTTTAATGGAGATTTCGATATTTTCTACTACTCATTAACCACGCGTGGCCTGGGACTTCAAATTACCTTTGAAGAAAACACTCCCTGAATAGACGGACACGGCCCTACCTCTCAAAGTCTCTAATCGACCGAAGGGTCTCATTCGCCTAGATCTTTCGAACGAATGTGTCGCTAATATAGATGGAACTCCCCGAGCTGGCGGACACGGCCTTACCTCCCAAAATTTCTAATCAATCGAATGGTCTTAGTTGCCCAGATCTTTTGAACGAATGCATCGCTAATATGGGATGGAACTCCGAGAACGGGTGGATACGGCCCTACCTCCCAAAGTCTTTAAATCGACCGAAAGATCTCAGTCGCCCAAATCTTCCAAATGAATGTGTCGCTAATATGGGATGGAACTCTCCAAACGGGTGGATACGGCTCTACCTCCCAAAGTCTCTAATAATCGAAAGGTCTCAGTTGCCCGGATCTTCCGAACGAATGTATCGCTAATATGTGATGGAACTCATCGAATGGGTGGATACGACCTTACCTCCCAAAGTCTCTAATCGACCGAATGGTCTCAGTTGTCCGGATCTTCCGAACGAATGTGTCACTAATATGGGATGGAACTCCCCGAACGGGTGGACACGGATCTACCTCCCAAATTTTCTAATCGACCGAAGGGTCTCAGTCGCCCAGATCTTCCGAACGAATATGTCGCTTATATGGGATGGAACTCCCCGAACGGGTGGACATGACCCTACCTCCTAAAGTTTCTAATCGACCGAAAGTTCTCAGTTGCCCGGATCTTTCGAACGAATGTGTCGCTAATATGGGATAGAATTCCCCGAACGAGTAGACACGGCCCTACCTCCCAAAGTCTCTAATCGATCGAAGGGTCTCAATTACCCGGATCTTCCTAATGAATGTGTTGCTAATATGGGATGGAACTCCCCGAACGAGTGAACACAACCCTACCTCCCAAAGTTTCTAATCGACCGAAGGGTCTTAGTCGCCCAGATCTTCCGAACGAATGTGTTGCTAATATGGGATGGAACTCTCCGAACGAACGGACACGGCCCTACTTCTCAAAGCCTCTAAATCGATTGAAGGGTCTCAGTCGTCCAGATCTTCCGAACGAATGTGTCGCTAATATGGGATGGAACTCCCCGAACGGGTGGACACGACCTTACCTCCTAAAGTCTCTAATCGGCTGCAGGGCCTCAGTCGCCCGGGCCTTTCGAGAAAACACCTCCGAATCAATCTCCTAGAAATAGGCCAAAGCAATTCTAATTCCAAGAGTTTTCAATAACACACCAAAACGAGCACATCATCAGAGAAGATTCCCCCAACCTTGCTTGGCTAGCAAAATATCAGAAGTTCCTAAATGATTATTACATTTCAATGAATTATGGGGTAAAAAATCCTCATTCTGCAAAATTAAAAAAGAACGGAAGGGGCACAAGAAACAGCATGAGTGGAATTCGAATCCGCTAATCCTTCAAGAGGGGGCAGAGTTTCATACCGATCAATCTCTCGAAGAATCTCTTCAACGTATTCCAGGCGCTCATGCAACTTACGCTGAGAAAGTTGGAGGACGACAGCATCCTTGACAGTAGAAGTCTTGAGGACAGCTATCTCTTGTTCGGCCCTTCGAATGGACTCTTCTCGTAAACGGGCCAACGTTTCAGCGGCTGTTAATCGCGCTTTCCGTGCGCATGCCTCTGTTTCCAATTCCTTACAACGAGTTTGAACCGAAGCGAGGTCTTCCCGAAGGCGCTTGATCTCCCTGCCTTTGACCTCTCCAATGGTCTTCTCTTGGTTCTTCAAAGCGTCCCTCAGTGCCAACACTTGGTCGCTCATACGAGAAAATTGCTTATCCCGCTCTGCCCTCAACTTTCTTTAAAACTCAGCCAGGGCAAAGGTCTAGAAAAAAGATACGATGGTCAGAATCATGAGATAGTAAAGATCAAACTTTAACTTGTGCAAAGAAAATACTTAGAAGAGATTGGATGACCCTGTCGGTACACTCGAGAGGTGTCTTTCGAAGGGCGGATCTTGAAGGAAGTTGGAAACGCTCAGCCAATTGTAACCCTTCCTACGGATCAACGAGATTAAAATTATAGCCCCCCATGAAGACCGTCATTGATCCTTCTTCGGAATTCCGTCATTCTCCAATCAAAATAGGTGGAGGAACGCAATAGTCATCTGGTACGTAGACCAAAAAGCACTGAGACCCCCGATGGGACTGTTCCAAAATTTCTTCCGGAATGGAAGCGGAAGGTTATGTCACCGGAGACTCTTCCGACCTTCGCGGATCTTAAACCGAACGTTCTCAGTCACTTCGAAGAGTCATTCGTCGGAACCGCCTCCTTCTATAACCTCGGTAGACGCATAAAAGGTTTCGCCAACTAGATGACCTCCTCCTATTTTAGAATGTTCTTGGGACAGTACATGCTCTCCAGATTTGGCTTGTCCTTCTTCCCTAACAAGTGGATTGGGTGCCCTAATCTTAGACTTTTTTCGTCGGGACTCAGGGGAAGCATCAACCGCCTTCCTCTTCGTATGAGACCGTATTTTTCGCTCCGTAGATACTTCATCAAGAAGACGGGCATCAATGTCTGGCACAGTGTCGACCAATTCTTTTCCCTGTTGTTCTAACAAAAGGGATTTGGTGATTTGGCTTGACTCATCCGTGAATAGACCAGATAGTATCAACATGTCGTGTTTCACCAAGCTGTCCACCCACAAACTCCTACAACTAGCCTCACAATAACGGGCCATAGCATGCAAAAAACGGGAGTGGAAAAGAAGAGATAAGATTTTCTCGTTAAAAAAGGGTACCTGGTTGGCATCCGAAAATAAAGGAAAGAGATCCCTGCTCAGAAATCTAATGAAGAATAACTTCTGTATCCAGTGTTTATGCTGAGACTCACTATAGAAAAATTTTCAGCGAGACTCCCGGCGGGTCTGATGTTTATACCAACAGTGAGTAGATCTTTTGGAGCTACATCGCCCCAAGGAAAATAGAGCCCCTAAAATCTCCAGGTCGAAATGAATATGAAAAAACCCTAACAAGAAAATTAGGGCAATCACAAATCGTCAAGCACTTCGGATAAGCAGTGAGGGGTGAATGTTCCAATACTTCAAAATCTCCGTCAGTGGGCCCGTATACAGAATCTTTAAGTCATATTTCATGCACTGTTTATACATTGGGACACAACTCTCGGGGGCAAGACTCGTTTTATCCCCTTCGCTAGACAATACGAATTCGAAGTCCATTCCGAACGACATTTCTTTCTGGACCTCTATTAGATTCTCTTCGGTCATAACGCTCTGAATGTTGTTTATGCTACGTAATGGGGAGACGTCTATTGGCATTTTTGTTGAAAGAGAAAGATTTTCAAAGAAAAGGGAAAAAGTGGTATTTTCTAAGAAACGAAGACTCTTACAAAGTGTGTAGAAAACAGTTCGTGGAAATCGAAACGACAAAAGTCAAATTAAAAAGGGTCGTTCCTTTTTCGAGAATTGTCACTCATGGCACTTCTTCTTCCGAAAAGACCATGAGTCGAGGGCAAATGATGGGACGTGGCCCAAAAGCCCAAACCAAAATAGTCAGTTCTCAAAAGAGCCCACGAAGGGTGCTCACGGATCTATATCTGACAATCGTCGCAATAACCTATCGAAGGGTATCAGTCGCCCAGACCTCCCGAACAATACTCTCCGAGCAATAGATAGTCATCCCGATTGGGCAAGCAAATAGTAGCATACCAATCGGATGAGTCCCGATTGATCCTTTATCTGTCGAGCAACCGAACGATAGGCAGCACCCTTATCGATTCAAAAGGAAGGTCAGAACTTCTTTAATTTAAGTAACTCTAGGATCTTTTAGATAAAAAAAGCATCCTTCCCGAAGAATGAAGTTTTTCTGATATATGAAGATCATGATCAATTCATAATATTAGCTTCCGAGATTCCCGGATCAGTTTGATACCAAAGGTGGGGTGGAATTCCCTCAGTGGCGCACAGTTCTCACAGGTATAAGAGATCTCGAAACCCTCGATGTCAGGTATATTCTCTAGGCCTAACACTTTGGGCACATTGAACACAGGGAGCAGTCTTCCCTCAATTCTCAGTCTGTTTCTTTCAAACGAAAACTGCTCTTTACTGACTTGAGCGTCAGAGTCTCCCTGTCGGAACACCCTCTAACGGTTTTTGCAGGTGTATCCACCCATCGACGATTACTATTCGAGTCAAGAAATAGTTGGTATCTATAGAGCCATAACCTACCTCCATCATCTTGTAAGTGAGTTTGCTCCACAGATAATCTGTTCTACCGATTCAAGTGGAAAATCAATTCTAATGTGCTCGTTGAAAGTGGTCTGATGGAAAAAACTTTGACACTCGAATCAAAAAGAGTAATAATAAAACAGAGTTGTCCTATATTGTCTCTGTGTAATGAGTGTATCTAATCTCTCCTTTGTGGTTGCCTTTGTTTAGTGTGTGTGTGTGTATATATATATATATAGTATATATATGCAGGACAAGTATTTTACTTAGGGGTGTAAAAACCCTAATTATCTTATAAAGAGATTGTTAGAGATTTTTCAAAATTATAAAAATCAATCATCTTTTGAAAAGATCGTTAGAGATCTTCTAAGATTATAAGAGATTGTAATCATAAATTTTTAGAAGATTTAGGATCTTATGGAATTAAGAGAACTTCAAGTTGTTACGAAAATTTGTTTTCTTATTAATCGATATTACTTCCCAGATTTAGGAAGATTCATATCTCATATAATTATGATCTTGATTTATTTGGTGAAAACATTACTCGGTAAAAGATCACTCGATAGTAGTCAAAAAGTTTAACCGAGAGACTCCACCTTGATAGTGGTTGAAAGTTTTAATCAAGAGAGTTTGACCGAACACCTATTTGGCCGTCTCAGGTGCTTACTGAGTGGTCTGTGAGTTTTGCGGTTATGATTTGGTGAATTCGATAGTTTCTGGATTTTATGGTTATGGGCTGTTAAGTCTTGTACTATCAATTTCTAAAAATTTTAAAATATTTTCCCAATCAAGAATTTTCAAAATACATTAAGAATTTGTTGACATTTATATATATATATATATAGAATATATATATATATATATATATGTATGTATAAAGTATTGTGGACGAAATTGATTATGGTTGCGGGCCTTTGTAGCTGTGGTCTCACATTTATAGTATTAGATTGAGGAATTTTAACAAATTGTGGTGCCCCGTCTCATGGTAAGAAGAACAAGAGTGAAGTCACTCAGTTGTCGTTGGCCCGATCTTTTTTGGACCTCTAATATCGACGTCTAAAAATTTAATTAATTTAATTACATATAAAATCTAATTTAAAAATTAATTTTTCGAGACACGTAGTTTTCAATTGAGTTGTACAATCTTAAGATACCATAAGAAATTTTCTTCTAAATGCACCGATTCAAATAGATAAAAGGAAAAAATAAAATAAATAATAAATAAAATATATTAAAATAATATAAAAATTATTCTTAACGAGAGTAATACTAATAAAAAATATTCACAGCACACTTTTATACATAATATAAATATAGATAAAACATTTTTTTCCATATTTTTAGCCCAAAAAAAAGAGATACGTCCAATTTTGGAAATCATTCTGAAGTTTGTGATTACGAACAGTTAGTTTGAATGCGGTTTTTTCCCATTTAAACTCCCCCCTTTCCGCTCTCGCTCTCTCTTGCTCCAATCGAAATCCCAAACCCTTCACCATTTCTCTCTCTAAACCCTAATGTCAGCCGATTGCGAATTCTCATCATTGTCTTCACAATCAGAAGAACCATCGCCAAAGATTCTTCAATCAGAAGAATAATCGTCAAAGGAGGTGAAAATTTTGGATGCCATTTTTTTTTACTGTTAGTCTCCCATTCTTTTTTCTTGAAAAAGTTGGATTCTTGGAGAAACGCATATAAGGAACCTGATGGGAGCAGTCGAAAAAGCTGTCTTTTACTTTTAGTCTCCAATTCTTCCTTGCATAGATGGTGAAAAAGCTATTCGAAACACATAAAATATCATTGGAGGTTTAAAGAAAAAGCTGAAAACTTTAATGGTACAGTAGTAGTCGGTTCTTTCTTTTGGTCGTACTGCCCCATTCAAATTCTTAAGGTGGAAGCAAACAAGGCCAAAAAAATAAAATAAAATAAAATAAAATAAAAAGTAAAGAAATTATTTAATTCATAAAAGTAGAAGACATATATATAATATATAATTGTTGCAACAATTAACTCTAATTTCTTTTATCGTATCAAAGAGTTGGAACTCTTAATTTCTATTTTAATTTGCAATCAAGAATAATATTTATGAAGTCTATATGTTCGTTTATTATATTTCATATTCATAGAATCATCTTAATAATATTTTGTAATTATTCTAACATAATTCCTAATTAATTGAGTATTACCATATTATTAGAGTAATTACATTTAAATTTTAAGATTTATTAATATCAATTTCTTATATCAAAATCACTTCACACTCGCATTATTAATACCAATATATCATATCAATTTTTTAGAATAATTACATTTAGACAGAAAATATCAAATACAGAAATTTAAAACATAACAATAATAATTCTATTAAAATATGACCCAGAGCAGAGCATAATCAGATAACTCTGCTAAGGTTAGATTCAATCAAATTCATAAGAGAAATTGAATAGTAAGGAACTATTCAGTAACAAAAAAAAATTAATTTTAGTTTTCTTCTCCACTTTTTTGTTTTCATTTTACAATAAAAAAAAGATATCCATTTCTTAAAATTTTTTAAAATATTTTTCCTTTCAAAATATGTTTTTCAAACGTATCTGTATATATATATATATATATATATATCATATATATTTTACGAATCAATATTTAAAATTATATTTTAATTAAATAAAGAAAATTTTTTCATGGTTTATTTCATTCCTAAAATTTAAATTATGTTTTGAAAGGTTTTTTCCAAAGTTTTTTCAAAAGTTAGGTTATGACTCAAGCCTGAGTCATTTCCGAAGTTTTTTTTTTCCATTTAAACTTCCCTTCCGATCTCATTATCTCTCGCTCCAATCCAAGTCTAATCTCTTCACCATTTCTCTTTGAACCCTAATGGCGGCCGATTGCGAATTCTCATCATTCTCTTCACAATCAGGAGAATCATCACCAATGAAGGTTCAATCAGAAGAATCATCGTCAAAGGAGGTTCGGAACTGGTTAGAGCTTCCATCCGACGTGACGTGCTTGATTTTGAAGAAGCTAGGAACGATCGAGATTCTGATTAATGCACAGAGAGTCTGCAAGTTGTGGTGGATGCTCTGCAAGGACCCTGCGATGTGGCGGACCATCGATCTGAGGGATTTGAAATATCGTTGGGACATGGATCTCGAGCCTGAGGAAGTTGCGCGAAACGCCGTTGATCGGAGTTGCGGTGAATTGATTGATATCAATATTGAGTACTTTGCCACTGATAGCCTCATGGAGTACATTACTGCTCGGTGAGTTTGCTTACACTCCATTTAGATTCAATATTGGTCTAAATTTTATCATATACTCTTTGGATTACCAAATAGTTTTTCTCCTGTTATGAATTTGTCTAAATTGGAACAAGGTTTCAGTTTCATTATTCCGTAGTTCTAAATGAATAAAGATTATGGGTTATTCATTAAAGTTGAAAAGACACAAAACATGAAAGAGAAAATGTCATGGTGCTTGATAGTGCTTAAACATTCTGTTTCAACATTGCAGAAAGTATGTCTTTTTAAAGGATTAGCTATAATAGAGTATAAGGAAGCTGAGAGGACAATCGATTTCCATACAAGTTTATAGGAAGTTATGAATAGAGATCTTAATATTTCTCTCCCGTTGAATGCAGTAAATGGTTGCCATTTTAATAAAACTGAATTCCAAATGTTCTTGGCATCTTGTTGCATCTAAGTGAATGTAGAAAAATCCTGAAATTTTTTTAGATACGTGCGAATCTCCCAAAAGGAAATTCTATTCCCAAGAGATCGGGCAATTGAGAGACAAGTGATCTCAACGCCCACTTCCCAGATGACACATATGCCGCGTAAGAAGTGTTTACACAAGAAAATGAAAGGCGACTTTTGAAAGCAACATGATTCATCTTTTTTTATTTTTTTGGTCAAACATTCGGTTTTTTGAGTAAGGTAAAAATGAGATTCACAGGAAAAGAAAATGAGAATTCTGGAACACTACAAACCTTTCTATCAGAACTATTTGAGAAATGGAAGAATGGAGCAATTTCATTAGTTTCTCTATGTTTTGATGATGATAGAATTGAAAGCTCATAGGGCTACTATTCTCCAACAAGACCATGAAACTAGGCACCTGGGAGACATGATAAATGAAAAAGTCTATGAAACAACGGGAAGGGAAGAATACCCACTTTACACTTCCTTCCCAAGATGAACAAAATGGCCATCGGTTACTTTCTATGAAAGATAAGGCAATAGGAAGTTGAAAAATACCAACCAAATGAACCTCGGAGGACTATCTCTTACCCATTTCCTTACTGTCACAATCAGCGTGCTGTGTGGCATTAGTTGACATGAGTTTTAATGAGAGTCAATAGCTGCTGCTCTTGGTCAACAGTGAGGGTCTGTAATGTTGGTGCACAGTGATGCAGGGGATGAAGTGGGGTTGCTGATGAGAGTCATAGGTTAGGTGGCTTGGCTTCACAATGGAGGAAGTGATTGTTTCATTGATACAGTAACAAATCAATATAATTGAGCACTCTTTTTCATAATAATATTTCTCATTTGCTAGTTGGGGAGATGTAGGGAAGACGGTGCTGCAGGAGTGGCAGCTAGTCTCCTTGTTGGTCTTTTCTGGGTGTAAAATGTTAATTTCTCTTGTTTCTGGTCTCTTTTGTAGATGTGCTCTGTTGTGGTTTACATTGCGGATTGTTTCTCAATTTTTTTGCTTTTTCAACCACCATTTAATATGTTCTGCATATGGATTCCTATTCAATTTACTTGCTTGAGTTTCCTTTGAAAGCTGGTATATTGTCCAGCCAACATCTATTTATCTTTTCAGCTAACAGTTGTCTTGGATGCTAAACAGGTACATGTGGTGATGTGGTTTTAATGTATGGTTGGTATTCATTCTCTCCTTAAATGGGTCGTAATATTTCTTCTTCTTCCTTTAGTGTCACTTTCCTTCTGTGAGTACGCATGCTTTGATCTTTAAAGCAATATTGACATGTTATTCGCACATGCAAGAGTTGTACAAACTCTTCGGCTCAATTATTTCGGTGTACTGATCCGTTGCATCTGTTCTTCTTCTTTGGATAGCCTATGGTTTAATTGAATGAATTGTCATACAAATAGCTTAGTACTGACGATAATATTTGTTTGAATAGAATGGATAAAGCTTTATGAAATTAAATAATACCACGGATTAAAATACTTGGAAGATGTGTATGTCTCTGACAGTCTACATTGGGGGAGTTGGGAAATGATAAAAGATAGCCCCATAAGAAATTAAAAATGATGATATAAGCACAGATAAGATAATTGATCTGGTTCCCCAAAATTTTGCTGATTTAGGTTCAGTACACTTGAGTTTCTTGTGCCTAATCTTGTGGGCTATGCTACGTGTCTTGTTTGTGCATCTTTTTCTTTAGAAGAATCGATTGGAAGTGCATACAATTGGTAAATTGACTGCCTGCCGAGCTTCTCTGGGCAAGTGGTTATGTTGTGGTGCAGGTCCTTGAACCTCCCAACGTCTTCACCCAGCTTTTACTTTAATGATGGCTGGGTGGACGAATGAGGTTATTTTGGGTCCATCTATAGAGACCCTTGTTTGTATTCATCCTCCCTTTTTTTTTTTTTTTGGTTTTTGGTAGTGGGAGTTGTATATTAGAAGAACAACAATTTCTCATCCATGCTATTAATGGATAGAGGGTCTTGGTGAATAGCTTTGTTGCCCATCAAGCTGGGTTATTTGCCTGCCCTCTATCTTAACCCAGCTTGGATAGACAAGCTGAAAACGCCTATATTAATGCTGATCCATGTTGTTTCAATTGCAGAGCAAGCAATCTTAGACGCCTTCGACTTGTATCCTGCCATATTTCTGATAAGGGTTTGATGGACACAGCTAAAAAACTTCCACTGCTGGAGGACCTTGAAATTTCTCTATCTGGATGTTCATTTACGAGAGAGAGCCTTGAAGTTGTCGGCCGCTGCTGCCCTCATTTGAGAACATTAAAATATAATAAGTGTGGACACAGGCTACCACTTGTAGAATGTGATGAGGAGGCACTGGCAATTGCAGAGTGCATGCCAGAATTGCGATATCTGCAATTCTTTGGAAATAAGCTGACAAATGATGGCTTGCAGGCTATTCTTGATGGTTGTCCTCATCTAGAATACCTCGACTTGCGTCAGTGCTTCAACATTACTCTGCCTGGGGATCTGGGAAGAAGGTGCGCCGAGCGTCTTAAAACCCTGCGGCGTCCCAATGACCCCACTGATGACTATGAATTTCATGCTCAAAATCTGCACGCATCAGTTGATGAGGACTATGATGGATACTATGATTCTGATTATAACTATGATGACATTGGCTTTTCCTCATATGAATACTATGATTATAATTATGACTATGATTATAATTATGACTATGATTATAACTCATCAGATAGTGCTGATTTTGGACCCTGGTTTTCAGATTGATTGATGAGTCCTAATAATCCTCCCTGGTAAGGACTTGGAATTTGCATTTCATTTCCATTTTCTTTTTTCTTGTCTATGTCCTCCTTGGCTTGTACTAAATCAGACAAACTGCTGTGAATTTACAGGGGCTCTACTGGAGTGCTCATTATATCCTCATGAAATTGTTGCTGGACGGTGCTCACTAATCACTATGACCAACTTTGGCAACTCAAATCCTTTTATTCATCATTCAAGGTGTTGCTTGTTGAAGCCAGTTTTATTGGTGCATAATTTGGATAGTATTGGATTATTGTAAGTAAGATTGGATTGTATTGGAAACGATGAGTATTAGTTTGTACTACGTATGACATTAGATAAGGTAGAATGGAGTAATTTGCATTATGTTTGACACATATTTGAGTACATGCATATATAGGTGAATCAAGTAATGTTATTCAATTACACTCACATCTAATGGGTGTGGGTGGGATGATATTCTGCCATTGAGCTGCATAAGATAATATTTTGGATAAATTCATTACACTCAAAATTTTTATGGGGACAAATATAGAATTGCATTAATTTTTGTTTTGTTTTCAGCCACTCTTCCTATTTTATGTATTTCATTTTCTCTTTTTTTGCCATGTTTAGGGCCAGGGAAATGGGAATTTGAACCTCCCTTGTTGGTCCGGTCAATTTTTTCTATTTCGTTTATTTCATTTTCTCTTTTTGTGCTATGTTAAAGGCAAGGGAAATGGGAATAGGAATCTCCCTTGTTGGTCTAGTGGCAAATGCATTAGATTTTTTTAACCAAGTTCTCGCTTTGAGTCTTAAAATTAAAAAAAAAAATAGATATGAGGAGAGTTCTTCTCTTAATGGATCTAACAATTAGTTTGAATCAGATTAATCACAATCAATACATTGATCAGTTAAACACCAAAAAAAAAAAAAAAAAAAAAAGGAAAACCCGCTTGACCTTCTGGCCTTGTTCTAAACCCTCTAGATGGTCAACCGTGCCCGGACCACACCAGTTCATAGATAAATCGGTTTATTTATTAGATCAGAAATTTCATAAGCTAAGCAAGGCACGTAAAGGCTCAGAACCACACAACCACGACCGCATTTAGAAATTTATCTGCCTAGTGTGAAGTTTTAAAAAAAAAAATGCAGGGGGCAAAGAGAGAGAAACCCTATAATTTTTAAGGATCAAATGCTATTTAAAAGGATTTTAACGACATTATAAAAATATTTTATAGGGTTCTCTGTGACTTTTTTTTTAGCTTTTGTTGGACGTAGATTTTATCTCTACAAATTTGACTTCTTGTAACTCGAACGGGTGCTCGATGAAGAGGTTTGAAATTTGCAAAATACCACCCAAAGGTGCTCTAGTAGGGGAGGTTCTGACGCTCAAATCAGAAAGATCGGTTTTCGAAAGGAATGAAACAGATGAGAGAGGAAGGGAGGATAGATCTCCCTGTGATTTATGTACCCAGTGTGGACTCAAGGGAACTTACTTGACTTCGATATATCAAAGGCTTTTATATGGAGTACTGTAAGAGCCGTGTGCATTTGGGAGGTTACAACCCTAGTTTCCTTACGAGAAGATCCGAAAATTTCAAAATTCAAATGTCTGAGATTTAAAATCATTATTATTTTGGAAGTTTGATTATATAGAGAGATTCTTTTCCTTATCAATTAGATTCTCAAGAGTTTTCTTCCTTATCTAGGAGATAAGTTTCGTACTGCGATAGAAAACCTAATCAATGTGAGATTCAATTAAGTATTATCATTCAGGGGTTGAAATAGTCGGTTCCTTAGGTGTTCAGTAGTTATCAGTTGAATGGAAGAGGATAACCGTTTGGTCATACCAAACGCATTTGTGGATCGGTTGTGCCATCTTGATCGGTCTTTCAGTACATTTGTTGTTTGGTTCAGGAGTTGAACCCCTTATGACCATGGGTGTCAAGTCTGGTTTTTGGGCACCAGGGTTCTGCACCAATTATTGTTTGGATCATATTTTATCATTTGTCCTCGACTCATGGTGTCAATTTGTAGGAGATGCGTCATGAGTGAAGTTTGTTTCTCGAGAAGTTGGAAGGGCATGAAAGCTTGCGACACGTGTCTCTTGAGATCATGCGAGTCATCTGCGATACGCACAAACTAATGTGAAATTATGATGGATGGGATGTGAATCCCCCTTTTGTCTCATCCGTTCCGTCTTCCTTGGGTGTTAATGTGCCTAACCTTCCACTCGATTTAATTCCGAATTAATACAGTGTGAGAAGGTGAGGAGGTATAAACCTTCCATTTAATTCACACGCTTCTCAGGGAGGCATTCAAATTGCTAAAAAATTTGAAGAGATCTCTTCGTGTCTATAAATAGGGGATATGAACTCTACCTGGGTTCAGGAAGTTCAATGTGTGCATCTGTGTCTGAGAATTTTCTTTCTTATAAGAGTTGTTTCCTCTGAGGGGTCCCTAATAGGATGCTTTAGCTTTGCAGAGTTTGGTAGCATGAATCGCTTCTGTTGGTGTGAGATCTTGTCAAGGACGGGAACTGTTGGTAGAGGGCTCATCATGCCATTCAGCTTTTGGATATCACGATGGGTTTTGCCAACATTCCCATCAAGGTTCTTGACTCAAGTGGGGAGATTAAGATAAAATCTCCCTCCAGATTGAGTTTCACCGTCCAACTTGCGTTATCTCGATTCGAACGACAGAATGTACTAGTTGAGTGTAGAGAATCGGGGATGGCGAAAAGTTCAAATTCTGATGATATCCTAATGTATCCTCGTAGTTTCTCCTTGACCAGTTCGTCCCCCTTTTTCTACAAACTTTTTATCTCGGTAGGGCTACAGATTGTTTGATTTCTTTTTACCGTTTCCAAAATCTCTAATGTTGTCGGTCGACTGGGGCGTTGTAGCCTCTTTTATCTAGGAACGATGTCGTAGCCTCCTTATGCATTTCTTTTCGATGTGATCGGTCTAAGGTACTTGTAAAGTGTACTTACTCATATAATCAAATATGTATTCGTCATATCGGAATAAAAGGAGTTTGTTTTACTTACTTGTCGCTTTGTTGTTTCTATTAAAATTCCTTTTATATGTTTTCTTGTGTGATATTACTATCAAGTTATTCATGTGATCGACCCGTTTGTGCAAATGACACGGAGAGTTGTACTTGTGCTTGTCTGATCGGTAGGGGAAAGAATGCTTAGTCTGTCCATCGATGTGGACTCAATTGGAGGGACAAATTCCTTCGGTAAGACGGGGCGACCACCCATTCAGAGAAATAGATCCTTTCGATAGGACATTACAATATTAGCCCGTTTGATGAGATAGATCCATTCGATAGTACGAGACAACAAAAGCCCGTTCAGGGAGATAGATTTCTTGCATAGGATAGAACAACAAAGACCCATTCGGAGAGATATATCCCTTCGATAGGATAGGGTAACAGAGATCCGTTCGAGAAGATAGATTCCTTTGATAGGACAGGGCGACAGAGGACCGTTCAAGGAGATAAATCCCTTCGATAGGACAAAGTGACAGAAACCCATTCGGAGAGATAGATCCCTTTGATAGGACGGAGCAATAGAGACCCGTTCGGTGAGATAGATCCCTTTGATAGGTAATGACTGATAGGAGTGAAAATGTTACGAATCAATAGATAAGACTATAGAAATGAAAATTGTGAGGAGCTTACCCGATAGGAAATACCTCTATTGATAGAGAACGATATGACTTATTGATAGTAGATCCGTAGGTTCTCTACGTTCTAGATTCTGGACACGGTTGATCCATCCAGATTATTGAGGCGATAAGCCTTCGGGCGAACTATAGAAGGGCTTTCTAATTAGGGCCTAGCTTACCCCCGGGTTGGACTTACCGGTAGCTTCTACCTTCCTTATCACCAAATCGCCTGATTTGAACATTGAGCTTTTAACTCTCCAGTTGTAGTACTGTGTCATTTGTTGCTAATATGCAGTCATTCGACTGGATGCAAATTCCCATAACTTGGGAAATAGGTCTAGGCGTTCATGCAAGGCAAATTCGTTTTGTTCATAATCATACTAGGTTACCCAGAGTGAGTGGATCCCGATTTCCACCAATATGACAGCCTCATTTCCATATGTTAGGCTAAATGTGATCTCTCCGGTTGCCTTTCGGAACATGGTGCGGTACAACCAGAAGATGTTGTGGAGTTTGTCTACCTATCATCCTTTACCTTCATCTAGCATAGTCTTTAGCTCCTGAAGGATTGCTCTGTTGGTTATCTCCATAAGTCCGTTGGTCTGTGAATGATCGATCGATGAGAGTCGGAGGTCGATCTCGAGTTTCCCACAAAACTCCTAAATCTAGCATTGTCGAACTTTTTTCCATTGCTCGTGATAAAAACACGAGGTATGCCAAACTGAGTGATTATATGAGTCCACACGAACGATAGAGTCTTGGATGCTGTTATTTGGACTAAAGGTTCGGCCTCCATTCATTTAATGAAATAATCGATGACCATTACTAGGAATTTTTGCTGTCCCATAGCTGGTGAGAATGGTCCGAGAATGTCCATCCCCCATTGGGTAAACGGCCATGGGCCCACTATTGGGTTGAGCTCGGTTGAGGGCAATCGTGGGACCGAAGAGAATCGTTGACACTTGTTGTACTTCTTGACATAGTTGTTCGAATCGATCTTCATGGTCGACCAGTAGTACCCTTGTCGTAGGGTTTTGTGGACTAGGTTTCAAGCCCTTAGGTAACTGTCGCATATCGCTTCATGGATCTCCCGAAAGATATAGTCTCCCTCTTTTGGGATCAGACATTCAACTATGGATGAGTGAAAGATTTTCAGTACAGTTTCCCATCGATGATTGCATAGTGGGTGACTTTTCACTTTAGTTTGACTGCCTCCAGCGGTGAGTCAGACAGTCGGTTGTCTCTCAGGTATGCTTTGATTGGATCTTTCTAACGAGGAGGTTGGTCCGTTACTAGGACCCTTTTCAACTCGTCTATGCTAGTAAGCTTTCGATATAGACTGTTTGGTTAAACACAACTGAGTTTGAGCTGGCCAATTTGGAGAGTGTATTGGCTCGCGCATTTTCTAAGCGAAGGATTTGCTGAATATCAACTCTATCTAGTTTAACCATTGTCTCGCGTAGCTTGCTTAGATATTTGATTATGATCAAAACTTTAGTCTCGTAAACCCCTTCGATTTATTTGATAATCAGTTGACTATCGGTGAATACCCGAACACTTCGGTTTCCCATGTTGGCTGTGATTCGGAGTCCCGTCAGAAAGGGTTCGTACTCCTTTTGGTTGTTGATGGCACTGAAGTCGAAACGAATGGCATATTCTGCTTTGAAGTTGTCCGGATCTATCAGTATGAGCCTAACACCACTACTTAAAGAGTTTGAGGATTCGTCGACATGTATTGTCCAGTCTGGAAAAAACCATTCATTAGGGCTATCAGTGAACTCGGGTTTAGCTGCAACCAGGAGGGTGCATTTAAGAATGAAGTCGGCCAGGACTTAGCCTTTGATTGTCGATCGAGCCTGATACTGGATGTCGAATTCATCCTATTCAACACTCCACTTGATTAGATGGCCAGAGGAGTCTCTCTTCTGGAATATTTTTTTTTAATGATTGGTTGGTAAACACAATGACGGTATGGGCCTGAAAGTATGGTCGAAGGCGTTTTGTAACACTGATACCTCGGTATATTCATATTTTACTTCTCCTCATATTTATATATAATGTTTTTCATATTTCATAGAGCAAAATTCACTTAAAAAATTTATCAAATATTTGATCGGCAGATATTTTTAAATTTTAGGTGATCGGTTGGTAGAGTATTGGTTTGTTCGGTAGTGACTACTCCTGGAAGATTGTTATCTCTAGACTATTTATTTTGTTTCTATCGTTCAGTATATTACCGTCGGTTATAATTGAATTCCCGATCAGTATCTACCTATCAGTGACTTTCTCATATTTTTCAAAATTCCAGGTGTTGAACACTTTCATAGACCCATCGGTATTTTCGCTTCACTGATATGTTTAAATATTTATTTATCATTGGTCCGTTGACCGAATAGTATTTCCAATCTCCAATTGGTACCTTCCGTTCTCTTCGGCACTATTGGGTAATTTCTATTCGACACCTGAAATTGGAAATTAAAAAAAAAAATTCTTATCAGTGCCTTCCAATTTTGCTCCTGCACCCGTTTGACATAATTTTCTTCATTGGCCAGACAGTCCGTTTCATTTCCTTTCGGGTATTTGCCAATCCATTCGGTCATAAATTTTCTCCAATATTCCTTCGTTCGGTATTGACCGAACGGTACCCATTACATTTTCTTTCGGTATTGACCAAACACCTCATGAGACATGTCCATCGTCCCCAATTTTGCTTTTCTTTTAAATCACTCTAATTTTCTCTACCAATACATTATTTTACCTTATCGGTTGGATTTACACATTTTCTTATTCCTCTTGGAACCCTTCGGTCAATTTCCCTTCGGTTGCCATATAGAATTTAAACTTGATATCCATGACCCGACACAATAGCTTGTCGGTACCGCCTTCCGTGTAGTGGTTGGTGTATTTTTCAAATTCCATTTTTCCAAGTCGGCACATCGATACATATTGGCCATCGATACATGTGTGGAGATTTAATTTGGACACTTGATTTGCTAATTTGTCCGCACCATCAACAATTTGCATTCATGGTGATTTGATCCCACCAAAAAGATTTTAACTATTAAACCATTCAAACACCTTAATCAAATTATACAAAATCTTATTATATTCCATATTTTTTGAGTATTCCAAATTTTTATAATCCTAATTTATTTTCCACTAATTGCACTTTCATTCCAATTTTCTGAACCCATCGACAATCTTTTTTACTGTTCGGTATAATACATTTCTATTTCTTTTGCTGTTCGGTGCTTATCCCATATTTTTATTTGTTTGTTTGGTACTCTCTTTGATTAACACATACCCATTCGGTCACTGTGTATCCAATTGATGGAACACTCACTTTTCATTTTTACCGAACACCCAATGTTTACCTTACCGAACACTAAATAAATTTTTCACTCCTGATCGGTAATTCATTTTCATTGGTCATTCGGTGATCTTAGTTTGTTGATTATTTCAGCCGTCCATTCCCTTGTTGGTCACCGAACGTGCTTCCTCAACCGGACAGCACTATAAAAATATTTAACTTATTGTGTTGACTTTCCTAACAACTCTAGTGACCATGTTGGGTATTCGTGCAAATGGAAAGTAGATGAGGGCTATTAGGCAAATATTGAAAATGGGTTATAAATGAAGAGCAGTGGTGGGACATTAGAACCCACGAAAGCCAAACTTCATTTTTCTTCTTCTTCCTTTTCTCTCTCGGTTCACACCTTCTCTCTCTCTTTTTTCCTATTTCTTCCAAAGATCAATCCAAATACCTCTAAACCCACACTTTTAAAATTTCAAAACTCATGACTCAATCTCTAACAAGTTAAAGCAAGTGAGAGAGTTAAGGTTTCTAGTGAAGAGAAAATCTAGGGTTTGATCGTGATTCAACTTGAGACAATTCGGAGACTGAAATTTAGGTAATATTATTAATTTTAGTTTGGGTTTATTTTTTCTCTTTCATGACTTAGGAGTTATGTTGAAATTTGGTGAAAAAGAATTGGTGGGTTTTGAGTCACCGTATGTGAGAGAAAGATTGGTTATTCAGTGTTAGGGTTTTGGGTTGTTTTGAAAGAATTGATATTGATGATGATGGATACTTGGTTATGTCCCTTAAAAGTTGCTGAAAGTTGACAAGGCAGGACATTCACTACAAAGACGTCCGAGAGTGACTATCGTCTCTAGTTCTGTGAGTGAGACTTTGATGCTATGTTTTCAATTGAACAAAAACTCATGTTTTACAGCTTTTCAAATGACATATTTCTTAACTTGTGTGAAAGCATATGATTTTGACTATGTTTTGTAAATGTTGCTTTTGTGATTAATGGAGTGTCTCCATTGAGTTGATTCAAATGATATGCATCCGTGATTTGTGATGAAATGATATCGTGTCGTGTTTTGAAATTTTGAAATATGATTTCTAACATGACTATGCATTTTGGCACGTTTGATGAATATTGGTTTGATACTTGGATCGAGAGTCCGTGGAATTGACGGATATGATGATGTGATGGTGTTCTTGATGGATTCCGTAACTACGAAGGGTGTTTGTAGAATCACCTCATGTTGTCCGGATACGCTTCTGTAGCAGGTATCCGCAAACGTCATATGTATAGTTACACTTGGATGAACCAAATTGGGGAGAACGTGTGTTACGCCATAGTCTAACTCCGAGTGAGATACTATATAGGATTTGTTAAGTATACGTATAGACACGGGCTAGTCGGTTGAATCAAATGTGGGGAGGACACGTATTATGCCACTGTCTAGCACTTGGTAAGGCCTGTGGCCAACATTGAGATAGAGAGCTAAATTTTATATACTTGTATATGAAAACCCCCAATGCGCCCTTCATTGGTCGGGGTAGACCATTGCAGGGAATGTTTTATTGGTAAACCCTATATGATTTTGGAATTGTAAATAGATGCATCCTTTGACATTACGATATGTGATATGTGACCACTTGATTTTTGGACAGGACATACTTGGTTTTGATATCATATTGGTTTTGAAATGTACTTTGACACTCCATACTCACACTTATTATCGAGAACATATTGTCGATTCCTTCACTCACTGAGTATTTTTCCATAATACTCACCCCTCACTTTCCTTGATTTCAAAGATAGATTGACAGGAAAACGTGTTGAGAGAGTTCGAAATACTTGATTGTATTGGAGACCTTGGACTTTGAGTATGGTATCGACCATTCTTCCGCAGTGATGTATTTGATGATGTTGGATGATATATATATGTACATTTGACATCTATAGAATGACCATTGTATACATTTATTGGGATAACTGTAATTATATTGTGAAATGTAATTGAAACTCTCAGATATGTTGTATGTTTATGCAATGAGGCAAATGTCTTGCATTTTACATTCTTTAATTGGGAATATGATATTTTGAGGAAATAGATATTGGGGTTAGCTTTCATTATCTCGGTATGCGCGTTGAGTGGTGGCAGCATACGGGATGACGGACAGCTGTTCACGGTCTCGAATCGAGGATCAGGACTTGACACGTCTGGTCGAAATGCATAAGCGTATGCTATCTTCTCGATCGGTCGATAATTGACTTCGGCTTCATTGAGTATCTGACTGATATAATAAATTGGATTCTGAATAGTTGATTCCTAATTTACAAGGACATAACAAAGTGTCCGATTAAGAATAGAAAGATATATATAGAGTTTCTCACCAAGAATCGAACGGGAGAGCAGCGGAGGAATCATGAGATACTTTTTGAGTCATTCAAAGGCCGTTTGGCATTCAGGTGTCCATGCGAACCATTGAGATCTCTTTAGAGCGTCAAAGATAGGTTTGTACTTTTCTCTGACTTTCGACATGAATCTACTTAGAGTCGTTATTCGACCAGTAAGCCGCTATACTCCTTTAGTATTTGAGGTGGTGACATATTCAGAATGGATTGTATCTTCTCAGGATTAGCTTCGATCCTGCGATTGGTGATCATAAAGCCAAGGAACTTGCTCGACGCGAAACTGAAGGTACACTTGGTGGGATTCAATCGCATGTTATAGCGTTCGAGCCTCTAAAAGGTTTCCTTGAGTTCAGCAACATGAGTCTCAGCATTGGTGCCTTTGACGAGCATGTCATCTATATATGTTTCTATGTTTTGGCTAAGTTGACTTTTAAAGATTTTGTTGACCAACTATTGAAAGGTTGTTCCCGCATTCTTTAGATCGAAAGCATGACTCGGTAACAGTACATACCAAACTCAGTGATGAAACTTGTTTTCTCTTCGTCCTCAGGTGTCATCCATATCTGATTGTACCCCGAGTAGGCATCCATGAAACTCAAGAGTTGATGGCCTGAAGAATTGTCCACTAATTTGTCAATGTTCTGGAGAGGATAACTGTCTTTCGAACATATTTTGTTGAGTTCTGTGAAGTCCACACATATCCTCCATTTACCATTGGCTTTCTTCACCAGGACCACTTTAGCTAGCCATTTGGGATACTTGACTTCATGGATGAACCCGATGATCAATAGCTTTTGGACCTTTTCTTGGATAGCACGTTGATGTTTGAGGGCGAACACCCTCTTCTTCTGCTTGACCAACTTGTTGTAAGAATTTACGATTAACTTGTGAATAATGACTGAAGGATCGATGCTAGGCATGTCCTCAGGGGACCAAGTGAAAATTTTGACATGCCGTCGCAGACAACTAACGTTTGCCTCTCGTAGGGATATAGATAGGCCAGCTCCAATTCAAACAGTTCGAGCAGGGTCATCAGTTAGAGGGATTTCAATCACCTCTTCTCCTGGTTCTGGTTTGTTCATCAGTTAAATGTCACCTCTAAGTTCTAGGGTGTCAATTGAAAAATTCTCTTGTCCATCTCTATCTACGAAGAGGGCGTAAGGATCGGGATCACTCTGGATAGTAACAACCCCTTCTGATGTTCTAAATTTCATCTTCATGTGTTTATCCCGGGTAATGCTTCCAGCTCATCTAGACTCAGTCGGCTGGGGATGGTGTTGTAAGGTTAGAATAGTTTCACCACATGGAAGGTAGTTTTGACAATTGCATGGTTAGGAGGAGTTCCCAAAGTCACGGTGAGAGGGATGACTCCTTTTGGATAAATGCGTTCGTCGGATAATCCCTTGAGGGATCCAGTTGGGGGTTGAAGGTGTGAGGGAATGAGACCCATTCGTTGAAAGGCGTCCTAAGTAAGGATGTCACAGTCCGCGCCCTAATCAATAAGGACTCTTTTGATTGTGTAAGACCCTATTCTGATAGTGATAACCAAAGGAACATTACGACTAGGGTCGACTCCGATTAGATTATTGTCGTCGAATCTGATGATTGGCCTTTTTCTCTTGGCTATAGTTATGTTTTGCTTGGTAACAAAAGGTTGGTAAGAAAGATTGGTGATTAGTCTGTTTCACACATATGGCGTCAATCTGTTAGATGTGGGTTTTGACTCTACAAATTTGGCTCCTTGTGACTCGAACAGGTGCTCGATGAAGAGGTTTAAAACCTGCAAAAGGCCGTCGGAAGGTGTTCCGACTGTAGAGATTCCGACACTCAAGTCAGAAAGAGCGATTTTTGAAATGAATGAAACAGACTGAGAGAGGAAGGGATAACGGATCTCTTTGTGATTTGTGTACTCAGTGTGGAGTCAAGGGAACTTACCTAACTTCGATGTATTGGAAGCTTTTTTATGAAGTGTCGCAAGAGTCGTGTGCATTCGGAGTATTACAACCCTAGTTTCCTTACGAGGAGATTCAAAAATTTCAGAATTCAAATGTCTGAGATTTTAAATCATTATTATTTAGGAAATTTGATTATACGAGAAAATTTTTTCTCTTATTGATTAAATTCTCAAGGGGTTTCCATTTTTATTCAGAAAATACGTTTCGTGTTGAGATAGAAAATCTAATCAAGGTAAGATTTAGTTGAATATTACCATTCAGGGGTCAAAGTAGTTGGTTCTTTAGGTGTCAGTAGTCATCGGTTGAATGGAAGGGGATAATCGTTCGGTCATACTGAATGCGCTTGTGAATCGGTCATACCATTCGGATTCATTTGTCGGTCCATTTGTTGTTCAATTCAAGAGCTGAACCCCTCGTGGCCATGGGTGTCATTCGGGTTTTTGGACACCCGGCTACTATACTGACTGTTGTTTATATCATATCTCATCAGCTTTTATCATGTTCTAAAAATGTGCGTATTAAAAATTTTTTTTCTCAAACTTTTAGAGGGAGGGGGAACTTCACCCTTGCTTACAACTATTAAACCATGCAGAAGACCCATTAATTTTAAATTAGCAAAAAAGATAAGGCCCATTTTTTGGAAAAATCTTTGTTCATTTTATTCTACTTAAATATACTTAAATTTGGAAAATCGTGTGGGAGGGGGGGGAAAACATAGCATTAACAGGAGAAAATTTTGGAGATTTTGATTCGAACTTCTCCATCGTCAAATAATAACTTGGAAAAATGATTTTTTTTCCTATTTTAAAAATACCTTATCGGGATAAAAATTACTTTTCTTCTTTCATTTTTATTATATTCCTCTTTTCCTTTTATTAGAAAATTATAGTATTACTTCATTTGTAATGGCCTCTAAACTTCTCTCCTACACTACTCAAATTGGACAGGGCATGTTTGTAAAAAGTTTGAAAGGATTGAAGCTTATACTAAAACCCTTTAATTTTTTCCTCCTCATTATTGTGATTATTTGAAAAAACGGGGGGCCCTCTACACACAAATAGATTGTTATATTTTCTACCCTCTCCTTCCCTCAGAATCCCCTTCATGGGCACATTATCATTTTTTTTTTTTTGAGTACATCAATATTTAAATCCGGAATCAAGGGGAGGGGGTGTGACTATTACCCTGTCCTCTTGGGAACTCCATGGGCACATTATTTGAGGTCACTGAATGAAGAGTTAAGTGTTAGAGGATGAAGACAAACCAAATAAGAGATCAAACACTCAAAGTGATTCTAAATAAGCACTTTATTTCTAGAATTGTTGTCCAAAATAGCAATAAGAAGTTTAGAGCCAAGCTAGGGCTTCTTCTCAGATGCTCTTTTAGTTAGCTCAACGATGAAGTTGGGAAAATTCAAATGCAATGGCTAGTACAACCAACTAGCAACGAATGGATTGTAGTTAGATGAGTAAGTAATTAGTTAGAGTTGTTAGACTGTTAACCAATTGGTTAAAAGAGTGTATAAATGATGAATCCAAATGGAGATGAATGCAAGGAATTTAGACAATCTTTCTCACTCTCTCCCTCTATTTCTTCTCTCTCTCTCTCTCTAACCCCACTCTTTACTTCGTAATATTAAGTTTCATGTTCAACTCATGATTTGCACAAAATTTAGGTTACATAAAAGGTCACATAAAAACCAAAATGGAAATTGGAGGAATGAAATTTGTTGGAGGTGGATTTCGACTCCACAGATCCGACTCCTTGTGACTCGAACGGACGCCCAATGAAGAGGTTTGAAACCTACAAAAGACAGCTGGAGGGTGCTTCGATGGGAGAGATTCTGACGTTCAAGTCAAAAAGAGCAATTTTCAAAAGAATAAACAGATTGAGAAAAAGGAAGGATGGATTTTCCTGTGATCTTTGTGTGTTCTGTGTTAAGTTAGAGGACTTACCTGACTTGATGTCTTGAAAGCTTTTCTACAGTGTCCGTTTCAAAGTCGTGCAGTCGCGAGGCATTGTAACCCTAGTTTCCTTATGGAGTGATCCGGAGATCCCGGATCGTCAAAGAGTTAATGTTGCTATCATTTAGGAAGTTGAATTATACGGGAAGATTCTTTCTCTTATCGATTAGATCCGCAATATTTCTTTCCTTATCTAGGAGATACGTTTTGTGCTAAAATAGGAAGCTCAATCAGAGCAAAATTCAATTTATGCACTATCGATTGAAAACAAAAGTATTCGATTCTTTTAGTATTCGTTAGTCATCGGTCGAATAAAGAGGATGAGCATTTGGCCTCACCGAATGTATCCGCTCGTCGATTGCACTCCCAAGTCGATATGTGGTTCGAAGGGACTAGGCCCTCCGAGACCACGAATGCTTTGTCGAGTATCGGGCACCCGGATGCCATATTGGTTAGTGTTTGGATCATATCTCATTATTTACCCCTAACTCATGGTGTCAATTTGTAAAAGAGACGCCATGAGTGAAGTTTACTTCTCGAGAAGTTGGAAAGGCATGAAAGCTGGCGACACATGTCTCCTGAGATCATCTGAATCGTCTGTAATTGATATGAAATTAAAGTGGATGGAATATGAATCCCCCTTCTGTCTCAACCGTCTCGTACTCCCCTGATATTAATACGTTCCACTTTCCACTTGATTCAATTTGAAATTGATGTGGCATAGAGAGTGATGCGGCATACACTCCTTTTAATTTGCACGCTTTTTGTGGAGGCGTTTCAATTGCCTAAGATATTGAAGAGATCTTTTTGTGCCTATAAATAGGGACTGTAGAACTCCGTGGTATTTTAACAAATTTTTTTCCTACGCTTGAGGGCCTTTTTCTTATGAGATTTGCCTTCCATGCGAAGTCTTCAAAGGGATGCTTTAGCTTTGCAAAGCTAGGTAGCATGAATCACTTCTGTTGGTATGAGCTCTCGTCTAGAATGGGGACCGTTGGTATGAGGGCTCGTCATGCTATTACTATCCGAATGTCGTGATGGGCTTCATCGAGGTTCTCGCTAGGGGTTCCCGATTTGGATTTAAAAAAAGAGTCCCCTTTCAAGTCAGGCGGCAGGGCGTGCCAATTGCATGTAGAGAGTTAGGTGATGGAAGAAAGTATGATGATATTCTGATACATCATCTGACTCCCTTTCTGATCAGTTTGTCTCCTCTTTCGGCAGTCCCGTTGTATCAGTAGGGCTGCAAATTGTGGCATGTAAGTTTTGCTTATGGCTTCTATGATCTTTGATACTTGGGGCTGGTGTTTGTTTTTAGTTGTTCCTCTTTTTACTATTTTTGTACTCTTTGGTGTTGCTAAGCGATAAAGGCAAGGTAGCCTTATGTATTTCTTTTGATGTAATCAGCCTGGTCAAGGGACTTGTAAAATGTAATTACTTATGTAATCGAATAGGTAAGGAAAAAAAAGAGATTTGCTCTACTTACTTGTTATCTATCGTGTCTATCGAAACTTCTTTGTAGGACAGTCCACTTTTGTGATCGACCCACTTATGTGAAGGACATTGGGGGTTGTCCTTGCGCCTTCCAGGTTGATAGGGGTATATTCTGTCTGTTTATTAACACGGACTTAGGCGATGACGATGGCTCTTTTGATCGAAGTTCATCCAAGAGATTAAATCCTCTCGTTAGGACAAGACGACCAAGGCCCTTCAAGGGTGTAAGTGCTTTTGGTAGGACAATACAACTAAGACCCATTCAGGGAGATGTATTCCTTCGATAAGTCGGGGTGACTGAAACCCTTTGGGAAGATAGATCCCTTTGATAGAACGAGACGTTTGAGTCCATTCGGGGAGATAAATCCCTTCGATCGAACGAAGTGAGCCTTTCGGGGAGATATATCCCTTTGATAGGACCAGACGACTGAGGCCCTTCAGGGAGATAGATCCCTTCGATACGACGGGGTGACTGAGGCCCTTCAGGAAAATAGATCTCTTCGATAGGATGGGACGACTGAGACCCTTCGAAGAAATATATCCCTTCGATAGGACGAGATGACTGAGACCTTTCGGGGAGATAGATCCCTTCGATAGGTAATCACTGAC
Source organism: Dillenia turbinata (assembly GCA_037126225.1). NCBI lineage: Eukaryota > Viridiplantae > Streptophyta > Magnoliopsida > Dilleniales > Dilleniaceae > Dillenia > Dillenia turbinata. The sequence continues at coordinate 12,197,372 of JBAMMX010000010.1, read as the reverse complement.
TAAAACGAAAGCGTTAGGAATCGAATGAATAGAACTGTCGAAAGGAGAATCATGTGGGACTTACTCGATAGGAGGTACCTTTGCCGAAAGAGAAATGATGTGGTTCACTGATAGTAGATTCGCAGGTTCTCTGTATTCCAAATTCTGGGTATTGCCGATCCATTTAGATTGTTAAGACGATAAGCCCCCAGACGAACCACAGAGCGTATCTGATAAGGGCCTTCCCAATTGGGGGCTAGTTTGTCCCCAGGTTGGAGTTGACTGGTAGCTTCCACTTTCCTTAGTACCAAGTCACGTAGTTTGAATGTTTAGCTTCTGACTCATCGGTCGTAATATCATGTCATCTGTTGCTGATACGCAGCCATTCAGAAGGATGCGGATTCCCATAATTCAAGGAGCAGGTCTAGATGTTCACGCAAGATTGATTCATTTGTTTCAGAATCATACTGGGTTACCCGAAGGGAGGGGATCCCGATCTGCACTGGTATAACAGCTTCACTTTCGTATGTTAGGCTAAATGGAGTCTCTCTGGTTGCTCTTCTGGGTGTGGTGCGATACGACCAGAGGATACTATAGAGTTCGTCTACCCATTGTCCTTTGGCTTCATCTAACATCGTTTTTAACTCTTGAAGGATCGTCCTGTTGGTTATTTCCATGAGTCCATTGGTTTATGGATAGACAACCGATGAGAACCGATGATCGATCTCTAACTTTGTGCAGAACTCTCAGAAGTTAGCATTATCAAACTGTTTTCCGTTATTCGTGATAAGGGCGTAAGGTATGTCAAACCAAGTGATGATGTGTGCCCATATGAGCTGCTGGGCCTTAGTTGTTGTTATCTGGGCTAGAGGTTCGACTTCTACCCACTTAGTAAAGTAGTCGATGGCCACTATGATGAACTTTCTCTGCCCGGTAGTTAGTAGGAACAGTCCGAGAATGTTCATTCCTCACTGAGCGAATGGCCATAGTCCGGTAAGGGGGCTAAGCTCGGTAGAAGGTGTTTTGGGAACCGAGGAGAATCATTGGCACTCGTCACATTTTTTGACATAATCATTCGAATCGTTCTTCATGGTTGGTCATTAGTACCCTTGTCGTAATGCTTTATGTGCCAGATTGTGAACCCTCAGGTGGCTATCGCATATTCCTTTATGGATCTCCTACAGAATGTAGCTTCCCTCTTCTGGGGTTAGACATCTCAAATAGAGATGAGTAAAAGACTTTCGGTATAGCTTTCCGTCGATGATCACGTAGTGAGCAGCCTTTTGCTTTAACTTAACTGCTTCTAGTGGTGTGTTAGGCAATTGGTTGTCTCTTAAGTATGCTTGGATCGGGTTTTTCCAACCAGGAGGTTGGTCCGCTGCCAGGACCCTTTCAAATTCGTCAATACTAGAGTATGGTAAACTTTCAATATAGACTGTTCAACTAGAAGCGACCGAATCTAAACTGGCCAACTTGGGGAGTGTATCGGCTCTCACATTTTCCAAATGAGGGATTTATTAGATGTCAACACTTTCCAGCCGTGCCATCGTCTCGCGTAATTTACTTAGGTATTTGACCACAATTAGGTCTTTTATCTCATAGACCCTATCGATCTGCTCTACTACTAACTGACTATCAGTGAATACTCAAGCACTTTAGGCTCTCATGCCTACTGCAATCCAGAGTCTTGTCAGTAAGGTTTCGTATTCCACCTGGTTATTAGTGGCCCTAAAGTCGAAACGGATGGTATATTCTACTTTGAAGTTATCTAGGCGCATTCGTTTGAGCCCAGTGCCACTACTCGAAGAATTTGAGGACCCGTCAACATGTATAGTTCAGTCTGGCAGCAACCATTCGTTACGATCTTTAGTGGGCTTAGACGTAATCATGACCGGAAGAGTACACTCAAGGATGAAATCAATCAAGACCTAGCCTTTGATTGTTGGTCGAGGTTGGTATTGGATGTCAAATTCGCCCAATTCGACACTTCACTTGATTAGACGACCAGATGTGTCTCTCTTTTGAAGAATTTACTTCAACAGCTGACCGATGAGTATCACAATGGTGTGGGCTTAGAAGTACGGTCGAAGTCGTCTGGCCGAAATGACCATTGCATACGCTATCTTTTCGATCGGTCGATAATTAATCTCGACTTCCTTAAGTATCATACTGATGTAATATATGAGATTCTGAGCAATTGAATCATGTTTTACAAGGACAGAGCAAAACGCCTGATCGGAAATAGAAAGATAAAAGTAGAGTTTTTCATCAAGACTCCGTCGAGAAAGCAACGAGGGATCATAAGATACTCTTTGAGTCGTTCGAAAGCCGTTTGGCACTCAGGTGTCCATGTAAATCGTTGAGATCTCTTCGAAGTATCAAAAATGGGATTGTAATTTTCTCTAACTTTTGACATGAATCGATTTAGAGCCACTATCCAACCTGTGAGATGCTACACCTCCTTCAGTGTTCGGGGCTGTAGCATATCCAAAATAGGTTGTATCTTTTCAGGGTTTGCCTCAATCCCACAGTTGATGATCATAAAACCCAGGAATTTACCCGACGAGATTCCAGACGTGTACTTGGCAAGGTTCAATTGCATGTTATAGCATTCAAGCGTCTGAAACGTTTCCTCAAGATTAGCAACATGATTTTCGATATTAGTGCTTTTTACAAGCATGTTATCCACATGTGCTTCTACGTTGCGACCAAGCTGATCTTTGAAGACTTCATTAACCAGCCATTGGAAGGTCATCTCAACAATCTTTAGACCGAAAGGCATGACTCCGTAGCAGTATATTCCAAACTTAATGATGAAACTCATTTTCTCTTTGTCCTCAGGTGCCATTCGTATCTGATTGTACCTTAAGTCGGCGTCCATAAAACTCAAGAGTTAGTGGGCCGAGAAGTTATCCACCAACTTGTCGATATTCAAGAGAGGATAACTATCCTTCGGGCATATTTTGTTGAGATCCGTGAAGTCCACGCACATTCTCCATTTACCATTGGCCTTTTTCACCAAAACCATATTGACTAGCTATTTGGGATACTTGATTTCACAGATAAATCCGGCAGTTAGTAACTTTTGGACATTTTCTTGAATGGCTTGTTGGCGTTCAAGGGTAAATACCCTTCTTTTTAGTTTGACCGGCTTGTAACTGGGGTTTACTGTTAACTTGTGAGTAATGATAGACGGATCGATGCTAGGCATGTTCTCGAAGGACCAAGTGAAAACCTTGGAGTGCTGTTGTAGGCAGCTAACAATAGTATCTCATAGGGGCGCAAACAAAGTAGCCTCAATCCAAACAGTCCGATTAGGATCATCCTCAGAGGAATCTCGATCACCTCTTCTCCTAGTTTTGATTTGCTCATCGGTTCGATGTCGTCCCTGAGTTCTAGGGTGTCAATCAGAAAGTTATCTCACCCATCTCGGTCAGCGAAGAAGGTGTAGGGATCGGGATCGCTGCGGATAGTTGTGACCCCCTCCAACATTCTGAACTTCATCTTCATATGTCTAGTGTTGGGCAAGGTTTCTAGTTCGTACAGACTCGGTCGGCCGAGTATGGCGTTGTATGGTGAGAATAGTGTTATCACGTGAAAAGTGGCCTTGATAGTTGCATGGTTAGGGGGAGTATCTAAAGTTACAGTGAGTGGAATGATCCCCTCTAGGTAAATGCATTTATCAGACAATCTCTTAAGGGATCCGGTTAGGGGCTGAAGGTGTGAAGAGTTGAGACCTATTCGATAGACAGCGTCCCAAGTAAGGATGTCGCAGTCTGTGCCTTAGTCAACGAGAACCATTTTTATTGTATGAGATTCTATTTTGATAGTAACAACTATGAGATCATTGTGGTTGGGGTCAACTCTAATCAAATCATCGTCATCGAATCCGATAGCGGGCTGTTTTCTCTTAATTGTGGCCATTTTTTTTTTGTGATAGGAAGTTGATGAGAAAAAAAAACGACTAGCTAACTTTCCCATGAACGGCACCAATCTGTTGGAGATGAGTTTCGACTCCACAGATCCGACTCCTTATGACTCGAACGGACTCTCAATGAAGAGACTTGAAATATGCAAAAGACTGTCGGGGGTGCTCCGACAGGGGAGGTTCCGACGCTCAAGTGAGAAAGAGCGGTTTTCAAAAGAATAAACAAACTGAGAAAAAGAAATGATGGATTTTCCTGTGATCTTTGTGTGTCTTGTGTTGAGTTAGAGAATTTACTTGACTTGATATCTCGAAAGCTTTTATATAGCGCCCCTCTCAGAGTTGTGCCGTCGCAGAATGTTGTAACCCTAGTTTCCTTATGGAGTGATCCGGGGATTCCGAATCGTCAAAGAGTTGATATTGCTATTATTTAGAAAATTGAATTATACGGGAAGTTTTTTTCTCTTTTCGATTAAATTCTTAAAATTTCCTTTCTTATTCGAGAGATACGTTTTGTGTTGAAATAAGAAACTCAATCAGAACAAAATTCAATTTATGCACTTCCGATTGAGAACAGAAGTATTTGATTTCTTTAGTATTCATTAGTCATCGGTCGGATATAAAGGATAAATGTTCGGTCTCACCTAATGTATCTGCTCGTCGATTGAATTGCCTAAATCAATGTGTGGTTCGAAGGGACTAAACCCTCGGGGACCACAAATGTTTTGTCGATCGGGCACTCAAATGGAATATTGATTACTATTTGGATCTTGTATCATCAAAATATAATTAGAAATCTGAATTTCTGACCCTTTATTTTTAATTTATTTTACTTATAAAAGGTATTTTTATAACAAACAATTATTGTAATAATGACTTTCATATTATAAGTAATTTCAACTAACCAATTTATTTCCTCCACCCTATTGTTCATTTGCAGAGTTTTGGTGGGGAGATGAAGGAATTAGAATACTTCAATCATGCCATGAGAGTACGGGTGACGAAGGGCTCAAAATCCCTTCCCCAGGAGGTGTGGACCTGTATGTACACGGCTGCTTTATTTGATTTGGGACTGTCTCTGGCTGAGACCATATATTCTAAAATATAAATATCTGCATTAAATCCATTTTGAAAATCTATAAACATAAACACATTGTGACTCAGTATCTCTACACGCCTGTACCAAAAACCCTATTACAGTGCACTACACCCTTGCTCTCTCTCTTATTCAAAGTAGAGAGTTAAGCAATTAAAAATTGTTTTTACCCATTTAAACATCCTAATTGCAGAGAAAGAGAGGTTATAGACCACGTAAGCCTACATGATATAAGGACGATAGGCACAAGTTACGGTGTTATGTATGCAACTCACGTGATAACCTTTCTCTCTCTATCTTCTTCTCTCTCCAATATTTTCAACTTTCAAAGCTGACAAGGCAGGAAAATCACAGGGAGATCGTGCAACGGCGTCATTGATAGACATCCTCTCCTGACCTCTCTACACCTAGCTGTAGCTACCAGGGGCACCTCAGCACACAACACACTCTCAAGTCTCAAACTGTTGACTTCATTCACTCTCTCTCTCTCTCTCTCTCTCTCTCTCTCTCACCCTTTCTCTCTCTAACACAAGTAAGTGATATGCATTTTTGTACACGGAATACAGAAAACACCATTTACAAAAATAGGCCGGCAAGTGATGAGAGACTGACGTCTACTGGGCTAATAGGGCTGGGCTACGTAATCACTTCTTATTTGTGCATGGGGATACGCTAATTTCGACTTTTATGGGCATTGCCCCTCTTCCCTGACTCTACCAACCTCGTTATCTATAGGTTTCTTCGATCTTGACGAAAGCCCCATATTTGTTATTTGTCCCAAAAATAGTTGAGAAGAGTTATTTATTTCCCTGTTAGATTATTAAAAAGTTTTTTTTGATGAAATATTTAATTTTAATTATATTTTTCATACTAAGGATGAACTTATTGTTACAGTTTTGTTAAAATATCAAATAAGTTATAATTCTTTTTATAATAATTTTCAAAACAGTTGAATATATTTTGGTATATATCATTCTATTCGGAATTTAAACCGGTAAACCTGAGACTATGAAATTTGGAAAATTTTAATTTGCTTCTGCCCATTGGAAATTAAAAAAAAAAAAAAAAATTCATCCCTCTGTTTGCAATGAGTGATTCTTCATTGTTCATTGGATGTGGAAGGATCATTTTACTTTGTCTTTTGGTGTTCATATCTTCTCTATAATTGAGATCCTCTTTCTCCTCTATTCTCACTCGATCGATGTCCTTGATGTCCAAGAAAAGATCTGTCTACACATAGAGAAAGAAGAGATGACACAAAAGAGGAGGAGAGAGAGAAACAACAGAAAGACAAAAGCAAGAGAACAGACATAGGTTAAATTTAAAATATTTTATAAAATATTAAATATTATTTGTGATATTAGTAGAAAACGTTTTATAAATCAGTCAGAATGGGGTTAAGAGTTAAGATTAACCTCAAATTTTGAGTCAATGCTACTTGGTTGGTAAGATAGTTAATTGATAATTGATAGCCAAAACTCATTAACCAATTAGCTGATGCGCCAAATTTGTAAGCTGCAATGGCAAGTTAAGTGCATATTAGGCTTCAGCATGGGACTTTGGCCAGTTGAAGCCTGGTGAGCTAAGAAATCTTGGCCGAGTTCAAGCGTCCATAAACACAGAAACTTTGAGTTGCAAATACATTCCCTTAAAAATATCATAATTTATGGGTATAATGGTCACATGTTAAACTTTTTTAATTAATATTTCGAATTCAAATTTTAAAAATAAAAAATAAATTCTTAATGAGTCTCATAATATTCGACCGGATTAATCATATTAAATCCGAATACCGTCCAATAGTAAGTATCCACTTAAAGAAAAAAAAATCCTTAAAAATAAGAACATGGATGAAGATGAAACTTGGTGAGTTGAAAAGGTTTATTTTACCTCTACTAAAGTTAAGGAAACTAAAGCTAAGTAAGAGTAGTTATCCCTATAATTGTTCAACTAAATAATTAGCCAAAATCTTCCGCTGGGAAATACATCTTAGGAGCTTATTTTTACTTATTTTAGAAACCTACTTGCTAAGTGACAAAATTCATTTCTTCCTTAATCTACTGAATAGAACGATTCTATCCATCCCCTTAGCTTACTTTAGCCCATCACTCCACTAATTAAGGATTTAGGTGACCTCAAACATATAGTGACATAAGCCACTATAGGGTTAGGGAGGCAACCACCCCACTCAAAATTTTATAATAGAATTTTGATGTGTATATATTTTGTACTATTTTAATATATATATATATATATATACATACTAGAACACGTACCTATGCTTACGTTTTGGGTAAAACTCCTACTACAAATATAAGTTAAATAGGATAGTAATATAGAGTTAAATAGAATAATAAATTATCTTTTTTTATGATATAGAGTTAATTTTTATCGATCAATAATTTATTATTCTTGTCATAAGAGTAAAACTCTCTACAATCTCTATAAGACACTATTTTTCTTGTTCCTGTTACAGGAGTTGAAAAAAAAGATTTTAACTATCATAGTTTTATATAAATATAAAATTTAAGAGACAGATTAATAAAAAAAATAAATAAAAAAATAAAAACATTTCTATATTTTCTTAATGTATAATATATACCTAATAATATTAAAATTATAATAAATACTAGTCTATTATCAAATAATTTCATCAATTATATCTTTAAAAAAATAGATAATTAAATTTTTAATTTTTTAAAAAATAAAATATTACCTGTTTATTTACATCGCACTCCCTACAACCTTCTTAAGGAAGAACCTTTTTTGTTCTTGCCACAGGATCGGAAGAAAGGAGTTTTGACCATTGTAGTTCTATGTAAGCATAAGACAAAAAGGCGCATTATTGAGGAAAGGAAAAGGGGGCGCGGAATAGTGAGGAAAAGGAAAAAAATATTAAATATAAGAATAAAAATATTTTTATTTTACCTTAATATATTGTATATAGCTAATAATATTGAAATTATAATAAATGTTAATTTACCATCAAATAATAATAATTTCATTAATTAAGTTTTCAACAATAATTTTTTCAAATAAAATCATAAATTACGATAAATTGTCCCATAATCAATTCTTGTTAAAATTAGTACATGTAATTCTTACCACAATTTAGAAATAAAAAATGGATTGAAGAAAAGGTAAATAATAATAATAATAATAATAATAATAATAATAATAATAATAATAATAATAATAATGATATTATTAAATATATAAATAAATAATATGAGATACCAAAGAATTGCAATTTTAGTACAAACAGTAATACTTTTACGGATGTGCATTTAATTAATATTTTAATCTTTAGAGTGCATATTCGAATTTTAATGATTTTAATTTACCCTGTGCCTATGATTTATAGCGAGAATTATTTTTATTATGTAATTCTATATTCAAAAATCTTATCATCTAAAAAACATGAAGTTCTAATTCTAGAACAACTAGTCAAACGTTTATGCAATAATGTGTAATCGGAACATTGGACAAATTTGGTAGGTATATTAGATCTATTAATTAAATTTGAAGTTTAAAATTTAAAAATAAAAAAAAATTGTATTGAAAAAGTCATTTTTTAATAAAACTTTCGTAAACGCTTTGAATCAAATTAATTAAATATATATATAAAAAAAAAAAAAGAGAGTGGGAGAGCGCATAGATCCAAAGAGATTACATATAGAATAAAATAGAAGAGGCACTTTCTCTTTTAGCATTATTGATGACCACAAACAATGTCGTTCACATTCTTCTCAAGGCATCAGTCTTGGTCGAGCATTATTATGTTGGGCTCTCGATGTGTCTGGTAGTCAACAAAATTCCCCCATTAATTAATCTAGAACATTAATTATATTATCCAAACCCTCACAGAAAGTCAAAACTCACAAGGGTTTTTTAAATTAAGGTTCATTTTCAGCTCCTTAGTTGGCCCCATTGAAAAATACGGTCCAATGATACAAATTTGATCCCAAATCTCACAATCCCATGAATACTAAATTCACTTGCGTGAATAAAATGCAGACCACATTCCCAGGAATCTACCAATAATAGCAAAAGAAAAACTAAATTTAACACAAACCCATCATCAATTTAGCTGATAATTGTTGATTGATCATCATTTGAAGTAAATGACAAATTTACATCCTCACCCACGAAACATAAAACTTCCAACTTTGATCAAATAGGGTGTTCCTCAGCTCATCAAAAGTTTGGATTACTTTATTGTTTATTCCCTTCACAAACCGACTACTAATATAATTTTTTAATCTTATTAAATATATAAACTCATGATAATAAATAATTTTCAAAGTTTTCTTTGACTCATTCAGCTAATTAAAAGAGTCGAGTTAGAATATATACTTTTTAAATTGAAGAGTTTGAATATGCTTTTTAATCTAAATTTGAGAAATAAAACCCACTAATTCGGTGTATTTAGGACATGAACAATATTAAAAGCATAAAATGCTTTCAAAAATTACAATCGTAGTTTAAACTCGCAAATTTTACTTATGGGTACAAGAAGGTATCACTTGTAATTGGTAAAAATTTTAAGATATTGCTCAAAAGGGGTAAGCCATTTTGTTTATCTTTCTTGCTGATCTTTCTCTGATAATTTTGAGACAGATCAATAGATTTAGTGTTGGCTCTTACGGAAGAACCGAACCATCATCACTCGACCTATAATATTCTTCGAGAATGTAAGTAGTTGATTCGACTGATGAGAGTCTATTCTGTTGTGTTCATGTCAAAGGAATGAAATATTTATACAGATATTTTAAATCAATTAGGTCAATTGATTTCTTATGATTTTCATAATTTGATTTATCCCCTAGAGAGGTGTATTCAGCATTATTGCAAGACATCCGAGATTCAATTTCTTTTAGAAATCAGTGATCTCACTCCAAATATACACAAAAAAATGGATATTTCCGGCATCTATCTCCATTTTCTTTTTCTATAGTAATTAAAAGAAGCAATAAAGACAGCCAACGTTGCCATCTGCTTTTAGTGTTACAATAAGTCTCTATTTATCATAAAATATTCATAGTAAACTATGTTCGGCAGATTAGGTCGGCACAAAGCAAGGTGTGAGCAAAACATTACCCACCAAAAGCTTAAAGTATTCAACTTACTTTTTTTTATCTCATGTAATATGAGTAATAAATAGTATTTTAGTTGGAATAAAGAAATCAAACAGTCAACACAAAGCCAAACTTCACCAAATTTCATATTCCAATAAAAACCCAATTTGTCAACAGCACACCGTCTTTGCATTGTGTTGTATTGTACGTCAATCATCATAGCTATCATTTCATTTCCTTGATTTGATCCCACCCTGCAATCTCACCTATCCCCCCTTTGCACCCTAATGACAGTGGATGAAATTGAAACCATGCATATTATTGACACATGGAGTGCATGCCAGTTTGCCACGTGGAAAAATACTATTGGGTTATGGTAGGGACAGATGTTGGGTGTTAGAGAGTGCAAAAGGGACAGTGATTTTAAATGAGCCGCCCGGTTGGCAGGGGTGTTCACATGGACAGCCCCTCTTGTGTTGTCATGGACTCTCAACTCACTTGACCCTATCAATCTCATGCAACCCAAATCCACTCTCGTAACCTTAGAGTAACATACACGCTCACGTATTGGCGCATCACAGTATGTGGAGCGTGATGAGCGTAGATGTTCAAGAGCGCGTCAGAAATAATATCCCCGCGTCTTCTTCTTCTTCTCCACCCTTCAATAAACCTCGACATATGCAAAAACTTGCATTCTGGTTTTGGCTTACGTTTTCATCTGCAACAGCAAAACTCAATTATCATGGGTGACGCCTATTTTTTTTCACTCTATGGTCAATGGTTTATATAATTAACCCACCACACTACTCATTAATTCTTTCGACTCATATAATATATACGATAAAAAGAGATATAAAAGAATTTTATGTTTTAAGAATTTAATTTAATTTAATATAATTATTAAATATCAATAATTTATATTAAAAAATAATTAATATACAATTAAGCATACGATTTTGCTTTTGTAGTTTGAACCAGTTGATTTGGACATTTTTTTTTTAAAAATTATAATTTTTAATAAAAAATTATCATAATTTTTTTTTTAAGAAAAAAGAGTAGAACATGAAAGTTAATTATTGAGAGAATTTATTTCCCCCGGGGGGGGGATAAGAGCCGTTTGATACTGCGATTTTATTAATGGAAGACATGGGATGGGAGGCAGATGATAAGGCTGTGGATGCGGCGAGCAGCAGGATGGGACCCACAAATTGATAGAAATAAACATATATAGTGTAAGCTTGGTTAATAATTAGTAACCAGAAATAGAATTGGAAAGGGGGTTGTTACTGATTAATTCAATTTTTAACTCTTTTTTATAATTATTATTAGTCAAAAAGGGTGATTTTAATAATATTTCTGTCGTAGAGACAAATGATATAGTGAGTAGGCCAGGGTCAGGGTGGTCAGGTGAAACGGCTCTTAAATTTTGGTTCTGGCATCACCCCCAGTCCACCATACTTCTTGTTCATTGGGTTTCTCCTTCCTTTAAACTTAAATTTAGGTGAAAAGTGGAAGAAATTTGGTAAAATTCACAAGAACTTTACCGAGCACTTTTAAAAACCTAACAAAGAAACTCTCGCACGTTGAAATATAAGTGCAAGCACATCAAAATTTAATTTGTGACATTAAAAATCATTAAGTAAGATTTGATGTTTAAACTTTGTGTAATAAAAATAAATATCAAAAAAATTATCTTTTAAGATATTAATATAATTCAAATTTAATTTAATTAAATTTAATATCATTATTGAATGTCAAAAAAAAAAAAAAAATTGCAAGCATACATTTGCAAGTTTGGTTTCGGTTTCCTTGGAATCGCTGCCCATTGAAATTTTTAGTAATATTTTTTATAAAAAAGTTTTATTAAAAGTAAATTTAAAAAATCATATAACTATTAAAAATCCTTAAAAATAAATTATAATATCTGTGTTCATTATTTTTATATATTGTTTTTTTTTAAAATAATTTTTATATTCGTCCTTCCTCAAGGAGAAACACAAAGATTATCATCACTCTTAACACTCGTTATTTGGCCATCAATTTTGATTCAAACTACATGACCGAACTTTGAAACTGCATGGTTGCTGTCATCAACGTGCCAAGCGGGTTAAACAGATGAGATATCGTCAATAGTCACATATCAAGATTCATTCAGGAGGTATATCACATGGGATTTATAAAGAATTAACAAGTATAATAGTTTTAAAAATTAAAAATTAAAAATATATCAAATATTTATTTTAGGATGATTTAAAAAGTGATAGACGAGCAAAGATTTCGTGTCAAGAAAATAGAAAAATATTAGATGAAGCTTATGAAATGAAAAGATTGCAACAAGCATAGAGCACCACCTAAAAAACACTCAATTTTTATTTTTATTTTTTTGATATTTGTATTTCTTTTCATTCTTCACCATCACTGAGCATTACTTCCAACCATTGTCAACATACCATGGTCAAGCATGTGTCTCCCATCCGACGCCGATGGCCTGCACATAAGAGAGAATCATGGGAGGTGTTTCTGAATCTTTAATTTATCCACCAACAATGGCAGAATAAGGCACAACCGTTCCGGCTAAGTTTAATTGCTTTAAAATTACTGAAACAAATAGCACAACTCCCTCATGTTAAGGTTCATCTCAACAAAGTACATTAAATGTGCACTACTCCCTCCACCCAAAAAATAAATGTGCACTACTCCCACAAGGATGACACCTCAGAGCTCAGCTGTGACAGATCATGTAGCTCCGAGTATCGATAGTTTCGGACCTTCAAATATATATATATTTTTAAAAAAGAAAAAGAAAAAAGAAAAGAAGAAACACAGTAAGGGAAGATCCCCAGATGATTTCATTCTTCCAAATCCTACACCCTTCAAAAATTCCCAATATTTACACGTCTCCTACTCAGTACAGTACCTCTAATTAAAAGACCCTCTCTCTCTCTCTTTCAATTTTAACATTTTAATGTCCTGTGCTCCATTGTTTTATTACAGCTTGATCCTTTTTGCTCTTTACCACAGCATCATCAAGAAGAACCATCATTTGCATTAAATACGTCAATTGCCCTTTTTCCTGGCACGTGGCTCGGATCCCTATAATCAAAAGTAGTCAAACGACGTCGTTACATGCTTCCTAACCCTACCACTACCACTTTTTCCAAACGACGTCGTTTTCTTCAAACCGGGAATCTCTGGCGGCCTGTACGACCGTACAAGCGCAAAATTGATTCCTCTAAAAAAAGGGCGAGTCTTGATGTCAGCAGATCCCCTTTTCGACCCGAGTCGACTTTCCGGGTCCTTCACCAACAACCCGGATATCAAGTCTCTCGCGTACGCCTCCAACTGACTCCCCGGAGAATCCGTCGGAAAAATCAGCGGTTTCTTGACGATGTTTCGCAACGTGAATTCATTGGTCTCTCCGAAAAACGGAGTTTTCCCGTAGATCATCTCGTAAAGGAAAATTCCAAAAGCCCACCAGTCAACGGCATTTCCGTGGGACCCACCGGAGGCGACTTCGGGTGAGACGTACTCGTGAGTGCCGACAAAAGAGCAAGAGCGGGCATATACGGGTTCGGCAACGAAGAGGCGGGTCGGGTTCGGGTTGAGAGTCTGGACCTTTTTGGAGCGGAAGAGGATTGGAAAGCAGGATGGGGTGGGGGAGGGTGCAGGGATGTTGGGCGGGGAAGATGTGGGTGAAGGGGAGGAAATTGGGGAAGCAGAATGGACGGCAGGGATTGCGCTGGAGCAGAGAGAAAGATCAAAATCAGAAAGCATGATATGACCGTCTGATCGGACGAGGACGTTTTCGGGCTTGAGGTCTCGGTAGATTATTCCCAACATGTGCAGGTACTCTAACGCTACCAGTACTTCTGCCGCGTAAAACCTGGGAATCACGTAACAAAGGTTACCGAGTCAGATTTCCGAACATTTTACTGAGTCAACTCGGCCGAGTCCAACTCAGCTTCCTTCATCATAATAATTGAAAAATCCCAAAAATAAAAAAACAGACTTCAAAAAGTAATAAACTCGGAAAAAATAGAAAATATTTCAGAATAGCAGAAAAATAAGGAAATAAAGGCAAAAAAAAAACATTTTGAAAAATTTCAGGATTGCATTTTCCTTAACGAAACATGAAAATTTATCAAATAAAGGCATCATTTGTTAAAAAGAAAATGTTCTCTTGGAAAAAAGTTCACGCAATAAACAGATAAGCGGAAAATATTTTTCAAACCAACGGAGTCTCAGCGAGTCAACTCGTCCGATCTCAATGAGAGAGAGAGAGAGAGAGAAGAATTCAGAAATTTCTTGGGGAGGTGCAGAAAGGAAGACGGTGACTGATCAGGGAAAGACAAACAAAGCAATCAAAGGAAATGCATATTCATTCCAAGTATGGTAAATCTTTAGTTCATACGGAGACTTGTGGCTATAAGGTGCAAACCAGAGTGATTTTAAAAAACACTTTTATGATATACCGAAAAAGAAGAGTTGATTTGTTACCTAGCAGAGGTGAGAGAGAAGCGTTTAGAAGGTTGCCTATGTCTATGAGAATGCAAATCACCCCCACAACAATACTCCATAACAATGCACGAAAATTGAGAGACATCAAATTGAGCATAAAGGGTAGGCAAAAATGGATGATCCAACATCTTCAATATCCTCTTCTCCATTTCCGCTCTCTCTATTTTCTTCTTCATATAAAGCGCTTCTTTGTCCACCACTTTCATGGCGTATAAACCCAAACCCTTCTCGCTTTCAGACTCTCCCTTTAGACGGCATAGATACACAGTCCCTATGTCTCCCTTCCCGATCCGACGAATCACCTCGAAGTCTCTCAAGTTTAAAGGGGTTTTTCTTCTGCGTTGAAAAGATTTTATTTCTTCGTAGGCTGAATCTGAGGATCTGTGCGGCTTTTTAAAAGATATGTTTTCTGATTGGAGGGAAGAGAAATCAAGTCCCTCAAATGAGAGACGACTGAAACTGCTGCAACTCTCGCTGCTCATTGAACTTTGGCTTGAATTTAAGGTTTCTGTTGTACTGATTTCGCTGTCTGAGTCTATTCTATACTCAAACATTTTACACTAAAAACAAACCCTTTCTTCCTCTTTCTCTCAGTGCCAATTTTAGGTTTTTGTTTTGAGGAATGATACTTGCCGCCGATGAGTTTAGGGTTGAGAGAGAGAGAGAGAGAGAGAGAGAGAGAGTGTGTGTGAGAGGGAGAGGAGAGACGGTTGGATGGGAAAAGATGGTAGTTGTGAGTATTTAAGCTAAGGTTTGTACCTACAGAGTAATGGGTAATGGTTCATTTCCTATGTTAATCCAAGTTCAAGGTTTTTTCTTTTTTCTTTTTCTTTTGATTTTAACCAATGTTAAATTTTTTACAGTTTCACATGTGAGCTGAGGAGGCTACAGTTTTGCTTTCACTCGTGCGTGCGAGGGAGGGAGGGTGGGAGTTCAGGCTTTTGCTGACGTGGGTATAGGCACGTGCCCAAATGGGGTTCTGTGTCTGATTGTCACGTGACATGATGGTTCTTATCTTTTTCTCTTCTTTTAACCTTTTTCTTTAAAAAAAAGAAATGCTATTTCTCGTCGGCCTAGCATTTTCCCAGAATCTTTGACGTGTTTGTTTGGACAGCAAGAGGTAAGAAATGATGAGGGGTGAAATGTCAAAAGTGGCCTTTTCAAGTCAAAAATGGGATTTTATTTTATTTTATTTTAAATAAAAAATGCTCATACTTTTGTTGGTCAACCCTACATCATGTGCCCATTAATTACATTTAAAGTTTCAATTTCTAACGCCTTTCATTTTGCGATATGGGAGTGTATTAAAAGTATCACCGCCATTTTTTGTGATATATTTTTTTTTTTAAGGAAAAAAACTGCATTTTTTTTTCCCATTAGACATATTAACACCAAGGATTACTGGGGAAGAAATTTTAAGTGGGCATTCTTCAATCCACATAGACCCGAAAACAAATGGAACAAATGGAAGGCATAGATCTAATTACTAAGGGTTATTTCAATGATTGTGTATCAATTCTATTTAAACAAAATATTAAATTCAAATTTTATTTTAAAAAAAAACATCCATAAAAAGATTTATTTTTTAAGAAAATAACACAATTTTAATCAGATTTAATTAAATTTAAAATAATTAATAATAATGATATGGCTAAATAAAAAATCCAAAAATATTGGGGACGAAATTACCTTCCCCTGTAACAGGAGCAGAGGAGAAATATGAAAATCCGTATGCAAGGGATGCCCCATCTTCAGGTCACATGTTTTTGATTGTCTAAACTTTTATACTCCTTTTTTAGGAGTTGTATATTTCATAATTATGAAAAAAGATAGATATAATATTGTTTATTGGGATTTGCTTATTTTGAGGAGTAATACAAGTTAATTAATAGAAAAAAAATGCAAGAATATATTTACAAAGTTTTCCAAATCTCAGCGATTGTAGTGAAATCTAGTTTGCCAAAAAGGCAAAATGACAAAGAACAAATTCGTAGAACCCTACAAGTGGTGTCAAGGGGGAATTTGAGATGCATCTGCACTGTTTTATTTGGACAAATTCAATGCATATGTTTCCTTTCTCGCATACCCTTTAACATATTCTTTGTCTATAAAAAGAGAAAATCAGTTGATGCCATCCGGTCATTCAAATATTTCTTGAACTACAACTATCCCTTTTCATACTGTCCCTAAAGAAATAGTCTACTGACAATAATTCTCTCCTTCGATCTCATAATTCGAGATTCGATTCTAATTATAACAAAAAAAAAAGAAACAACTCTACTTAAGAATTTCATCCATTAACATCAATCCTCGTAACTTAATTGCAGCAATTTGTCTTCCATAAGTCTGTCCTAATTATTATAAATGTTATCATAAATACAAAGTTCTTTCTTATACAAACACGTAATTCTGTCCTTTTTGAATACTTTAGAATAATAGTTATTATAGAATAGTTATCAACAATCGTATTCGTTAAAATCTCAATTTCACGACTGTGATTTTATAGGCAATTCGAGTGAAACATCTTGTAGAACTCTCATGTAATTCCATAATTCTACCCTCAAACCAATGAAATGGAATTCTGTTTTTACCAATCATGTTGACAATGATGTATAAGGAAAAAAAAAACCCTATTCATAATTTTAATAAGCTAACATCTGATGACTTCTTTTCTTATTATTATTATACTCTGTAAAAAGGTTTTATGAAGTTTTTTTTTATATAAAAAAATATAATTAAATAGAATCAAATAAAGAAAAATGAATAAAAATAAAGAGATTCTACCGTTTAAATTATCATTGAAGGACATTACGATGCTCTTTTTTTAACAAGCCCAAACATAATATTTGATTCATGGAGACATATGGAATGTAATCTTTTTTATCTGTTCTTTAGACGAATTTTTTGGACAAAAAAACAAGGATTGATTAAGAAAATATTTATTTGTGCACTTTTTTTCACATTACGTGGGATGAGCCAAAAGTGAACAAACTTGGCTCACGATAATGCCGCGGGAATATTTATGGTTTAATACCCCGAATAGTTTTTAGACCCTAGAGAAATAGGCGGAAGCTAGACCTGAATGTCTGTAAGAAGATGAATGACCCAATTATAGGGTTATTTCCTTGAATAGATTTTTTAAAAAAATTTTCGAAACCGGGTCTTATTTTTTTTTTTTATTTCTAAAATAGGACTTCCCTAAAACCCGGATTCTCCCTTTATTTTTTTTAATAAATTTTTAAAATTTTTTAATTTTTATAAAAATTTAAAATTAATAAAAAATTAAATATTATTAAAAATTAATTAAAAAATTAATAATTAAAAAAGAAAACATATAATTAATAAAAAATTAATCAATAAAGTTTTATTAATCAATCATAAAAAAAATTTCAAATGAGACATATTTTTATTACGAAAAATAAATCACTGGTTTAAAAATTATCACCGAAATCTGAAAATTCAACATCTTATGGGTTTCAATTTCTTTTTTTATAATAAATATTTTCCTGAAATTTTTACAGTAAATTAATTAGAGATTGAATTTTTAGATTTCAGTGATAGTTTTAAACTAGCGGTCTATTTTTTGTAATAAAAGCATACCTCATTTGGAATCCTTTTATAGTTAATTAATAAAAATTTATTGATTATTTTTTTTATTAATTATATGTTTTTTTAATTAATAATTTTTTTAAATTTTAATTAATTTTAATTTTTGATTAATTTGTTTATAATTTTTAATAATATTAATTAGTATTTAATTTTTAATTAATTTTTAAATTTTTACAAAAAATTTAAAAATTTCAAAAATTAAAAAAAAAGAATAGAGAAAGCGAGATCTGGGATCTCGCTTTCTCTATTCTGGGAATTAACAAAAAAAAAAGTCCCCATTTTGGGGATTTTTTTGAAACATCACGCCATTCAAGGAAATAACCCCCCAATTATAGAGGGTCGAAAATCAGAGTTTTTGCCATTAATATTTTTCATTTCATGAATTATTTATATGAAATTATTATATTTTTTTGTATTTACATAATTTTTTAATATTTAATAAATTATTTACTTATTTAATTATAATTTTAAATTTTAAATTATTTGTATTATGATTAGTAATTATATATTTAATTATTTTAGAATTTTATTAAAAAATATGATTACATTATTACTTTTATAAAATAATTAATATTTATATAAAATCTTTTATTTTTTTTTTATATTTATACGTTTCACTACACTTTCTTTACTATATTCTTATAAAGTGTTATAATCTTTCATTTCTTTATTTACACTACCCTAGGCTCCTGGTTGGAGTTGATTAGCTTTCGAAGCTAAACAAAGACAACTTACTCTTGATATATTTTAAATCAAGAAAAAATATTCGAGCCCTGATTTAGTGAGATGTGACCTTAAATTTTTAATTAAGATTTTAAATTCAAATCTTATAAATGAAAAGACTATGTTGGGAAAAGTAGTTTTTAGAATAGGTCACTGTAAATTACAGATCGAATTAGTTAGAATATAATTCTAAATATTGATTTATCTAACACAAAAAATAGATCAACTTATAATCGAAAAGTTAATTATAATATTTTGTTTTATATATAAGAGGGGGAATCTCAATTATACAAAGCAGTTGACACATGATGGTCAGTGACAAGTCTCAAGGTCCTTAATTTATGGAATGAGAAGACTAGAAGTTTGACATTCTACACCATTTTTTCTCGTCGGACAATACAAGAGTTGGACTCGATTCATCTAATCTATGTCTAAGTTCACATCAGTTTATGTATTGATTCGAGTACATGATCACTATCACTTGATTTCATAAGCTAATTCCAATAATTCTCATGGGATAAGCTAAGAAGTGACAAAACTCCATTCAATGTCTCAGGCACATAATTTTTTAATTAAGGGATCCACGAATTTAGAATTATACAAAAAGAGATAATTATCTCTTTAGAATTACAGAAATATGTCTCTAAATAAAAGTTTAGTGATCACAATTCTCCCCCCGAGATTTCAGATTTAAATCTCTTATATGACACATACAAAGTTACACTTACCCAGATAAGTTGGGTTTATATATAAAATTTATTGTTATAAATATGAAAATAAGAAAAATTAAATATTTTTAAAATCAAATCAATTATTATTGATTTATAGATTTTCTTTTTCTTTTTCCACCTATCTCATGTTGGGTCAACCTTAATCCACTCTTCATTCACTTGATAAAAGAAACAGCTCCTTACAATGATTCAATTTTTGTTAATATTTTCTAAACAAAAATACCCTTTAAATTTGAAAATCTATTTTTTTTTTTGTGAAAAAAAGTGAAGGGGCATGATAAAAATTCAAAAATCTAAATTAACTATCCATAGTTTTTGTTATTAAATCCTTAATTCATTTTTATTAAATCTATTATTTTTTTTCAGGCATCGTATGCGTTATCATCTAATTAATAAAGGATTGCTTTTCTGCAAGTGCAATTGGAAGCTCGGTGGCATTGTAGCAAAACCAAAAGAAGCATGGGGGTAATTTTGACAAAACAGCACATTATCTTGGTTTAATTTCAAAAATTATTTCATTTGTTTTATTAGATATTCAAAATTATTTTAATTAATCGATTCAAATGTTTATAGAACTATTTTAAAAAAAAATTTTGATATAATTTTTTTATTTAAATTTAAAATTTAAAATTTAATTAAAAAATTTAATATAAATATCATTGAATCAATTGAATGAAAGATTCCTCTCTCTCTCTCTCTCTCTCCCTCTCTCTCTCCGGGTCTCTGGGTGCCACATCTTTGACCCATTTAAACACTCAAATTCAAACAGGGAGCCAGAAAGAGGATTGACTGTTGATGCAGTGGGCATATAGAGTGAAAAATGCAAAAAGAATTGATCCCAATGTGGCATAGTTTTCAGTTTTCCAAAATAATGGTATGAACTGTTTGGCAACAGTGGTGAAAAACATTTGTATTGTAACAATATGCATGCGTAGCAAAATTTGAACCATTCTTTCTTTTTCTTTCTTCCAAACAGTGGTAGGACCCTCCCCCTCCTACGCGTTTAGGGTACCGAATAGTGGGTGTCTGGTTCCTCCCCTGAAAGTTTCTGACCCCTTTTATTCCCCAACTTTTCAGCATTCTTTGCATGAAATTCTGTTCAAGAACATCTGTCTTCACCAGAATTCATTCAAAGTTGTTTAAATTTTAACTATGTTTGGTTCAAGAAATTCATTTTTGTAACATAAATAATCTTCTTCCTCATCATGGCCCCCACAAACCCATTCCACAAACCAATTTTTCTTTTATTTCTTATGCTTCATTATGTCCACAAGAACATAAGGCATTTGAACACTTTTACTTCGATTTCATGAGGTGGGGCATAGCTTGTTGCTCTGGCTGATTGCTTGCCTTATAATAACAAAGGGACTCTACTAGTACAAAAAGGATCAGAACTTTAAAGGCATATGCTACTCCTACCATTATTAAAAAGAAAAGTATTTAAGGTATATTTATCTATCTCTTTTCACCCAAATCTGATCACTAATTTAGAAAATTTTCTACATTTTTGTAACTCAAAAATCTCGGCATCCAAGAATTCACTTATTAAAAAGTGATATTTCTCGAGTATTTGTAAAATAGTGATATTTATCGGATCTTTCATTCTGTTAAAAAGAGAAAAAGAATTGAAAATTTTCTTTAAGTTTTGTCAGATTACCCCTAAGTAGAAATATAAACTCCAAATGCATGCTCTGAAGTTAAGAAAGAATAGCTGAGATATGGAATTATGATTGAAAAGAAAATTGCTTGTGTTATTGAAATGAAGTAAGACTATATATATAAACCCGAAAAATAACAAAAGAAGGACAAATCATTGCCAATTAATAAGGAAAGCTATAGGGCCAAACAGGGGAGACAGATTAGGATTGATGGAGAAATCCACTTGGCCGAGCAGAGAACAACTCATGCATGGCATGTCAGCAGGAGTGGAAGCAACAGGCCTTGTCACGGTTGGACTTTGGGGACCCCAAACTCTTGATTGGCAAAGTTGGGTTCTATTAAGGCTCTATTTGGACAAGTTGGGTTAGTCATAGTTAAATTAACTAGAATTTGGATATGAAATTTATTGGTAGAATAATAATTTGTTGAAATAAATTGAAAATAAAGTGAGGATACCAATAGGAACTTAACAATACATACATACATTCATATATTATATATAAATTCTCAAATCATTGATATCGAGAAAAATAGAATTAACGATGAGAATAATAAGATGAGATATGAGATGAATTTATTTGAATTCTATCTGGGTTTCATGGTATCAATGACACGTCATTATATTAAATATGATTATCTTGGTTAGTGACTTTCAAGATTAGATAGCATATTCAATCAACTTGTTTTTTTTTTCTTTCTCTCATTTTCGTAGAGGTTAGTTTGAGAAAACAAAATTCTAGCACTTGGGCAGAAAAGGGTCCCATGATAGTTTTAGTTGCATATGGTTGTCTAGGAAAAAGGCAACAAAAAGTACATCAAGTGGAAAACCAAATATGAGTGAAGGCATTGAGAGCCCAACTAAATTTTTTTTTTCAAAAAGGGAAGCCAACGCCCACATTTAAGACTCTTGCTTGTTTGTTTGGTCAATGACAAGGCCTAGAGCCCCTAAAATACCTAACTTTCACTATTTAACCACATGAACCAAAGCCACTAAAATTAATTCAAAAGGAGTTTAATCATAATTTGCAAGAGAGTTGTGTGATTAGGTGTTGGTGATTTTCATTAAAAAAACAGGTATATGCCCTAGAGCTTGAAATTGCCTGTAAACTTTGATTGGTTGTCACTGAATGGAAGCTTGTCAAGAGTCATGCTATAAATATTCCCTCATCTGTGTTTCACATGTAGAGCTTTTTGGCTGGATCTTTTGTGTTATGTTTCAAATCCGGAAAAGCAAATGCTCTGATTTTGAAATGTAATGTACGAAAAGGGCCATTCATTTCTTGCAAAAAACCAAGTACTTGAAATAATTAGAGAACTTTTTGCGGAGGAGGAGTCCTTTGTTGATGTGATTTCTTATCAATTTGGCAGTTAGAGTAATGTAAAAATGATAAACATTAACGGTAAGATTGGCTGGGTTGTAAAGTGGGAAGAAAAGAGTAAAGGAAATAAATACGAAAAGCAATAAGAAATTATTTTCGTTTGATTCAAAATAAAATGGGAGATGAAAATAAAAAAGAGTTGAAATAACACATTCTCCGCCTCAGAAAAAAATTTCTAACACTTGTCCATGGATTGTGAATGCAAAGAAAATTTGTAAACAAAATTATTTCTCATTTTCTTCAATTTTACGTATGGAAAATAATACTCATTTTCTTTTCTCTTCCCTCTCCACTCTTCACTCCAACTAAAGAGGGAAAGTAATATTCATTTCCTTCATTTCCACTTCTATCAAACAAAATAGAAAAAAAATATATTTATTTTCATGACCAGTTAAAATAAATCTCTCCCTCCCCTTTCGCGAACTAAACTTGCCGTAAAGTTGTTGGATCGAGTGCAATGAGAATTATTAAAGAGCATAAAATATATTTTTTTATAATAGATTATTGCAATTTTTTTAATTCAATAGCATTACTCTTACATTTATCCATGAATAATTGGATACAATAACTAAGAACAGTTATATCAATCATGAAATGCGGCAATTCCATATTTTCAAAAAAGTCTGATAGGCTTATATTCCTCGATGATATTAATTATTATTCAAACTTGTATTCGAATCTGTTGTACAAAATAATTCTAGTATTAATTTTATACAATTTTGAATATTTTGAAGAATAGACCGTTAAAACACATATTGGGTTAGGTTCACAAGCTTTCTTAAAATAAACCAGCTAGATGGTGAAACCTATGTTGTGATTAAGCACTAATGGCTTATGAATTTCTTTTATTTCTTTTTTTTTTTTGTTTATTCGGTATCTGAAATTATATCTCGATTAAACTAGATCGACTTTCTGTTGGGTTCAAAATAAAGAGAGGTCTTCTAACATGATTATTTTATATTGTTAAGGAGATTCGAATTATAATACATTTCTTATTACACCCAATCTGGGTGGTATGGCTCATGAATTTCGATTTGTTGATGTTAACCTAAAGATGCAAATCCGGTTTAGGAGATTTTGTGGGCCATAAAATGAATCACTTTGTTGCCCTCTTTTCACTGTTAGCGTAAAGACATGTTTCTTTCCGGTGTAGACAATAATTGGATCCCAAATCCTTACCTTAAACCCTCCCCCCTTGGGAATGATGCAGCTACTTGTGAATCAACATTAAAATGCTGCAAAGTGCACCAAACAATAAGCCTAGTTGCCCATATCATGATCTTGTTTAGGAGATCTTATGTTGGACTTTGTCAAATTTAACTACTTCCTTTGTCGCCGTAAAGGTAATTTTTTTTAATTGATAGATCATGTCTAAAAATCTAATTAATTTGATTTAAATAACTGTTAATCCCAATTTAGATATTAATTTTATCAGAACTAGAGTCACCACAAAGGTTCTCTCATTTTATTTCAATAAAAAATTTAAATTTAAATTATTATTTTATTAGTATGAAATATAGATAAATATGTTTTTTTTTTTCAAATTTATATTTCATATTTTATCAAACAGGTGGTTGTCTTTTTTTGACAAAATCATAGTACTGAAATTGAAAAATTAATTAATCTTCATTTTAGATAACTTGGACTATTTTTGTTTAAGCATCTCATCAGTCACATCAATAATATATCAACATTACATCTAAACTTTTTCTGATTTATCTATATGACATGTCAAATCTTTTAATAAAAAAAAGTTAAAAAGTAAAACTCAAAATAGAAATTATTTTAAACTTTTAACTTCATAATTAAGAAATTTATCCCATCTTTCTTTCTGTCTTTATGATTTGCATTATGAACTCTTTGACATGTAAAAATTAGTCGAAGAACCTTTATTCCACCCAATCTAGCCACCATAATTCAAGTTTTTGAAGGTTGGTTCTGCCTTGGGAATTCAGTGATGAAAATGATGCCACGAGAAAAGAATGATGCAAAGTGTGTGGTCAGTCCATCCCTCTCTCTCTCTCTCTCTCTCTCTCTCTCTCTCACACACACACACACACACACACACACACACAAAATCACATGTCTCTGTATGCTGTACTATGCTTTTTAGGACATAGTTGCTTTGATAAGAGGCAATGAAAATGAAAAAACGAAGGGATCTTATCTTTTTGGGATGTCAAGAATTTTATTTTTCAGAAATATATGTTGCGTGACGTCCACAACTGCATATCAAATGCACAAAAGAGGAAATTTGTGTAAATTAAATGTTTAATGTATTGTGACAACCAATCTTTATGGGAGTTTTCGGATATAAATGAAAACCCTTTTGTTTTATCTTATTTTGCTTTTGATTTTTTAATATTTGATTAAAATATTTGAACGTATATATATATATTTTAAAAAGAATATAAAATTGTTATTAGAACAAAAACTTTTGAAATTAAGGTAAACTTATATTAAAAATTATCGTTTGTAAAAGTTGAATTTAAACTCAGTCTTAATTAAAGCAAAATGTCATAACATTTGTGTCATCAAAGTCATAAAATTAACATTTTCCATTGGACCGACACGTTGAAGGTGTGATCCAAGAACGATCAAAATATGATAATCTAGAATTTACTTTTGGAGAGATAGAGGGAGACAGAGACCAGGCTACAATAACTTAACGGGTAAATATATTATGTCTTTTAATCAAGTTTTGAATTCGAAATTTTAAAATAGAAAAAAAACTATTTTAGAAGAATTCTTTCTAAATTGGTTCAACAATACTCGAATCAGATTAATCAGAATATAATTTTGAATACCGATTGATTATAGAGAAAGAGAGGGGATGGACAAAGTGTGATCCTTAATTTAGGATTATAATATAAGTGAGAGAGAGAGAGAGAGAGAGAGAGAGATCCTTAATTAAAGGTTATAATATATGCCGGTATGCACTTGCATATGTCTGTGTTTATGGGACCTATAGGAAGAATTTACAGAGAGCTGTTGGCTGGAACCCGCTGAGAACCTTATTTACAGAGAGTTGTTGGCTGGAACCAGCTGAGAACCTTACACTATATTGGAAGCAGAGAGAAGGCATAGTTTTTGCAATTAAAAATAAATCCTATAAGCTTAAGCATTTTCTTCGTGCATAACAAGTCATGTGACTAAGCCCTTTCCACCAAACTGGGTTTATTATTATTATAGTATAGACATCAGCCATCTTGTAGAGAAATCATTAAAAACTCTTAACTCCAAACAAAAGCCTAAAGAAGCATTTACACAAAAACCTGACACTAGGAACATGAAGTTGTCTTCCATACCCTGGAAATGGTGGCACAAAAAATTGAGCATGTTGTGTGAAAGCCACATCTTGTGCCCTCTTCCCTCATTTTTTGTTTGGGTGAAATTTCCTTTGCTAATGCCTAACCAAGCAATTCCTGCTTGGGATGGAAAAGATTTTATCTCCCTTTGAACATTTCTATCAAGAGGCTGCATTTATGGAGAGCACCTCACTGTTTACCAGCTATTTTCTCTTCTCCAATTGACTTAGCATTTTCTCCCTTCTTCCTATCTTTCTCTACTCCTTTACTTTTCTCCTCACTCTACTCTTTCTTCTTTTCTTTTCTCTTCTCTCGATGTTTTCCTTAGTGGTGAAGACATAGGGGGGAAAAAAAAGAAGAAGAGAAACACACAATGGAACGAAGTGAGAGAAAGATAGTTGGAGAGAAAAAGAAAGTGATTGAGCTCTGATGAAGAAATTTAATTGCATTTTATTTGAGCTATCATTTTTTTTTAAATAGTCACATTTTATGGCTAATAATTTCTCGCATCCATTAAAATCTGAATGAAAAAGCGTTTCCAAAATAGATCATTGTTAAGAAAGAAAATTTATATCGTGGAGAAAGGAATAATATTCAAAAAACTATATCAAAATTAATTAAATATAGTATGATGAAATTCCTATAATTGTCACATGCCATTTAATTAAAAAAACTATATCACATAAAATTCAATCATATCCTTTTTCTAAACTCTCTCTATTAATATAATAATATTACCGTTGTTTAAGATAAAAAATTTGAAAAAATGTTTTGAGAAAGCATTTTGAAACAACAAGATGCAATGCAATGATGAGGGGATGATGGCAACTGTTCAATTAAATATCGAAAGCACAAGGTTGGGTCCAAACCAAAGTAGACACCCCACCAATATTCTCGCTGTTTTGATAGGCAGACATCATGACAAATTGTGTCACATCACCCTAACATTTTCATCTTATCTTATGATCTGATCAAATAGAATCAGAAAATACAATGAATTCAAAATCATTACATTAATTTTTTTTAAATAATACTTTAATTAATTTAGTTCGAATGATTATAAAATTTTATTTAAAAAATAATTTTTTAATATAATTTTATTATTTTTAAATTTTAAATTTAAAATTAATTAAAATTTTAAAATCTTATTTCAATAAACTAACCCTATTGATACATCAAACTAAGTTTTAGTGTATTAAATATGATGACTGCACCAAGAGCAGCCCAAATTCTACATTTTTTTTTTTTTTTTTAATTCGTACAGGTTGAGGAATCCTAGAAAGACTATAGAATAGAATCCAAGTTACTCTCCTTCCTTGTTAAACTAAATTAGCAAACCCCAATGTTCCCATATCTCTTCATTTTGCTTCCTTGCCTCTTTGATTTGTCATATTTTAATCTAGGTTTGTATGATTACATTTGTCGCTCATCCACCTTATTAAATACTAATTTTTCTTTGTTCAAATTACAATTTATATGGCATTATGTTCAAATCTCAACTTAACTGTTTATTCGGCAAACATAACCTATAAATTAATATATATATATTTAATAAATTTATTAAAAAAGAAAAACCCGACTTGCGACAAAATCGATCGTTGTTTTCAGTCACATTTGGTCGCAGCTAATGACCAAATTTAGACAAAAACTAGTCATATAAACTATAGATTAAGGTGACATAACTCTGCCAAATTTGTCTAGGTTGTATTTTATGTTGGGATATGGCATATTGCTTGTCCCTACTTCCTTAGAAATGTGTTGATTCCAAGGGGTTTTTCCTAAACCAATGCTTTTTTTTGTGGTCTGTCAATCCATACACTATTCATTCACAACGCTAATTGTGCATCATAAATAACATTATACAATTTGATCTTTATGTAGTTTTAAAAAATTTGTCTGCACGGACAGCTTCGATCTTGAACTTTGATGGTGAAATTGTTCCAAGATTCAAGACCAGTACAGTAAAAGAAAAGAATAAACAATTTGCAGAGAGGCAGATGTTCAAAATGCTGCAGCTTCCCCATGTATATGTTCTTATTCTAGACATCTAATACTAATTTTAAGTTGTGGTTTTTGAAAAAAATAGTCACAAATCTTAAGAAAATTCCACCTCTATGTACTCGAAATATTTTGCCTTCTTATTTCAATCCTTTACAAATTCAGACCCGAGCTACAGTGTTACGGCAATGGTCTGTGTAAAATTTGATCGAATAATCCTGAATATGAGTGTAAGGCTGGCAATCGAGTTTCTAATCCAGGCTTTCATAGAGTCCAGTGTATAAAATTTTATGGTGCCTACCCAATGCCGGTTCGAGAAAACTCAGAAAAATCGATATTCCAACTCAGTCTGAAAAAATAAAAATGTTTTAGATCCATTTCAGGTTAGGCTCGAGCCCAAATCAAAAATTCCATTCACTATCAGAAAACGGCTTTCAGCGACGAAAATTACCGACGGATAAAAATCCATCGCTATTAGCGACGGATTTATGACGAAAAAATCAACGACGGATTTAGCGACAAAAAAATCCGTCGCTAAAATTAGCGATAGAAAAATCCGTCGCTAATTTTTCCGTCGCTAATCCATCGCTAAAACTTGAATTTTTTTTTATTAAATATAATTTTATATTTTTATTAAATATAATTATGTCTTTTTATTAAATATAATTTTTTATTAAATATAATTTTTTATTTTTATTAAATATAATTTTGTATTTTTATTAAATATAATTTTGTATTTTTATTAAATATAATGTTTTGTTTTTATTAAATATAATTTTGTATTTTTATTAAATATAATTTTGTGTTTTTATTAAATATAATTTTGTCATTTTATTAAGTATAATTTTATGTTTTTATTAAATATAATTTTGTATTTTTATTAAATATAATTTTTTGTTTTATTAAATATAATTTTGTATTTTTATTAAATATAATTTTGTATTTTTATTAAATATAATTTTGTGTTTTTATTAAATAAAATTTTATATTTTTATTAAATTAGGGTATTGTATTTTTAATATTGAGAATTAGAAAGAAAATATAGAAGTAGAAAAAAAATAAATTAATAGCACAAAAGTGATGGTGGTATGGTGGTTAAGACTCTTCAGATCTCTCTCTCACACCCAGGTTTGAACCGAGATGTGAGCATTGTTTCAACAAATTAAAAGCTGGGGCACCCGTTCGAACCGGGATGTGAGCATTTTTTCAACAAATTAAAAGTTGGGACACAGGAGGGCATGCCGAGGCTGGGGCAGGGGCAGGAGCGTGGGCGTCCAAACTCGTGCACTTGGGTTTGCTCTTACTCACTTCAGCGACGGATTTTCTTAGCGACGGAAATTTTTCGTCGCTAAATTAGCGAGATGATTTTCAGTGACGAAATTTTCCATTGCTAATTTTCCATTGGTAATACTTTTAGCGACAGAAATTTGAGTATTAGCGACGAATATTTCTGTAACTGATACCCATTTTTCTAGTAGTGATTTTTAATATTTTTAATTTATTTTATAGTATAATAAATATATAATAAAAATACATTAATCATTCAAAATAAAATATAAAACAAATATCACCATACCAAATTAAAGATAACACATGATTATGAAAATTAACAATAATAATATCATGAAAACTTAAAAAATTATATCAAAAAATACATTAAACTCATCAAAGTTATCATCAAAGTCATAATATTTTTAAAAACACAAAAAATAACAATATTTGATTTTAAACAAGCTTAGTAGATTGGTATCCAGACTCGACCTGTAATTAAAAAGAGTCTAAATAATGGTCTCGAGATTGGCCCAACTCTAAAATGATCCAAGTTAGGCCCTTCAAAATGGATCGAGTTTGGGCCGCCCCTACTCGATTGCCGGTCATATATGTATGCAACAGAGTATAATTCTCAAGACCAAAGATGCGTTGAAAGGGTGAGCACTATTTAAAAATTTTGAATTATCTGGATTATCTAAATTA
The DNA here is from genome assembly GCA_037126225.1 of Dillenia turbinata. Taxonomy (NCBI): domain Eukaryota; kingdom Viridiplantae; phylum Streptophyta; class Magnoliopsida; order Dilleniales; family Dilleniaceae; genus Dillenia; species Dillenia turbinata. Next base: position 12,167,395 of record JBAMMX010000010.1, on the reverse strand, counting down.
ATTTGCTAAAGAATTTGGAGCAAATTTGGAGAATTTCCCAAAATTATTTTGCAAAATTCAGGTAAAGAAAAATTTTTTTGGGAATTCCTGAATTTTCTATTACACATATATAAAATATATGACATATATAAAATATATATGACATATTTTATTCATAATAAATAATACATAAATAAGTAATTTATAAACTCTAAATATCAAACTTAATTAAGTACTTTTAGTTACTTTCGGCCATTTGTAAGCTGATTTATAATATATATATATATGTGTGTGTGTGTGTGTGTGTGTATTTGCAAGTTTTGATAAATTGCTTGATACTCATGCTCTACGACAACAATACCAGCAATAACCTAAATCTTATATTTCAAAAATTTGAGATCGACCATATGAGGAATAAAAATAAAAAATAAAATAAAAATAAAAATAAAAATAATTATTATAAATAATAATAATAATAATAATAATAATAATAATAATAATAATAGAAGTTGATTTAGTTTGTGCGGATTTTTCTATGTCACTCATTTCTATCTAAAACCATCTTCTCAACTAAATCCATGACAATAAAAAATTAAATAATTATATATATGTATATATTTAAAAACAAAATGAAAAGGTATAGGTTAAACATGTGAATCAGGTTCGATTTGATTGGATTAACTTGTCTCTAAAATTATAAATTTGAATTTAAATCTATAATTTAAAAATTTTTAGGTACCATTCGAAGTGAATTTGATTTCAAGTTTGGTTAACCTTATTTTTAGGTTCACTTCACAAGGTTAGGATCATTTTATATGTTTAGTAGGTCTTTTGAACACCCTTACTTCTTGATACCAACTCAATTATTCAAAACTTTACTTTCACGTGCACGGAGACTAATTATTCATCTCATGTTAATCATGGATCTCCATTGTAATTAAGCACAAGGGTGAAAGCACATTGTGTTAGTTAAGGTGTGGCTCATAGAAATTCATCAAGTAGAGGGTAGTTCAGCAGAAGAATGACTGATATGAGATTGAGGCTTGGCCGTTAATAACCATCCCCTGGGTTAGAGTGCTATCAAGAGGTGTCGTCCATGTGGTTTGTTTGTGAGTTGGGTTAGTATAGATTGAGCGGGAGTATAATTGAGTTATGAGAATACTTTTGGTGAGAGAAGATGAGGATGATTTGATTGATTATAGTTGATTGTTATGAATGAATGAATGAAATTAGATGATGATCATCGACGTGGGCATGTTGGTTGAACTATGTTAAATATCGCGTGTTTCATGTTTGATTTGTTTGTGCTATCTGTGCATATTATTCACGGTAGATGCAAGTTTTCATGATAATTAGAGCTCCATTGTTTTGCCAGGAGTTCATCAACTAATGGGTAGCTTAGTAGGAGGCTTACCAATGTGAGATTTAGGGTCAGTTGTTGGTTGGAGTGTTACCAGGAGTTCATCAACTGCTGCTCATCGATGTCTTACCCCAACTTCTCTCATGGCTTGTCTTAGGTCCGTAACAAGGATTCAAACATTTTAGGGACAAAGTTTATGATATCTACAGAATGGAGAGAGCTAAGTTGAGACCTGGCAGTAAACATGAAGATAGAACCACTCAAAGAATTCTCATATACGTAGCAATGAGGATTCCAACTGGTAGTACTGTACCTGAATTCACTGCATTCAAAACTCCATGAATCTGAAATACGAAACAAAATTCACACTCAGCTAACTTGCTACATTAATTACAACAAACACCTTTCCTTTCCCAAAATTTTATTTTGAGAAGAGTTACTAAAAACCGGCTTTCAGAGTATAAATGATTATACAAGAGGGTCAACATGTCCAAGCAAATGTTTATTTATTTATTACCAACTTACTGCAATTACACATCATCAAGCTATACTAATTGCTGAAGAAATCCTTTTAAAGATGTATCAGGTATGCATTAGAATCACTAATCCACATTCTTTTTCTTTCTACTTTGCTCAAAGTTCTAAAAAACAATGTTTTATTGTGAAAACAGTAGAGAGAAGGCATAATATAATGCGCAAAAAAGTGCAATTTTCCTTAATCAACCAACTGATTTCCATTTCAAAAAATTGGAACTTGGAAGTGTAATGACCACTATTTTACAGAGCTCTAACAGTAGAGTTTTCATATAAAAAACATTCATAATAACATATGGAATCGGATCTCCTAGTATCCTGCAACCAAAGCAAAATCTCACGTTGGAGAATGAACTTGTACAATGTTGAACATAAACATAGGACTCGCTTTTTGTTCTTACGATGGCAAACCTAATCTCAATCACAAAAATCTCCAAACAAAATACACTGTCACAAAATCTATATATATATATATATATTTAAATTCCTATCCTAATGAACACTAAGAAATAGTCTAAGACTAATTTCTCACTGATTAGCATATGTGATCATACAATTCAAAACTTGTTCTAAAGAGAGAGAGATAATACCTTAAATATGAAATTAAAGAGAGAGAGAGAGAGAGGCAAATGAAGAGAGGGAAGTAAAAGAAATGCCTACTAAGGGTTAAAGGTATACTTGTGCACTTTAAAAATCTGACTCTCCTCATCTGGTATAAAATTGTTTTTTCCATTCTTTAGGTGTACAAACCCTCCTTAGAATATTAGGACCCCCTCTTATTTCGTATCCTTTCAAATTCGGCCAATTGAATATGGATGATCAAATCTGAAGTTGCCACTAGAAATAGCTAGTTTCCTGAGACTGTCATGTCAACTTCTTGTATATATCACTCGTGTCTCAACGCACCAACATTTAAAAGTAGTATCCATGGTTAATTCTTTATGCAGCATGGGCTTGATGATTCATGTGTTTGTTGGTTCTCAAGTCTAAAAAATTTTTAGTGCCACAGTGTTAGATTTTTTCGTGACTCAACACGCAGCGAAAACATCAAATTAATTTTCGGAATCGTAAAAGTTTAGGGTTCGCTATATATCTCAACCGGTGATGCAAAAATCGTCGGAACCGCGAACTCCGGATATGAATATCTCGTAGTCGGGATGATAGTCACGTAAATCGAACTATCACCGCAATGCCACAACGATCCAACCCTTAACCCGGTGATTCGTAGACGGATCGAAAACGCTCAATAAATTAATTATTCTGCACAACAATTAATTTTTCCTCTCAAAAAAATATTTTTCCTCACCGAAAAATATCTCCTCTCTTAGTTTTCTCTCTAAGAAAAATAATTGAGTCTGCACAAGTTTTCTCTCAATGTCTTCAACAAAGGAGAATACTCTCTCTTCTCGTGAAGAACAGAAGGAATGCTTGAAGTTTTTTTTTTCTTTCGAAGAATAAAGAGCCTTCATTTTCCACACAGTCAATTTTTCATTTTAGGAAAATGTAATCCCCGTTCAGTTATGGATAGTGAGAGAAACATGAAAAATGAATAATGGGTAGTCAAAACAACCCATTTTGAATATTTACTAAAAATAATCTTATGCCCCACATGGGCATTTCCAACACACAGATAGATGCTTTGTTCCATTGAACCCATAATCAATCGTTAACATGAATATTGAAATTGAATTAAGATCGCCAAATCTAACAGCGCCTCTTGTAATATTTTCTCAAGCCTTTCAACTTCTTGTACACAACTTTCATTTGGTTGAAACCAATAAATTCTCCTCCTAGCAATGCCAAAGTGGATGATCAAGTGAATGCGGTACAAAATCTATGCACCTAGCATCTCTGAGGATTATAACGAGTATTGCACTTTGGTGGAATTGTGATAATGGATTTGTTTCAAGGGCAAAAGTTATTAATCAAACTAGGGTGGAGACCATTATGGTAACACCAGGATGGGTACAAATCAATACCAATTTCCATGATAATGTCCTACACATCCATTTCTCATCCCTGCCCATCACTGAGCCATGGGTTGATGTACCAAGTAGATCTAAAAATCGTGGGACTTCAAATGCAAACCTACAGTTCACACCCAATCCATTAGCATTGGTATCAGACCCTCTTCCCAACAATCTTTAACCTGTCTCCATTGCAAAGCGTCTGAATGCCATCCGCATGACTACATCTGTTCTAAGGCTACAGATATCATGTTTGGACTTCAACTAATACAAAAATTTGTGATTGGGGTAAAATCATATGTTACCCATGCACAAGCATATTCCATTTGAAGATTGACGGAAATGATAAGAATGAATTGTGCTCATTTTCCAACTAGTGGCACCAATCATGTTCTTGCAATTGTAGTCTTTGAATTAGTCACAAATTTGTTCTAGCAGCTATTTTTTCTGGAATTTCTTCAATCTACTTGTTGCATTAGCATGTCTATGATGACATAAATGCCAATTTGCCGCATCATTCAACATGCAGCTTTTACAACTATAAGAAATACCTTTTTCAAGCAACTTATTCCACATTCGCAAGTACATCAAAATTTTCATTCTAATTGAAAAAGTGCCCTTGAATAACACTGAATTATGAAAATAATAATTATTTTAAAGATCAATATTGCCAATTGGACTTACCACAACGGCTTAATTTCCTTTCTTTGGCCTAACTTCAATCCCCTGAACAATAAGGCCGTCCTTGTAACTGCCTCCTTTAGTCTCCAAGAAGCTCATCTCTAAATCTCCATCATCTCCTTCATTGAAAATCTCTCCCAATTCAACCTCAAACCATCCATCACTTCTTTGGTTTGGGTACTCAATTTTTTGAGTTATGTCTTCTATGGGCACGCGAGCCCCCCAGTGATTCTGCTCCTTCCTTGTCTTACGGCTCAAAAATGCACTACGAGTTTGAGAAGTTGATGCATTCGTGCAAACAGATACATCTGCAGCATCAAAATCCACTCCAAAACCAAATGCATTTTCCTTCAGCTTGAAGACAAGGTAAGCTACATACGTTGTGTTGGGTGACAAGAAGCTAGTCTTTATGCGGCCCCGGATTTCAAGCCACCAGACGTGTAACAACTCTGCAGCCTCTGGAAACCTGCATATGCAATTACTTTTGGTAATTGAGAATTTCACTGTATATATGGTTTCAATTACGAAACTTCATGTCATATAGCATTCTCTTGTTTAATATGAAATTGGGTTTGAGAAAACGAGGAAAGTCCATTTTGGATGAGAGAGTAAATCACCTAGACTCGGGATGAGAAATCCATTGCCAGTATTCTGGTGTATCACCCCATGAAATATGAAGAGCCCTTGCTGCTATCATATAACATTTCTTCCCAGTTTGTTTGTCCAACCAAAAGCTCTGACAAACATTGCAAGATGACAGACAAGATAAGCAGCCATTATGGATACATCCGTGAAAATTACCAATATATATATTGGGTATTGATAAGACTAGGAAATCACTAATAAATATCCATTTCTATCATCACTATGGCTATTGATATTCATGGAGGTTGTTGGCGGCCATGATAGGCGTTACTTGAACCACTACCAACCAATGCATATGCGTGTGCGTGTGTGTGTGTGTGTTAAATAACAAGATAAGCAGCCATTAGCGAAAAAATAAAATAAAAAGAAAAAGCAATGTGAGAGAACGTTATTGCCAAAATTTGAAATGCTTGGATTTTTGGCTTTGGTGGGTCTAGTTTAGGTTCATTTGGGTTCAAAACTGTAGTCGGCGATCATGGTCTCTTGATACCAGCTTAAAATTTCACTGCGTTTCCAATTAAATTGAAGCACAAAGGAAGCAAGAAATCACAGTATGACAGGACTATGAAGATCAATATTCAGACATTGAAATGAGCTTTGCCATTCAGTTCTAGTTGGGAGAGCATATTTACCAATTGCCCATCATCAATCAAGGGAGGGGAGTCGCAAAGCCGGAGATACAGGTCCTTCTTGGAGGCAATATTCAGCGAAGAAGACGAAAACTCAACCGCTTTGGAGATGATGTCCTTGTAATCGGCCGGCAGGAATTTCTCCCAAACCGCGTCGGAGTCAGCAGCAGAGCGAAAATTGGAGGCGACAATGGAGAACCTGCAAGCATCTTCAGGACTCGTAAACGATAGTATGCTCGATATGCATGCCTCTGGCACCGGTGGAATCTCCATTCTCTCTCTCTCTCTCTTAAATAAATCAGGGTAGTGAATAAGGTTGTGCTTCACTCCTTTTGTATAGAGAAGTTCCTTAAGTCCTAAGATTTGTCCGGGAATCAATATCATTTATTTACTTATTGGATTTGGTTCACATTCAGCCCTTCAACAATTTACAACGTTACAAATATGCCCTTTGATCCCTTTTTAATAAAAGGAAGTTCAGTGAAGAAATAAAAGATTTTATCATTGAATCAAAATTATGTTAATTAAAAATTCAAATTTATATTTACAAAAACTAAAAATTTCATTTTTCGGTTAAAATTAACTTTATAGAATTGAAATAAAATTGGTCGGTAAGTTTCATAAACATGAATATTATTTATTTCAACTCTCCTTTATAAACATAACAAGATGAATATTATTGTTAGTGGCTTCTTCTAGAAGCTCAGCTAGAATAGGAGTTGTTTGAAAAGTAGAAAGAGAGGCCATGTCGATGATCATTGGGTTTGTGAAAGCTAGGGTTTGTAGAGAAAGAAGAAAGAAAGATAATGAGTAAGGCCATCCAAGAAAGATAGGTGAAAAGTGTCCTATGATGGGGATGAATACAAACTTAAAAGGAAAGAAAATCGACATGTTGTTAATAATCAACACCTTTCTTTCTCCTTCTTTAGAATTTTCTACACCTTTCTTGTACTAGTTACAACATGTTGTGATAAAAGGGCTTACTTGACAACTAGTAATAATTGTGGCCATGGTAAATCCATGGAGTCAAAGTAAAATTATGTGTGTAGAAATTATGTTCAAGCAATTGGTAATGGTGGCAAGACTTCCAAGTTTTTGCCTCTATAAACATGGAAGAAGAGCTCTTCCCTTTGTGTGCCCAAAACTTAGTGCTCTTGTGAGGAGAAAAAGAAAGAGCTAGTGTTGTGTGTATAGCTGATGTAGAAGAAATGAGAAAAGTGAGTGCAACATTAGTGAATGAAGTTTGCATATGTGACGTATATCATAAATACGGGGTTTTAGTGAGTGGTATGTGCAGTTGTTTTACTTGTACTTGGTACTTCGTTAAATAAATAGGCTACCTAATTTCAATATTGAAAGTTAGGAAAAAGTTTGCATCATCAGATGTTGTATTGAAATCTTCATCCAAATGTTGTATCTCATGTCACGCCCCGATCCTCAGATCGACCACGCGACAGCCGCCGCGAAATCTCGGTATACGGGCAGAACCTCCCCATATACCGGGACTCCGCAAGGCTACAAAGACAGCAAGACAACAATTCTTTCTACACCAATCATCAATCATATAAAAACAGAAAACATCACATAACAAACACATGCAAGGACTCATCCGGTCCATCCCTGTACACACGAGCACACATCGGGGAGAGGGAACCTGTACATGCGCATTTACACATCAACACACAATCGGGGAGAGGGAACCTGTACATGCACGGCACACAATATGGCCATCCAAGCCATTTCAAAGTTCACAGTATAAGGAAAGCACTTAACAAACAGAAAGTCCCAAAACATAGCCGTAAGATCTTACTAACACTCGCTTGAAGAATCAAGCAAACGTCCGTAAGATCCAAACGATATGAGTTGTCCAAGACTTCGTGAAATCGAAAGAAAATAACCATTCTCAATATTACAAACCAAATGTCCCACTCAAACATTGAGTTTTTACCAAAAACTAGGAGAGAAAGAAAGTAAACAACAACCACGTAAGGATTCCATCAATACTTGTTCCTATACAGGAAACAAGTATCGATTAAATCCGTACCAAAAAGAATTGTACAAGTCTTCCCTTCTTCGGATTTCAATTCAAACCAAAAATGACTATACATCTCGATGTATACCTACAAAAGCCAGCTGATAGGCCCTCCCCAAGCTCCAATCTCTGTCACAAATCTAATCTTCCTCTGAAAAATGTTAAAGAGTGGGGTGAGTATTATAAATACCCAGTGAGTGGAGTGCAATGGCATGATTGTGTAATAAATAAGGGGTGAAAGTGGGGAATGTCAAAGCATACTTGAAACATCATTTTCATATCCAAACATTTCAGTAATTCAACATCATTTATAAAATATGCATCCATATCAAACATTTTCTCAGAAAATCACAAGGGTCCCATCGAAAACACTTCCGTCTCAGGGCGGCCAAACCCAGACGAAAGCCCGCCAAGGGTTTTCCATTTCAGTTTTTCAAAACTACCCTCTTCCTTGGCGTTGGCTCGAACCTCACCGGGGTGCAATCCGGATAGTCCGACGGGCGAAGCGAGAGGCCGCGTACCTCTCTCGCATATAAAACCCCAATCCACGTCACCCCGTCGGGTCGCTCCGTGGGGGGGAATGACTATAGCCATTTCTCTCGTGCACCATCATTTCACAATCATTCCATTTCAAACAATGTGCCATATTTTATCAATTCAATCCACAAATCATGCTACGAGCATTTACAAATCAAGTAATCAAATCACATGGCACAAATTCATGTAAAATCACATAGGATGCATTCATAATTCAAATTCTCATTTCAGACATCCCACAATCACAAATAATTGCATAAAATAATATGAAAATCAGTTCAAATCATTTATCAAAGAATTTTAAAGACATTTTGCTTATTTACTACACAACGATCCGTCCACTCACCTCAAGAGAGGGTATTCACTCTCAAATTCTCAATCCAATCCGAATAGACCCCTTTCTAAGTCCCCAAACGATTAACCTAATCAAACATTGCAATTATCGTCAATTAAAATCTTTATAACAAGGGTTTTCACATTTTCCTAACTTAATTCACCCTTAATTCAACAAAAATAATTTGAACTACTGAAGGGATTGAAAATCCCTCACCTAGGGTTTCTCAATTTACAGTCCTAGCTTCCGATCGCCAATGAATCAAACCTGTAACAATTTCAATTTACAGTAATCGTTAGAACTTAAACCTAAATACTCAGAAGATTCAAACCCTAGAATCAAAATTGGACAACCTAGGCTTACCTCTGCAGAGCTGTGACCTAGGGTTTTTGATGTCTTGCGGCTAGGGTTTTCTGTAAGGATGCAATGGCCGCTGGTTTGGGTTGTCGACCGTGGGGAGTGCTCACAGTGAGCACTGCGAGTGGGCAAAAAGAGAAGGCAGTGGAAGTTCTGCCATCGCGCGCACGGGAGAGAGATCGAGGACTCTGTTCGCGTGCGGAAAGAGAGAGAGACAATCGCCTGTGGCTCACAGTGGTCGGAGTTCGGTTGCTTGCGTCGCAGGTGGTGGCAGATCAATCGATGGAGGAGTGATTGCGCGAGGGAGAGAGCGCGAAGAGAGACTGAGAGAGATGGAGAGATTGACACAGCGTGACTCGAGGCCGAGAGATGGTGATCCGCGGTGGTTTGCGGTGGTCACGGTGGAGGGAGAGTGGTGGCGAGCGAAATCGCAAGGGAGAGGGAGAGTGCGCAGATTCGAAGAGAGACGGGAGAGTGAGAGATGGAGAGAGATAACCCTAATCTCATAATTGGGGGAGATGCTGTGTTTCACTCCGAAACGCAGCACCTTCTCCTCTCTCTCTCTTCTCGTTTTTTTTTTTTTTTTTTTTTTTTTTTTTTTTTACCATAATATATATATATATATATATATATATTTGTTTTTCTCATCTCATTGGAAGTTTTAAGTACTTTCTTATAGAAATATTTCCAAAATACTGAACATCAAGTTTCCGGTATTACAACTCTTAACCCCCTAAAAACAAATTTCGTCCTCGAAATTTCAAAATACAACTCATATATCAAACAACTGCGGATGTTGCTTCCGCATTAGTTCTTCGGTCTCCCAAGTCTGTTCTTCGACTTGATTGTTTTTCCACAGCACTTTCACCATAGGAATCTGTTTATTCCTCAACTGTTTGAGCTGTCTATCTACTATCTGCACAGGTTGCACTTTGAAACTCAAATCTTCTTTCAGTTCTATTGGAGGAACTTCCAATACGTGCGAAGGATCCGGCAAATACTTTTTCAACATCGAAACGTGAAAGACATCATGGATCCTTTGCAATTCTGACGGCAATTCTAATCGGTATGCTACCATTCCAATTCTTTCCAGAATCTTGAAGGGTCCAATATAACGAGGGTTTAGTTTTCCTCGTTTCTGAAATCGAACTATACCCTTCCAAGGAGATATCTTCAAGAATACCATATCTCCCTACGAATTCCAAGGGCCTTCTCCTCTTGTCGGCGTAGCTCTTTTGCCGATCTTGAGCTGCCTTCATTCTTTCCCGAATTAACTTCACCTTTTCCTTGGTAGTTTCGATCAATTCTATACTTTCAATCTTCCGTTCTCCAACTTCATCCCAACAAAGTGGACTCCGACATTTTCTTCCGTAGAGAGCTTCATAGGGAGGCATTCCAATACTAGCTTGATAGCTGTTGTTGTATGCAAATTCAATCAGCGAGAGATGCCTATCCCAACTCCCATGGAAATCCATAACACAAGCTCTCAACATATCTTCCAAAGTCTGGATCGTACGTTCAGATTGCCCATCAGTTTGCGGATGAAAAGCAGTGCTGAACTTCAACTTGGTACCCAAGGCCTCTTGCAACTTAGGCCAGAACCTGGATGTGAATCATGGATCTCGATCTGATACAACCGATACCGGAACCCCGTGAAGTCGGACAATCTCATCAAGGTACAACCTTGCTAACCTCTCCAAAGAATAAGTATTCGACCCGCGGAGGAAATGTGCCGATTTTGTGAGTCTGTCTACTATCACCCAAATGGAATCATGACGACTCGAAGTACGTGACAATCCTACCACGAAATCCATAGTAATATGCTCCCATTTTCATTCAGGTATAGGTAATGGTTGAAGCATTCCGGCTGGTTTTTGATGCTCGGCTTTGATCTGTTGACAAATCAGACATCTTGCCACAAATTCAGCTATTTCCCGTTTCATGCCTGACCACCAATAAGTTTCTTTGATGGTTCGGTACATTTTTGTGCTTCCGGGATGCATAGCATAAGCCGAAGAGTGTGCTTCTTCAAGAATAGCCTTTCGAAGCCCATCATCTTTGGGAACACAAATCCGTTTCCCATACATGACTGTACCATCCTCCCGAACATGAAAATCATTAGTTTCACCCTTGTGAACCTTTTCCATTATTTGCTTTAACTCTTCATCAGCGGTTTGGAGTTCTTTAATACGATCCACCAAAGTTGGTCGAACTTCAAATTTCGCCAATAACGCACCGCTGTCATCATAAGAAATTTTGGCTCCAAGAGCACGAAATTCCACAAGACATGAGAGATAAGAGTCTCCCTGAATCAGAGAAGAAGATGAAGACTTGCGGCTTAAAGCATCTGCAACTACATTCGCTTTGCCCGGGTGATAATCAATCACCAAATCATAGTCTTTGATCAGCTCTAACCATCTCCTTTGCCTCAAATTGAGCTCCTTCTGGGTGAGCAGGTACTTGAGGCTCTTGTGGTCGGTAAAGACTCTGCAAGTGGTTCCATATAAATAATGACGCCAAATCTTTAATGCAAATACGATTGCAGCCAATTCTAGATCATGGGTAGGATAATTCAACTCATGCTTCTTTAACTGTCGAGAAGCATAGGCGATAACTCTGCCGCCCTGCATCAAGACACATCCCAACCCTTGTTTACTAGCATCGCTGTAAACAACATAATCATCACCGGTAGTAGGAAGGGCAAGTATGGGAGCTGACGTGAGTCTCTGTTTGAGTTCTTGAAAACTCTGCTCACATTTATCTGTCCATTCAAATTTAATTCCTTTCCGCGTCAAACCAGACAACGGAGCTGCAATTTTGGAAAAACCCTCTACGAATCTTCGATAGTAACCCGCCAATCCGAGGAAGCTTCTCACCTCGGTGACGTTCTTGGGCTGTTCCCATCTCAGAATTGCCTCAACTTTCTTCGGATCAACAAATATCCCTTCTCCGGATACTACATGTCCCAAGAAACCAATTTCCTTCAACCAAAATTCACATTTTGAAAACTTAGCATACAATTGCTTGTCTCTGAGAGTCTGTAGCACAATCCGAAGATGATCTAAATGCTCTTCATCATTTTTGGAATACACAAGAATGTCGTCAATGAAAACAATGACGAACTTATCGAGATAGGAGTGGAAAACTCGATTCATAAGGTCCATGAAAGCTGCCGGAGCATTCATCAAGCCGAAAGGCATCACCAAGAATTCATAATGCCCGTACCGTGTCCTAAACGCAGTTTTGGGGACATCATCTTCCTTTATCCGCAACTGGTGATAACCGGACCTCAAATCGATCTTGGAGAAGACACTCGCCCCTTGGAGTTGGTCAAACAAGTCATCAATTCTCGGCAAGGGATACTTGTTCTTGATGGTCACCTTATTTAATTGTCGCGAATCGATACACAATCGAAGAGTGCCATCTTTCTTCTTTACAAAGAGAACCGGAGCACCCCAAGGTGAAATGCTCGGTCGGATGAATCCTTTATCCAACAACTCTTGGAGTTGGACCTTCAACTCTTTCAGTTCTGCCGGTGCCATTCGATAAGGAGTAGTAGAGCGGTGCCGTGCCGGGAATAAGATCTATAGCGAAGTCAAATTCCCGAATCGGTGGTAACCCAGGTAACTCTTCCGGAAAGACGTCCAGAAACTCATTCACCACAGGGACGTTGCTCAGATCAAGGCTTTCCGCCGTAGTATCAATGATATGAGCCAAATATGCTTCGCAGCCCTTATGCACCAATCTCCGTGCTTCAAGAGCTGAAATCACGCAGTTCGGCAATACCCGCCGTTCACCGGTGAACACAAGTAGTGGATGTCCTGCCCTACGAAATTCTACTTCTTTCGTGAAGCAGTTCACTGAAGCTCGGTGAAAATATAGCCAATCCATGCCCAAAATAGCATCGAAATCTTTCATTTCCAACGGAATCAAATCCGCCTCAAGAGCTACTTCACCGATTTTCACTTCACAAGACTTGTACACTGTGTCTCTAATTAAGTGCTCTCCCAAAGGTGTAATAATCAATAACTCTTCAACAAGTGGGACTAGAGGCCTATTAGAATGCTTGGCAAACCCCGAACTCACAAAGGAATGATTAGACCCAGTATCTATGAGTACATGTGCATCAACATCAAAGACCTTCATCGTACCTATAGTATAAACCACAAACAACATTGTATCATCCACATTCTTTGAACTATAATCACAAACCATCAAATCAAAATCATAAACCATTAATATCACATTTTCAATTTCAAAGCTTAAAATTTAATAGGAATTACCTGTGACTACATCGGGATTGACCTGGGCCTCTTCGTTTGTCATGGCATAGATTCGGGTTTGAGTCCTAGGCTGAGGGCGGTGAGTGGGGGCTGCAATAGTATTACTACCGGTGGCTGTCCTCTGTCGCCGCTAGTGGAAGGTGTAGGAACAGTCGCCGGATTTCTTCTAAAACCACCCGAGGGAGCTCGAACTTGACTACTTTCTTGCCCTTTTACAATCAACTCCGGACAAGAGTGCTGAAAGTGACCCTCCTTGCCACAGTGGTAACACCTCTTGGGTTCCCTGCACGGACCCGGATGATGCCTCTTGCAATTCGGGCAAACTCCTCTTCTACCACCCCTGTACCCTACTCCCATATCAACAAATCTGCTGGGAGCACTTGGTCTAAAAGTAGATCGGCTTTGAGGAAAGCCAACTGACCCCGAAAAGGATCCACCACTATAAGAGCCGGTGCCTCGACTCTTCTTGAAGCCTTGACCTGGATTGGAGCTACTAGGCCTCTTCCCTTTCCCCTGAGGTTCCCTGACTTTGTTCCTCTCCATCACCATCATCTCGGCCCTCAAGGCCATGTCTAGAATGTCTTGGAATGTATGCCCTCTGGTGATAGGCATTTTCTCCCTAATGTTCAAGTTTAGCCCCGATTCAAATTTCGAACTAATGGAGTTCTCGGAATTCACAAACTCCGGGACATAGGTAGCAAGCTCTCTCAGTTCTGTCTCATATTCAGACACGGTCTTGCTCCCTTGAGACAGTTTGAAAAACTCTTCTCTTTTCCGATCTTGGTAGAATCGGGTGAAGTATTTTTCCTCAAAAGCTCTGAGGAAATCTGTCCAGGTAAGAGCAATAGGAGTCCTTCCCTTCACATTCTCCCACCAAGTCCTCGCACTTTTATCCAACAGCTTCACCGCCACCCATAACTTCCTTTCATCACTTAATCCCATGTCGGTGACGGTTTCTTGGATTCGGCCAATCCATTCCTTGGCCACAGAAGCATCAGAAGAACCCGAAAAGGTCTCACACCCCAAATGTCTCGCCTCCTTTATCAACTTGGATAGCTCTACCTTGGGGCGATCGGCTGCCGTAGCAACCGGAGGAGAAGGTGCTAGTGGAGTGCTAGGAGTAGTAACCGGCACTGAAGGAGGAGCCGGTGGAGCTGAAGTCGGCCGTGGAGCTTGATACTGCGCTCCAAAAGTGGTCCACCACTCCACTACTTGCTGAAGAGCGGTGATAGGAGGAGCAGAAACTCCGGTGGGAGGAGCCGGGTGCGCAGACACCGAGGGAGGAAGAGCATGCGAGGATGACTCATCCTCATGCTCCGGTGGAGGAATCTCGTTCACATTCCTCATTCTCTTTCGGGGAGGCATTGTGCTACAAGGCAACAAGGATATGATAAATTCAAAGGGTTAAGCAAAATCAATAGTTAACCCCCTAAAAGAACATTCCCAATTTCCTAAGAAATCCATGGAAGACTTGTACATTCTCAAAAACACCTTTTTCAAAAACCAAACACTTCAACGTCTTTAGAAAGCTTTTGGGACATCTGGAAATATTTGAAATCATTCCAAAACTATCAAACTTTTAAAATCGTGAGCCTAAGCTCTGATACCACTAAAGCTGTCACGCCCCGATCCTCGGATCGACCACGCGACAGCCGCCGCGAAATCTCGGTATACGGGCAGAACCTCCCCATATACCGGGACTCCGCAAGGCTACAAAGACAGCAAGACAACAATTCTTTCTACACCAATCATCAATCATATAAAAACAGAAAACATCACATAACAAACACATGCAAGGACTCATCCGGTCCATCCCTGTACACACGAGCACACATCGGGGAGAGGGAACCTGTACATGCGCATTTACACATCAACACACAATCGGGGAGAGGGAACCTGTACATGCACGACACACAATATGGCCATCCAAGTCATTTCAAAGTTCACAGTATAAGGAAAGCACTTAACAAACAGAAAGTCCCAAAACATAGCCCTAAGATCTTACTAACACTCGCTTGAAGAATCAAGCAAACGTCCGTAAGATCCAAACGATATGAGTTGTCCAAGACTTCGTGAAATCGAAAGAAAATAACCATTCTCAATATTACAAACCAAATGTCCCACTCAAACATTGAGTTTTTACCAAAAACTAGGAGAGAAAGAAAGTAAACAACAACCACGTAAGGATTCCATCAATACTTGTTCCTATACAGGAAACAAGTATCGATTAAATCCGTACAAAAAAGAATTGTACAAGTCTTCCCTTCTTCGGATTTCAATTCAAACCAAAAATGACTATACATCTCGATGTATACCTACAAAAGCCAGCTGATAGGCCCTCCCCAAGCTCCAATCTCTGTCATAAATCTAATCTTCCTCTGAAAAATGTTAAAGAGTGGGGTGAGTATTATAAATACCCAGTGAGTGGAGTGCAATGGCATGATTGTGTAATAAATAAGGGGTGAAAGTGGGGAATGTCAAAGCATACTTGAAACATCATTTTCATATCCAAACATTTCAGTAATTCAACATCATTTATAAAATATGCATCCATATCAAACATTTTCTCAGAAAATCACAAGGGTCCCATCGAAAACACTTCCGTCTCAGGGTGGCCAAACCCAGACGAAAGCCCGCCAAGGGTTTTCCATTTCAGTTTTTCAAAACTACCCTCTTCCTTGGCGTTGGCTCGAACCTCACCGGGGTGCAATCCGGATAGTCCGACCGGGGTGAGCAGAGGCCGCTACCTCTCTCGCATATAAAACCCCAATCCACGTCACCCCGTCGGGTCGCTCCGTGGGGGGAATGACTATAGCCATTTCTCTCGTGCACCATCATTTCACAATCATTCCATTTCAAACAATGTGCCATATTTTATCAATTCAATCCACAAATCATGCTACGAGCATTTACAAATCAAGTAATCAAATCACATGGCACAAATTCATGTAAAATCACATAGGATGCATTCATAATTCAAATTCTCATTTCAGACATCCCACAATCACAAATAATTGCATAAAATAATATGAAAATCAGTTCAAATCATTTATCAAAGAATTTTAAAGACATTTTGCTTATTTACTACACAACGATCCGTCCACTCACCTCAAGAGAGGGTATTCACTCTCAAATTCTCAATCCAATCCGAATAGACCCCTTTCTAAGTCCCCAAACGATTAACCTAATCAAACATTGCAATTATCATCAATTAAAATCTTTATAACAAGGGTTTTCACATTTTCCTAACTTAATTCACCCTTAATTCAACAAAAATAATTTGAACTTCTGAAGGGATTGAAAATCCCTCACCTAGGGTTTCTCAATTTACAGTCCTAGCTTCCGATCGCCAATGAATCAAACCTGTAACAATTTCAATTTACAGTAATCGTTAGAACTTAAACCTAAATACTCAGAAGATTCAAACCCTAGAATCAAAATTGGACAACCTAGGCTTACCTGCGAGGCTGTGACCTAGGGTTTTTGATGTCTGCGGCTAGGGTTTTCTGCAAGGATGCAATGGCCGCTGGTTTGGGTTGTCGACCGAGGGGAGTGCTCACAGTGGGCACTGCGAGTGGGCAAAAAGAGAAGGCAGTGGAAGTTCTGCCATCGCGCGCACGGGAGAGAGATCGAGGACTCTGTTCGCGCGCGGAAAGAGAGAGAGACAATCGCCTGTGGCTCACGGTGGTCGGAGTTCGGTTGCTCGCGTCGCAGGTGGTGGCAGATCAATCGATGGAGGAGTGATTGCGCGAGGGAGAGAGCGCGAAGAGAGACTGAGAGAGATGGAGAGATCGACACAGCGTGACTCGAGGCCGAGAGATGGTGATCCGCGGTGGTTTGCGGTGGTCACGGTGGAGGGAGAGTGGTGGCGAGCGAAATCGCAAGGGAGAGGGAGAGTGCGCAGATTCGAAGAGAGAGACGGGAAAGTGAGAGATGGAGAGAGATAACCCTAATCTCATAATTGGGGGAGATGCTGCGTTTCACTCCGAAACGCAGCACCTTCTCATCTCTCTCTCTTCTCGTTTTTTTTTTTTTTTTTTTTTTACCATAATATATATATATATATATATATATATTTGTTTTTCTTATCTCATTGGAAGTTTTAAGTACTTTCTTATAGAAATATTTCCAAAATATTGAACATCAAGTTTCCGGTATTACATCTCAGGTTGTCCATCTAAAGATGGAGCTTCATTGCTTGCTAGTACAATATTTATATTACTTTTTCGTATTGGCATACCTATTGGTTAAAGAAATAATAGCATGTTTTCAAATGTTTTAAATAAGAGATGGGGCATCCTGAGTATGCAATGCCATAATTAAATAAGAGAAAACACATAACAAAGCTGAATGGAACAAAATCAGCTTTGCTTCAATTAACATTACAACTTCTTAACATTACAACTGGTCATTATTAGATAAAGAGTAAGGTGGTGTATATCCTTGGCAAACAAAGAGAAGTCATGATCATGTATTGACAACCAAGAAAACCTACAAAAGATGAATTGAATAAATTCCAACATGGGCTTGAGAGAAGGATGTCGAGAATGGACCAGGAAGTTTACCTCCTCAGTCACAGCAGCAGGAATAATTGATCTAAATTTTTTGGAATCCTATGCATCACACTGCAGCACCACCCTAAAGCACCACCCGCAAAGTTCAAACCAACTGATGGGAATATCTCATCTATGCTAAACACAATTAAAAAATATTTC
The DNA here is from genome assembly GCA_037126225.1 of Dillenia turbinata. Taxonomy (NCBI): domain Eukaryota; kingdom Viridiplantae; phylum Streptophyta; class Magnoliopsida; order Dilleniales; family Dilleniaceae; genus Dillenia; species Dillenia turbinata. The sequence goes on along the minus strand of JBAMMX010000010.1, from coordinate 12,149,342 downwards.
AAACGGTGAAACCATGAGTAAAACTGAATCAGTCACATAACATATCAAACGTTCTATTTGAAACCTGGAGGTGATTAGATAACACTGGTTTCCCTTGGAAAGAAGAGAGCGCACAGAAGACGAAACAGCATTATTGATCTGCAGAAATGAGAAAATAACAAGCTTTAAACTTGTAACAAAAATAAAGACACCAGGATTTTTATGAGCACCATCCTACCAGTGGATAGTGTTTATCAACAAAAAAACAATGCTTTAAAATGTTAGAAGCAGAAAAGAAATTTATAGCAATCCACAGCAACTTACAGCAGTGACAAAAGTATCATAAGCCTCTTCCGCCGGGTAGGCCAATGTTGTTCCAGAATCAACAATAATGCCTTGATTACTTGACATTGCAAAGACAGATTGATCAACGGACAATGTTTGGCCACCAACAGAAATACGTTGAAGATTCAAGTTTCAGATATACTGGTAAATGACTATAGGCTATGCCTTACATCTAAATGCATCTGGGTGTAAACCCAAATTTTCTTGTTTCGGTCTGGATGCATTCATGGAGACATTGTAACACCGAGTTTTTGGAAATTTGTTTTATAATATAAAGAGAAATTTTAATTTTATTGATTTTTGATTTTGGGATATAAATTTTAAATTTTTGGTATAATTGAAATGCCGTATTACAAATTCGTAGTATATTTTATTTTTGATAAATTGGGGAACATCCAATGTGATGAGAAAAATACATATATATATATATATATATTATATAGTTAGTAAAAAAAAAAACAAAAAAAAAAAAAAAAGAGAGGAGATGCTGCGTTTCGGGGTGAAACGCAGCACCCCCATTTTTCCCCAAATCGATTAGGGCTAATAGCCCTAATCGAACCTCACATTCCCTCTCTGCGCTCTCTCCCTCTCCCCCTCTCGCGATCGACCGCCATCATCATCGCCTTCCTCCGCCACTGCATCCACCGGACACCACCACCGCCACCTTCTTCTTCTTCTTCTTCTTCTTCTTTCTCCCTCAGTCTCTCTCTCTATTCCACAGTCTCTCTTCGCGCTCTCTCCCTCCACCGTGCGCAACCATCACCGTGACCACCGCGAACCACCGCGGGTCACCATCTCTCGGTCGCTCTCTTCCACGCACGAGCGGGCGATTCTCCCTCTCTTTCCTCTCTTCCCGCGCGCGAACAAAGTTCTCCCTCTCTCTCCCGTGCGCGCGATAGCAGAACTTCCACTGCCTTCCTCTTTTGCTCGCTCGCAGTGCTCACTGGGAGCACTTCCCACTGTCGACAACCCAAACCAGCGGCCATAGCAGAGCCTTGAAAACCCTAGGCCGCGGGACTGCCAATCTTTCTCTGCATAGGTAAGAAGAGAGTTTCTGATTTTAGTTCTAGGATTTGAATATTCTTAGTAAGGTTTAATTCTAACGATTGCTACAGGTTTGAGCTTGAATTCACCGGCGACTGGAAGCTAGGTTTGCAAACTGAGAAACCCTAGGTTGACCTTTGGAGACTCGAGAAGAGTCATTATGAGTTGATTTCGGAAATAGAGAGTGAATACCCTCTCTAGAGGTGAGTGGACGGTTCATTGTGTTCGTAAATGAGAAACCTGTTTTAAAATTGCTTTGAAAATGATTTCTGAAGGATTTTACATGATTTATGTAAATTGTTTTGTGATTGTGGGCTCTCTGAACTGGATTGTGATATACTAATGCATCCACTGTGTTTATGAATGTTTTTGTGCCATGTGATATTTGATATTGCTCTATGAATTGCTTTGGCATGAGATTATGGATTATATATTGAAAATCATGGCACATTGTTGAGAAATGGATTGAATGAGAAATGGAGGGTGCCGTAGATGACTATAGTCATACCCCCCACGGAGCGACCCGACGGGGTGACGTGGGTTGGGGTTTGGATTGGATGTGCGGGGGAGTTAGACGTCCCTCCCTCTGCCGACGTCGTACTAGATCTGGTGCACCCCGGTGATGTACGAGCCAACGCCAAGGAAGGGGGTTTGTTTTGAGACATTGGATAGAAAAACCCTTGGCGGGCTTTCGTCTGGGTTTGGCCGCCCTAAGACGGAAGTGTTTTCGATGGAACCCCAGGATTTTCTGAAAGGATAATTGATATGGATGCATATTTGTGACATGTGATTTATTGAAATGATTTTATGTACATGAAATGATTTATGAGATATGATTTGACTGCCCCACATTCACACCTTATTTATGAACACAATCACACCATTGCACTCCACTCACTGAGTATACCCCTATACTCACCCCTCTCTCTCCCCATTTTTCAGAGGAGACTTAGTTGGGAGCCTACTCGACGGAGCTTATGAAGTATTTTTGCGGATTGTATAGGTATTTGGCAGGCAGGGCTACTTTTGGGGATTGATAGTTCTCAAACCATGGAAAGGGAAGTCTGTACATCCCATGTCGTGCGGATTTTATTGATACTGGTCGAGTTGTTGACAAGTATTGATAAAATCCGACGATTTTTGATTTATTTTGATTTATTTTGATTTCTCTAGTTTTGGAAAACTGTTCATATCTGTACTGGGACATTTGGACTGTAAATCTTAATCTCAATGCTTTTTTTCTTTAATTTTGTGAAGTTCTGTACAACTCATACCGTTAGGATTTTACTGATACTGACTTGTTTTCCTCGGGTAAGTGTTGGTAAAATCCGACGGCTATGTTTTGGGACTTCTTGTTTGTTAAATGCTTTCAGAGTGGCCAGGATGGTCATGTTGCATGCGTGCATGTACAGGTTCCCGCTCCCCGTTGTGTGTTGCTGTGTACTCGTGCATGTACAGGTTCCCACTCCCCGATGTGTGCTAATGTATGATTGCATGTACAGGATCCCACTCCCCGATGTGTGTCAATGTGTGTGTTTGTACATCCAGGAATGAGCCGGATGGGCTCCTTGCATGTGTAATGATTTTGTGATTTCTTGTTTTTGAAGAATTTTTTGCTTTTGATGAATTCTTGTGGATTTGATAGCCTTGCGGAGTCCCGGTAGATGGGAAGGTTTTACCCATGTACTGAGACGACGCGGCGGTTGTCGCGTGGTCGATCTGAGGATCGGGGCGTGACAGACATTCTTTTTTAGGTGACTTGCATAAAGATACCTTAACTTTGTGGATGTAAATAAGTAGGTTCAAAATTTCAAATCCAAATATAGAACTTTCTCTTTTGATGCCGTAAGTTATGGTAACCTTTTTAGCTTCTGTGAATTTTAGGAATTTGATATATCACTCTTAGGCTTTAAGATTTCAAAACTCATAGACATTCTGTTGTATATTGTGCTTTGGAAATTTAGTCTTCTTACTGACAACAATGTTTAGACCTCACATAAATAACAAAAAGCAACAGCAAAATCCAAACTTATTGTCAACACATTGTTCATGTTTGAATGAGGGAAGCACATGCAAGATTTATTACAAATTAGGATTTCCCAAATTTGTATGCTACATTTAATAAAATTTCATCTGTTCCCATTTGTTTTAAAATGAAGATTCAAATTAGTACTACAGTTATTCAAACTACACATGGTGAAATGGGAATACCAAGTGCTTCTCATCTAAAATGATGAACATGACCCTTTTTTTGAACAGCAATCTCTAAATAAAAGAATTCATCTGGAACACATATTGGTCAAAAACTAAGACAAATATTTCTGCTATTATTTTAACACAGGCAAGCAACAAACTTCATCATGGAAATGAAAAAATAAAAAGCAAGAGACATCTAAGAAGATCTGTTGAAAGTGTTCTAATCTTGAAAAGCCGTCTTCAATCTGGTTTCATTAAGTTTAAGCAGTTGTCTTTTCTAAACAAGAAGGTGGGGATTTAAAAAAGGAAGGAAAAAAAAAAGAAATAAATCAAAGGAGACAAAATTAAGCTCAACCATATTACTGTTATATCTGATTCGTTATTCTAATTCGTTATTCCAATTAATTTTACTCATAAAGCCATTTTGTATCAACCTAACCACAATCAATGTATCTTTCAAGGAATGACTGTACTAATAGTCACACCATAAATTACACTAATAGTCAGTGATATTGGAATCCACAAAGGCTGGGAATACCGATGTATCTTTCAAAGGCCAACATAAGGAGAAAAAGAGATTTATTCGAACTTGATTTCAGTATAAACCACAATCAAAACTGAAGCAGAAAGAGGGAGTTGAAAACCAAACCCTAATCGAATAGATCTGATCGAAGTACAAAACAACACAAGAAAGAAATCTATATCCAGAAATGCAAGAAAGCAAGAAACCATCTGAGTAACACATAAAAACCGTAACAATTGAGAGAGAGAAGAGAGACAGAGAAAGAGAGAGAGATTTAGGTATCGTGAGAAAGAGAGAGAGAGAGAGAGAGAGAGAGAGAGAGAGTGTGTGTACCTTGAGGATTCGTGATTCATGGCCAACAATCGATTCATAGCCAGCGGGATTCGCAATTTGGGAGAGAGATTTAGGGCTTCGCGAGAGAGAAAGATATAGGTATCGTGAGAGATTTAGGGTCTTGTGATTTGGGGGAGTGGGTTGTGGGTTTCTTAAGGAGACCTTTTACTAGCGGCTTAAGATAGCCGCTAGTATAGATAAACTCTGTTAGCGGTTAAACCAAATTAGCAGCTAACATGGATATGCATGAGTTCGAGATCAATTTAGAATACATCAGTGGGTTGTGTGAGAATAACGGAATTAAATACTGCAGGTGTAGTCAAAAAAATTAATTACCCAGAATTATGGCACACGGAGGATATGCATGGAGTCCCATTTGCAAGGTCAAGATCTATGAGATCATTGGTGGGAGCGAGACCAGACCATCAAAGGAGGATCCTGCTGCACTCCGGAAATGGAAAATCAAGGTAGGGAAAGCCATGTTTTCCATAAAGATCACTATTGAAGAAGAAATCCTGGAGCACATAAGGTACGCCACTACACCCAAAGGAGCTTGGGATATTTTAGCCCCGAGATTTTCTAAGAAAAATAGTATGAGGCTACAACTATGAGAGAATGATCTATTAGCAGTAAAACAAGGTGACATGAGCGTAAATCAATATTTTACAAAAGTAGAATCCATTTGTTATGGAATATCTAAATTAGATCCAGCATTTAAAATTACTGATGATATAATGTGAAGAATAATAATGCACAGCTTAAGGTCAAGTATAGATGCTTCATTACGGCAGTCCACGGATGACCAACGCCTCCTGCCCCGGAAAATTTAGAAAATTTATTAGCTAATAAGGAAATATTAGCTAGACAGAGATCGGGTGTTTTTTTTTTTTTTTTTTTTTTTTTTTTTTTTTTTTTTTGGGAAAAATGAAGAAAAAGCACTCTATAGTAGGAAGAAAGCATTCTAAAAAATAAGAAATTTAATAAAAATAAGGACAGGCAACTGTCGCGATCCATAGAAGTGGACAAGAACAATAGTATCAGCCCCATCAACAAAACAAACAGAGCAAGAACATGCAATGATGCAATGGAGAATTCTTTAATTGTGGAAAAAAGGGCCTGCTAGTTCAAGAAAAAGAATAATGGAATGCTGCCATGTTGAGTAGTCGTGAAGTATGTCACTTAGAAGAAGAGTGGAACTTGAAGGCATCATATGCAATGGCAGAATTATCAACGCTAAGAGGCTTGATATTTGAAGACATGATCCTTGCTGTACTACAATTCGATATTCAACTCTGCTTGCTCAAATCATATGACAAGAGACAAGAAGAAGCTGTCGAACCTATCAAAGTACAAAGGACAAAGAGTTATTGTGACTGCCAACAATTCAAGACTACTGATTACTCATATTGGCAATATTGTGATAACTCCACACCTTAGTCCCAAGTAAGTCCAATTGTGAGATGTCTATCATGTGCCAAAGATTAAGAAAAATCTCCTATCAGTAGCACAATTGACTTCACCAGGAAGGACCCGACAATGTCAAAGTATATCATGGACTAAAGATAGTAGGGACACCATTCATAGTGGGACATAAGGTGGACTCCGTCTACATCATGGCCATGTAGTTGGCAAAAGTGAACAAAATCAAAAGAATGAGACAACTGATCTATGGTATGAAAGATTTGGGCACATTAGCTATGACAAGTTGAATGTTGGCAAAATGAGTTTTGATAATGAGTAAAAGAGAGCAAATGATGAGCAAAAGTGAGCACACTTAGAATAGATGATGAGCAAAGTAGATTGGATGAATGAAAGATTAATTTGGAAGGAGTTAGAACTAGTTTAGGAATGTTTAAAGACAGAAACTTGAAACATAGACCTGAAGAAGTTTGACTCATCTATAGGCCAAGTCGATTCGCTAAGTGTAGAACTACCTTCAAATTTAGATAGACTACTAGACTAGTCGACTGGTGGAAAACTCAAGTCAACTCACCTTATATAATAGACAGACTGAATTGAGACAGTAAGTTGGTCAAGTCGACCCACTATGAATGCCTAGTCAACTCATAGAACTCTCTGTGAAATAAACTCAGTTGAGTCTTATGAACAAGTCAACTTGTCCAAAAAACATAAGCCGACTTATTCAATTAATAAAATAGTAGAGTCAAATATTTAAATTTCTAACAGTCGAAAATTTAAAAGGCCAACAGTTGAAATAAAAATAGTACATACTATACTCAGGTCAAGTTGACCTATATAAGTCACAGGTTGATTTGCACATCCAACACTTAGGAAATTCATGGAAATCAAGTTTGACTCACATATTGGCTCACAAAGCATAAGGCACTAGCAACGGGTTATGAGCCATAGCACAAGTTAAGCCATATGCTAGATCTTAAAACTTAAGTCATGCTCTAGGATAAGTCTTACATATTACATCAAGTCAACTCACACATTCAGGACTTAGAAATTTGTGAGACTCAACATGAGAATGACATGGGCCATGACATATGTCGTGACACATGCCAGGACATAGAGCTTAAGTCACACAATAGACCAAATTAACTTACACATTGCACCAAGTTGACGTACATATTCTGGATTTAGAACATTCAAGTAAGCTCAAGCTGAAGTTGACTTAGGTAACAAATACTGTTGACATATACATGTGCAGTACATTGAAAATATCAAAGCACCTTAGGTGCAAGTTGACTTACACTCTTATCCAAGTTGATTTGCACAAGAATTGCACTTCATTCTAATAGTTGATTGCATGCATTATCAAACCAAGTTGTACTATGCCAAAAGTGACATATACACTAGGTCAAGTTTCACTAAGTTGACCTATTACAAATAACATGTTGACTTGCATGAACTATAATGTAAACACACTTAAGTAGGGACAAACAAGTCAACTTGATAACAAGACCAAGTCGACTTGCATGTAGCATAGAGCAAAAAAATCACTAAAGTCAATAGCATGAGGGAAGTTGACCTGCACAAGCACCTCAGTGAATGTACTTAAGCAAAATCAAGACCAAGTCAACTTGGTAATGAGCAAAACTCGACTCGTGCAACCCACAGAAAGAAAAAGCTTAAGTAATGAAAAGCAGGAGTTGACCTAAAGAGATGGATAAGCCAACCTGAGTGAACATCCAAATGTAAACATCTGAATAGACTAAAGCACAAGTTAATTTGACAAGCATTAAACAATGCAAAATTCAAATAGCAATTGACTCAAAGGAAGAGGAAGTCGACTTATTGTAAGTATAGGCTAATTGTTCAGAAAAACTGCTCGAGCAGTTAGTAAAGATCCAACCACCTCTATGTTTGTACATTAAATAATCCTCAACGGCTATCTCTTCATCAAAGTTATAAATACAACACTCAAGGGAGAAGATCAACAACTTTTGAAACATTAATTGAACTCAATTGTAAAGATCTTCAGTGAACTTTAATTCTTTTGTGCTGTGTTTGTGTTTGTACTTAAAGATAAGTTTGAAGTTGTTTCTTTGTGTTCACTTGTAAATCCTATAAGAGACCAAAAGAAAGGGTTCTCTTTAGTCTGAACTTAGATTGTTTAAGTGAAACAGTTAGAGTTTGCTAGTACTTATTGCAAACTAGTGGTGCGTGTTCGAGTGAAACACTTGTGGGGTTTGATTAACACCTGTACAAATTAGTTGCTTGTACTATTTTGATATAAAATAGTGCATTAGAAAATTTAAATAAAGTCTAGGAGTGGACACATACTAAAAAAGGTGGAACCACTATAAATCTTCTATGTCGATACTTCTTATTCTTTCCTTAATCTCCCTAAAAATCCAAAAAAAGTTCAAAAAGTGTCGAATAACCTATTCACCCCCTTTAGGTTATAACTACTATTTCTTCACTAAAGATTATGATGATCAAGATGATGCCTAATGGTCTTCCACAATTGGAAGTTCAAACCAACACCGCCTATACTAGATGCCGTTATAGGAAAGCACACCAGTTGCCATACAAGGATTCTAAATGCAGAGTCCAAGAAGCACTAGAACTTGTCCATTTAGATGCATTCGGCCCCATGAACCAAGCTTCAATTAACGAATTTTGTTACGTGGTTACATTTATTTGTAACTATTCATGGTATGTTTGGATTTTCTTTATGAAAGAAAAATCAGAAACACCGGAGAAATTCAAGAAACTCAAAAGTAAAATGGAAAATGAATTAGACAAGAAAGTGAAGTGCCTTTGTGCTGATAATCGGGGAGAGTGCACCTGTAAGGAGTTTGATGTGTACCTTAGAGAGTGTAAAATACGATAATAATTGACATGTCCACACGTGCTAGAATAGAATAGTGTTGCAAAAAAAAAAAAAAAAAAAAAGAGACTCTGGCATAAGTATGTAGAATTATGTTGCATGCAAGAAATGTTCCAAGAAGATTTTGGGCATAAAAACTCTACTAGATGTAACAAATAGACTTCCCCAAGCACAGTTTGTAACACCATTTTTATTTTTTTTTTAAAAGAGAAAAAAAAAAAAAAAGAAACAAACAAATGCCTGGGCCCCACCCCAACCCGATTCTCTCTTCTCCCCTATTTCACCCGAGAGTCCCCTTCCCCAACTCCATTTTTTTTTCCTTTCTTTTCTCTCCCTCTCAACACTCTCTTGCCCTCTCTCACTTTAACACTCACTCCCTTCCCCTCTCTAAACCACCAACAAACCCATATATTGAGTCTTCTACAACTTCCAACAAACCCATTAGCGGTTGGGTTTAGCAAAATGAGTGAATTTTATAGAGAGAGAAAAACCTAGATTTTGGAGTGGTTTAACAAAAGGCAAAATTTGTAAAGGAAATAGAGGTAATATTTCTTCTTAAATTTGGATTTTAATTATTTTTGCATAAATTTAGGATTTATTTTGAGATTTGAGATTTTGCAAAGAGAGGAAAATGTAGGGTTTGAAGGTGACGTGATTAAAAGGAAAAATTGGTGGCTCAATTAAGATAATTTTCCTTCATTCATCTTAAATTTAAGTACATTTTACCTGTATATGAACTTTATATTGAGATTTGAAGAAAAAAGTTTGAGAGTTTAGAGCTAGAGTTTGTATAATAATTAAATTGAGGGAAATATTTAATGGAAGATTGTTTCTTTAGGTTTATGATATTTATTAGAAGGATTTGAGTATAGATTGGATGATGTTGGAAAATCTAGAGTTAGGAAAATTTAGGAAAAAAATCAACTTATCCCAAATTCGATTGATAATTAATAGTGAAATGGTGTGTATTGTTTTAGGTGGAAACAATTGAAAGTTTAGAAATGATTAACTAAGATTTAGATTATGGATCGGGAAAGTTGACCATTCCAAATGGTGATTGGTTGCATGATTGTACATAAATAAGAAAATATTTTTATCGAATTTTCTAAATGATTTTGGAAACTTGAATATTGTGCTTTAGTATGTATGAAATATCCCAAAAATTAAATTTTGAACTCGTATGTATCCTATATATGCTTTAAATGAATAAATGTGCTATGTTGATTTTTAATGTTGAATACATTGTCATGTTGGCTATTATTAAGTAACTATTGATTGATGGCACATGAAATTGATTTATAAATTTTGAAAAATGGTGCATACGATTTGGTTTCGGGTGAGAGTATGAATTCTATTAAATGACTAGTCGTTTCTCTCCACAAAGCGACTTGATGGGGTGACGTTGTGAGATTAGTAAACCATGCATGTAGCCAAGCACGTGCGTGTATTCATGGCCAGATATGATGGATAAAGTCGTGGGATAGTTGGTTGCACCATCAATGAAACACCACATCCAATACTAAGGATGGGGGCATTTGCAAACTTAAATTACTAAAACCCCTTGGCTATTTTGCCCTAAGTTATGGTAGACCTTTATCAAGAACAATGATTTTGGTTGTCCTATCACTACAAAATAAACGCCATATAGGGACGGACAAAAACTGTTTGCAAAAGCTACTAAAACTATCGGCCAAACGTTTTTCAATGGATGAGATTTCGGTTGGCTATAGACCAGTCGGGATAGATCTATTTTGACAGTTTTGGTAACTGTTGGAGCATGTCCTGGGTCTATACTAATAGTTATAAAACTATTGGTAAAATGTATTGCCTTTTATCATCGATTGTCACGTGTGTTAGGAATAGTTATTACCTTTTATTGTCGGTTATCACAAATGTAAGGAAAAGTTACTACTTTTATTGTCGGCTATCATTAGTGTTAGGAAATGTTACACCCTTTTTTTATTGGTTACACAAGTGTTAGGAAATGTTATGTCTTATATCGTTGGTTACCATAAGTGTTAAGAAATGTTACCGTTTTTATTATTGATTAGAAAAACGTTAGGTAAAGTTACTATCTTTTATCGTCGGTTACCACATATGTCAGTATAAGTTACTATATATATTAGTATAAGTTATTGTCTTATATCGTTAGATACCACTAGCGTTAGGAAATGTACTACCTTTTATTGTTGATTACAGAAGTGTTAGGAAATGTTGTTAAGAAAATGTACTGCCTTTATTCTCGGTTACACAAGTGTTAGGAAGTATTATATCTTGTATCATCAGTTACTACAAGTGTTAGAAAAATGTACTGTCTTTTATTGTTGGTTACATAAGTGTTAGACAATGTTATTGTTGGTTACTACATCGTTAAAAAAAGTTACTATCTTTTATCGACAGTTATTACATATGTTAGTATAAGTTACTGCTTTATATTGTCAATTACTAATCTTTTACCACATGTGTTAGGAAAATTACTAGTTGCTATTTTTGCGACGAACTCTAGTTTCTTTGTAAATTTTGCGAAGAATAGTTTTTTTGTTAGAAATTTTGTTGCTAATTAGCGATAAAATTTTGTTTCTCGCAAAATTTGTCGCTAAAACTATGTTTTTTTTGTAGTGAAAGAGTAGCCTTCAGCTTTTGTTGATTCATTCCTTACCTACAGTAGATTAAAAGCAAAAAGGAATAAAAAGTAGAAATAGGGGGAAAAGAAGGGAAAAAAATGGTACCATATTTCTGTGTCAAGTGATAAATGTATGACATAACACGTGGCCCATTATAGTCAAAAACTTTGATGGTCATGGAGAGAACATTTTTTTTTCGTTATAGTCCTCTCTTTGAGGTCTCCATAACAGAGCCCATATGAGTTTTTAGCATGGCCTTGCTGTCTCAGGTATCTTTCAAACTTCTTTAGCTTAAACCACACTTAATCCAGCAGTCTCCATCTCTACTTTAGTATAACAAAAGCAAAAGAATCAAGGAGCAAGCTATCCATATTTCCTTGAGAAAAAGCTTCACAATAATATGAGAGAAAGAGAGAGAGAGAGAGAGAGCCGAGGATTTGGTAATAACAAGGAGGGAGAGAAGAGAGTTGAGAGGATTGACATTTGTGCTTGATTTGACTATAATAATTTGGTTTAATATATTTCTACATCATTTTAGATTTTTGCATTTGTTTGTTTTTGTTAAGAGCTTCTCAAGTGGCAAACATAGGAGATAGGAATTCAAGCAAGGTATTGTTTTCTAATCATCTCCTTTTTGCTTTCCTAGTTCAGTTGGAACCATTGATAAGACAAGCTTGTTATATTTATTTTTTATTTTATTTTTATTTTTTTTTGTTTTTGTTTAGTTTGCTACATAGTCTGCAAAGCATATGTGAAGATCTGGCAAATTGTGGCTGTTTGTGCCAATAGGGCCTTGAACACATCTGACAGAGGAAGCATGATTGTCCAAAGACACAATGGAGGATCAGTTATCTGATCAAGAGACATATAGGACTAACAATTCACTCAGCCCTCACCAAACTTGTGGAGATCACTTTACCTTCCACACAAGACATTATTAACTATACTGACCTTTCAAGAGGTTGGTAATCATCATTCCCCTTTTCCTCTTGAATTAAAAATGTTGAATCCAAAAAGTCAAGGGTATGACCCATAATAATAATATTCGAGGCGAATATGTAAACAAAGAATAGATTATGTTCAGTGGTTTTATGTACTGGAAGACTGATTTGGATATGGTGTCTGTTTAATAATAATAATAATAATAATAATAATAATAATAATAAATTTGCTGAAAATTCCCATGATGATAAAAGTGTATTAGCTACTGCAATGTCAACTCTTCTTATTACGTAACAATGATTCTGAAAGGAAATTTAAAATTTATATCATGGCTATAATCTTCTATTTTTTCTCAATTTATTTGAAAATTAAAAAAGAAAATGATGCTCATATTGATGATGCTATTTGTAGGTAGTTGTAGAACATGGAGACTGTTTAAAACATATATTCTAATAAGTTGCATTGCTTCATTGAATTTCTTTATCTTTCGCGGCTCTTGAAATTTAAGTTTGTAGCAAAGTCACCTCATTTTTACAGAAATTATGATGCTGGAACAATGCGCATCTTACTCTAATAAATATGATTTTGAAAGAGGTGTTTAATATTCAATACCTTTGGGAAAAGGTACACTAATTTCATTATTAGACTACACTAATTTCACTCCAATAAATGCACAATGTTAGGTCAAGTGAACCAATTATCTTATCTTAATAATCCTGTTGATCAGTCGTCTTTGTTTTATAAAATTACATATTTGTATATACTTATTTGTTAGATGTTTTGCTTCTTGTTAAAGTTTTGCTTCTTGAATTTATATACAGAAAAAAATGCAAAGGAATAGAGTTTAGATGTATAATAAGAATTTACCTGAACTTCGATGATCGACCGATGAGTTTGGAACTGGGTTGGAACCATTTTTTGGACTTTGCTAATAGTAAAATTGAGTTCATAGATGGGAATAAGTTAAGGTATCCAGGTAAGAAGTGTTGTAAAGTTGAGTTCATGAATGTGAATAAGATAACGAAAGGGGAATTGAACCACCATATATGGAAACTTTTGAGCACACATTCCAAGAAAATGACAAGACCTAGAGTGGAAAGAGAGCAAAAGCAGTGTCTATATATAATTGAATTAGTTTGAAAATTAGAATTGAAATTCCACATTAACTTTCTTTTCTTTTCAAATATAATTTCTTTTATATAAAAAAAAAATTATATAGAATTTGTTTGATATACTTGCATAGTGTATGCATGGTGTTGATAAATCATGCATAAGTTTATATGCATGGTGTTGATTGAGTGCACTTATGCATAAGTTTCTATGCATATGTTTTTATACTCTTTATTTTTTATGATATGTTTTGTAAATAGTTTGGAGATTTAGTGACATTTTCTTCAGATGTTGCTTACCATTTAAGGGTAGAGATATATTTATATATTGCTCTTACTATAGTGATGGTGGTGTGTGTAGATGATGTGACAGTTGTTGGGTTTGCTTAGTATTGTAGTTGTTGTTATTGGGTTTAAACACATTCTAGATGAATTCTTGTGATAGTTGTTGGGTTTGCTTAGAGTTGTAGTAGCAAATAAGTTGATATGTGCAAGGATAATTTTTGCCAATTAAAATTTCTCTATTTGTCGGAGATATAAAAAAGCAACTTGCACAGAAAGATGAAGAGATCAAAGAAATCAAACAAGCACTTGAGACAACGCAATAACCTATCTTGTAGCACCTCAAATTGGAAGTGAGTTAATTTCTCCCCTCACAGAGTCAGGTTCCCCCTTCTATACCTCCTAGTGATAACCCCGATGATGATGAATAGGAAGATGATTGATGGATGTTATTATTATTCATCCTACATGTTTATTGATGGATATTTGATGAAGATGGATAGGATGATAATTGATGGATGTTTGTTAGATAATGGATGTTTTTACTAGTATCTTCTTAGATGTTGGATGTTGGATATTGGGTGATAATGATGCTTGTTTGGTTTTGTTCCTATTGACATTTTGTTAGAAACACAAAAATTTATGAACAATATCAAGTTTATTGATTTCAAAAAGTGTTTAGAATCTGATTGATATGTTGGTTCGATAAGAAAATTTTTAAATTTATTGGATGCATATTCGTGGCTATATTTGATGTTTATGTGGGATGGACATGGTATTTCTTTTTGAATAGGGAAAATTTTGAAAAATAACAAAATTTTTTTGTCTAAATTTTCAAATTCATTACTAAATTCGTTGCCAAAATATACTTTTTTCGTGGCTAAGTTCCCTAATTCGTCGCAAAAATTTAATCATGGATTTAAATATTGTGTTGAACTTAGGACAAATATAATGATTTGTCACTAAATTTAGCGACTGAAATTTAGCAATGGATAGACAGATCCGTCGCTAAATTTAACGACGAAGAAGGATATTTATCGCTACCTTTAGCGATGAATACATGGTTCAGTCACTAAATTTAGCAACTGATCTGACTATCCGTCGCTAAAGTTAGCGACGGATCCCATTTTTCATCGTTAGAGTTAGTAACGGATTTTATCATTCATCACTAAAGCTAGCGATGAACAGCGGATCCCATTTTTCATCGCTAAAGTTAGCAACAGATATTATCATCCATCGCTAAAGCTAGTGAAAGATCCGACTATCCATCGCTAATTTTAGCCACGGGTTCTGGTATCTGTCGCTAACTTTAGCAATGGAAAATAGGATCCGTCATTAATTTTGACGATGGAAAATAGGATCCGCCACTAATTTTAATGATGGATAGCCGGATCCATCACTAAATTTAGTTATGAATTTAACGATGAAATCTTTTTCGTTCCTAATTTGGTCATGAATTACTGAATTTCGTTGCTAAATTTTTGCAACACGTTATTAGCAACGAAAAATTTTATATCGCTAAACAAATTAACAACGAATTTTTCTAAAATTTTCGTCACTAAATCCGTCACAAAAATCATTTTTTTTTGTGTAGTGAATACTCTAAATTAAGCATTGAATTTTTGAAATTAAATTAATTGTATTACTAAATTTATAAACTATATAACCATAAACTGCTAATTTTTTTTGAGTATGAGAGAATTAAAAAAAAAAATACAATACTAACAATTAATACGATTAATTAGTATTTTATTGTTTATGCTATTTATTAAAATAAGATAAATTTAAATCACATTAGAGGTTCTACTATGACTATTTTGCTTTAGAAATTACCTTTTTATTTCTTAATATGGAGAATCAAAATATTCATTTCATGAGAAACTAATTAACACAATAAACTTGAACTCTTTTATTGAAATTTTAATTAGAATTTAGTTCTTAATAAGAATGAGGAGAGACTTTGTTTTGATACATATTAGAATATTAATAAAATAAGGAGTTGAGAAATAAAATACCAATTAATAAATTTTTTTATAAATTTTCATGAAATTTATTGAGGATTTTTGACGTAATACATAATTTTTTTTCAGGATTAATATTTGGTTTATAAACTATCAATGCATTTAAATTTATAAATTATTTTTTTCTTTTATCAATGCTTTAAGTAATTAAATACAGAATTCAATTAATTTTTAACATAGTGGTTATCGAATAACATTTAAGAAGCAAATGCAAAAGTAGTTTAAAAAATAATTCTGTAATTTTCAGTAAAAAAATTTAATTGAATATTTTCAATTTCTAAATATAGAAAAATATATTCTTAGAAAAACTTAATTTTTGCAATATAAAAAGAACATTTGTCTTTTTTTTTTTTTAATAATGGCAAAGCCTCAACTACTGCATCATTTATGTATTGTTATATATTCTAGGGAATCTAGATGAACGCTCAATATGTGTTAACATATGGAAAAGTGAATATTTTTGAAGGATACACATTATATCATTATTACTATCACCAGCATATTTTATATATGTCAAATTATGTTATTCCAAATATTACAATATGTTGAAATATTATTTTTTTCGGAGAATATTTGATTAGCTTAATTTAAACGTTTCCTTTAATGTATATATCCTAATTTGTATAAATACCTAACACAGGACAGTCTAACATAATAAAAAAAGGATGCTGGATGCTTCATAATAAAGAGCAAGAGATGTGGATAAGAAATGTGGATGGTCTACACATCAAGAAAAGCCATTTAAGGTTCATCCTATATGACTTTTCTTTTTCTAGGTCGAAATTTATGAATGCAAAAAATGTGCTAAATTTTGTGTGACTTTTTATTTGCTCCCATTCTTAGAGAATGGTTCCAACCTTCTTCTATATGTGGCACCTGGTTTAAGGTGTTTATGATTCACTGAGTAATAAAGCTACGTGCTTTTTTAAGTTTTCTAAATCTTTGTAACTCTGGGGTGAATCCTGTTAAGTGGTGAGATTATCCAACAGTCTTGTATCTCTAAAGTAGTAAAACTTACCCTATATTTAGAGAGGTGGCTGTTATTTATTTATTTATTCATTTTTGTCAAAATCTTCATCTTCTAAATTTTCTCTAACTTTCATTACGTCCTTAAATACCAATTCGGTATTAATTTGGTAACAAAACCATGATAGGAGGTCGTGGCCATGCTCGTGGTCCCAAAGTTGATGAAGTTTCAGCCCATGAAAGAAACCTTCGGGATATTGAGATTGAAGAACTAAGAAGACAAATCCAGCATCTTGAGGCACATCTTGAGCGATATCAAACCCAAGCGGGAGCTACTTCCTTGATTACTAATGAGGATCTCAATCCTTTTGCTTCAACTCATAGTTCGAGTGACTCTAGTAGTCATTCTTCCAGCCATCACAGTGGCAGAAAATAATTACAATAGACAACAAAGGCCAAAGATCAAAGTAGACATTACAAAATTTGATAGAAAATTGTAACCAAATGAATTTTTGGATTGGTTACATATTGTTGAATGGGTTTTTGATTTCAAACAATATCCAAAAGATCACAAGGTGAAGTTGGTGGCCCTTAAACTCAAAAAATATAAGTGGTGGGAGAATTTGAAGAAGCAAAGAGATCGTGAAGGGAAGAGCAAGATCAAGACATAAGAGAAAATGAAGAAGGAATTGAAGAAGATATTCCTTCCAAAAAACTATAGACAAGATATTTTTGTTCAAATTTCACAATTTGAGACAAATTGACTTGTCTGCAGAAGAGTATACCATCAAGTTTGAGCTATTATTGCTGAAATGTGATGCTGTTGACCCAGATGAGTAAACTATAGCCTGTTACTTGCGTGGTCTAAATGAGGAGATTGGAATGTAGTTTGGTTGTAGCCATACAATTCATTCAATGAGGTCAAAAAGCTTACTATGATTGCTCTGAAATCATCATCATCATTGAAAACATTTTCTAATTCTACTGAATGCAAAGAGCTCCGTTACTCTAAAACTAATTAAAAAAAAAGTTTTAGGTGTTAGGGCTATAGGCATACTACATCAGAGTGTCCATGATTCACAAAATTCAGAGGAAGAGGATGCACTTATGTGATCATGGAGATTTGCTTGTTGTTCAAAGAAGTTTGGGAATTATTCCCAATGACGGAGACAATGATGAATGGCTTCGTCATGATATGTTCTATACCAGATGTAGGTAAAAAGGGAAGCTATGTGACGTTATTATTAATAGTGGTGCATGTGAAATGTTGTCTTTAATATCATGGTGGACAAATTACAACTTAAAATAAAAGCACAATAGCAACCATATAAGCTGAAATGGCTACACAAGGATCATAAAATACAAGTAAGTAAAAGGTGCCTCGTTTCATTTTCCATTGGCAAAAAATATAATGATAAAATCTGGTGTAATATTATATCATAGATGCTTGTCATTTATTACTTGGACTCCCTTGATAATATGATAGAAAAACGTTGCATGATAGACACAAGAGTACATATACATTTGTAAAAGATGGTGAAAAGATTGTGTTAGGCCATTCAAAACTTGAGGAAATTCCTAAACTACATAAAAGGAGAGGGAATTCATTTGACACTTTAGGGAATTGTTGTTGGTTTAAATGCTGCTCATGATGTTGATGTGCTTAATGATGATGGAGGTAAAAATGTGATTCCCTTGCTTTGTAACCTCTGCTTGATGATTTCGCTGATGTTTTTCTTGAGGAAATTCCTATGGGACATCTCTTTATGAGGGATAATCAACACTATTTTGATTTTATGCCTAGTGCTACAATTCCAGATAAACCTGCACATAGGATGAGTTTTATCGAACATGGAGAGTTACAAAGTCAAGTAAATGAACTTTTAGCAAAGGGTCTGATCTAAGAGAGCATGAGCCCATGTGCTATGGCAGGCCTTCTTGTTCCAAAAAAAGATAGATTATGGAGGTATAGATATCCCATTCCCAAGCTTGACAATAAGATCACTGTCAGCTATAGATATCTCATTCCCAAGCTTGACAATTTACTTGATTAATTACATGGTGCTTTCATTTTTCCCAAAATAGATCTCAGGAGTGGCTATCATCAAATTTGAATGCGAACGAGAGATGAATGGAAAATGGCCTTCAAAAAAAGAGATGGTTTTATGAATGGAAGGTTATGCCTTTTGGTTTTTTTAATGCTCCTAGTACTTTTATGCGCCTAATGAACCATGTGTTTAAACCATACTGATGGTACATGGTCCAACGGCCCAATACCACAAGATCGGATTCACCCGAGTCCGTTAGATCATAAAGCCCTTGAACAATTCAACATGCTCTCGACCTCTCAGTCAAGTGCTCTCTCAGTCGTGCACTCTACCTCATACCTTTCAACCCTCTCATTCTCACTCTCTCAGGGAGCCAACTACTCCCTAATGTCTCAGTTGCCCCAACTCTCAGTCTTCAGACCCCCTAGTTAACCCACTCTTTAGTGGACACGTCTCATTAATATATATGGAAATAACTCCATTACATGATAAGTTCAACTTGAGATCATTTAGAAAGAAAGGAAATCTTTAATAAATTTTAAACCTTCCTTAATTGGATATGGATATCCCTAGTTTTGAAGAAATCTTTCTTTGTTAGGAAATAAATCTCGATAGTTACCTCCGATAAGGCAAGAGATCTCCGTGACAACTTGAACTTTCCTTCATCAACAGGATTTTAAATCTCTTAAACGCCTTTGACTACAATCCTTATAATTTCGGAAGATCTCATACAATCTCAATAAGGAAAATACGGTTTTTAAACCTCTAAGCACATATAGGATTTGCCATATAGATATGTTATATCAAGAACTCTACATTTATCACACAGAGATAACATAGGGTTATCTCACAGCTCTTCTCAGTCTGTTTCTTATTCCCTTAAAACCGTTTTTTTAGACTCGAGCATCGGAGTCTTTCCTATCAGAACACCCTCCAAAGTAATTGTAGGTCTTATCAATCATGAAGACTTTGAAGACTCCTTATCACACCAGTTCCACCCTCGGGTCAGTAGAGCATGTATTTGTAAAGCCAACTCACCTCTATCAAATTGGCACCATTTATGGGAACAAACTAACTTTTTAGCCAAATGTACCCAATGCCCTTTCCCTAGCCATTCTATACCAGTCATACTGCCAAAGAGAAAGAGACCTCTTATTAGTTTTGATGATGAAGATCTAGTGGTGATTGACCCTAACTGACATGATCTGCTAGTCATTACTGCCAAAATAGGCCAGTATCTGGTGAAGAGAGTTTTCATATCAAGAAGCAGACTGCGACATTCTTTACTGGAATGCTTTCTCGCAAATAGGTCTTATATTGTCGCATCTATAACTAGGCAGTGGACCCTTAAAAGGACTTTCTAATGAATGGTTGTTCCCTGAAGTTGCAACTTCACTCCCTGTGACCTTGGGAATACCCCCCAATCATACCACCACTACAACCACTTTCAACATGGTTAAACTTCCAACTATTTACAATTCCATCCTAGGTTATCCTCGTTTGGATGGCCTAGAAGCCTTATTAAGCACCAAGCATATGAAAATCAAGTTTAGAACTTCTCTTGGTATCACAACCCTTGATAGTAATCCCAATCCTCCAATCATCCCTGCATTAGAGGGAGAAAATAACAATCTTTTGATAAATACCATGGAGTTTAAAGACGACACGTAGCAGGTCGCTAAACCCGAACCAAGCGAAGATGATTGATGTTCCTATCATAGATACGACCAGCTAGACTGTCAAAATTGGAGCTCACTTATCGACTACTCACCGTGATGCTATCGTCAATTATCTACACCAACATTCTCAAGTTTTCACAAGGTCTCCTGAAGACATGCCCAAAATCCACTCATCAGTGATTGTTTACAAATTGACAGTGGATCCAAATTAAAAACCATTGAAGCAAAAGAAGTGAGTCTTTACATTAGAACACCAATAAGCAATACAAAAAGAAGTCCAGAAACTCCTAGTGACAAATTTCATAAGAGAGGTCAAATATTTCGATTGGCTAGCAAGCGTAGTCATGGTAAAAAAGCCAAATGGCGAGTGGAGAATGTGTGCCGATTTCACAAATCCCAATATGACTTGCTGAAAGGATAGTTATCTGCTCTCTAACATTGACAAACTTCTAGACAATTCATCAAGCCATCAACTTCTAAGTTTCATGGATGTATACTCTGGTTACAATCAGGTATGCATGGCACTGAAAGACAAAGAAATGACCAGTTTCATCACGAAGTTCAATACCTACTATTATAATGTCATGCCTTTCGATTTGAAAAATATAGAAGTGACTTTCCAATGTGTAGGCAACAGTGAGTAGCTTAGCAGAAATGTCGAAGTCTACATAGATGACACGCTAATTAAAAATACTAGTCCAAAGAGCCACGTAGCAGATCATAAAGAAACATTCCAGACATTGGAGCACTACATATGAAGCTAAACCCAGCCAAGTTTACCCTTGGGATTATATCAGGCAAATTCCCAGGGATCATGATCACCTACCAAGGATCAGATGAAGCGGCAAAGATCAGATGCTGAGCCACGCATTATGCCATCATTGACTAGTCCTTATACAAGAAATCATTTATGCACCCATACCTCAAATGCTTAAAACCAAAGGAGGGCTACTACTTCCTCAAAGAAATTCATGAAGGGGTATGAAGCAACCACTTCGGTGCCCAAAGCTTCATCGAGGAAGCACTACATCAAGTGTTCTTCTAGCCTACCATAAAGGCCGACGCAACCTATGTTAAGAAGTGTGACAAATGTTAATTATTCTTCTCAGTACCACACCAACCTTCTTTTGAGTTTTGCCCCATCACAAGCCCATGGCCATTTGCATAATGAGGAATAGACAATCTGGGACCATTCTCGTAAGCTACTGGACAATATAAGCTCCTCATCGTGGTCATAGATTACTTTACTAAGTGGATAGAAGGTGAACCACTTGCACAAATCACAACCAACAAAGTTCAAGCTTTCATATGGATATCCATCATTATGAGATTTGGCATACCCCATGTCCTTATCACTAATAATGACAAGCAGTTTGACAACAACAAGCTTTTGGGAATTTTGTAAAAAGCTTGAAATATAATATTATCTCACCTCTATCACCTACCCGCAAGCCAATGGCCTCGCCAAGGTCATTAACCGAATAATCCTCTAAGGGCTCAAAACTGCATTGGAAGAGTCAAAAGGTTTATGGGTAGAAGAACTCTATAACATTGAGCTATGCTTCGTAAGGCTACTAGGGAGATTCCATTCAACCTCACCTACAGATATGAAGCTGTCATCCCCATGGAAATTGTAATCCACTTGTTGTGTGTAGATAAATACTAGCCAGACTTAAATGAACCATCATTACAAGAACAACTAAACCTCCTTCCAGAATTGCGGGGCATTGCATCCATTCAAATAGTGGCCTACTAGTAACAAATGGCCCGATACTATGATAGGAGAGTCAAAACTAGTATATTCCAATCGAAAGACCTGGTTTTTCGGAAAGTAGAAGCTATAGGACAGCCTCAGTCGGGGGGTAAACTGGCACTGAATTAAGAGGGCCCCTATTAAGTTTGCTCGATAGTCCACCCATTAACATATTATCTCAATCACTTAGACAACTTTGCAGTACCTCGAACATGGAAAGCCAAGAACCTATGCATCTACTAGCAGTAATCCTTACCAATTTTAATAGTATTGATACTTGTTGCCATCTAACCTATTAAACTATAACATCATTACTTTTGTATGTCACTATCTATCTAATGCAATAACAAGTAGCTTGGGCCCTTGCACCCGTGAGCTCCTAGTCTATCAGTTCTCTTTTGCAGACCTAGGCTCTCTTGGCTCTATGCCTCTAAGCATGTCATCAATATATCAAACCGAATAGACACCGCTCATTCTTGGCACAGTGCCTTCTAATTCTCTCTTGACACAATGCCAATGAGCAAGCCAATGAGCTTTCTTCATGCAATGCCTTCAAACTCTCTCTTGATGCAATGCTAATGAGTATTTTTGGCTCAATGCCATCAAACTCTCTCTTAGCACGATGCCAACGAGTCCTCTCAATGTCGTGCCATCAAATTCCCTCTCAATGCATTACCCTTGAGCAATCTCGACACAACATAACAAAGGGATTCATATCCTCAACCCTTTGGCTTTATGCCTTAATCAGGTTTTATACCCCCTCTTGATAAAGGGTTTCATACTTTCACTCTCAGTTCAATATCTTGCGCTAATGGCAATAAGGCGCTATTCTAGCCTCTCAACGCACAGAGATGATGGTGTGAGTCAAGATTAGATTCTTCGTATTTCTAAAAGGTTTTAATATACAACCTCTAACCATGATAAGTGATTTCGATATACTATGTAAGCTCAGTTATGACAAAGTTCAAGCAAGAAGAAATCAAAGAATTAGACATCCAGGTCTACCAACAAATAGAGCAACAAAATAATTAGATACAAGAAAATAACTCTTTTATTTATTTATCCATAAGATCTTTACAGAGTAAGTCAGAATTCATACAAGTAAAAACCAAAGCAACATGATATTTACATATTGGGAGTACGGAAGTTAGGAAGTGAGAAATATAGAGAGAACAAATTATACTAACAGGAAAATGTGAAGAAAGAGGAGGCACTCATTCTCCTAACTCCATGCCCGCATATCATGTTTTCCCATCAAACACTAGGCCTAGCACTCAGCCATCTCTGTCAAACCTCACATGGGAGAGACGCCTCTACTTTCCAATTTGAAATACAAAAAGGAGAAAATATCACCACCTACTACAAGGTCCCTTAAGACCACCAATGCAGGCTACCATAGTATTTGATTTCCAAACGCCATGATAGAATCTCACATCGATAGTTCTCTTATTGGTAAAACTTTATATCGATAACACTTGCACTCTCTTCAAAACATCCCAATAATGATAGGGCATAGAATAACCACTATACGAAACCCCTAATTTTTGAGCTCGCTAATACCAAAGTGTTACTATGATAAACATCCATTACAATCTCTATTTTTCACACACTTTGTTATCCATAAATCAAAACATTAACCTATAACTTCGCCTTATTAGTGAATCAAAGAAACTCCCTCTCTCTATTATTTGTAACAATAGCCAGTGCCTTGAATGTAACTTCCAACAAAAGAAGTGGCATGCTTTGAAACTAAAACAGTCAATTCCCCGTTAACACGCACTAGTTTTGAGTCTTTTCCATTCTATGACTTTTCGAAACAATTATATCTACCACATTTAATGCCTCACTTTTGCGCCCATTCCACTTACCCAAATCTGCTTCTTCTTCATATCTTTTCAAATTACCTAACTCTTGTCATCTTAACTCTACTCCTAACACTACCTATTCGAGCTAACCTTAGGAGTGGGGGAAAATGATGGTATATGATTCAACAACCCATTATTATAAGACCGGAATCACCCAAGCCCATTAGATCATAAAGCTATGAACAATTACACATGCTCTCAGCCTCTCGGTTGAGTTCTCTCTTAGTCGAGCACTCAAACTCATGCCTTTCGATCCTCTTAATCTCACTCTCTTGGATAGCCAACTACTCCATGACCTCTCGATCCCAGAGCCTCCCGGTCATTCTACTCAGTGGATATGTCTTACTAATATGGAAATAACTCCATTACGCGATAAGTTTAACTTGAGATCATCTAGTAAAGAAGAAAATCTTTAACAAATTTTAAACCTTCCTTAATCATATATGTATCTCCCTAGTTTTGGGGAAGTCTTTTCCAACGAGGAAACAGATCTTGGTAGTCACCCCCAATAAGGCAAGTGATCTTCGTGACAACTTGAACTTTCTATTATCAATAGGATTCTAAATCACTTAAAGGTTTTTGACTACAGTCCCTGCAATCTCGAAAGATCTCACACGATCTCTACAAGGAAACTAGGTTTTCTACATATAGGTCTTGTCATATAGGTATGCTATATATATTCAACATAGACAATTAGCCAAGTATGTTCTTAGGAACTCTATACTTATCACACAGAGATAACACAAAGCTATCTCACAGCTCTTCTTAGTTGTTTCTTATTCTCTTAAAATCACTTTTTTTTTTTATTTGAGTATCAGAGTGTCTCCTATCGAAATACCCTCCAACAGTATTTGTAGATCTCATCAATCGCGAAGACTTTAAAGACTCCTTATCACAATAATTCTACACTTGAGTCAACAAAGCAGGTGTTTGTGGTGCAAACCCACCTCCATTATGCACAATGGAAAATTTGTTGTTATATATTTTGATGATATTTTTGTATACAGCAAGGAGGCAAATCAGCATCTAGAGTATCCCTATAAAGTGTTTCAAATCCTGAGGGAGCAAAAACTTTATAGAAACTTAAAAAAAGTGTGTTTTTCACCAAAGGCCATGTTTTCTTGAGCTATATTGTGTCTAAAGAAAGAGTTCAAATAAATCCAAGAAAGGTAGAAGCATTTCTTAGTTGACCTACTCCATAGTCCTTGCATGATATTTGAAGTTTTCATGGCCTTGTTTCTTTCTATTGGCTCTTAATCGAAAATTTTAGTAGTATAATTGCTTTTATTACTAAATGTCTAAAGGGGGAGATTTTAAGTGGACTCTGCAAGCACAAAAGAGTTTTGAATTTATCAAGCAAAAAGTAACCAGCACTCCTATTCTCTCACTTCCAAATTTTAACAAACTCTTTGAAGTTGAATGTGATGCTTCGAATGTGGGAATTGGTGTTATGTTTAGTCAAGAAAGAAAATCAATTGCCTTTTAAGTGAATAATTAAATGAATCATGCAGAAAGTTCTCCATTTATGACAAGTTTTATGCTATTGTTCGTGCATTGAGGCATTGGAGCTAATATTTACTGCCTATACCATTTGTGCTATTTTCTAAACATAAGGCTTTGAAATTTCTTCTTAGCAAGTAAACGCTCAATAATAGACATGCCTCTTGGGTGGAATTTCTTCAAGCTTATAATTTTGTTTTGAAGCATAAATCTGGAATTCAAAATGCTATAGATGATGCTTTTAGTAGAAGAAACCACCTACTCCCTTGTATGCAAGTCAAGGTGGTTGGGTTTGAGATTATAAAAGAGCTCTTTGAAAATGATCCTTATTTCGGGAAGATTTGGAAAGAATGTGATAAGGGAGTAGTTCAACATTTTTCTTGCAAGATGAATTTCTTTTTAAACGAAATTAGTTTTGTATTCCTAAATGTTCACTAAGGGAGAGTATTCTCTTTGAAGCTCATATTGGTGGTATTGCAGGACATTATGGAAGATATTAGACTTTTGCTATACTTGGGCAAAATTTTTATTGGGCAAGGATGGAGTGTGATGTCATCAAGCTTATTTGATGGTGCAAAACTTGCCATATAACCAAAAGTCATGGTCAAAATACAGGTTTATATACTCCTCTTCCAGTAGACATGCCATGGGAGCATGTAAGCATGAATATTGTTTTAGGTTTACCAAGAACTCAAAGAAGCAAGAATTCCATTATGGTGGTAGTAGACAGATTTTAAAAAATGGCTCACTTTATTTCTTGTAGCAAAACTCTTGACGCAACTCATGTGGTTGATTTATATTTTTGTGAAGTTGTTAAACTTCATGGGATTCTAAAAACTATAACTTTTGATCATGATATCAAAATTTTTTTAGTCACTTTTGGCACACACTTTGGATAGCTCTACTAGTCACTCACAAACAAATGGTCAAATTGAAGTCATAAATAGAGTTTTGGGAAATCTTCTTTGAAACTTTGTTGGGAACAACATTAAGTAATGAGATTTAATTTTGTCCCAAGTGAAGTTTGCTTAAAATCAGTCTAAAAGTCAAACAATTGGTTATCGTCCATTTGAAGCTGTTTATGCCAGGAATCCTACAAGTCCTCTTGATCTTGTTCTGCTTCTTAGATCTAGCTGTTTCAGTCAGGAAGCAAGATAGAGAGAGAGCAAAGGAGATAAAAAAAAAAAACTACATGAATAGATTCATTCAAAAATTGAGAAGCAAAATGAAAAGTATAAAATCAAGCAAACAAGCATCGCAAGTTTGTTGAGTTTAAGGAGGGTGATTTGGTTTGGATATACAATAAGAGATTCCTTAAAGGAAAATATGTTAAGCTTCTACCTAGGGTAGATGACCCATTCAAAATTCTAAAGCACATTGGAGAAAATTCTTATCAAATTGAGCTTTTAGATAGGTATGGAGCTTCTGATACTTTCAATATTTCTGATTTAATCCCTTATCATAGAGAGGTAACAATTGAAGACTTAGGGGCAAGTCTTTTCACCGAGGGGAGCATGACACAAGACTATCTACCATAATAAAAAAGGGGCTGGATACCTCATAACAAAGAGCAAGGGACGTGGATTAAGAATGTGGATGGTCTACACATCAAGAAAAGCCCTTCAAGGTTCATCTTATATCTATTCCTAGGTCGACATTTATGAACGCATAAAGTGTGTTTAATTTTGTGTGACTTTTTATTTGCTCCCATTCTTGGAGAATGGTTCCAACCTTCTTCTATATATAGCCCTAGTTTGTTGTGTTTATGATTCATTGAGAAATAAAGCTATGTACCTTTTGTAAGTTTTCTAAATTTTTGTATCTCTGGAGTGAATCGAATTGAGTACTGAGATTATTTAACAGTTTTGTATCTCTAAAGTAGTAAAACACTATATTTAGAGTGGTGGTTGTTATCTTTTTATCAAAATCGTCATCCAAATTTTTACTAACTTTCATTTTGTCTTTAAATACCAATCCGGTATCAATCCCATTTGTTCAATATATTATATATACACAAAAAGCAATAGAGAAAATAAAATAATTCTTTTTAAAATTATTCTCTCTCTACATTGCATTCTATTCTTTGAATTTATCATAGTTTCTGAATTTTATAATACGTTATTAGTACGACTCTACCTTGGTGAATTATTGAAGAGTTGAAGATCCTATTGTTCAAGGTGATCCTAAGGTAAGTTTGCTTATCAATTTTTCTTATGGCTAATTTTACCAAATTTGAGTTTTTACCTCTTGATATTTTTCAAAAAGAATATTTATCATGGATTCTTGATATTGAAACACATCTTGATGCAATTGTTCTTGGAGACGCCATTAAGATAGATAATTGGAAGGAAAGATATAACTGTGGTTGCTCTTTTTATAGCTTGATATGATTGGTTATATTTGAGGCTATAAGACTTCAAGTCAATTAGTGAGTACAATTTTGTAATGTTCAAAATTACATCTTAATTAAAGTTATGTAGATAAAACATTACTTAGAAAGATATAATGGAAAAAAATTTCTCTACTTTTCATACCTCGAATTTGCTCCTACAGCAGCAATATTGGAAAAAGAGATTCAAAAAAATATTCTAAATTGATTTTGTACCTCCTTATGGTTAAACAAAATAATGAATTATTAATAAAAGCTCATGAAACTTGACCTATTGGTTTTAGTTCGCTCTCTGAAGCGAATGCGATTAAATATTATTATGAATATGGAAAAGGTCGTGGCCACAGTTAGAATGTTTACTGTAATGATTGTCATAACCATACAAATTCATCAAACCAGCAGAATTGATCATGCAAATTTTTTGAACTACTAGAAATGGAAAAATTATGATGAAAACAAGACAAAGAAAAGATGAAAAATATTAATTAATCTAATATTTTTTTCTTTTATCAATTTATAATAATTATTATTATTGCACCAAACACTTTCAAATATTACCCAAGAAAAATAATTATTTCTTATATTTTCTTCCTAAAAAAATATAGATGTCAAAAATTTAAGAGCAATAAAAGGTGAATAAGATAAATACCTCATTGATAGTGTTATGACACATATAATACTTAAAAATAAGAATTACCTCTCCTATGTGAATTTGGGAGAAATAATTATTAATACCATAAGTGACACTGCAAAATTAATTGAAGGCTCCAGTAGAACACATATATGTCTCCCTAAAGGAACAAAATTAGCCATAAATAATGTACTATATTTTACCAAATCTCATAAAAAAAAATTTGCAAAGTTTCAAAAATATCCGCCGAAATGGGTATTATATTGAGACAATGAATGATATAAATGTTGAATATTTATGCATTACAATTATAATTTTGAAAAGAAATATATAGTAGGAAAATTGTCGTCTCTTTCTTCTCGCTTGTATTGCACTAAAATTAGTATGACATTTAGTAAAGTAGAAGTTTATTGATCCCCATAATTTTTTCACTTGACATGATTGACTGGGGCATTCTAGATCAATAATGATAAGGAGAATAATTAAAAATTCACATTATCATACAATGAAAAATCAAAAGGTGTTGAAAACAAGCAAATTTTCGTATATTGTTTGTTCTTAAAGAAAATTTATTATGAGAGCTTCACCAATTAAAGTGGAAATTAAATCTCCTACATTTCTCAAAAGAATTCATGGTAATATATTTGGACCAATTCATCTGCCATGCAGACCTTTTAGACATTTTAGGGTGCTTATTGATACATCTACAAGATGAATACACGTTTACTTATTATCAACTCGCAATCTAGTATTTACGAGACTATTTGCTCAAATTATTAAGTTAAAAACACAATTTACAGATTATCTAATTAAGAAAATTCGATTAAACAATACTAATGAATATTCATATCATGCCTTTGATGACTATTGTATGTCTATTGACCTCAGTATTGAATATCCTGTAAATCATGTTTATACACAAAAATGTTTTAACTGAATCATTTATCAAATGGTTACAATTGATTGCTCGACTATTATTAATGAGAAAAAAACTCCCTATATCTACCTGGAGACATATTATTCTCCATGCAGCAAAACTTATAAGACTGACAAGTTATCACAAATACTCCCCTCTACAATTGCCTTTTGATCATGAGCATAATATTTCCTATCTAAGAATTTTGGGATGTGTGATTTATGTCCGATAGCGACACCACACAGAACTAAAATGAGGCTCCAAAGAAGGATGTGAGTATACATTGGATATGAGTCACATTCTATTATTAGATATCTTCAACCCCTGGCGGGTGATATTTATATTACAAGATTTGCAGACTGTTATTTCGATAAAACAAAATTTTCAACATTAGGGGAGGAAATGAACAATTGAAAAAGGAAATTGTATGACATATGTCATCACTAGCACCTCTTGATTCTCATACAAAAGCATTTGAACTAGAAAATCAAAGGATAATATATTTACAAAAGATCGCCAATCAATTACATGATATGTTCATTGACTTTAAAAGAATTACAAAATCAAATTTTCCAACAGAAAATGTGGTAATTAAACATGATGTTCTAGTAGGACAATTCACAAATATTATAACAAATAAGTCTAAAATATGCTTAAAGCATGATAGACCTCTTGATGCCAAACATAAAAATTCTCGAAAGAAAAGAGAATTTGTTGATCATGATCATTTAAACTAGTTAAGTAATAAAGAATCCCAAAAGATTACTGATGAAAGAAATCATACTCCTATAGAGTCAGATACAACACCCGAAAAGCATAAATTTCAAACTCCGGAAAAACACATAAATGAAATTTCTATAAATTTCACGACAACAAGAATATATTGGGATAGAGTAGAAACAATTGTGAATGAAATTTTTGTATATAATGTGACATTTAAAATTATGGAATAAATCAAGAATTTTGAACCAAAATTGATTGAGGAATGTCAAAGGAGAAATGATTGAACTAAATGGAAAGATGCGATATAATCTAAATTGGAGTTAATTACTAAAAGCAAAATTTTTGGACCTGTAGTCCAAATACTTAAAGTGTGAAATGTAGGATGTAAATGTGATTTTGTGCTCAAACGAAATAAGAAAAATAAAATTGTGCATTATAAAACATGACTTGTAAGGCAAGGACTTTCACAAAGACTGGGTCTTGATTATAATGATGCATATTCACCTGTTTTGAATACAATTACATTACGATTTCTTATGGCCCTAATAGTACTTCAAAATCTCGAAATAAGTTTAATAAATGTAGTCACTGTTTATTTATATGGGACATTGGAAAATGATGTTTACATAAAAATTCCTAAAAAATTTAAATTACCTAATGCATGTAATCTAAATTCTTGTGGAATTTACTCCATTACGTTACAAAGATCTTTGTATGGCTTAAATTAGTCTGGACAAATGTGATATCATCGCTTAAGCGAATGGTTAATTAAGGAGGGTTATGCAAATGACTTAATATGCCTATGTATTGGTATTAAGAAAATTTAAATGGGTTTTGTGATTATTGCTATTTATGTTGATGATTTGAATCTCATTGGAACTCCTAAAGAGATTTCCAAAGCTGTTGAATATCAAAAAGGAGATTTGAGATTACGAATTTTAGGGAAAAAATGTGTCTTGATTTATAGATTGAACATTTAAAAGATAGGATATTTATTTATTAATCAAATTATATTGTCAAAATTTTAAAACGTTTTTATATAGATAAAGTACATCTATTAAGTACCCCCCAATAGTCATCCGATCAGTTGATGCTGACAAAGATCCTTTCAAACCATGAGAGAAGCATAAATAACTTCTTGATCTTGAAATACCATACTTCAGTGCTATTGGAACACTTACGTATCTAGCTAATTGCACGAGACCTGATGTATCATTTGATGTGAATGTATTAACAAAATTTAGTTCTTCTCTTACACATTGACATTGGAATGGGGTCAAGTATATTTTTTGATATCTCCAAGGAACAGTTGACCTTAACTTGTTCTAGTATAATAATTCTAAATTAGTGCTAATTAGATATATGGATGCCGGATTCTTATCCGATCCATATAAAACATGATCTCAGATGAGATATATATTTACTTATGATGGTACTACTATATCATGGCGATCTACGAAACAATCAATAGTTACTTCTCTTTCGAATCATGTTAAGATTATGGCTATACATGAAATAAGCCAAGAATATATTTGGTTAAAGTCAATGACTCATCATATCTGGAGAAACAACAGGCTGTATTCTAAGAAAGATATTCCTATGATATTATTTGAATACAATGCTACATGCACTGTACAATTAAAGAGATGATATATTAAGAAAGATAGAATTAAACACAATTTTTTCAAATTTTTTTACATACATGATTTTCAAAAGAATGATGATATTGATATGTAATAAATCGATCAAATGAGAATTTAACAAATTTATTTAGCAGGTCCATATTGACTGCTACCTTTACAAGTTTGGTAAAAGAAATTAAAATAAATCAGTTTAAAGATTTCAAGATATATTCTTAATATGTGGAGTAAGTACATATCAAACAGTTTGAATAATGTACTATTTTTCCAACATTAGGATATTTTTTTTCCCATGGGTTATTTCTTAGTATGGTTTTAACAAAAACTAATTTTTATGTAGTGGATATCCAAGACGGAGTGCTATAAATATTAGAGAATCTAGATAGATGTCCAATATGTATTAACATATGTAAAAGTAAATATTTTTTAATGATACACTTGATACTATTATTACTATTATTAGTATCTTTTTATATATATCAAATTATATTATCCTAAATATCACAATATGTTGAAATATCGTATATTTTGAAAAAAATTTGATTAGTTTGACTTTTAGTCTTTTTTTATTTACACGCTCTAAATATCTCACTTGTTCAATGTACTATATATACACAAAAAGCAAGAGAGAAAATAAAATTATTCTCTCTCTATATTGCATTCTATTTTTGAATTTATCATAATTTCTGAATTTTATAACATTTATTGAATATTCTATCAATTTTTGTACAATAATTTACAATTCACATTCATTGAGTTGAATGCAAATTATGGAAATTAGATTTAATTAATTCATAATTTATTAGAAGAGTTTAGCGAAGGTCAATTTTCCTCAAAGCTTAGCGTTAGCCTTCAGTATTTAAGAGAGAGAGAGAGAGAGAGAGGTTGGGGGTTCTGTGTTGGCGGTGGGTTTTGAATAGACTTCATTTTCTCGTAGATACAAAGTAGAGAGGCATTTCTTCTTTTTTTCACATAGAGTACGGGGTGGTTCTGTGTTTGCGAGACAAATATTCATCATCTCCGCCATGTGGAAGACAGTAATGCTTTTTCAGAGCCTGTTCATCTTGGGAAGCTTTCTGGGTATTGCCATCTTTACCCATTTTACTTTTATTTCTCTTCTAAAGATTGAGTGTTGTTTATTGTGTTCAGAATTGTTCTACTCGTTACCTTTTTTCTTTTGATCAAAGTTATGGTTTTCATGTCGATTATGATTTTGTTAAGGAGATAAAATAGTACAGACTTTGTACCATAAATACTCTAGAAGAGTATATATTTTCACATCTTGTTAAGCGGGTATATATTTTGCTGCTATTTTCGCAGTTATATTTTTCAGTAATCTAAGCCATTCTGAGCCAAAATCTAGAGATTAGTCTGATCCAACAAACTCAAAATATTATACTATAATTTTCAACCATAAAATGGAAAAGAAAAATTCTCATAAATTATACCCAATTCATTGCTTTTATGTGGAATTAAAGTGGATCCCGCGGACTTTTCACGTGACATCTAGGGGGTATAAGCTTAGAAATATGATTATCAATTGATCCCAGTTAAAAACAAATAATAATGAAACAAATTACCCTCAGACTTACTAGGATACAAGTCTAAAGTACTTAAATCTTGTGTGATTGGTCAAAATTTTTCATGTACCATGTCAAGTGTATGTGTCTGTGGCTCGAACCCTCTATTTGGCGAATTTCAAATGTTCGAATTCTTTCTTTTTTGGGACATTATGCAGCAGTATGTGTGATGGGTGGTGGACGAGTACAAGTGCAAGAGAAGGGAGATGCGGCCAGTCAGGTGAATACTCTCTCGCCTCCGGACGGCAACACCACATTCCTCAATTGCCTGACATGGTGCGTAGCGTTGCCCTGGGCCTCTCAGGATGATTTGGATGATGCGTTGGACTGGGCATGCGGTCCTGGAAAGGTGGATTGTAGTCCAATACAATCTGGTGGAGTGTGCTATGAACCCAACACAATCGTATATCATGCTTCCTTTGCCTTCAATACCTATTACCAACAAAATGGAAATTCAGACGCTGCTTGCTACTTCGGAGGAACAGCCACTTTGACCACAAAGAATCCCAGTAAGTTCCTTATCTTGCAACTCCTATCTGGCTCAACACAATATATTAATTGTCATATAAAAATTGAACAAATTTATGAAGAACGTTAGAGGGAACAAATGAATCACAGAACCAAATTGTATTGTCCGATTCTTAATTAAATACTTATCTGAATTAGTCAAAATATACAAATAATTTGAATAATGGTTGATTGAACCAACGATGCCATATAAATCATGCAAAATATTCTTTCGAGATTCCGTGAGCTTCATGACCCCCCTTTTCACACGTGTCAGTTACAAGTAAGAGTAAAAATGAAATTACTAATAGTAGAACATTTCCGAACCTTAATCTTGATATGGATCCATTTTCCTATCCGAAGCACTCTTTGGATTGAAGAGGAATTGGCCACATGATTCAACTGACTGCCCAATGTGATATTAATTAACATTTTTGTTCAATAAAGTAGAGACCCATACAAATCACATGGGACATAACACAGTCGAAAAAGTTCTTAAAATATTAATTTTAATTATAAATTACAAAGTGTTATCAATAGAAGTATCAGTGTAATATAATTTTTAGAGACATTTGTGTAATTTAATTTTTTACAAACATTGTGCTCTTTCTTGTTCTTTAAAACATGTTATGCTAAATAATTAATTCTCAGAGGTTGCTACTTTAGAGTCATGTCACAATCTAGGCTCACCAACGTCCTATGGGTCTAGTTATAGGAGACTAAAGTTTCTTAATTAAAATTTTGAATTCGAATCTTAGAAATAGAAAAATAGGCTCTAGAAGAGCCGGCCCTTAAATTCGACCCCATAGTTACTTGAATCGGATTAGTAAGATTTTTGAATACCGGTGATATAATAAAAAGAAAAAAACACAACATAGGTTCATATTTTCAAATTTACAAACAATCCTTGTTTCATTTGTTACTTGATTTTGTTCCTTCGTTTCCATAGTTCCTTGCCGTACACATGTTTGTAGCAAGTGTCTCTATGACAGGATCATAGCATTGATCGAACAATTTCATTTCTTAATTTTGCAGGTTATGGAAAATGCGTATACTCTGCATCGGGGTATGTGTTTTCAAGGCAAAATATATATATATATATATATATATATATTTTATCTTGTTTATAGGGGAAAAAAGATTTTCTTGTTTATAGAGCAAAGATGTCAAAATGTTCACTTAATTGACTAATGATTAATTTTTTAATTATTTTTCTTTTTATGGATTTAGGTCTAAGAGCTCTTCGGGCTCTGCATTATCCAAGTACAAGCCAAGCTCCATTGGGTGGGCCTTTACGGCAATTTTGTTAATCTTTTGCCTTTGAAGTTGATATAATTGTACGAACTTTGTACATGGATTGGTAATGATGTTGGTGTTGGCTCTGGTGCATCCCAACACTTGAGAGTACTCTCCCATCGAAATGGGGATTAATTGAAATAAAGCCTCATCATGGGGTTGGATTACACTCCATGAATAGACCAAGTTCTCAGATCTCCACTTTATACTTTAATGAAAAATATTAATATTTGATCTTTTGTCCAAATTACAAAAGGTGCTCTCCTTGCATCAAAAATATATTTCTTTTGTGAAGAGTATATGATGTGTTATCAAACAACAAAAAATAAATAAATTTACTTTCACAAAAACGAATTTAGGGTATACAGGGTCGAATCCACAGGAAATGATGGATTTACTTCTTTTAAGAAAAATAAAATAAAATAAAATAAATATGGGGTTTAAAAAATTAATCAGACTAATTAATCAAAAATAAAGAACTCAAAAATAAAAGAATAAAAAATAAGGTGAAATCAATTTTTCTAATCAAAGGAATTATATCCACCTTGATTTCATGTGATTGATCAATGATCTATCTAAAGATTTCAACACCCATAAATAAATTGGTTATAGTCGTCGACAAACGCCCAACGACCAGTCTCTCCTTACTTCGTTGATAATTAAGAGAAATTCATTAATTATTTTCCTAATCGAGAGTCAACCCTAGAGAAACTCTTAGGATTGAAAGTCCCAATAATATTAAGATTTAGAGAGACCCAATTCTAATTAACATATACAGGACGGGTTCATTTAAATTAGATTATTTAATTAAATGACATGAATGCCATTTACTACTTCATTAAAACTAACAAACAATTACCGATTTGTCTTTTTAATTAATTATAAATTATTCTAAATCTATTAAATATTGGCCACTATTTAATAAACCCTAGAAAATCATGATCCATGAAGTGCAGGAATTAAATAAATACCTATGAGATATTGATTTAATAAACCCAATTAAATCTCATAATCATCAATCATCAAGGTTTCAATATCCTTCAACTAGAAAATAAAATTAAAAAGAAAACATGGAAAAGAAATACTCACTAAAAAAATTATTATTGCTGGAATTAAAAGGCTTCTAAAAGAAATACAAAAATGTGCCGGAAAGGGAGCATAAAGAATTGGTTTGCTGCTGCTGGAGGAAAATAACAAGAAAATTGCTTCCTTCCTTTACTGCCCATTGCTTTTGGATGTACACTACAGGGACGTGGAAGGGCTGCCCCCCTTGGGTGGCTCCACTTCTCCTCTCGGGCTCTCCCTAATTGCACAATGTAACTCTTTATATATAGGAATGAGTTAACCTAATTTTAAAAGAGAAAACTCTCCTAAATTTTAGGTAACTACTAAATAACAAATTACAAGGGATTTGAAATTTTCAAAATTTTTATTTCTAAATATTTAGGAATATCTTCAATATATTCGCAAATTTTCCATGCTTCCAAATTTGTCCTCATTTTTCCTTCCTTTTTCTTCATATCTCCTCCATCATTCCTAACATATAAAATATAATAAAATACAATGATTAGTGCAATATTTATTCAAAAAATAAAATAAAATCAATTGTAAATATTACACCAATTTATGCCCTATCAAATTTCCCCACACCTAGATGATGCTTGTCCTCAAGTATTCCTAACTCAAATAAAATTAAAATTACTGAAATCAACATATTTTTCTTTCAAACTATTAAGTCAATATATGCCATGAGAGTCCAACTAGAAAAAAATCAAAACAACAAGTACTTCACAATATTTCGTACAAGAACAACTATCATAAATCCCAACAGCTTCCAATGAAATCAAAACTACAAGATTCAACAATCCTCTCTAAGGGTTCACTCAAATGCATTCAGAAAGAGGTGAAGAATATGTCAATATCACTCAAATCAACATTTTGGAATTGGCATTACCATATGCTTGCAAATATATCAAATCTCCACCACTTGATAATTTGAATTTCATGCACCAATCTAAAGGTCTTTCATTTGGTTGTAACGTGGTTAGGGTTAAGGGTAGGATAAAGGGGTATAACAAGGGTTTAAAATATACCGAGGATAATATGTAACTGGTCACACAATTTTCTATAATAACACATTTGCCCCCTCACAATTAGTATATTAAAAATATATGATCTTGATACCCACATGTGCTTAACAAAGCCAACAGTCAAGAATACATCAAAATGTCAGACTTTTTTAATCTATGACTAAAATAAAAAGATGTAACACTTTTTTTCTTCTTGTTTTTTTTTTTCTTTTTTTTTTCCGTTGCTACTTTTTTTTTTCGTATTTCATTTTTGTTCTCTCTTTTTTTTTTTTAGATGAAGAACTTTTCAGCATCAAAGATGAACAAATCAAACGTTTTCCTTCATGGTCATATGTAGCAAATATCATCTTTAATGCTCTAATCAATACATATCTCATGAGATAATCATATAACTAATATCATATAATTAACTACATATATTCTTGGTACAAGAGTTGAAACGTAAGCCAAAAATAAGGTTTTGGTGTTGTATTGAAGGGTTTTGAAGAAAGAAAGGGGTTTCAGACTCAACTTGGTTCACTAAAAGGATTATAAATATTTGGGTAGGGATTTTTACGAAAGCCAAAATGGGAAAAAACCTAGGTGCCTTTATCATTTCAATGCATGAAATCCTAGATGTGATCTCAAAATGCATAACATTATAAGTTTTAAAATGTTCAATCCAAGTGTGATATTCATTCAAGGAAAGAAATTCCAAGCACAAAGAATGATTTTGCTCGCTTTAGGCTCAAAACCTCACTTTTAAATTGGGTTTGTGTCGAATCTTGTATACTTATCATTCAAAGAAAACTATTAAAGATATGAATAGTCATTACAAGTACAAAAACTATTGATACGAGTTATTTTTCATAAATTTCTAACCAACAAAATAACACATCAATTTAGAAAGTTCAAAAATTTTTAATTTTTCTATCTTTTGTTGTCTTTTTTTTTTTAATAAATAAATTGAAACAAAACTAAACATATTGTAGGAAAACAAACAAACAAAAATATGAAATATCTCCCCCATACCTAAATCATACATTGTCCCCAATGTATGCCAAATGAGAGAGAAAA